>CM021104.1:259182357-260382357 GCA_007115665.2 Sequoiadendron giganteum | reverse complement strand
GGCAAGTCAATTTTTAGGGCCAACTTTGTTTCTCACATAGCTCTTTGGTAGAGGACATAAGTGTGGTTCTGGGATGACAACATGATGTGTTGGCGTCCGTACGGCCAAAAAACCCAAAAGACAAGGTTTGAATAGTAAAAAACAAACTAACAACCTAGTAACTAATTTCTAAGGGAGCAAAATAATACTATGAAATACAAAACATATAAGTGGACATGATCAAACAAGTATATTACTGCAAGGGTGACAAAAATAGTCTCACACAATAGCTTGTTCGCCATCTCGCTCTGAGATATCTCCACCTACACACAAAAAAGAGGGAAAATGTTGGGGGGGTCTTTAGGGGTCTACCTCTTTCACACGCCCGTTTTTGTGTTTCCACCTCCACATACAACCAAGTTTGAAATGATGTAGAATGATATGATAAGGAAGAAAATCAAAGCAATAGAACACTAAAACATTACAAAATAGTAATGTGCTAACTCAACCAAGTAATAGAGAAGATGAGTGAGGAGCTTACCAGCTCCACACAAAGTGCTCAAGGCTAGTGGGGGAGAAAATGAGAGGAACTCAAGCCTTTGCTTCAATGGTGTTTTCCTATGCTTTCTCTATTGAAGTGATGGAGTGATGAGATTATTGCTATGGATTGTAAAATGTTAGTTCAATGCTTGAAGAGAATGCTAAGATCTTGTGGATGAGTGTGTAGAGATCAACCAACCTCTAAAATTAATGAATGAGAGGTGAATATGAAGAAGAGAGATGAAGAAACGGTCATATTCGAGTCGGCCAATCGAAGGGAGGCATTACCATTTGACTTCCAATAGGAAGTGTAATGCCTCTGCAAATTCTAGTTGCAAGAATCTGCCAAGGATGTAAGTGCGCTACATGGACGTCTATGCATCATGTGGGAATCCTTGATAGTAACTCCCCTACTAACACTAAAATAAAGTTCCAAGTGTAATGAGAACAATGAGCTTATGTGGAATTAAGCCTCCGAATTTGGTTTTCTAAAGTGGAGAAGGGAAAAGGGGGAATGTGTATTAGGGGTGAAAATTCACTCCTATACATTTTTCCCCCACTTTAGTGAGAAAAAGTACTGATGAGTGCTTCAGTAAAGTAGGTCAAAGGATTAGTAGGGTTAGAAATGTATACTTGAACCATCGAGGAAGCAGATCATGGTTTGGCGAACCTGAAAGTATAGGACAAGAAAATGACTTCATAGCCCCGCAAAACTATGAAGCTAAAGAAAGAAAGTGACTTACATGCCCGTGGACTTGCAAGGGAGGTATCCTCCAAGAACTCTCACATGAAGGAAAACAAGGAAAGCACCTTATAGACCCACATATGTTCATGGAAGGTATCCCCCAAGAACTCTCACATGAGGGAGATCAACAAAAGCAGACTCCGCAGAGTCAAAAAGTGGTGACATGTTTACCTGTAGATAAGACATGTCATGATGAGGTCGCACAGGCCATTAAGTAGACAATCACGCAGACCATCATCAAGTTAGAATAATTTCAAAGGGGTCCCTCAGGAACCGTTCAAAAGGAAGAGGGGTCCACTCAAGGGACACATTGTTTGAAAGTGAGGTCTAGTCGAGCTACCCCATAGCTAGATGGGAAGATGTATGATAGGTCTAGTTGAGCTACCCCCTAGCTAGATGGGAAAATGTACGATAGGTCTAAATGAGCTACCCCCAAGCTAGATGCAAAGGTAGGGAGCAGGTCTAGCTGGGCTGCCCCCAAGATATACGTTAAGATGTAAAGGATTTTGAAGGGGTCCCTTGGGAACCCGATGTGAAAAGAAAGGGTCCACTCAAGGGATGCGTTGTTCAAAAGCTAATGTGTTCTTTCTCAAATCGATTCATTGTCAAGTAATTCTTCTGGAATATGTTCACTTCATCAAGTAATTTGAAAGGAAGGATATGCCCCCATGTGAGGGGAAGATCAAGGTCATTCCCACTTCAGAGGAAGGTACCCTAGTCCTTTCTTTACGAACTCATGATGAAGGAAAATTTTTTTGTTATGGTTTCAAGTCGAGAATGTAATTCTAGCAAAGAAGTGTGTGAATGGCCTTGAGAGAAGATTTTTTGGAAATGAATACATTTTATAAAGATCTAAGTAATGTAGAAGTGGTGTTGCCACACATGAGAGGGAAAACTCAAGAAAGATAAAGAGAAAGTGAAAGGAAAGAACAAGAACAAAGGGCACAAGGGGATTTGGTTTCACAGGGTTAGATCTATCCTTGCTTGTATAAATAATAGGTAACCATGGTGCAAGGGAAAAATATCATCAATCCCCAACCAGATCAGGAAGAATGCATGAAATATAAATTAAAAAAAATAATTTGGGTCAACATGGAAGGAAGCCTAAATGCTCCCAATACTTCGCATCATCCCCAATTTGTCGAAAGTCGATCAAAAACATGGAAGAATGATGATACAAATAGAAGAAGGTTTACAACACAAATGCCATGCCTGTATCCACACACCAATAGGGGTGATGAGGGCCATCCAGGCACACATAGCATGATTATGGGGGAACACATCATGACACACACACATCTCATCTAAAGATCAAGAAGAGGTCTACCCCTAATATTGAGCAACCAAAATATCATTAGCTTCCCACTCTAGATCATCGTAGGGGGCAGGATGATGAGCTTGTAGTGGTGTAATGTTAATGGGAGGAGCTTCTTATCCTCCCACAAAAATGGTTAAGGAAGAAGGACCTGTGAGGTCTACGTCGCTCAAATCCTATGGGTCTAGGGTCAATGACCTCAGAAAGATTGTTGAAAAGTTCAAAACTTCATCCACTAAGTTAAACATGCATTTAATGGGAGTGTCATGTTTCACCTCAACAAATAGAGGAGTTTGCACCTAAGGTTCACCACTAAGCTCATCAAGAGATTTGAGAGAAGTGAAAAACTTGAGAGAGGCAGGGATTGGTTCCATCACTAAGATAGAACAAGTCAATGTGGGAACACATTTTGGAGAAGGTGGGCTCCTCTTATGTCCTTTGTTGCTGGAGGAACCATTCTCTATCATTTTATTTGCCGGAGGAGGAAAAATCCCCATAGATGAAGCAAGAAGGGTAGAGGGAGAGGAGGAAAGAACTGCAGTAGACACAATCAAAGTGTTAATCATATCTATGGGATTTTGGAAAGGAGGGACATACAGAATGAATGTCAACAAGGGTAGCTCCACTGAAGGAGAGATGAACACCTACACCTTTCTAGGCACATGTGCACTCACAGCGGAAGTCAGAAGCGATACAGAGTTGGTTTGAATAAAAGGGAGAGAGGAGGACATGATGGGAGGTCCTGATGTAGGAGTTGGCATCTCCTCTTCCTTCTTCTATGATGTGGCCTACTTAGCTAGGAGATCCTTTCGCCAGTGCTTGCACTCACATGCAAGGCAGTTTCTGCGACTCTTCACACTAGAGGCCGGAGGTTGCGATGGAATAGAAGGATCTTGCTTAGCCATGGGAGTGTCCTCCACAACTATTTCTAGTGGAGGGACATGATCCTGGATGGGGGCAGGAGGAATAGGTTAAAAAATAGTAGGAGTAATCAACTCCAGTGCCTTAGTGGTGGGCCTCTTCCCATTCACCACTTTAGGAGCAGGAGTTGTAGGAGGCCACGAATCCAGTTCTCTTCGCGAGCCTTTCTTTCTACCATATAAATAGTACCAAGGTCCATGAGGCTTGGTAGGGATATCTGATATCTTGATCTTGGGTCTATGCCAAACATGCACCATCAGACTTAATGGATAGAGACCAAGCTTACTCATCCAATACTCCTCCGAAGAAAGGGGAGTAGATGAGGCAACCCAAGAAGGAGCAAGCTTATCCTTTCCATTTTGAGAAGAGGAGGAAGCTAGTTGTTCTATTGTGGGAAGGGTCAATTTCAATTGTCCCTTGACTCTAGCCTTATACTTCACATATTTCTTATAAAGTAGGTTCGTTCTTAGAGGAAGGAAACCAACTAGAGTGGGCCAAAAATGATCTAATGAATATCACCCATGAGACACCATAGGCTAGTATCCAGTGTCATGCACAACGTGCACAACACCCTCATGGGAAAACTTTAAACATTTTTGAATTACGAAGGTGATCCCATTCATGGAAGCTAGCAATGGTATACCTAACTTCAGCCTGAACAGGCCCGACTCCAGAATAACATTGAAACTCCCTCCAAAGGGTCCAACTAGGACATATAGATTTATTGATCCATAGGGTTTGAGAGCAAGGTCGTCGCGTGTTTGGATGACAGACTTTGTTTTTTTATATTCCTCCCTTTGGAGGGAGTTTCATAATAGAGTCTCCTCTATGATGGAATTCACTCTACTCGCAAGGTCGACTAAGACCCCTGTCATAATGTTGTCATTGAGGCAAGCAGGAATGTAAAACAGAGACGGTTTGTAATTCATTGGTACATATTACGAAGTGAAAGCTATATCTGGTGAGCCAACCGCAAGATGAGGAGAAGAGGCAACAGTAACCATGTTAACATATGCCTTAGGCTGGGTAACAGAATTAGAGGGATCAATAATCATTTTAGTAGAATTGGAGGAAAATGGGTTTGTGTATATCTGCAATTCACTATTATCCTTCACCACTAAATTTTGTGTGTTTTGTTTGCTTCCATCAAGATGAATAGTACTGTCTGTTGGTGATTTTTCCAGCAGAACCTAACAATTCTCTAAAGATTTTCCACTTCTTATAATGAAAAAATTGTAAGGTTAGTGGCCAACACAACAAGCCTAGGATTTTGTGATCCTTACTCCTTCACTTTTGTCTCTGTTAAACTAGGGAGGGTAATACCAAATTACATCAACATGAGATATATCAAATCAATAACAGATAGATTCATAGTTGAGTTCAAATAAACCCATCCCATTGAATACTTGGCATGTCTTTCAAGTGAATGATTATCTATTTGCTATGAATCAGAATATTCCCATTCCACACACAAGTCATTTAACAAGTATTTTAAAAGAGTGTTGTTCTTATTTCAAGTTCAAGGCTAGGTGTGCTATGTTCTCATTTTTTATGCCAGATTTTAGTTATAAATCGGCCAATGCCTAAATAATTGGCATAATGGAGTCAAATATGTAAGAATCTGTAATATACAAACTACCAAATTCTAGAAGTAGATGAACTACCCTCATACAGCTTTGCAGGCTATGAAAACTCAAAAATTCCCAAAAGAAACATTCACTACTTGGCAATCCTAAGCAATTTTGTGCAAAGTTTATACCCTCTTCAAGCATTTTAATCAACTCCTTGTGTTAAAGCTGAGAATAGGATAACACATTCAAACATAACTATTTGAAGACAAATGACAACACCATGAGCATTTTCATTCATAACTTGTAAGAAATATACATAGGAGAGTGTTTGTTTCCAAATAAAGATTCACTTCTACATCAGTAGTTTGTATACAACTAATTTAAGACTCTTACATACATGACATCATTCCCAAAGACCATTTACCAGCCTATTTACCCCTATCCTATTTAAGATGGCCTTTTTTGAGATAAGAATTCACCTGAAACTCTATTGAAAGTCAAAAGTTTTACCCTTGTAATGAGCCCAAAAATCCCTTTTATAGAACAAGGGACCGACAAGCATTAGGCTCAATCACATTTATATTTCATTTCATTTTGAGATCATCTACACCAAATTTTTAGGTGTCCCCAGTTGGCTACATGCCATCATGGAAGAGTAAAAGATCAACATTCACATGACCTACATGTAGACACGCTAGCACCTCATTCCTGTTGATCAAAGAGGATTATCCACATGACCTACATGCCATCATGGAAGAGTAAAAGATCAACATTCACATGACCTACATGTAGACACGCTAGCACCTCATTCCTATTGATCAAAGAGGATTATGCATATACGCTAGCGCTAGGAAGCTCAAAACCTCTCCTATACACCAACCTAAAAAAATTCCACATCAACACTAGAAATAAGAAATCACGTGAATGCTAAATAGGACAATCCTGAAAAAGGGGCTATGGTGTCATTGAAAACAAAAATGGGACATAGTCATCACTTTGAGTCATTAGCCTCAGAGGATACTAGTCCACACCTTGCTCGTGGTGGAACATGCGAAACTTTCACCACCACCTCATCAAAATCATCAGATGGTACCAGAGAGAGGGGATAATAATCACCCTCTGAGTTAGTGTCACCCTCATTGTCTAAAGGGATGTCAAAGAGCTCACTGGGATAACTGAGCCTCCTTGGATAAACCTTATGAGACTTGCACCTTTTCTTTGTCTTATTTTCATATCCCACCAACTCCTTTCCTTTGAACTTGAATAATTCTTCTAAAACTGTTGGGTTCCTTAGGCGGTAACTGCTCCTAACAACATACATCATAAAAAATTTATGTCCTCTTCTATCCTTTGGTGTATCAGGAGCTCCCTACATATCGTCTTCATCCACCTGAGTACTCTTTTCAGACCCGAGCAAACTTAGTCTTCTAGACCTCCAGACGTATTCATCTGCTCATAAAACACCAGCCAGTTATATTTTATGACTCAAACTCAATGCAATTTTTGAATGAAGAGTATGGCAATCAGTCCTCCTTATAACGAGCCATGCGAGTGTGCCAACCATTAATTCTTCAAAGAAAGCTTGTGTGCGCGGGCTAACAACATTCTACCTTGATCCCTATTAATCATGACCGTTGATCATGATTTAAAAATGAATCAACGGGTAGATTACCATATAACCATTCATAATTGAGTTTTACTTGTGCTTGAATGCCTCTTTTAAAACAAAAAAGAACTGAGTAGATAAACATCCACTCAGTACTTAGCATCAATAAAATCCATCTTGCCATAAATACGCACCCACCCATGGAAAATATTTCACTTATGTTTCTCCTTGTCAAAAACCACGAGGATTGATCCAAATCCAATCTCAGAATATTGATTCATATACTGCCATGCTTTATTACCACCCATTTCACACGTATCAAAGGTTGACAGAATTGAAAGTTGAGGTTTCAAGCACGCGCTTTAAAGAACAAAGCTAAAAATAGCACATTTTATAAATAATAATCCCTTCAGCCAAATTTGGAAGCATTCCATCTTCACTAGAAACTAGTCAAGCCTATTTGGAAATTCCACATGGTGAATGCCCACTTGCCTGTTAAAAGATACAGGACACAATTGAGGCCCACACGGGATGGCGAGGAGTGGCTATGATTCAGCCACGTCACCAATCATCAACCATTGAAATCAATCCCTTCAAAACAAAACTCTATCATCAAAGCCAATTGGTCATCACAAACAAACAGGTGTTTAGAATTTATACCAACAACGGGCTATGTCAGAAGAAGGGCTGGAAAATATGTTGGGCCGAAGCTTAGCAAAGGTTTGCCAGCTGGCTTTGCATCTTCCCCATATTCTAAAGAATGGTTTTTAAAATCGGGTTGTTAGAAGACATAGGAATAGTGGGAACGCTACCAAAACCACCACTAGAATTGTCGTGTGAGTACCACAAGAGCTGCCATCGATACCACCGCCACCGGTGTGACTTCCACCGAAGCCATTGCCAGTTTCAAAGCCACTACCATGACCTCCACCAGAACCATTCCCACCAGTTCCACCTCCACTACCAAAGTTACCACTACCAAAGCCTCCACCAACCATCCCATCAAATCCCCAAACACTAGGGACAACAAGAGGGGGGAGGTGGAAACCCATAGGGTTTTTGTTTACTTTGATAGTTTTAGAACTTTAATAAGCCGCAGGGATACTGATGGAAGGGACCGTGTCGGCCATGTGCACAGATGTGGGAGGCATCGACACCCCTAATTTCCTCTCATGTTCTCCAAAGGGGCTACCTCGTATCATGCTACCATGGTTTGAAGGGGTGCACGCTTCGTCTAGACCTATGAGACTAGCTAGGAGTTCTATGCATGTTCGATCTTTTCCTACCATATACTTTATTTCACTAATAACTTTAGCATCCCTAGCCAACTTCAGGTTTTTCTCCAAGTGATTTTTCAAAGCACCCAACGCTTTGCTCAGACTAGCGACATAGTCAGAGGGAATTTGGATAGCTTTGCGCTCATCTATGGATGAGGTAGGTGACATAGGAGGGGTAGGGATGCAGTCGGTTTCATCAAATAATCTAGACTCGCCATGTGACACTTGCTCCTGCGTAGAAACACCAACCACAGAACCGAAAAAAAGACCAATAGTGAAACTAGAAGAGACCTTCATCTTCTCCATTAGAAGGTGTCTCAAACTTCTCTTGACAATATACCATGAGGTCATGGATTGGGTTGTGATGCTCATAAAATTTCACAACATGCAAGAGTACAATGATAAAGGGGTACAAGAGAAAAAGCTCAGAACACTGACAAATGAGTAGACATTGGTTCACGTTGGGTTCACAAAAAATGTAAGAGAGGGGGACCAACCATTGCAAGGCCCGAGGTCATTGAGGGCAAAAAGAAGTAGGCTTATCTAACTTACCTCAATTTATAGGGAATTATAGGAGATGGCGCAATGAGAATGATTTGGACTATAAGGTCCTTCGATCACCCAGCAAACCCAATATTCTAAATGAGACTAGGCGAGTCAGTTTTTAGGGTCAAATCTGTGTCTCGAATAACTCTTTGTTAGAGGATAGAAGCACGGTTCTGGGATGACAACATGGCATGCTGCCATCTCTTAGGTGTACTAGTGTCTGTACAACCAGAGAACCTAGAAGACAAGGTTTGACCACTAAAAAAAAAACTAACAACCTAGTTACTAGTTTCTAATGGAGCAGAATAATAGTATGAAATATGAAACATATAAGCAAACATGACTAAACAAGTATATTAACGCAAGTGTGATGAAAACAATCTCACACAATAGCTTTTTCCCCAACTCACTCTAAGATATCTCCACCTACACACAAAAATGAGGGAAAATGTCGAGGGGTTTTTTAGGGGTCTACCTCAGACAGACCCCCTTTCTGGTGTTTCCACCTCCATGGAAAACCAAGTTTCCAATGATGTAGAATGATACGATGAAGAAGGAAATTAAATCAATAGAACACTATAACACTACATAATAGTAATGTGCTAACTCAACCAATTAATAGAGAAGATGAGTGAGGAGCTTACCACCTCTGCCGAAAGCGGTCAAGGCTAGTGGGGGAGAAAATGAGAGGTACTCAAGCCTCTATTGCAATGGTTTTTTCCTACGCTTTCTCTATTAAAGTGATGGAGTGATGAGATTGCTGCTATGGAGTGTAAAATATCGCTTCAAAGCTTGAAGTGAATGCTAAGAGCTTGTGGATGAGTGTGTAGAGATCAACTAGAGATCAGCCAACTTCTAAAATGAATGAATGAGAGGTGAATATGAAGAAGAGAGATGAATAAATGACAATATTCGGGTCGTCCAATCGAAGGGAGATGTTACCATTCGACTTCCAATAGGAAGTGTAATGCCTCTGCAGACTCTAATATTAAGTTCAAGGTTGGAAAAAGAATGAATTTTTAATTATTTTAATGTTATCTTATTTTGTAAAATTCTATAATGTAGGACATTTGATTCCTTGTATCTAATTTTAATAAATCATTGGAACCTCCTAAGTGGATGGATTATAAACCAACTGCATAAGTGGTATTGATGCTATATTTCATTTCCATGTATTGGCACTGGTGTTGAGCACACATGTCATTTATTATGCTTTTTGTCCTTTTTTACGATTGGGTTAAAATGGACTAGATCTTATTTCAATTTGGGTTTTTAACGTTGTAAATTGCATCCTTTGCAATTTTACATCTCATGAGCCTCCCCTTTAGATAAATTAAAGACAATAATGTAATGTTCCTTTTATCCCACTTTAATTGAATTCTTAACCCATTTTTTTCTTGTTGTTAAGGTATATTTATGTCTCAGATGAATCCATGTTTCACAAACATCTACACATTGTGTGAATTCCTCAAATAGATTCCTTACTATAGTAGACATTGAGATGTTATGGTTCTCGGCTATGAGAGAATGCAATAACTCTACTAGCTTGCAAACACATTGGAATGACTCTTGCATACATATACCTTCCTAAAACACTTCATTTGGACAATCAATCAATATATTGATGAATATATCCTCGCTATCTATCAATTATCTTGCTCTCTCACTCTCATAATGAAGTTCTACAAAAAATATCTCTCACAAGTTTATCATGTCTATCAACTCAAGGAGAATCACAAAATTTTGGTAATGCTCTCTTGTTGTTTTATCTTACATAATATTTTCTATATAATATTTTCTTTATTTATCTGATCATATTCATGATAGGGGTTCTCCTCCTTTGTGAGGTTTATTTTTATCACATGTATTTTATTTATATGTTTTAAATATCTTGATCCTACCTAACTATTTGTGGGGTTGGAAACACCTAAATAAGGGTTTGACTGAGGAAAGCCCCTTGTGTTAGGGGGGTAAATCATGGAGCATAAATAGGATAAATACAATGAAAGACTAATCTAGATCTATTCCTTCACTCACAAAATGAAGCTAAACTATTACTTAATTCAAGAAAAAAAATTGAAAGACGAAAGCATACATGAATTCATAAAGAGGATAGTCCTACCATCCTGTGTGGGAGTGTGTTCACAAGATTTCAGATTGTTTATATGACTACGAATCCTCCATTTTTGTGGTGTGAGAAGCTTTGATGTGATGTGTGTGTTGTTGATTGAAGATATGTTGTAGATTTATCAATGGTGATTAGGAATATTGGCAATACTTCGTTGTGCAAATAATGTTGATTCTTTGATCCTTTTTTGTGAGGCAGGAGGTTTTTTATATGGAAATTGTGATTTGAAATGGATGATTAGGATTGCGTAGTAGAATATCTTGATCGAAGATCAAAATTTTTGGATAGGATTTAGACATGAATAATCTGTGTAAAATAGATTGCATAATTAGTGTGAATCAAGAAATAGATTGAATAATTTGTGGGATTGAGAAATGATAGATACAGGGTTGGATTGAGTCAATCACTGGCTCAATGCTCTGGGTTTCAGTTTGATAACCTCTTGGTGTCTCTCTCCACCTTGCAACCTGTAGGTCCTAATGTTTGTTAAGCACCCCTGGTCCTTCTTGCCAACCCTGCTATCATGTTTTAAATCATTAACCAAGCCTAACTTGGTGCTCTTCCTCTCATTCACCTCCTAGCCCTTAATGCACCTAAAGACTAGCTATCCTCCAAATGCCTTCAAATTCTATTTTAGGGGTGTAATACATCTTCTAGGATTTAAATCCATCCTACTATGGTGCTTGTTCAATCACAAGGTTTCTTTCCTCCATCGCTACCACCAAAACCTGGGTTAGGGTTTAAGAGTTCCTTGTAGCCCTTGAGCCCCAATTAGGTCTCTTAACTCGAGAGATCAAGCTTTTACTCCTTCCTTCTTGGAAAACACCATATATTCATAAAAGGAACCCTAACTCAATTTACAAGCCTTACAATATTTTTGGGGTTTTGTGCACCTACAGGCCGTACACAAGGGTAACCCTGATTTTGAGAAATTTAGGGTCTTTTGGAGTCTTTCTTGGAAACACAGTGAACTGTTTCCTTCTTCCAGCCACCAAATGGATTGTTAAAGTCTCTTGACTCTCACCTGGCCTTTGAAAAGGTTTCCTGCAATAGCTATACACCTTACTTAACACACATTTCACACCCCTGCTGCATTGGACTAATATTAGACTGTCTTTTCCAAACCGGGCACTAACAATATCACCTTGGACAAGACTTAGAGCATGCTACCACAGTGCTAACAGATTCTACCACTAACCTATATACAAATATGGAGCCTGGCCACATCCCCAACCAATCCATATTTCTTGGTACGAGGGTATGCAGCCTAAAACTCCATTTTTCTACAATTACTAGTCAAACCAGCAAGTAAAGAAAACACATAATTACCAAACTTGGAGAAGGGGATCAAACAATAACCTAAAGATGTCAAAACAAGAATTGTAGGAGATTAATTACATGCTAAACAAGTCTACCAAATGATTCTTTCACTTCATTTAGCAACTACATCGAAATCAAGAACAACAAACTGAATTTTTACACACAAAATCATTGTTTTCTCATTATGCTCAAATAACTTCAAAAAATTTCAAAGTTCCAACTTCTCTAACCTCACAAATAGGTAGAGTGACTTCTTTTAAAGCTTCCACAGGTAGTTACACTTCCATGGGTCAAACATAACCACCAGCATAAGCAAAAAAAATTGTTTTTTTAGCAACATTTTTGGACTTTTCCCTAATTATTCCAACTTCTAGTGATTCCTAGTAGAGAATCTCACTCATAAAAATAAGAACCACTAAATAACCTTTATTATAACCTTCTATAACTCCACTAGCTCAAAATGAAATGGTCAACATGACCAAGAAGCATGAAAACATAAAAATTCAACTAAAACTCAAATTTTGGTAAGTGTGGAATCATGCTTCCTAAGTGCTCATGCACCATTCTCCCCCTGTCTACACAAAAATCAAGGAATTTGAGATAAGATCAGTGATAGTTCAATTCCTAGCTTCTTGAAGTCAGCTTCCTAAACCCAAGTAGCCTCAGACTCATGTTTGTTTCTCCACTTGACAAGGTGCTCTCTGTATTCCTTGTGTCTTGTAGCCTTCTTCACCCTGGACTCCAAGATCTTCTCTGCCTGAGGTTTCTCTTGATTAGGAAGGGGTATATTATTGATATCTTTCAAGATTTCTTGACTGTTCTGAGCTTCATCACTGATTGTCCCTTTGTACCTGATCAAATCAGCAATGTTGAACACTGGAGATATACCCAAATATGATGGAAGTTCTATCTTGTATGCATTCTTCCCATACTTGGCTAACACCTTGCATGGTCCTACTCTTTTGATCTGTATTTTGATTGACATGCCCTTCTGCAACCTTGATTTATTAAGATGAACCATAACATAATCACCTATTTGAAACTGCACATCTCTCCTTGACTCATCAACCTTATCTTTCAACTTTTGTGTTGCTGTTGTGATTGTCTTATTAACCTGATCATGGATCTCTTTCATGGTCTAAGTGAAGTCTTCTACATGTCCACTCCTATTCTCCATTGTTGGAAGGTCTCTAAGTTCACAAACTCCTCCTAGGTGCATCCCATACACAACTTCAAATGGACTTTTCCTTGTAGTTCTATTAACATTGTCATTGTAAGAATACTCAGCTTGAGAAATCACCATATCCCATGTCTGACCATATTCCTTTGTCAAGCATCTCAAAAGATTACCTAACACTCTGTTAACCACCTCTATTTGACCATCAGTCTGAGGATGGTAAGCTGATCCAAATGACAAATTTGTTCCCAATCTTCTCCATAATGTTTTCCAAAAATGGCTCATGAACTTCACATCCCTGTCTGATACAATGCTCAATGGAAATCCATGGATTCTTACAACTTCCCTGAAAAATAGATGGGCAATATAACTTGCATCATGTGTAGTCTTGCAAGGAATAAAGTGACTCATCTTGCTAAATCTATCCACAACTACAAAAACACTGTCAAATCCAGTTTTAGTCTTGGGAAGACCCACCACAAAATCCATACTCACACACTCCCATGGTCTATTAGGAATAGGCAAGGGCTGATATAACCTGGCATTACTAGCTCCTCCCTTAGATCTCATGCACACCACACACTGTTCCACATATTTCCTGACATCTTTTGCTAACTTAGGCCAGTAATAGAACCTTTGAACAAGCTCTAAAGTTTTATTAATACCAAAATGCCCACTAAGACTGCCATTATGTTTTTCTTGAATCAAATTTTCCCTCATTGACCATCCATTTTGCAATGTATACTCAGCATACTGACTATGAAAATGATTCGCAAAATCTGAACATACCTTGTAGGCTTCTGAGAAATCTTCATCCTCACCATAGAGTTCTTTAAAACTTTCCAATCCAATGCTTTTCAACTGTATCTCTTGGACTGTCAACATCCTCCTGCTTAATGCATCTGCCACTTTGTTTTGCTGTCCCTTCTTGTGCTTAATGGTAAATGTAAAAGCCTGGATATACTCCATCCATTTCAAGTGTCTATTGCTTAACTTCTCCTGGGTATTGATATAACTGAGTGCCTGGTTATCTGTGAAAACCACAAACTCTTTGGGCAACAAATAATGCCTCCACTTCCTAAGGGACTGCACTAAAGCATAAAGTTACAGATCACAGGTGGAGTATTTTTGCTTGGCTTCATTGAGTTTTTCACTGAAGAAGGCTACAGGCCTACCTTCTTGACTAAGGACTCCTCCTACTGCTACTCCACTTGCATCACACTCAACTGTAAACAATTTATCAAAACTAGGCAATAACAGGATAGGTTGTGTTGCCACTTCTTTTTTCAGCTTTTCAAACCCTTTATCAGCCTCTAGTGTCCACTTAAACTTTTTTTTCTGACCACCCTTGATTGTATCTAACACTGGTGCACATATACCACTAAAATTCCTTATAAACTTCGTATAAAACTGAGCCAAACCATGAAAACTTCTTACCTCAGTTGTTGTGGTTGGTGTAGGCCAGTTTAGGATGGCTTCCACCTTACTTGGATCCATCTTCAACGTTCCTTGGGATACCACAAAGCCTAGATACACAAGCTCTTGTTTGAAGAACTCATATTTCTCAAGGTTGATTGCCAACTGTTCTTCTTGCAACCTTTTGAGTACCATCTCTACATGCTTCAAATGTTCTTCTGTTGTCTTACTAAAAATCAGTATGTCATCCAAGTAGACTACCACAAAAATCCCTGTGAAATCTTTAAGCACCTCATTCATTAGTCTCATGAACTTGCTAGGGGCATTTGAGAGGCCAAATGGCATCACTTTCCACTCATATAAACCATCATTTGTCTTAAAAGATGTCTTCCATTCATCTCCATCTTTAATCCTAATTTGATGATAGCCACTCTTGAGGTCTAACTAAGTGTAATATTGTGCCCCTTCAAGGCAATACATCAAATCTTCAATTATAGGTATTGGGAACCTATACCTAATGGTGATCCTATTAATTGCTCTAGAATCAGTACAAAGTCTCCACTTACCTCCTCTTTACTTGCCAAAACCATTGGGACTGCACATGGGCTGATGCTCTTTTGAATTAGACCTTGATTCAACAATTCTTCCACTTGCCTAGCCACCTCTAAGTTCTGATCAGGTGTAAGCTTGTATGCTGCTTTGTTAGGCAATGAGGCTCCAGGTATGAAGTCAATTTGATGACTTATTGCTCTCTTCAGTGGTAGAGTTGATGGTGTTCCATCACTCACTATGCGCTTGTATTTGTCAAGCAAGTTTTGGACTGCTGCTGGTAACACTGTCCTTTCAGCCTTTTCCTCTTCTTTGGGCTGCATCATAATCACATACCCTTCATTCCCTTGGTGTAGATCCTTGATGAACTCCTTGCCACTGCTCAACATAATGTTAGGAACCTTGGACTGCCCTTCATCATCCTCAATCAATGATTGCAGCTTGAAGGTTTTTCCATCCTTCTTGAATTCTATGGTGTTCTCCTTCCCATGATATACAACACCTCTATCATATTTCCACGACCTGCCAAGAAGAAGATGGCTTGCATCCATGGGAAGTACATCACAAATCAACTTGTCTTTGTAGCCTCCAATCGAGAATTCCACTGTAACCTGCTCATTCACTAAGACACTCTACCCTTTGTTCAACCATGTGACTTTGTAGGGATTGGCATGAGGTATCTTCTACAATTTTAACTTATTTACTGCCTCCTCAGAGATTATATTGTCTATAGAACCAGAATCTACAATAACCTTGCATACCTTTCCCAATATCTTGCACCTTGCTCTAAACAAAGCTCTCCTTTGCTTGGGTTCTTCCTTGACTGGTTGTCTGATCAGCACTCTATTAAACATCAGATTTTCACCTACTTCTGATTCTATATGATTGATCTCAGGTGTCTTTACACTCATGGTGTCCTCTTGTGCATAAGCTACTCTTTTCTCATTGCTAGATGAAGCTTTCTCTGGGCACCTATAAGCTGGATGACCTAGCTGATTACAGTGATAGCACTTCATGGTGGCAAAGTAGGAGTTACTTCTGCCTGCTCCTCTTCCTCTATTTGAACCTCCTCGAGGACCTCTTCCCCTATTAAATCCTCCTCTTGATGAGGTTTCACCTCCATGCTCAATAAGCTTTGATTCATCATGGCTTCTTTGGTCACCACCTCTTCCTTGGTAACCTCCACGCTGTCCTCTTTGATCTCTGCATCTCCCTCTGCCCTTAGAGGACTGATCATGCTTCCTTTTATTCCTTTCTTCAATCTTAATAGCCAACTGATAACATTGGTGGACTGTCTTGGGGCTGAGCAAAGCCATCTCTTCCTGTATATTCCACTTCAATCCATTTAGATACCTAGCCACTTTCAGGCTCTCATCCTCTGCCACATTTGATCTCAAACAAAGCTTCTAGAATTCTTCAGTGTAGGTGTTGACATCTTGATCTTTTTGTCTTAAACTCTGCCTCTTCTTGTGGAGTTGAATTTCATAGTCGTCTGGCATATAGGCTTCTTTCACTTTAGCAACCATTCCTTTCTAGGTTGATATAGGTTGTTTACCTTCTTTCTCCCTTTTAGTCTGGAAAAATTTCCACCAAGTTAACGCTGATCCTCTCAACCTTGATTTTGCAACCTTCACCTTCTGTGCTTTAGTCACTCCATCACACTCAAAGTGATTCTCCATGCCTTCTATCCAATCCATGACTAGGTCTGGCTCCATCTCTCCACTGAATAGTGGTATGCCTTCAAGTGCTTTTCCACTCAAGGCTTTCAATGCCTTCAAGAAAGGCTCCTCCTTTAAATAGGGTCAGGTTCAGGGGTCTTGTCTTCCTCTGCAACCTCTTCTTCTTTGGGAATTCTGCCCTCAAACTGTGCACTCCTCACTGCTGCCTCCAGTTGAGCTAATCTTTCCATCAACTGGTTATTGTCTTCTTCTTGCTCTTCAACCTTCTTAGCTAGCTCTGCATTTGTCACCATGTTGGAAGAATCTCCTACCTCAATGTCTGACATGCAATATTTCTTTCCCAAATCTTTCCCTGCTCTGGTACTAATCTGATAGATACAGGGTTGGATTGAGTCAATCACTGGCTCAATGCTCTGGGTTTCAGTTTGATAACCTCTTGGTGTCTCTCTCCACCTTGCAACCTATAGGTCCTAATGTTTGTTAGGCACCCCTGGTCCTTCCTGCCAACCCTGCTATCATGTTTTAAATCATTAACCAAGCCTAACTTGGTGCTCTTCCTCTCATTCACCTCCTAGCCCTTAATGCACCTAAAGACTATCTATCCTCCAAATGCCTTCAAATTCTTTTTCAGGGGTGTAATACATCTTCTAGGCTTTAAATCCATTCTACTATGGTGCTTGTTCAATCACAAGGTTTCTTTCCTCCATCGCTACCACCAAAACCTGGGTTAGGGTTTAAGAGTTCCTTGTAGCCCTTGAGCCCCAATTAGGTCTCTTAACCCAAGAGATCAAGCTTTTACTCCTTCCTTCTTGGAAAACACCATATATTCATAAAAGGAACCCTGGCTCAATTTCAAAGCCTTACAAGATTTTTGGGGTTTTGTGCACCTATAGGCCGTACACAGGGGTAACCCTGATTTTGAGAAATTTAGGGTCTTTTGGAGTCTTTCTTGGAAACACAATGAACTGTTTCCTTCTTCCAGCCACCAAATGGATTGCTAAATTTTATTGACTCTCACCTGGCCTTTGAAAAGGTTTCCTACAATAGCTATACACCTTAGTTAACACACATTTCACACCCCTGCTACATTGGACTCATATTAGACTGTCTTTTCCAAACTGGGCACTAACAGTCTCACCTTGGAAAAGACTTAGAGCATGCTACCACACTGCTAATAGCTTCTAACACTAACCTATATACAAATATGGAGCCTGGCCACATCCCCAACCAATCCATATTTCCTGGTACGGGGGTATGTAGCCTAAAACTCCATTTTTCTACAATTACCAGTCAAACCAACAAGTAAAGAAAACA
The DNA here is from genome assembly GCA_007115665.2 of Sequoiadendron giganteum. Taxonomy (NCBI): domain Eukaryota; kingdom Viridiplantae; phylum Streptophyta; class Pinopsida; order Cupressales; family Cupressaceae; genus Sequoiadendron; species Sequoiadendron giganteum. The sequence continues at coordinate 260,364,274 of CM021104.1, read as the reverse complement.
TAGAATTACCAAACTTGGAGAAGGCGATCAAACAATAACCTAAAGATGTCAAAAAAATAATTGTAGGAGATTAATTACATGCTAAACAAATCTACCAAATGCTTCTTTCACTTCATTTAGCAACTACACTGAAATCAAGAACAACAAACTGAATTTTTACACACAAAATCACTGTTTTCTCATTATGCTCAAATAACTTCAAAAAATTTCAAACTTCCAACTTCTCCAACCTCACAAATAGGTCGAGTGCCTTCTTTTAAAGCTTCCACAAGTAGTTACACTTCCATGGGTCGGACATAACCACCAGCATAAGCAAAAAAAATTGTTTTTTTAGCAACATTTTTGGACTTTTCCCTAATTATTCCAACTTCTGGTGATTCCTAGTAGAGAATCTCACTCATACAAATAAGAACCACTAAATAACCTTTATTATAACCTTCTATAACTCCACTAGCTCAAAATGAAATGGTCAACATGACCAAGAAGCATGAAAACATAAAAATTCATCTAAAACTCAAATTTTGCTAAGTGTGGAATCATGCTTCCTAGGTGCTCCTGCACCAAGAAATCGATTGGTCAGTCAGAAATTAGATTGGTTAGTCAAGAATTAGATTGATTAGTAGGGAATTAGATTGATCACTCAATAATTAGATTGATCGGTCAGGGATTAAATTTACCAATTAGTGATTAATAATTTACTCAATGAGGAAAGTGGTTGAGGATGATTAATTAATTACTTTAATTAATTCATTCATTTTGGAGTTGAACGTGCAAATCAAGTTTGACTTTTGCAAACAAAGTTGCGTTAGTTTGATTTGATTTTTGATGATGTTTTGAATAGTTTATTTAAATTATCCAAATTTTGGAGGGAAAGTGAGTTTATTTAAATTATTTGGATTTAATAATTCAATCAACTTAGGGGAATACATCGATTTAGTGACGTAATTAAACAATTGGTTTTATTTAACTAATCAAGAAAAAACAAAGTTAGGTTAAGAATTTATTAAATAAAGGTAATTTATTTAACTGGTTGAAATTGATGAAATGTGAATTAAATAAATAATGTTGTATTATTCAATTAATAGCAGAAATAAGGTTTTTAGGACTTTATTAAATAAATGGAATTTATCTAATTATTCAAAATGATGAAATAGTGAATTAATTAAATAATGTTACATTATTCAATTAATAGGGGAAATTAGGGTTTTTGATGCTTTTTATGTCAAATGTAGTGATATTCAATGATAATGGTGTTGATGATGTGACAATGTCACTTAAGGTGTGTGATAGGTGTTAGGTAAATTTTACATGTCTACATCTTGCCCTTATTGAGACAAAGTACTAGTTTCTTTGTTTCAAAGACTCGATGCTAAGATCAATATTTTGAAAAAAAATTATGCCCCACTATGCCTTGGTAGTCAGTGGAATGATGGTAGGACTCTATGCTGCCCCCTCGAGAGGTTGGCTGATTTTTTTGATTTTGAGGTCAGGCTCACGACACTATTCTATTTCAGTTCAATTATAGAGAGGAAGAAAAATTACGTCTATAGGTCCCTCGTTTCTTGTTTTAATGTTCCTACAAAATCTTAATTTGAATGTAGGACAATTCCCTAAGTAAAAATTAGGCTTTTCTAGGTAAATTTTAGGGTTTCTTAGGGTTAAAATAGGTATTTAGGGTTCTAATTACCTAATTTTTATTTTGAGCCTATAGAGAATTCTAGCATTTGGATTTTTCATTTTGTCATTTTTCGAGGAGAAATGCCTAGGATTTAGGGAGCCCCACATCATTTGGACTTGGTTCAAGAGTTTGGATGGCCCGCAAGCATCAGTACCCCGACATGTACCCTCTTGATTATCTTTTTTGTCTTCTCATGTTATCATAATTTGTGCAGAAAGTTCATCAAGTCAAAAACATCTTTTTAATGATTTCATTGCTATTGCCTTGGTTTTAGCATTTTTGCTTGTGTAAACTAGGCACTTTGGGAAAATTTATGTGCACTTGACTTAAATTTGTGCCTTTGACTTGAACATTCACCTTTGAAGTGCACTTTTGATTTGTTTCTACACTTTTGATTGCTTTGCCTCATTTTCTGCGCACTTGCTTTAGTTTTGTGCTTTTGTAAAAAAAATTGCTTTTGATCTTTGTGCACTTGCGATTTCTCCTTGCTTCCATCTTTTTTCATCACTTTTGTCATTTTGGAACTCTAAGTCTCATTGTTTGTCATTTTGAAGTTCCTTTTGTGTTCTTCTAGCACACCCTTGACATCGTGGGTTGAATGATGGCAAGAGGTCCTTAAAGCATTGTAGTCGAGGGAGAGATGACCCTAGGATCTATTTGATCTGATTGTCGATTTGATGTTTTGGAGTGAGATTTTCTAGATGTGATTGGGCTACATCATATTTTTTACATTCCTCCCATCTGATGTCAAAATGTGATGATGATTGTGCTCATGGAGCAGTGGCATTCAAAGAATTATTCGTTCCACACACCTATAGGGGAGGCCACCAGTACTCTTGAGGATGTGTGGAGAATCTTTTGCATACCTAACCATGATGTGGTTTTTACATACCATGTTTGATGGGGTACCTATGCTATGTGGTGTGTGCTTGGTGTCTAACACTTGGAGGTTTGATAGTTTGAGATTGATTTATCAGAGTTTGTTGGTGGTGCCAACCTTGTTTCCCTTGTTCTTTGTTGTTTTATTTCAGGGCTAGTTTTTCTTGATAGGAGAGGCCACTAGTTCCCTATTGGATGCGGTATATGTATCAAGGAGATGTTTGAGCATGGGACCAAATATGCATGGGGTCCCTATCTTCTCATCCACCTCTATATAGATATGCATGAGGTTGCATATCGAGGTGGGAAATCCATTTCTACATGCATATCTCTTTTACATGTAATGGCTTGGGAGCATATTGTGGTGATGTTACTGATGGTGATCCATACTCCTATCATTATGGAGACTTTCTTCATTATACCTTGCCTGGGGATCTTTCATACTAGCATTGTGTGTTTGATGACATGTCAAGTTTTGTTTGGAGACCTTATACAGATTGTGATGCATGATCAAAGGATAAGGAGCAGCTAGTGTACTGTTGACAGACTAGATGGTTGATTAGTTGCTCTTACTCTCTTCTAGAGTGATATTTACTCGATATAGTATGTCGACAATTTAGAGAGAGACAAGGCCGATATCTTGATACATATGAGACTAAGTTTGGTCGAACCACTAGAGAGATTTGTGTATGGGTTCATCAGGCTAATAGAGATGCTTCCATTGCTGCTTTTAGAGCACTTTCCCTAATTAGATGGGGTTGGCCAATGGGTTTAGAAGATTTGGGTACTACTCCCAATTTTGATTAGTGGTGGGCATGACATGTGCCATTGAGATTCACATATCCAATGAACCCAGAGTTGGTAGAGTAGGCATCATAAGTTGTCATGAGGAGAAGCAACATATTAAGGTTCTAGTTGAGTAGCTTGGTTAGGCCCGACAAGATGGGGCATAGGGTGATCAGGCGTAGGGACAAGGACAAGTTCTAGGCTGCACTCCACCACCTAGGGATGGAGGTGCTTAGTTGGAAGCATAGATAGGGTGGCGATATGTCGCAGAGGCACAAATTTCTATTGTGATAGTAGAGCAAGATGGTATTTCCACAAAGCAAGATACAACGATTGGGTGATGTCTCATTGCTAAGACAGTTATAGTCTATCACTATAGAGAGGGATAGCTTGAGGACTAAGTGAGATAGTCTTTGCATTGAGCGAGATCAATTATTACAGAGGGCTACATACTACCAAAATCTATATGATTCTTTTGTTCCTCGAGCCGAGTGAGGACTGGGATTTGGAGAGCCTAGTGTTGCAAGTGGTGGTGGTGAGTTAGTTGGTCATTTTGTGAGACAACCAGATCTAGATGGTGATCTATATCCTGGTACATAGATTTCTCCCTTTTCTATCGAGTAGTTTTATATCTATTCTTGATCTTTATGATGTTTATTGCTTAGAGACTTGATATTGTAGACATAATTTTGTATATACATTCACCAACCCAATCGAGGCCTCGTAAATATGTATATTTTTTTATTATCCTATCAGTCGTGTTTCCATGATGATTATGTACTATGACATTATCCCTTTTTAATGATGATGTATATGAGATATACCTTCTTTGATTTAGCTTCATTTTATGTTTATGTGATGATGTATGGATGACGATGTATGATGATGTATTTTTATGCATGATTTTGTACTTTTCTAATGTATACATAAGATGTAAATGGATGGATCGATCATATTTTGTATCATATGATGTTTTATTATGTATGTGATGGATGTATTCTCTATACATGATACATGATGTTTCCATTGGTTTTTTATCATCATGGTATGTATTGATGACATTGTGGATGCATGATGGATATATGATACTAATGATATTGTGATGCAGGATGGATGCTAGTTAGAAGAAATATTTGATGATGGATAGAATTTGATGTTGTTAATACTGATGAGTATTGCTTTCACTTTCCTTGGAGGCTTCGCATTTTGAACAATCCTATTTAATGTAGCAAACAAATACGATGCACTAGGGTATTAATGACCAAGGTGACTTTGTATCCATTGTGTGGGATATGACTCAACATACAAAGTATATTCTTGCTCATTCCAAACATACAAAAACTTTGTTTAAAATATATGGTTGAGTTATATTAAAACCTTTCGGACCAGTTACACAGAAAGGTATAGAATACCTAACATACACCTGCTACATGAACTCTTTTAAAACTACTTTCATATGCTCAATAAAGCAAGTATTCACCATGGTAGTATCATAAAAACATCTTACAAATAGTAAACTGAAATGATGCTCAATTTCCCCCATTCCTTCTTCTCTAAATCCTTATGGACATCCTTGAGTGATCCTAGGAATGAGTCAATAAAATAAATCAGAAAGATAAGACTATAAAAAATGAAAAAAAAGTTGCAGTATTACTTTCCATATCTGTCTGGGGTGGGGCTATTATCCATTGTTAATCATGTCTATCATAGGAACAGATTCATTAAGGCATATCTCAGGATGTTGTTGGTGACTTGCCAAAAAGATAGGTAGTTGATACTCTAGCATTGTTTTATTCCATTTTGTAATCAAATCTTTGCGATTGTTTGCTTGAAAGTTATAACTATCGCTGTTTGCTTTGTTTTTTCAAAGGGTGATGGTGACGATTTGTTTATTATGGGTGAAAATTTTATTGCGTATTGTGATGATGGAGTAGGACTATGTTTAATTTTTTGAGTTTTATGATGTTGTTTTTGTTGTTTTTTAGGGGACTAACCAAGGGGCTCGAGGGCTCATCAAAGATAAGCCTTTCCTACGTTGTACACGCATAGGCTATTAGTTCACTTGGTTTGAATGATTTTGACTTTTTTTTGTTTTGTGAATGTTTTTGGATTTTGTATTTTTTGAATGTTTTTTGGATTTTGAATTTTTTTGACTAAGTTGAAATAAATCATCATAGAAACCTAATGGGACCTACGTAAGGCCTCGGGGGCTGATCAAGGATAATCATTTCCTACATTGTACATGCAAATACCATGTAGTTTGACTAGTTGACTCAAAGCATAAAATGTTTTTGGTATTCAAACGATAACTTTGGATTGATATTCCACTTCTGGTTCTAGAGGATGTGTTGTGGGAAATTAACTTGAACTGGCTATGGGATTCAAGAAACTGTTGATATCTTAGAATTTTTTGAATGAAGGAATAATCCAACGTTGTTGTTTTGATTTTGGTGTTTTCTAGATGTTTTTGATTTTTTTGTTTTTTACCATGATAGGATGCATAATGATCTAACCCATGACCAACTTAGGGAAGTTGCCCCCAGTTTGAGACAAGACTACTTTCCTAAATTAGTATCAAGCCATGGTTGGACATATGTTTTATTATGATAGGAATGGGTGGATGTTGTGGATAGAACCAACAGATAACAATGCAATTTTTAGTGAAACATAGTGCCTGTTTGTCAGGTTTTCACTACGGTACCTATTCTATGAGAACCACAAATTTGTTTTCACTTAAAGAACTTTTTATTTTCTTTACTATTTTTTTCTTGTTTTTTGATTTTTTGCTTTTTTATCCCTTTTTATATTTTTTTGGATTTTTATCCTTTTGCTTGGGGAATTCTGACACGCTTCATGTGTAGAACTTCTTGAGGTGGTTATTGTTCAATGATTCATCTAAGGTTTCTCCGTTAGGAGTAGCTAACTAATAAGTCCCAAAAATATAGCTTGTTGTGATGATAAATGGGCCTAACCATTTGGGTTCAAATTTTCCTATTCCATTTTGATTCATTTGTAGCCTTTGATTCTCCTTGAGGACCAAGTCATCAATCTAAAAGTTTTTATCTTTTATTTTCTTATCATAGCTTCATTTGAGCCTATTTTGATAAAGCTGAAGATGGTTTAATGCACTCAAACACCTTTCATCTAGGAGTTCCAATTCATTTAACTTGGATACCTAATATTCTTTGCTATTGACCATGCATTTTAATGAGATTCACAATGAGGGGATTTCAACTTTGATAGGTAAGACAACCTCTGATTTGTAGACCAAGGAAAATGGTGTGGCACCTATAGGTGTTTGGATGCTAGTTCGATAAGCCCATAGGGTTGGGTTTAAGTAAAAATTCCAATCACAAATGACTTGATTAACAATCTTCTTTAGTATGGTTTTGTTAGATGCTTTAGCCTGACCATTTCCTTGAGGATAGTAGGGCATGGAGAATTTGTGTTGGATAGAGAATTTGGAATAGAGTTCTTGGACACCTTGATTCTTGAATTAGGTGTCATTGTCTATTATGATTGTTTAGGGGATTCCATACCTAAAAATCAAATAGTTCAAAATTAACCTTGATATCTATTTCCCAATGATGTAGGTCAATGGAATTTCCTCTATCCATTTAGTGAAATACTTTTTTATTGTGATAATAAACTTGTGCTTGTTAGATGAAGTAGGTGAAATATTACCAACCATGTCTAATCACCATTGCGAAAAAGGACATGGTGTTGTGATGGGTCTCAAATTATATGCTGGTGTGTGCATGAGGTCACTATGTTGCTGGCATTGGTGACACTTTCAAGAATACTGAATATAATCCTATTCCATGGAGGGCTAATAATGCCCCATTCTCAGCAACTTCTGGACTAGGTTATATCCACTAGAGTGGGACCCATAAATATCTTTATGTACCTCTTGTAAGGTCGCGTGTTCTTGTTCTGTGTTAAGACACCAAAGTAACATACCATTACGACACTATAGGGTACCTCCTAGGAAAGTAAATTGGGAAGTCCTACAAGTGAAGGTTTTCTTTTGAGTGGTTGTTAGGTTAAGTGGTATGATACCATATTGGATGTAATCAGAGGTGTCCTGGTACCATGGGGAGTGAGGCCCAACAACAACACTTACCAGTTCTCATTTTGGGATGTCAAATGTAGGTACGAGTAGTTGTTTGATGAGGAACACATACTTAGGAATATTTTATGGAATATCAAGCAGTTATCCTATCGTTTCCATTCCATCGATAGCTCTATTGTTGATCCAAGGAATTTATTCAAAGGTTATGATGATAAAATATTCCTTGAAGCTATCCACCATCCTTTTATATGGCATCAACTTATCTTCTTTTGTCTGGTACTCATCATTTACCTATCTAATGAGTAACTGAGAGTCTCTGAAGACATGTAGCTCTTTTACTCTCCATTCAATAGCCATTTTGAGCCTTGTGATTAAAGCTTTGTACTTTGAGACATTTTTTGTTCATGGGAAATAAATCCTCTATGCCTTGGGCATGCTATCACATTGTGGTGTAAGAAATATAATACTTTCTCTAGAGCCATGTTGAGTGTGGGACCTGTCAAAATATAAGGTCCAATGACATGTTTGTTCTATCATCAAGATACTTTCATCTGGAAATTCCACTGTAAGAGGCTTGTGATCATCTATGGGTGCATCATCTAGCTAGTCTATTGTGATCTATCCATTGATAGCTCTTATATCCACATACTCTATATCAAATTCACTCAGAATCATCACCCATTTAGCAAGGCAACCTATTAGGGCCATTTTTTCTAGTAGGTACTTTAGTTGTTCTACCTTTGAAATCAACTTTACCTCTTTTTTTTTTAGATATAGTGCCTTAGCTTTTGTGTCAAAAATATGACTAAGAGGAATTTTTTTTCTATAGGTGAGTAGTGAAACTCATAGCCCACTAGTGTTCAGTTGATGTAGTAGACCGCTTTTTTTTTGTTGTTATCATCTAGCTGGGCTAGGAGAGCTCCCAAAGTTGGTTGGGTGGTAGACACATATAGTATCATTTCCTTATTTGAAATAGGTGGCATGAGTACAAGAGGAGTAAGTAGGTACTCCTTGACTTGCTATAATTCTTGGTTACTTCTCCCATCCCACTTGAATGTGATTTCCTTGTGTAGGAGATGAGTGAAAGGGTGACATTTGTCTATCAATTGTGAGATAAATCGCCTGATGGATTGTAGCTTCCCTTACAGACTTCTTAGCTATTTTAATGTATTTGTTGGAGGCATCTCTAATATTACTTTTACTTTTTTAGGATTCACTTCAATTCCCCTCCTTGACACTATATACCCTATTTTATTTCCAGATGTTACTCCAAAAAAACACATTTTTCGATTGACTCTCAAGTTATATTGTTCTAGTCTATCAAATACCCTTGCAAGATTTGACAAGTGATCTCCCCTTTTGATGGACATTGCTAGAATATCATCAACATAATCTTCCATGATGGTGTGTAGCATATCATGGAATATTGTTGTCATTTCTCTTTGATATGTTTCTCCTGCATTCTTTAGACCAAAGGGCATTAAATTCCAATAGAAGGTCCCCCAAGCACAGGTAAATGTTGTTTTGTGTTGATCGTCTAGAGATATTTTTATCTCGTTGTATCTAGAGAAACCATCCATTAAGGATAATATCTCCTTCCCTGCTATTAGATCCACGATCATTACGATACTTGGCAATGGAAATTCATCCTTTGGACATACTTTATTTAGGTCCCTAAAGTCTATGCACATCCTTATGCCCCTAATAGGATTTGAAACTGGTACTAGATTTGATATCCATTGTGGATATTTGATGGGTCTAATAAAACCCACATCTCGTAGGTTCTTTAGTTCTACCTTTACTAGTAATGCTATTTGAGGATGCATTTTTTTGATTTTTTTCTTGATAGGCTTTGCTCTAGGGAGAAAAGGTAAATGATGTACCACTAATGCCAGATCTAGTCCAGGCATGTTAGCATAGGTTGAGGAAAAAATTACCTTTATTTCATTCATGAATGCTGTGAAATTTTCTTTCTCTTTGAGATCAACTGATGCTGTGTGGTATGTGATTTTTGGATTCTCTATTGTGCCAACATTTATGGACTCCACTTCTTCTACAAGGAGTGTTGATCTTTCTTGGTAGTGAGATATGGGGAGATTGAACCCTCCATCCTTGGGTGCCTCTGGTAGGTTTTCAACTTTAAATGTGCCCTTTATTTTCCTCTTTTTTGGATCTGATAGAGCCACACTGTGGTTTTCTCTAGGAGACCTTGTTTTTATTTTTAAATTTTCCTTTTTATTTTTGTGACTAGAAGGTTCAATATCTCCACCAAAATAGGCACCTTGTTCGAGTTCCATGGCGGACCTTACTTTGTAATCCCCTACTGGTATGTCTACTCAAAGTCCCATGAACTCAACGACTACTTCATTGTTCTAGAATTGATCGAGAATATGTGTATGTTGTTATTGGTCCCAATTTATCAATTGTGGGTAGTAGAGGAGTAGGCTATCACATTATCCACAAAGCTTATGGAGGTTCTTGAAATGGTTAGCATGGCTCTGATATCATTTTACCATTAGGTGTCTAGGTCATCATTACTAGAAGTGGGGGAACCATATCCAATGATAAAGGAAGGAGAATCCCATTTGTATTCATTAGAGTCCATTCCAAAATAATAATTGATATTAGGAAAGGTCTTGAGGGATTGGAGAGGAAATATATTAATGATAAGGATCTCAAAAAATGTCTTCAATGGGTAAATCATCATCCATGATATTGTAGATATCTAATGCCTTAATGCTAGAAGAAGTTTCTTGTTTCTTAAAAGAGGTTTCTTTGGTTTTTGGGGTAACCATGTCTTTTGGCTCATAACCTAGTCCCTTGTTTTTCTTTCTTTGTTCCACTATGATAGGCTCCCATTGGACTTGTTTGTGTAACCCAAGGCCACATGTTCGATGATACCCCATTTTTTTAGCTAATTGATAACCTCTACTGTTAGTATCAATTAGAATGGGTTGTGGCTTTCTAGTTCTTTTTGGTGCTCTTTGTAAATCATGGATGATAAGTCATCTTTAAGTATTTCTTCATCTTTCCTATCTCCCCACTTGGTGAAAATCATGGGTTTGGTTATCCTTTGTATTGTCAAAGTAGGCTTGATTTGTTTTAGACCACCATAGACTTTAGGTGTTGGTCGGAGCACACCCATGAAGAATGCCCGGTTAAAGTGGTAATTCCTATTACCCTTGTCAAGTAATTGAACCTTGGTTTTCATTTTCAATTTTTCACTTGATATGATCTTGGCTGAGGTTGATGGTAGTGTGGAAGGGTCAAAATATGAGAATAAATGGAAGGATATGTCATTGCTAGGTATGTGTTGGATCTTGTTATACTTCTCCAACTTTGCACAAAAATGGAAGAGCTTAGGATTAACATATAAATTCACCTCTTTTCCTTCATGGGTAAACTTTAGGTATTGGTGGAAGGTTGAATGGACTAATTGTAATGCGTGGATCCAAGGGTGTCCCAAGAGTAGGTTATATGGTAACTCAAGGTCAAGTACTTAACATGTAGTTTCCATGGTGGTTGGTCCAATCTACACTAGTAGCCTGATTGTTCCATCAAAATTCATTTCAAGGTCATTGTAGGCCCTTACAATAATGCTCCTTGATTTATCTATCATGTTGACAGAATACCCCCAGCTGTTTGATGAATTTACAAGTACATATGTTTAGACCAACACTATTATCTTTCAATACTTGTTTACCCATGTTCTTATGGACACCAACCTCTATGTATAAAGCTTGGTTGTGGAATGACTTTAGTGGAAGGTATTTCATGAAAAAGAGTAAATGATTGTTGGTTGTGATTTTTCCAACCATGGCTTGGAACTGATTTGGATCGAGGTCGTTAGGGACTAATGCTTCCAATGCCTTTTCAAGTATTTCCCTATGTGTGGGTGATAGTTTTAGCAACTCTAGCATTGAGATTAAGGTGGGAGTGTTCTTCAGCTGGTCCATAATGTTGTATTCATTTGATAGTTTAGCTATGGGTTTGGGTGGGGCTCCTTGTATTGTAACTCTCCCTCAATGGATAATTACATTTTAGTTTTTGTCTCCACCTCATATAGTCACTACATTTTCCCAATTGTCATCATCTTGAGAGAGGGTACCTAGAACTATGTCACCACACGTGTAGTTAGCATTGTGGTAATCTTGGTCATTCCCTTTGTCATTTATTTTAGTGTGGTTTTGGAATGGGGTTTGTGTATATTTGAAGATCCTTGTTTTTGGTATGATGTTCAACATCCACTTCTTCTTTATCTATCAAGTCTTGGATGAGGTTTTTGAGTCTCATACAATTGTTTGTTGTATGTCCTTTTTATTTTATGGAATTCACACAAGTCTTTCTCATTATACCATGGTGTCTTGAAGCTAGAATCCTCATAGTTTAGGAAATCATTGACCTTAATGAGGTTTTGTTGTACTACTCTACAAATGACTATTTCAAGTGACTCTCCTAGTATCGTGAACTACCTCTTGGGTTGATCATATTGCCTTTGTTTCCCTCCTTGATTCATTTGTGGGCTAGCTACCTGATTGTTCTTGGGATAGGCAGGTTGGTTGTTTTGTGAATAATTTGGAATGCAGGTCATTTGTGGGACTTGCAATTTATTTTGAGATATGTTTTGTGCATACCATAGTGCTCTAGTGTCAACTAATCCATTTGTAATATTCTTATTCTTTTCCTAGATCTTAGGTTTATCCTTTTAACTAGAGGGATTGTATTTTGAGCTATTCAATATAAGGACTCCCCATGCTATGAGGGCTCTCTCGATATGTGATCTTTTGTTGATAGTTTCTTCAAATTCTGCAAGACATAACATAGTGAGTTGGTAGTTGATCTCATGTAGATATTTGAGATTAAAATATCTACCAATTCCTTGTCAGGAATGGGCCATTTGCATCAACTAGGTTTGTGCCTCCATCACTGTAGATAAGAGGTAAAGGAATCTCCTTGACTCTATTTGATTGTGGATAATTGTTTGATGGTGATGTCCTACTCTATGTTGAATGAGAAGTGGCTTGTGAACTTGCTACATAGTTTGTCAAAGGTTTTAATTCCCGATGATAGATGGGAAAAAAACTCCATAAAATGGCTTGTAAGGTTGTGTGGAAAGAGCCTCATGAGGTAAGTTTCATTGTTTTGTACCTCCATACATAACATTGAGAAGTCTTGTATGTGCTCCATTGGATCTCCTTTTACTTTGTACTTGTTGAACTCGGGTATTTCAAATTTTTTTAGAAAAATTATTGTAGTGATGGAGTGATCAAATGGGAATGGACAGATTTCTTGAAGGGTGTAGGTCTTCTTTGTTTTCCCTACCTACATGTTTGCTACCTTTTGGGTCACTACTTCAAGTTGTAATTCTATCTCTATTTTTTGTTCCTTTTCTTTTAATTATTGCATGTAATAGCCTTCTTGTCCTACCATGCTTTGGTCATAAGTTGGATATAACGGGGTATTGATCATTGGTAGTTGTTTTGAACATAGGGTGGGTTAGGTCTTTGTTGTGTGTAAGGAGGGTTAGATTCTTGTTGAGTCTAAGAAGGGTTAGCTCCTTGTTGCTGGGATGAATTATACTGAAGGTTACTTTGTTGATGCATTAGTGAGACACCTTGTTGGTAGGACGAATTGGGAAGGGCACCAGGTGGTACACCTTGCTTTTGGGATGCAATATTTCAAATGTTCCATTGATGGTGTGTTAATGGGACACCTTGTTGGTAGGATGAACTAGGAAGGGTACCCTATGTGACAACTTGTTGTTGGGGTGAACTATACTAAAGGTTTCCCTAATGATGTGTTAGCGGGTTGACTTGTTGGTAGGATGACTAAAGATGACTGAAGGTTTCCTTGATGGTGTGTTGGTGGGTTACCTTGTTGGTAGGATGACTGAAGAAGGGTGTCCTATGGAACACCTTGTTTTTGGGATAGACTATGTTGAAGGTTTCCTTGACGATGCATTGGTGGGTTACCTTGTTGATGGGACAATTAAAGAAGGGTGCCCTATGACACACCTTGTTGATAGGATGAATTGGAAAGAGGACCTTGTGGCACACCTTATTGATAGGACAAAATGGAAAGGGCACCCTATGGCACACCTTGTTGATAGGATGAATTGGGAAGGGGACCTTGTGGTCCACTTTATTGATAGGATGAATTGGGAAGGGGATCCTATAGTCCACCTTGTTGATGGGATGAATTAGGAAGGGGACCTTGTGGTCCACCTTGTTGATAGGGTGAGTTGGGAAGGGTACCCTATGGCACACCTTGTTGATAGGACGAATTGGGAAGGGTACCCTGTGGCACACCTTATTTAAAGGAAGAAGTGAGAAGGGGATTGTGTGGTCCACCTTGTTGATAGGATGAATTGGGAAGGGGATCTTGTGCTCCACCTTGTTGATAGGATGAATTGGGAAGGAGACCTTGTGGTCCACCTTGTTGATAGGACAAATTGGGAATGGGACCTTGTGGTCCACCTTGTTCGTGGTACTGATTTGGAAGAGGACCCTGAGGTCCACCTTGTTTGTGGTATTGCATGTTTTGGGAAGGGTTGGCATTCAAAGTGTTTTAAGGTATATATTTTCTTGGAGGTGGATTGTTGTTTTGTGGTACATATTGGGATGGACCTCCTTGATACTATTGTGCCCCTCCCACTTGTTTGATCTATGTTGGTTTTCTATAGAATGGTTTTTCCATGGTTTGACAATTGTTTTGTGAGAATATGAGTGGCATGTTTGGAATTTACGTGGGTTCTAATATTTGTCTCAAAACTGAATTATCCCCAAAGGTAATAAGATTAGGATCTTTGAGAGCCTACACGTTAAAATCTATTGGTAGTTTAGCACCACTCTGAAGAAGTCTGAATTTGGGTCCTTTCTCAATAATTTGTCCATTAGTCCGAGCATTTTGGGGTCGTTGGAATGTTGAAATAGTTCATCATCATTTATTTCCTCATTAGTATCTACCTCCTCTATGACTACTCTTTCTGGGTCTTGGTTGTTTGTTCTATCACTTCTTGTCGTTTGCAGTTTAGCTCTTCCTCACTGAATGTTTCTCTATGTGTGGGTCTCTTTGTGGGTGTTTCAAGGTCACTTGGCCCATAGCTCCATGGGCCACCTTCATCCTTCGTGGTGTTTATTGATGGGATACCAGCATTGTTCTTGTTTGCTTCCATGTTCTTCCTATGTTGTGATCTTGTAATTGTCATAAACAATTTCCAAGCTTTTGTGAACATTTTCGTGACTCGTAGCTATAGAAAGAGAATGTGTTTGTATGGATTTTTTCTATTTTAAGGAAAATTAAAATGATTTTTTCTTAGGATTTTCTATTGAATATCTAAGGGTAGTTGGCCCATTGAAAAGTGTAAATAGAAATGTTCTAGTCAATTTTTACAAGTGTGGTATCTTCTCAAGATGTACCCTTTGGAAAAATTTAGAGTGGAAAAGTTCTTTGAAAGCCGTAATATGGATTTCTACTTAAGGATATTTCTCTTTCCAAAGATCATGAAGGGTGTATATCTATTGCCACACAGAAGGTGGTAACATGGGTCTTCCAGCTACTAGGTTTTTTTTCTCTTCATCTTTATCCAAGATGTTTGTTGCGTTTCTCCGTTAATTGGGTGTTTTGTTCTTCTCAAATATGAATGTCCTTAAAATGCTAATGATATCAGTTTGTTCACCTTCAATGTGTGTGAGACTTAGCTGTAGGATTGGTGCTATAAGGTTCAATTGTTGAATGGGAGAAATCTGATGCCAAATTGTCATATAGTGAAAGTGTGGATGTTTTGATATTTTTTTATGAAGCTCAAGACCCTAAGGTTTGAGTGTTTTTTGGAGGTGGAACTATTCTTGGAATTTAAAATACTAAAATGCCTAGATTGATATCTTACTTATTCTTCTAGAGGAATGTTACAGGAAAGCTTACTTGAACTATTTGTGAGTTCCAAGTAATTGTTGATATCTTAGAAGTGTGAGTGAGGAAATAATCTAGGTTTGTTTGTTTTGATTCTAATTTCTTAAAGTAGGATGGAATGTTGATAAAAGATGAAGGACTGTATGAATTATCCAGGTTTCCAATTCTTTCATTCTAACAAGGATCCTATAAGTGGCTTAGATTCATTTTTTTGTTTGTTAGTAGGATAGAGCAGAAGCGATGTGTTTTGAGAAAAAGCGACCAAATTTAAAAACTATGACCTAAAATTCTTCAAGTGCATTGTTTCTCAGAAGCAAGTGTGTCCTATGTGTGTTTCTATCAAATGTGGCAGTTACTCAGTCAAAAGTGAGTTTTCTTTGACAATTGTGAGCAGATTTTATGCAAGTGCGCTAGTTGCAAGTGAGAAAAAATAAGCAAGTGTGTTGGTTTTGCATCAAGTGCATGGATTCTATCAAATGCAATTGATTTTCATCAATGAAGTTTCTAGGACAGAGAGAAAAAGTATGCTTTTTCTGGCAAGTGCACTAGAAATAGTAGGAGAAGCAACCTCTATGTAAATTAGTTTTCTAGTCTCAATGTTTTGGTAACAATGTTGATGTTTTTCTTGCTTGATCTATTTCTAGATGTTGCAAGTGATACAACAATTTTGACTGACTCAAAAAATATGTACTTGTGTGACCTATGTGTCTATGGCTTTAAGTTGTGAAATCATGATATCCAATCCATAGCCTCCAACGTTTACATTGAGCTAATGTAGCCTAAAATTAAAGCCTAAATATTTAGAAACCTTTAAGGAGATCCTTCAAGGAGTGAAAATATAGGGTTTCTCTTTAAAATCATACACTAAGTCAAAGGTATTGTGATTTAGTTCCATCATGTTTATTGTTTGTTTCAATATGTTCTTTTTAGCTCAAGCACAATGGTTGATGTCAAAATTTGTTTTGAATTTTTTTGGAAAGTTTAACATAAAAAAATATTACAACTCTAGACATAGAAACCATCCTTTTAGGTAGGCATGCCTCATGCCCCAAATAGATGATTTTACATGCAACTTATTGTGCAAGCCTAAAGTCAGACATGGCAAGTAACTTCTCAGAAGTAAATTATGATGCACCACTTTCAAAGAATGTTTTTGGATAAAGGGTAGCTTCTACAACATTTGGTTCATAGTCATGTTTTTGTGTTATGAGTTTCGAGTGTCTATACATGCGACATTTTCTCAATAAAGAGGCCTCCTAGCCCTTTCGAGTTTTTATGTATCACATGGATACTAAGGGAGACTAATTTTAGTATAAAATAGCCTCAACCAGTGGGTGATGAACTTTCTTCACACCCACAATAATTTATATAGTGGACCAAAACAGTGCCACTTGGGTTTCCTATGATTTCTTTGGCATGGGATGTGTCTCAATAGGTAGGACCTCTAAAGGTATGCTTTGAAAATAAAAGTGTGAAGATCAAAATTTTTTTGCTCACCTAACACCACCAAAAGGTGCAAGGGGAGAAGAAAAACACCTAGCTTGCCAAACATAGAATGCATAGAATACACTTCATAGAAATTTGATTCTTTTTAAGCGTCTCAAGCGGTGCTATCCCCAAAAAAGTGTGAATAATATAGCAATGGTTATTTTTAACAAAATCCAATGGAATGTTCTATATATCACTCAATGAGATAGAAAGGTGCAAGCCAAAAACTGATTTGTTCATTTTTAAGCCCAAAATTTGAGTGTTTCTAAATCCTAGTATTACTTCGTTAACAAAATAAAATCGAGTGCGTGTCAATGAAAGGAAATCATTTTGGTCAATCAAACATAAAATCAAACATTCCAAGTTTTAATTTGAAAGCTTAAAAACCTTTTTAGAGCACCAATTTTTTTGTTTGTTATTTTTATGCACCAAATGAACATTCTCTAACTATGAAAACTTGGAAAGAGTTCATTTTAGAGCACTTAAATTGAGATGTGTTGTTTGTGTTGTTATTTTTAAGCACCAAAATGAAGATTCTCCTAACTCAAAAAGAATTGAAATGGTTCACATTAGATCACTTAAATTGAAAAATGTGTTGTTGTAGGGTTCTTTTTAAGCACCAAAATGAAGGATTTCTAACTTAAAAAGCATTGAAAATCTAAAACTCTTTGACTGTTCATCTTCCCTATAGAAAATGTGTTAGTGTTTTTCTCAATCCTCCATACATAAACATTAATACCTATAACACATTCAAATCAGGCATTAGTTAGCATTAAAACAAAAAGTTAGTTTGTAGATCTTGGACATAGGTTTGACAGAGCAAAAGCGTAGAATAATCAGCAAGTACACCCTCTATCAGAGATAAAAGCCGCAAAAAAAATGCAAGTGTGACCTTTTTCAAAAGACAAAGGCATTGGAAAAATTCAAGAGTGTCAATTTTAGGGTCAAGTACGCCAGTTCCGAGGTCAAGTGCGCTGGATCCGTGAAATCAAGTGCAACAATTTCCAGAAACCTTTGCATGAAGATTTTTCTAGAGCGCCTCCAAGACCTATAACTTCAAAATTTTCTCATGAAATCATTAGTGTTAGGGACCAAGGTCCCACTGGGCATGCCAGAATGTGTGAGGGGGAAATTCATGGAGTGTAAACAAGATAAATGCAATGAAATAGAAGCTAATCTAAAATAAAAATACTAATCTAGATCTATTCCTTCACTCATGAAATGAAGCTAAACTATTATTGAATTCAAGAAACAAGATCAAAAGATGAAAGCATACATGAATTCATTTAAAGATAATAGTGTTACCATCCCATGTTGGAGTGTGTTCACAAGATATCAGATTATTCATATCATTATGAAGCCTCCATTGTTGTGTTGCGAGAATCTTTGATGTGATGTGTGTGTTGTTGATCGAAGATATGTTGAATATTTATCAATGGTGATTAGGAATATTGGCATTACTTCATTGTACAAATGATGTTGATTCTTTGATCCTTTTTTGTGAGGAAAGAGGTTTGTTATATATAAATTGTGATTTGAAATGGACAATCGGGATTGTGTAGTAGAATATCTTAATCGACACTTGAAAGTTGTTGAGAGGATTTAGGCATGAATAATATGTGAAAAATAGATTGTGCAATTAGTGTGATTGAAGAAATAGATTGAATAATCTGTGGGATTGATAAATACACTAGTTAGTCAAGAATTAGATTGATCAGTTAGGAATTAGATTGATCAGTCAGGAATTAGATTGATCAGTCAGGGATTAGATTGAGCAATCAGTGATTCGTAATTTACTCATTCAGGAAAGTGGTTGAGGATGATTAATTAATTGATTTGATTAATTAATTAATTTTGGAGTTGAATGTGCAGATCAAGTTTGATTTTTGCAAACAAAGTTACATTAGTTTGATTTGATTTTTGATGATGTTTTCAATAGTTTATTTAAATTTTCCAAATTTTAGAGGGAAAGTGAGTTTAATTAAATTATTATGATTTAATAATTCATTCAACTTAGGGGAATAAAGTGATTTAACAATGTAGTTAAATAATTGGTTTTTATTTAACTAATTAGGACAAAATAAAGATAGATTAGGACTTTATTAAATAAATATGATTTATTTAATTGGTCGAAATTGATGAAATGTGTTTAGTAGTTAAATAATGTCATTTTATTCAATTAATAGCATAAATAAGGTTTTTAGGACTTTATTAAATAAATGGAATTTATCTAATTAGTTAAAAATGATGAAAAAGTGAATTAATTAAATAATGTTGCATTGTTCAATTAATAGGGGAAATTAGGGTTTTTGATGCTTTTGATGTGAAATACAATGATATTCGATGATAATGGTGTCAATGATCAACAATGTCATTTAAGGTGTATGATAGGTGTTAGGTCAATTTTACATGTCTACATTTTCCCCCTCTTTGAGACAAAGTACTGGTTGCTTTGTTTCAAAGATTCAATGTTAAGATCAAGATTTTGAAAAAAAATTATGCTCTGGTGGTGAATGAAATCATGGTAGGACTTTGTGCTGCCCCCTTGAGAGGTTGGTCAAAAATTTTGATTTTGAGGTCAAGCTCATGACACTGTTCTATTTCAGCTCAGTTGTGGAGAAGAAAAAAAATTAGTTCTATAGTTCCCTCATTGCTTGAACTTCAATGTTCTCAGGAAGTCTTAATTTGAACATATGATAGTCCCCTAAGTAAAAATTAGAGTTTTCCAGGTAAATTTTAGGGGTTTTGAGGTTTAAAATAGGTAATTAGGTTTCTAGTTACCTCATTTGCATTTTGAGTCTATAGAGAATTCTAGCTTCTGGATTTCTAATTTTGTCAGTTGTTGAGGAGCAATGCCTAGGATTCAGGGAGCCCCACATCGTTCGGACTTGGTTAGAGAGTTTAGACAACCCGCAGGTGTCAGTACCCCGATATGTACCCTCTTGATTCTTGTTTTTATCTTCTCATGTTCTTATAATTTGTGCACAAAGTTCATCAAGTCAAACGTGATGTTTTTATAATTTCATCGCTATTGCCTCACTTTTAGCACTTTTGCTTGTGTAAACTAGGCACTTTTGTAAAATTTCTATGCACTTGACTTAAGTATGCACCTTTGAAGTGTAATTCTGACTTGTTTCTACACTTTTGATTGCTTTCCCTCATTTTCTATGCACTTGCTTTAGTTTTGATCTTTTTCAAAAAAAAAAATGCTTTTGATCTTTGTGCACTTGCAATTTCTCCTTGCTTCTATCTTTTTTCACCGCTTTTGATAAAGTTTCGTCACTTTTTCTAGAAAGCTTTCACTTTTGTCTTTTTGGAACTCTAAGTCTTGGTGTTCGTCATTTTAACTTTTTTTTTGCTTTCTTAGAGTGCACCCTTGACATTGGGGGTTGAATGATGGCAGGTGGTCCTTAAAGCACTGCAGTCGAGGGAGAGACAACCCCGAGATCTATTTGATCCGATTGTAGGTTTTGATGTTTTGGAGTGATATTTTCTAGATGCAATTGGGCTACATTAGAGGCTTCTTGAAAGGATTTATCCCTCTTGGGAATTAGTTTGTGCTTTTAGTGTTGGAAGCTTCGTGGTCATATTATTTAGGTGAGATGTAGTATGTTAGAGTAAATGGTTTTTACCATTTACTTGCTTAAGTTTACTCAGGGAGATTAGTTTATTAGTTTTTGCATTTAGTTTCTCCCAGGTGGTTTTTCCCATGTGGGTAGTTTTCCCACTTGACACTTTTCTCATGGTGTTAAAATCCTATATATTATGTAAATAATTCATCTTATTTTTTTCTCTGTAGTGAAATAGCGTACAATGCTTCTCTCACTTTTTTTTGTGAAAGTTGATCCTACAAATGGTGATCTCGGGCTCCACCAACATGTTATCAGAGCCTGCTATCTGCAAATCCTTCCTCTGAGAGTTTTCATCGGAGTGTGAGATTAGTTTTTTTTTTATTGGACATTTGAGATTTTTAAAATTTCAAACTTCCCTTCGATTATTCTTCATTTTCCTGATTGCTAGAAATGGATTTTATTGTTTGTGGCCGATCTCTTGCTGTAACCCTTATTGGGTGTCTTTGGAGGCTAAAATTTGTCATTTTGCAAGTCATTCAATTTGAAATCCCCAAACACGTTTTGATAAAGGAAGCCAAATTATTCCCTATGAAGGCGAATCTGTGAGAAGAGGCACCTTTTTGGGAGATTGTTGAAGGTGTTGAATTGTGCCTCAAATAATTCATGGCATCATCCATTTATTTTCATCTAGGGCATGATTTAAGCAGTGAAGGCACATATTCACTTCAGAGGCATTGATTTTTTTGGAGGTGCGATTCAAACTAGTGGTTGCACCATTCCCCATCCCATGCATTTCTTATTGTTTTGACAATCAACTCAATTGTAGCAAAGGCTAGTTGAAATTTGAAGACCCGATTATGTGGAAAGGGAGGCACAATTTTCTGTTGATCAGGAGGCACAAATTATCTCCTTTGAGGCTGAAAATCATCAAATACATTCCAATAATTAGAGGTTGCCTTTTTTATTCCATCCATTGGAAGCATTTGAAACCATCTAGTAGGCCGAGTCATTATTCAAACTTGCACATTATTGGAGGCCACAATATTTCTTCTGTGGACCATTCCCTCTACCAAGACGATGCATTCATTCTATTGGAGGCATTTCATATAGTGTTTGGAGGTAACCATTGAATTTTCAGCCAAGCATAACAGTTCAATTTTCTATTTTTTGATCAAAGAAGGTATTTTGAAAGCCATTGATTGGTCGTATATTTGTGAATAGACTTTATTATTTATAAAGTCTCAAGAAAATATCTCATATTTAGGGCTTATGTGCATGAAGTGGAGTGGGCCTAGTTTGAAGTTTTTGAAGTTCCTCTCAAATTTTAATCAAACATTGGATGCGAGAGGACGTATTTGGTTCCTTAAATAGTTTTGTAGTGCCTCCTATTGTTGTGAGCAAGACTCAAATTTTTTGAAGAGGTTGTCTCCTACATGTGGTGATTGGTGCTCAATGATTGTGCCTTATTGAAATTGGTGGATTGGTGAGTCCTGATTGGTTGGGCCCATTTGTTTTCCTACAGAGCATGAAGAGGGTCACATGGTGGGACCAACTGCTTGATCTGAAAGTGCATTTATAAGCCTTTTTTATTTTTGCATATCTTTTGTAAACAGAGGCTGATTTTCACAAACCACATATCAATGAAAAGGTATTTTCATCACCTTTGTAGTGGTTGAGGAATTTATCTCATATTTTGTTGTTTGGTGGTGCTTTTAATTTGTTTATTTTCAAATATTGGTGTTGTGCTCTTTGGAGTTGCTTGATTCTCAGCCCTTTTTGCTTTTTGAAGTATTTGAGAAGGCTTCGTTTGTAGTCTTTGGAAGTTTCTATTTGTTGTTGAAGGTTATTGTCTTTGTATTTTTGGGAGATTTTTCATAGTTGATTATGGGGTTTCATTGCATCCTACTATGATTATGTTAAAAATTGGAAACTATAAACAATGGAGAGATGGTATCATAAAACATCTCAAATGGCTTCATTTGTTGCCACATTTGTATAGTCTTGTTCCCCTTCCTGATACTGATAGTAAGAAATTTGCATGGAATTGCAAAAGGGATCATGTCCTAGGAGTTATTACAATGCATATTGATGATGCCACTTTGGATGTTACTAATCATTTTGAGTGTTCATATATTCGAGTATGTGCAGGATCATGATGGGCCAAAAAGTGGCAATATGTAAGTGATATGATGGCCCATGTGGCTGACGACTTTTTTTTAACCAAAAATTGATGAAACGAAAAGGGTTTTTAAAGGAGATTCTTAGCTTTCTACCAATATAAATTATGCTTTACTTTGAATTTAATAAATAATTATTATTCATTTTCTATTTGAATTACGACTAAAGTCCTAATTGATAGGTTGATTGAAAAACATTTATAGCTTTCAAAGGGTATCGCATTTTTTGAATTTAAAACATACTTCACATTCTATGCTTCAAATACTATAGGATTAAAAAAATAAAATTGAATTTTATGAAGTTTTGACCAAGTTAAGGTGGTCAAACGTACAAGTTTTTTATATTTTTTAAAAGTTGTAATAAAAAAATCATAATTAATTATTTACTTGGAAAAAAATTACAAAAAAATATGCATCACATCGGGACATGAATCTTCTAATTATATCTAAAATCTTATAAAAAAATATTATCATTTTATTATGGTTAGGGTGGTCAGACAGACACCCACTTCTTATTTTTTCCCTAAAATTTAAGTACTACTGCATTAAAATTTCAAATTTTCACCAAATATATTTTTTAAAAATAAAAATAAACCTAGTAGTTTAGAAACTAAATTCAATTTGCAACAGATTCTATTCTTCCATATTTTTGAAATAATATAGTTAACTTATTCAAATTTTTACGTCAAGTTGCCTAACTCTGATTTTTCTTTATTTTATGGCCACTTAAGGACCTATTTTTTCCATGATGATCCTACACATGCCCATTCTTTGTTTTAAAATTTGGGAAATACATGGAGATCCTCATACTTGACCATTATCAGATGATCTTATTTCAAATTGTCTTGTGTCTCTTCATTTTTCAGATTGGATACCCTATGATCATGCTACTATACAAGAGTTTGAAGTGTTGGAATACTTGTAATCGTCATATGAGGATGATGAGGGTTCTTTAGATGCTCCTTCTTCTCCATTAGAGACAGTTGATGTACCTTCACCTTCAGTGATTCATTGTGCAGAGTCATTGATTTAGGCTCCTATCATTCCTTTTCTGCAGGACCATTCATTTTGTGTTGATGATTCATTGGGCACGTCTTGTGATTCATCACAACTAGTATCTCATTGTCTTCCTAATTGGGATTCTTATTTGTCAGACATTGGTTCATTGTTCATGGAATCTCACATTTCTGACTTGGAATACACATATGAGGGTATATCCCTCCTATTTGATGATACTTGTGGTAAAACTATTGTCACTCCATCTCAGTCTCTAGAGAATGTTCAAAATCAGTTTCCAGTGGTACCTTGTTTTTCACCTTTCGTTGTGATTGGGCATATTCCTGATTGGGTTGTGGCATCATCTTCGAAGGTCTTGGCGACACAAGAGTATATTTCAAAGACATCATCATACATTTTCATGATTCTTTCTTTCAATTCCTATCTAGAATGTGAAGCATATTTGCATTTGTATTTGGTTTCATTTTTTTCGAAAGGGAGACAAGTTTTTTTCCAAAATTGGATCATATTTTGTCTTCAGGCACTTACCATTTTTGCAGGTGATTACACATTGTGGGGGGGCTATATAGTCTCTCTCTTTCCCTCTTTTGGGGGGCCATTGATTGTATATACATGATGTGTGTAGTCCTTGGGGGGTGTAATTGATTCCTCCATCCATGCATCATTTTTTGTTTTCTTTTCTCTCTTTTGTAAAGGGTTTTTTCCCAAAGGGGTTTCCTCCTTTTCTCCAATTGTGAGAGATTTCCTTTTTGCATTGTAAATGGATACCTAACATGGTTGTGTAGTTAGGACCCATATTTCTTTTTTCAATTTTTGCATCTTCATTTTCATTCTCCCTAAGTTGCACTTAAGGGGGGGTGTTAGAATAAATGGTTTTTACCATTATCTACTTAAGTTTACTTAGGAAGATTATTTTATTATTTTTTGCATTTAGTTTCTCCCAGGTGGTTTTTCCCATGTGGGTAGTTTTCCCACTCAACACTTTTCTCATGGTTTTAAAAGCCTATACATTATGTAAATTATTCATCTCACTTTTTTCCTCTCTAGTGAAATAGCGTACATTTCTTCTCTATTTTCTCTGTGAAGGTTGATCCTACAAATGGTGATCTTGGGCTCCACCAACATGGTATCTCCTAGTCATTTCACCAATTTGTAAGTTTCCTTAGTATTGTGAGAACTTGTGAGTGTGTGTTGGTAAGATTCAAGGTTGATGATTCTCTCATCCCATTCTTGTGGTGTGTTCATGAGAGAATGTGATTGTGGGTTAGTACATAATCACCATTTGAGGTTTCATTCCTCTCTCTCATAGGTTCATCATAGTTAAATCATCCCATGATCGGTAAATCTTTTGCTGGTGACACCTTGCTTGTAGTAATGGTGAGGTTGTCTTGTTGTTAGAATACTTATGTCTTGGTGTTTGAAACAACAATTATGTGCATTTTATTATGTATTGTGACATTTATTTTCATATCTTGGTTGTTGTGTTTCAAAAAAAATTGTTTGATTGGTTAGTGTCCTAGGCATGTGGCTTGGGACATTTCAATGTGAATCTCTCCCCTACTTAAAAATATCTACAGGTATTCATGTGCTAAGTAATAATTTTACACCAGTCAAATCTTATAATTAAAATCCTCGTAAAAATGTCCATGGAAGCCTTCAACATTTAAAAGATGTAATATGAAGTGATTTTATTTTTCTTCGCCTATTATATTTATCATTGGTATCTAAATTTCAAAGAAATAAACTTTATATTGAATAATTGGTTTAATGAATATAATATTGATTCCATCTTAATAAATACGAGACACGTTGTAAACAAAATACCCATATATAATTCTAAGGCTTAACTTTCTATTGTTTCTATTGATTTAATAGTTTTATTTCTTATTTTGAAATAATTATATTTAGTGTACACATTTAAAGGATACATTTAGCTATGTCTAATAGAAAAAAAAATATATAATATATAATTTTTTGTATAACTTCATTTATATCTATAATAAAATTTATATTATACATATTACCAGAATAATAAATAATATTGACAACAAAAATTATAATTTTTATTGATTATTTAATAAATAATAATTATATATGAATCAAAATATTATTCTTTTGTATTGTAATAATTATAGAAAAATTTCTCCATATATACTATAAATCATTAACAAATAAAAAATATAATTATTAATAAATTCTAATAATATTCTTAAAACATTTTACCAACAAGGATAATTTATAAATTAATTTTACATTAAAAAAATATTTATTGTTCCTTTGAAACCCTTCAATATACATTAAAACTATATAAAGATAATAATAAATATTCAAACTATATATCAAATGTCTTATAATAGAATCACTTAACAATCATATTTTTAAAAAAATAAAAATTGCATGCATTTTAAATTTTTCCATAAATATTAGATACAATCTTTCAAACATTAGAATCAAGAAAGAAAAATATTACATTATCAACTCTAGATAAAGTGCAAATGATAGGGTAATGGTTAGAAAGAGAATAGTCAACCTTGACCATCAAACCAAAGGATTATTGAACAAAAAAAAATTCTCATTTAAAAAATCCTTCCTATGTGGGAGATCATTGGTGGGCCTTTGGAATTCTTTCCCCAAGCCAAATGAAGGTGAATCCTATAGAATCTAGTGGCATAATGCTATTTCTAAATGTGTTGAATTCCTATGTGATTTGGCAAAAGACATGCTTTGAAGCAGAAACAAAAATTAAAATCCCTTCAAGGGAAGTTAGAACACAACAAAAAATTACTTAATGACAATCCATTCAATCATAATTTACAAACTTCGGTGGCTGCTTTAGAATCTCAAATTTGTAAAATGGAAAATTATAAGGGGCAAGGAGCTAAAATAAAGGATAGGTTACATTGGACACAAGAGGGGAATAAAGGCTCTAAATATTTTTTTAAGAAAGAATTTATTAGTGTTATTCAAGATGATGATGGTTTGGTTCATACCAAGCAGACAAAGATTAAAGGGTTGTTTCAAAACTATTATGAGGAGTTGTTCAAAGAAGACCCACATTAGAAGGATGAACAAGAAAGCTTGAAAGATATGCTAAAGGATATTATACCCCAGAGGGTGGAATCTGAATATATCCATTTTATATATCATATTCTATCCATTGAAGACGTATAATATGTTGTTTTTCTATAACTTCTTGAAAAAGTCTTGGAGTTGATGGGTTGCCAGTGGAATTTTATCAGAAAATGTGGCAACACATTAATTATGATTTCTACTTGATTTCCCTAGACGATTTAGAGCATGGGTCTTTAAGGCCTAACATAAACAAACGTTTAATTAAATTCCTTTCGAAAGGGAAAAACAAGGATACTATTTCAGGTTGGCACCCAATCACCTTGCTTAATACTTCATATAAAATTGTTGCCAAAGCTTTAGCAACAAGAATGAAACCAATTGTGAAAGAGATAGTCAAACTTGAAAAATTGGGTTTCTTGGTGGGAGGTTTATCTTGTAACATTATCCTTTCTTAGGAAACCTTGGAATGGGATCAACAATTAGGCCAACGGGCTCTTTTGGTCAAACTAGATGTTGACAAAGCATATGATAGAATGAGTTGGAGCTTTATAATCAAGATGTTACAATGGTAGGGTTTTGGTCCTAAACTATGTAGACACATGCAAATGTTTTTTAATGATGCCAATGCTCAATTGGTGATTAATAAAGAGTTGACTCATATCTTTCCTTTACAACGTCCAATTAGACAAGGTTGTCATTTGTCTATGTTCATATATGTGTTTGTTGTTGATGCTCTGGGGTATTTGATGCAAAAATATAATCAAATGAATCTAATTAAGGGTATTTATATCCCCCATAATGTTGTGTTGATTAAATATCATTTCACAGATGATAGCATGTTGTTTATCCAAAATTTTGAGACAGAGATCAATAATGTTATGAGAGTCCTTAACCTTTATTATGAAGTGTCTCGCTCAAAAATTTCCCACCATAAAAAATAAAATTTGATGGTACAATTAGGTTCACCTCTATGGTGGATTCCTAAAGAATGAAAACAAATTAAACATGGGAAGATTACTTGGTATCTTTTCATTCCATTTGGGATGGGTGTCTCAACTTCTAAGATGTGGAATTGGTCATAGAAAAATAAAAAATTTAAATTGTGTGCTTAGGGGAATAATTTTTTATCTTTTGCAGAAAAATTCATGTTGTGAATTGATTTTTTTGGCTTCGCATGTGTATTATTCTTCTTGATGGATTCCATCAAAAAAAGGTTATGAGGAT
The DNA here is from genome assembly GCA_007115665.2 of Sequoiadendron giganteum. Lineage (NCBI taxonomy): Eukaryota > Viridiplantae > Streptophyta > Pinopsida > Cupressales > Cupressaceae > Sequoiadendron > Sequoiadendron giganteum. The sequence continues at coordinate 260,336,398 of CM021104.1, read as the reverse complement.
CTTATTAAAATTGTTTGTAACTTTTTATCGACTATTTGGGCTGGTAAGGAAAGTTATAAATATGCCTCTTGGCTTCATTGTATCCAACCCAAAGCCAAAGGTGGGTTGGGCCTTGTGGATCTAAGGACCCAAGGGATTTTATTGGCAGCAAAATGCATTGTTGGAATAGTTAATGGAGATGCTCTGTGGAAAAATCTGGTTCATTTTCATATTTCTCAAGCTACTGTCAAAGGTAAATGGCACGCTGTCAGCTAGGAAGATCAATTTTTACTACCACATTTCTTCCATATTAAAGCTTCATTTCCATTACATTCAATCTCAAAGGCATGGAAACAAGTCATTAATTTTTTGGATTGGAAAAGTTCGCTTCAACATGGGTTGAACTTTGGATCATCATCAATATGGCACGGTATAAACGAGTGTAATATCATGGTCATCCTCTTTCTGTTGTCTTTCCAAGCTTGACATATTACTTGTTTAGGAAAGGAATTCAAATATTTGGGGACTTGTTGGATTTCAATGCTCTTGAGTGGGTTAATTGACACTCCCTCTAGAATAAATTGGGTCTCAATTGTAAATATAAAAGTTTTATCTTATTTGTTAAGTCATTGGTTTCCTTTGAGCTAGTGAAGAAGATGTGTACCCCATTCATTGTAATACTTTAAAGGATTGGTGGTGGCTATGCAAGTGTCAGTTTGAGTTGTTTCCTCTTAAAAAGGTCTACTTAAATTTGCTTCCACACTTGCCTTTAAATTGTAGATTGAATATGAAATGGAACTGCAAGTTTCAAGAAAAAACTTAGAAAAACCCGAGTTCTCAAATTTGGCTTTCTAAAGCTGAAGCTAATGTTTGAATCTTAGTGTGGAAAACCTTGCATTCTAGGCTACCTATTATTTACATGTAAATTCAACTTGTTAAATGCCCCTTTTTCAAATGCATTGAAAGTTTGAAACATATATCTTGGGACTGTTTTGTGACGAAAAGGAAATGAAGGGTTTTTTTTATTTATCTCCCTATAATTTTTTAGCATACTTTGAACTAGAAAGAAGCTATTTTGGTTCTGAGACTACAAAACAATATTGTTGTTGATTCTATAAAGTAGATTGTGTTGTTTAATTTATGGAAAAGTAGATGCATGGCTATTTTTTCTAATCATAATGTTCATCTGGAAATGGAAATGCTAAGGTTTTACTCTAACATAATTTTGCAAATTATTTTCCTATGTTTTGAACTGCAGGGAGTTCCCAAAGTTAATGTGAAGACCAATAGTCATTTGGACAAAATTAAATGGCCGATATTGCAGTTGCATAAAAATGATGAAATTTGTTCCAAAATTCTTCAGCACATGTTAAAATTTAGAGTTTGATAGTGTTTCCTTCAGTTGTTCTCTGTTGTTGTCTTTTGTGCTTTGTTGTTATGCTAGTTACAACTCTTTCTAGATGTTAACTCGGGTTGTTCAGTTTGGTGGTCTTTTGTTTGTAGTCTCTTTCTCGATAGCCTTTGGTTTCCTTTAATTTGTATTATTTTACATTGATTTAATACAAAAAAAATATTAAACATTATGTACCATGCTCTCATTGTAAAACTTCAATTTATTCCAATACATATCTGTATAACAATATATTTACATGTCTATTTAAATGCATGGCATTTCAACTTGAAATACAATTTTTACAAGTATGAGTAGTTGGTGTTGTCATTGATGTCAACAAGCTTGGGGGAGTTTTTGAAGGCTTATGTTTGTGTTATAATTGATGATTGGTTGTGATGATGCTTTGATTAGTTGCATTATGTTGTCACTAGTAAGTGCTACTAGGATCAACCTTTGGTGTTGCTTTAATAAGATTATTTTTGTGGATGGTGTTAATTTGGTGATGATGAGGAAGTGTTGAAGATGGTGAGCATGCATCTTTGGTGCTTGGTTTTCAAGTGCTTTTGAGAAAATTTGGATAAAAGAAGAAAATAATGTGGTGTAGAGGTGTTTTGGTGTATAGAGTTATGTTATGGTTTGGCTCCACATTTCTTCTATGTTGAAGATCTACTTGTGCATTTTAGATATGTTGGTCAGAGTTGTTCAAAGGTTCTATTTTCAAAGTTTCTTAGTTTGGATCATTGTGCACAATAAGTTGTTTTTACTAGTGTGTGAATTGTGTTGTAGTGGTGTTTGGGAGAAATAATTTTTCTTTGAATTTCTCTGCAGTATTATTTTTTGTCTTGCGATTCTTAAAGTGTGTTGATAATGATCATATCTACCTACAGTCAAAGTTGTTTGTGGTTTTGTGCTTCAAATGGTTTCTTGAGTAACAGTGTGTGGAAGCTTGTTTGAGTGTACTAGGTGTGTAAATTCTTCAGGTGAAAGTTGTTGTGAAGGAATTTTTTGGATTTTAGGGTGTTTTTGGAATATTCTATATTGTGTTCAAGTGATGATTGGTGTCCACAAGTCATCTTTGAATTTGACGAAGCATGTATTTAAATGTTAATGGTGTCAATACAATTTCAATTGATCTTGGGTGTTTACAGTAATTGTGGACTTTCTTTGGTGATTGTGGAAGTGTGGCATAGCATGCATGAATGTATTCAGGTCTGAGTTAAGGTGTGATGTAGTCTGCCTTCATTCCTTTCCATTGTGGGAATCTTTTGGTGTTGACCTAATTTTAATGTACACTATTGAGGTGCATAGCTGACCTTGGAGAATGTGTTCAAGGTTGAAGATGGTATAAATAAGTGTTGAGTTGATGGAGAATTAGGACGTGAAGTGTGTGATGTGGATTACAAAGTTGTGAAGTACAAATTTATAAAAGGTAGTGCGAGCTTAATGAGTTAGACTACTAGAAGTAGAGAGCATAAGGTGTCTAAAATATTCAGAAGGACTATGAATGTGCTGGTGATGTCGTGGCGGATTTTTCTATTGTATTGAGATGGATTTATCATTGTAAAATTCTTCTGTCTTCTTTTCTATAAGTTGGTAGTGAGCCCTTATTTCTTTTGGGTAGTGAGCCCTCTTATAGTGAGCCATTTTGTATTTGATGTTGCAATTACTTTATATTGTGAGCTAATCCTCACCACAGTTTTTCCCTTCATGGGTTTTCCACATAAATATAGTGTTATATTGTGCATGGTGTTGATGTGTTTCAATTTTTGTTATTTCTTTTCATGCTAAATCATTCTAGTAGACTAAGGGTTAATTAAGTTGATGTGGATTAGAATGTTTATGAGGGTTTTGGATGCATCAATATATAATTTATTCACCCCCCTTTTAGTTGTCTTATGTACATTCAACAACAATGATTGTATTTCATATAGATTTCCTCAAAACTCATCACATCAACTATAGTAAAGGCGAATCCACACTCTATATTTTTAAAAAATCTTAATCTTTATGTTCATATCAAATTTTAAAAAAACTTTGTGCATGTCCTCTTATAGAAATTATTTGAAAAAATATGAGTTATTTTTTTTATTTTTTGTATTGATGAAATTATTTGAAAAATATGAGTTATTTGGGAGATTCATAAAGTTTATCTAAAAAAAGATGTTGGGAAGCTTGAAAATAGTATTTTAATACTCCATTTTATTGTATTTATGTATTGTACAAAAATTCCATTACAAATGGGTTCTATAGTTTATTAATTAGTTCAAGATAATACAAATTTAAAAATTATTTGGACAAATATTATTGAGTCGAAGCTGTCTCACTTTACTTGGTGTATTTGTTACTATGGGCTTATCATTGGATCTAGATTGATTTATTTAGGGGTTGTCAATACTCATCACCAAGGGACTCTTAATTTCATATTTTCTACTTTTGCAGCAAAGACCAATCTACTTGGAATTGGACCAATGACTTATTTATATCTTTTAGACTAGAGCCTTAATATTGACATATGATTTATTTTGGGAGATTGGCTTAGGGATCCTCCTAAATTTGGCTAGATATGACATGTTTTAAGAGTGAAACATTTTAATTCAAGATTTTATTTTTCTGGTAAGAAAGGATAAATATATTAATTGAGAGTAAAAGAAGATTGCAACAAAAGGATTTCCAAATAACAATAACCATCAATAAAGCTTGAAGAATGAAATTTTATTGGATAGATTTGGAAGACATGAATTTAACTTTTTTTCTATAGTCTCTATTGATATATTCACTTATCTATGTTGATCTAGGAATTCAACTATTTTTTCTTGAGCCTCTATTCCAATATTCACTTTTCTAGAGACAATAATGTTGCACTAGAGGTTGCTTATTTATAGGTGTTACTAGATCACTAGGGCAAGGCTCCTTGTATTGTTCCTTGAGTCCAATCAATTTTCCCTTCTTAATCCTATCCTCAAAGACACTAACAAAGATGTAGTTCTTAACCTTCCCATCATCCTCAAAAAAAAAATATCTCAATGATGTTTGTAACACTTTAGTTAGCCCTCTACTACTTTATAACCCCATGGTTGGGGTGATGATGATAGGCAAAATCATAAATTTTAAAAATTGGCCTTAGCTATTTCTTCTTTCAGAAATGATCTCCTTGCGAATGATGCTCACCAAGAACAAACTAATGAGAATGCTACTAACAACTACTAAGACTCTGTCAAACAACAAAAGGCTGTCTACTTAATAATGCAATCCAAATAATCATGATCAACCACCTATTATATTTATTCCTTTTTCTACTTATATTTATTACTTTATTTATAGTTCATTTTTCCATTCTTTTTTAAATATACAATTCAAACATTATTATTGTATAGTTTTTCTTTTTTTAACTATCTATCGAAAACATTTTTTCTTATAATTGCTTTGTTCAATATAAAAACATCTTCCACCCATTTTTTACAAATATACAATAAAATCTTCCACCCATTTTTTGAAAATATACAATAAAACTTTATTCATTAGAAAAATGAAGAGCATGGAGAGTTTGAAAAAAATGTCAAAACCGTGTGGGTACCTTCTGAGCGGTTACCAACTCGTTACATCATGCAAATCTTAAGCTATATTAAAGTATGGGTGCACCGCTATTATTGGTGAAACTACTTGGATGTACATGTTTTAACAACATATTTAGTAATTTAATGATAGGAAGACTTATTTTTATTCCAATTAAAAGGTGTATAATATATGTCATGCTTATGATTGCCACCAATGAAACTCGTAACTTTCTATATAAAATAAATTTAGAGTTTTCTCGTACTAAGTTTGGTAGCTAAATCATCTTGAGCCCGACAAGTATCAAGTTTAAACACCTCATGAGTAATAAAATATCTCATTGTCATGGTACAATATGTGACAGTCTATTGTATTGCCACTATAATATTTGCTTTCTTTATTCTTATTGAATGGTCTATCCTCTCCCACCCAAAATTATTTAATATAATTAAATTAACATTATTAAATATTGAGTTGGGAATGGAGTTTTTTTCAAAATAAATGGTGGATCTATTTTATAAAGCACATCTTTTGAAGAATACAAAATAAGGAAAAGAACCATGAGATTGTGATTGTAACATTCAGCCACACTAAGGAATACAAAATGGCTAACAAATGGTTCCTTATGATAGTGGACGATTTAGAAATGAGTTTTGAGCTATACTCCATAGGGATACTCCAATAGTTTAAAGACACATATTAATGATTGGAATTTGTATGGGCATCACTAATACAATATTCTACATTTAGTTTTATTTGGTTATATTTGGTTATAGACAATTTATTGTTTTTTTTTAATTTTAATTTTAATTTAATTTAATTTTTATATTTTAGTGTATTGTATTGTTTTATATTGTATAGGTGAATGGTATATTGTTTTTTCTTTTTCTTTTACATTATTTTGTATGTGTGTTTTAAATATACAAATATATTATATAAATTTGTTTTATTTGATGCATTTTTGTTTATTATTTATTTATTTATTTCTTTTTAAATTATTCTTAAATCTTAATTTCATGTTTTCTCTATTGATATCAAATATGTAATTATAATCTTGATCTAATTTAGGGTTATACATAGCTATGATCCTATTTGTCTAATTGCAAATTCAGTTATGACCATAACCAATTCTAATTAAAGTTACCATTACCTAAAAACTTACACTCCAAAAAGTTCAAATTATTCACCTAGGTCTTGCATAAATAGACATCACCCCTAAGTTATTTAATAATCAATCTAGCATAAAAAAATTGGTAATTAGAATACTATTATGTATTGGAATATTCAAAATTATAGATTGCTACTATTAAATCATTGTCTTTCCATCAGTTTACATCAATATCAAAAAATCAGTTCTTGCACTCAATTTATCTATTACACTTCATTTACAATATCAAGTCTCAAGTAATCATCATTATTGTATCATATCATTGTTAGCTATTTACACATCCATTGCACATGTTTTATTTTTTTCTAGCTTGTTTCTAAATATTTTAATTGACTGACATAGCTTGACCTTAAGAAGGGATGTCTCAAGAATGTCTTATTACCATAAAAAACTCCAATGCTACTTATCATCAACAAAACGTTTTCCATATTACTCAATGTAGAATTCCCAAATGAATTCATCATCAATATTTATGGATGGGAGAGGGAGTAGCGGTTGTAGTGGGGGTTTGAACTCTAGAGATGGTGCCTCTGAGGAGGAGTCAGATTTTGATGGGGAAGACGATGTTGATATGGCTGCAGGTTCTTCTGCAAACTTTGTTGATGGTCTTCTTGGTCTTGGGTGCATGCCCCTATTTGGCTGGCGGTTATAGTTGGTGTTCGCTATTTATGGAAGAGTGCGGGTTTGTTGCTTAGTGCCTTTGGAGTTGCTGGGGTTGGCAACTTTTCTCACTGACTCCTTGCCTTTTTGTGGGGGTCTATTTGCGCTGGTGAGGTTTGATACCTCCTTTTTATGGCTCCCCTGGTATTTTTCTTTGTTGTTGTGACGTCCCTTTGGTTGCAGCTGCTTAAGGCTAGGGGTTTGGTCTTCTTGTTCGGAGCTCCCTCTCTTTTCTTGTGCTTTGTAGTTTGGCCCTATATTTTGCTAATTTTTTTCTTAAAGGATGTTAGTAGTCTCCTCCTAACCCATTATGTCGAGTTGTGTGGGGTGTTTCTAGATGTGGCACTGCTTGGAGCCTCTTGGGTGTAGAGCTTATGTTGGGTGTTGATCTCCTTATCTTTGTTGGGGGATTATTTTCCTTTTCTATTTAAGTTGTTGTTTGAGTGTTTATCTTTGTAGGCTTTTGTTGCTTTTTTTGGTTTGCTTTGGCAGTTCTTGGGTCTCGAGGGCTTTCTTCCCCATGAGGCTTGCTATTTAGTGTTGTTTCTCATGGAGGAGGTTGTGGCTTTTATGCTTGAAGGGTTTAAATTTCCCAGTGAGGCTGCCTTTTGGTTGGTGTTATGCTCTTTGGTGCTCATGGCAGTGGTTGAGGCCTTTGTATTGCAAGGGATTTTTGTTCCCCATGAGGTTACTTTTTGGTGCGCTTTCTACTCTTTAGTGTTGTTTCTCATGGTGGAGGTAGTGGCTTTTGTGTTGCAGGGGTTTGTGGTGCTCGTGCGGTTTCATGCTTACCTTCCTGTGAACTCCTCTCTTTTTTTTTTGGGTTTGTGAGGTTGGCTGAGGGGGTGAGGTTTTCTCTCTGCTCCAACATGTTTTTGATTAAATGGTTTGTTCTTTTTTTGGTGGTTGCCAGTATCTTGGTGAAGACCTTGGGTCTTTCTTGGTGGGTGGTGGACTCTATCCTTATTATAGGTTGTTGGCTACTGGCTAGGTTGATTTTTTTGTTTTATCTTTTGACCTAGTTGTTCATTCTTTGTAATGGGTGAGGGTGTTCTCCTTGTGCTCTCTAGGGGTGTCCTCTACCTTTTTTTCTATCAACATTTTGTTGGCTAGGAAGAGGTTATTCTAGATAACCTAGTTTTGTAAGAAACCTGAAGTTGTTGTTGTTGATTTGTTACAAAGGTTTATTATGAAGGCTCAAACTTGGTTGTGGTTCATTCTGATGATTGTCTCTTCTTTCACGCTTTAGTTTCTCTCCTTTTCTAAGGAGGATGTAATTGTCCTTTCCATTAGAGTTCTTTCTTTCTTCTAGGTTCAACGAGTGGTATCTTTTATGGAGGTGAAGATTGTTCCTTCTGAGGTGGAACCCTCTCCTTTTGAGGTGGAGTTGGTCGATGCTGACTTGGTGGGAATCTCTCTTCTCTATCACCTGTTTTTATTGAGGTGGAACTGGTGTGTACCGGAGTGTGTTGACTTTGGTGGTAAGGCTTTCTATTTTTTCCTCTCCATTAGAGGGGAGCCCTCTCCTATTGAGGAGGAGATTGGGTTGGCTTTTAAAGGGGGATGGAGCTACAAGGATTTGGATGATTCTCAGTGTCTTGTTGTTCTCCCTTGCTTCCCTATTGAGGTGGGGAGTTTGGATTTGTTGGGCTCGGTACTATTATTATTGAGCAGATGGATTGTTGCATCCTAGTTGCATTGTTACTTGACAGTTTCAAGAGGTTACTACTGTCATAATCTGGTATGTTGGGTTTAAGTTTGGTCCTTGTTGTTTGCAACACTGAGTTGTTTTGCCGATGTTATGCTGATTATCCTCTGTTAACAACTTTCTCTCCTTGGTTTGGGTTGCGGATCCCATCAAAACTGTTTGTAGTGGGCTTTTGGGCCCCATCAAAACTTGTTTTTTACCCTTAATCAAAAACAATTTTTTTTCCATTTTTTATACAAAAGCATAGTAAAATATATTCTATACACTCAAAAACCCTAACTTGTAACAAAATACAAATATTTCAAGGCCCCATTATTTAAAGATCAAGCTTACACTTACAAGGTTTAAGGCCATGTGTGTCATCTTGATCTAGCTTGTCATATTGTTCTAGATTCCACAAAGCACATTTGTAACAACCATTTCTTTCCATATCCAATATCATATTTTAAGTTATAATCTTGATTAATTGTCAAAAACTTAACTTCCCATACCAAGTTATGTCATACTAATTCTAGCATTTAAATTCAATTAGATTTCAAGGATAGCAAATAGATATTTATAATTCTTATTTCTTCTTTATCATTTTTTATTAAATTTTCAATTAATAAATTGTAGTCTAGGCTCAATTCTTTATTCTAATGTTTGTTATTATGACTGGGTTAATTAATTCACCATTTAATGTAGGGGAATTATTATTGCACATAATTTAGGTAAAATGGAGCCATTATTTACAATGTGGACTTGGAGTATCACTTTTCTATAAAATATTAATCTTTTTAAAATTCTAAATAGTTTGGGTTTATTCCCTCAAAACTAGATTTATTGTAAGAAGATGGGCTAATCTATAAGGAAAAGTAAAATATTTTAGACTTATATTCCATAATATTGAATTAGAATAGAATTGAAAAAAATAATTCTTTTATGAATTAATATTTTTGATGTATTGAATCTTTTGGGTAATGTAGTGTAGTAAAATGCATACCCTTTCATTTTCACACTTGTTTGGGCCCGCCTTGCTTTATTTATCCCTATTTATGTCTTAATTTGTCCTATTTTGCATCTACAAGCCCTATGATATTATTATTTCTTTCTAGATAATCTCAACATTCTCCAATACATAAATGATAATTTGATGATTCTATCTATGTGTCCCTAATTTATGGACTAGGACTAAAACACCACCAAGGGCATCTTTGTCCTCCATGGGTCTTGGGAACCTGATTTTGAATATACTTGAAAAGGTCCCTTTTTGGAGTCTGTTCCTTGAGATTTGAGCCTTGGGACTAAGATGCCACCTAGGGCGTCTTATTCCTCCTTAGCTTATTGTCAGGATTTAATTTTACATCTTGGCAGGATTTAGTCTCCTTTATTTAATGAAATCATATGTCGGTTTGGTGTGATGTAATTTTGGGATATTAAGCATAGATAACAATAAATACAATGTGCATTCATTCATTTTCATCCTAAGCATTCAAGTATTCATTTCTAAGGCAAGTTTATGAGATCAAGAGCAATTCTTCAAGAATTCGGAGCCGTCATCAAGATTCAAGCATCATATCAAAGATCTTCTTGCATCATGTGTGTTGTTGTGCTAACATTTGTGATGTAGGGTTTATGATTCAAAAAAGTGTTTCAATCAAGATCAACATCATTCAAGCAAGAGTCAAGAACCACACCCATTGCATCCATTTCACACAATTTTGTAGACTTTACAACAAGGGTTTGGTGAGTTGTAGCATTACATATTGTTCATTCATAATTTCCCTTCAATATTCTATTTCATTTCAAGGTTTAATTACCAACAAGGGGTTTGACCAAGGAAAACCTAATTTACTAACAATCAACAGGTTTTTCCTCTCTTGCATGTTTGTGATTGCAGATCTAGGTTGAAGACTTGAAAATCATTTGAAGTGCATAGCTACAAAGTTACAAAGTTGCATTGCAAGGTTGTCATCTTCACGAAAAATCACCTACAAGCCGAATTCAGAAGTTTCAAAACCTGAGATCGGAGAAGAAGGAAGAGCATAAATCAACCCTCAGGACCACATTCAAAGATTCCAAAAATTATAGATGGGACTAAGTCACCACCTAGGGCATCTTAGTCCTCCTAAACATATTTTTCAAAAATTCTTGCAGATCTGGTTTTGACATCTGAAGATTCCACATCCTCGAAAAATAACAACAAGACTAAGACAATAGTAAGGGCATCTTAGTCCTCCATAGCACTTTTTGCCAACATTTTTGCATTTCTAGAATCCTCATTACATCTCTAGACTTCCCAGGTACATACATCATAACTCCATGTAGCTTAATTTTATCATTTACATTTCTCATTTGTCTTGTATTGCTTGATTTTGTGAGTTGAATGTTAAAATATCTTTTCCAAGCTTTTGCCTGGTGGTGAACCCCCTTAAAGCATAAAGTAACACCCCTCCTAGGTCCTTCTAATTGAGATTTGACTCACCTTGTGAGGTTGATAGTCAATCCAATTAGCATTCCTAGGACCATCTTGAATGACCTTAGGAGAAAAGTGGTGTTTTATGACCTAGGTTATAAAGCACCCTTTTTCCTATGGTTCATTTTGGTGAGCTCGACATGAAATTATGCAACAAAAAGATAGGATGTGTGTACTTGGGAATTTTGGAGATGTGATGAGGATTATGGAAATGCAAAGAAGCTATCCAAAATGCCAAGGAGGACAAAGACACCCCTACTGTTGTCTTAGTCCCACTTTTGTTCTTTGCGGTAGATGTAGAATCTTCGGATCTCAGAACAAAACTTCAAAGAATCTTTGTAAAATACCCCTAGGAGGACTAAGACACCGTAGGTGGCGTATTAGTCCCATTCTAGATTTTTGAAAACTCTAAATTTTTTCTTGAGAGTTGTTGTCTACTCTTCCTTCTTCTTTGATCTTAGGTTCTGAAACTTTTGAATTCGGTGTGTAGGTGAGTTTCCATGAAGATGACAACCTTGCAATGCAATTTTGTAACTTTGCACTTCAAATGATCTTCAAGTCTTCAACCTAGATCTGCAATCACAAACATGCAAGAGAGAAAAAACTTTTTGATTGTTAGTGAATGGGGGTTTGGCTTGGTCAGACCCCTTGTTGGTAATGAAACCTTGAAATGAAATAGAATAAACAAGGGAAATGATGAATGAACATCATGCAATGCTACAACTCACCAAACCCTTGTTGTAAAGTCTGCAAACTTGTGTGAAATGGATACAATGGATGTGGTTCTTGACTCTTTCTCAAATGATGTTGATCTTGATTGAAATACTTGCTTGAATCACAAACCCTACGTCACAAATGTTACCACAACAATGCACATGATGCACAAGAAGATCTTGTATATGATGCTTGAATCTTAACAATGACTCCAAATTCTTGAATAATTGCTCATAATCTCATAAAATTGCGTTAGGAATGAATACTTGAATGCTTAGGATGAAAATGAATGAATGAACCTTGTATTTATACTTATTTATTCTTAATATCCTAAAATTACATCACACCAAGCTTACATATGAATTCATTAAATAAAGGAGGCTAAATCCCGCCAAGATTTGAAATTAAATACCGAAAAAAATCCAAGGAGTACAAAGACGCCCTAGGTGGCATCTTAGTCCCAAGGCTCAAATCTCAAGGCATAGACTCCAAAAAGGGACCTTTTCAAGTATATTAAAAATCAGGGTCCCAAGACCCATGGAGGACAAAGATGCCCTAGGTGGTGTTTTAGTCCTAGTCCACAAATCAAGGACACACATATATAATCATCAAATTATCATTAATGCATTAGAGAATTTTGGGGTTAGCCATAAAAATATATAATTCATAGGGCTTGTAGATGCAAAATAGGACCAATTAAGACATAAATAGGGATAAATAAAGAAAGGTGGGTCCAAAAAAATGTGAAAATGAAAGGCTATGCATTTTAATAAACTATATTTAGCCCCAACTTTAGTGAGAGGATGAACTTTCTTAAAACTCACACTAAAGTAGCCAACAATGCAATCAAGAGGGGTTCAATTGTATGAATATTGGTAAGATAGGATGACACTAACCAAGAGGGATGATCAAGCTGGTGCAGGAGCACCCATGGGTCTAATGGACCTAGAATGATTTGCTATGTTTGGTCTTTGTTTTGTGATGGAATAAGGTCCTAAGGACCATTTCAAATTCTTTGTAATAGGTCTCTTAGGTTGTGGTTGATTTTTTGTCTTGGTGACAAACTCTTTGTACATACAAGGTCTCCATCCTCCTTTTGTAAGTCTAGTCCATCTTGGAAAATTAAGAAATAAGGATGCCTTGATGTAACTAGACACCTAAGGGGAGTCAAATTTCTAATTTAAGTAAGATTGGGTGCCTTTCACATATTTTGGAGGCATCTTTGTAGGCAGATTGAGGTAAGTTGGCTAAATTTCCTTAATTAGGCATTTAAGAGTTAAAATGAAGTCTTTTTTTGTTTCCAACGGCCAATTGATTCAAATTTCAGTTGGAGGAAATTGGAGGAGGTTTCAAGGCTTCAAATATGCCTCTCTTGGTTGAGGAAAGGATGTTCTTGAAGTTGATAAAGAGTTTGCAATAAAGAGTTTTCTGATTTTTTGGTTTTTCTTGTAGAAATTGCTGATCTCATACTTGGTACGAATTGTACGTTTAGTTTCATGCTCCAAGCCTATAATGTTTTGAAAGAGGATTAAGTAATATTTCTTTTTGCATTGGATTGGTTAGTTTTCATTGAGTAATAAGGGAGATATCTTCATTTTACTCCCGGGTGGTCTGAAAACCCTTAAAATCAGGGTTTTGAATGAAATATGGGTATTTCTTCCATCCCCACATAGTAGAGTTGCTAAATCATGGTGGGATGGAATATATATGCCTATAATACTATTTAAACAAGTTCTTGGAGAATTAAATTTTCATTGGAGGAACTGGTGTAAGATATGTGGCTTGACATCTCTATGTGGCAAGCCTAATTGACAAGGAAAAAAGTGTGTTTTTGCTTGATTTTGGAGAATATGTTTGAGAGTCACTTAGGAATGGTGGAACAAGGTGTGGAGAACTTTTAGGAGTTTTAATTTTGTCTTTGGGGTAAAGGGGTGAGCCTAGATAACCAAGACCCAGGTGTAGGTCTTTGAAATAGGTCTCTTGGAGTAGCAGTAGAATGGCTTATTGAGGTTTGTCCCTTGACAGTCATGGGAAAAGGTTTTGAGACCTGGTAGAGGTCCATTTTGGGTGTCTAAATCCAAGGGTTTGGTGTTATGACAGTCATCCATGTGGATTTCAAACTGACTATCCTATTGGGCAAGGCTACAAGCTTTAAGTGAAAGAGAGGCCTAGATCACCCTAGGTGTGGGTGTTTGATACAACCTAAGTGCTAGAAGGGTTGTTGAACCTTGATTTTTCCTAGTTAGGCATGTTCCAAGTGTTTCCAAGCTTTGAGAGAGGTCTGAGTTGTGAACCCTAGGTGTGGGGGGTTGATTTCTTGAGGAATAATGGAGTTTAAGATTCCTTGTAAGAGTATTTGAGAGAAGTATTGAGTTGGAGTATCTTTTCCATTATAGGAGTGTGTTATACCTTACCTACCACTCTATATCATAGTGGTATCAGATCTGAATTATAGGTAGTTGTAGAAGGGAAGACATCATGGCTCCAAAATCTGGATTGATGGTTGCAAAGGAGTTGAAGTCCTTGAGAGAAGATATAGAGGCCTTAAAAGCAAGGACTAGAAGGAGAGGAGTGGCCATTGAGGAAGAGAGTTCCTCTAAAGAAGAGATGGATGGTGAAGAAGGTGAAGAGAACCCTCAGGGGGAAGAGATACCCCCTCATAAGAGAAGAATCCTTAAAGCCTTGCAAGCATCTAGAGGAGAGTCCTCTGAAGTGAAGATTGATCTACTGGTGTATAGTGGAAAGATGGATGTAGAAGAAGTGTTAGAGTGGGTAGAGGCATTGAATAATTATTTTGAATATAAAGAAATGACAGAGAATAATAAGGTAAATTTTTCCAAAACAAAGTTGAAAGGATCCGCCTTGACATGGTGGAATTTCATCCAAGGAGAAAGGGTGAAGATGGGTAAGTCCATGATCAACTCATAGGATATGATGGTACATAGGTTGAAGGAAAAATTACTTCATGCTGATAATGAGGTAAAAGAGTTCAGAAAAAGGTAGAATATGAAACAAAGATACATGGATGTTACATCCTACACAAAGCAATTCTACAAGTTGAGCATGAGGTGTGATCATGTAGAGAGTGAGAAGGAAAAGGTGGCCAAGTATATCAATGGCCTAAGGCTCAACATACAATATGAGATCAGTTTGGTCACTCCCAAGACCATGGAGGATTGCATACAAATTGCACATAAGGCTGAAGAGAAGATAAGAAGGAAACAAGAGCAACAAAGTAGAGGAAGAGGCAATAATTTCAGAGGAAGAGGCAGCTTTGGGGGTAGAAATCAGTACCAAAAACATCAAGAGGAGTCTAATACTAATGAATCAAGTGGAGACTCAAGTAATAAAAGGGGGATTCAAGGGCAGGAGACCCAATGGTAGAGGAAAATTTAATGGAGGGATAGGTTCTAATAAATTTTTAGGGAGGTGTTACACTTGCAACCAGCCTGGGCATCTATCCTTCAAATGCCCTGAAAATCAAGGATCAAGCTCTCATGGTGGAGAGAGGAGGAATCTATTGGTGCATGAAGATGAAGAGAGTGTGAATTCACCTGTAGTAAACCTCACATCAGAACTTTGAGAGAACTTGATGATTAGGAGAACATTGCTCAAAGTACCAATCCCTGAAGAACCCCCACAAAGGAAAGCACTCTTCATAATCAATTGCAAGGTACAAGGTAAGGTGTGTAAGATAGTAGTTGATTCAAGATCAAATGATAATATTGCTTCAATTGAGATGGTAGAAAAATTGAATTTGAAAAGTATCTCTCACCCTAACCCATACAAAGTTTCATGGCTTAGTACAAGACAACGGGTCTTGGTGAATGAGCAAGTATGGACCGTAGAATTCAAAATTGGGTCATACAAGGAAAAGATCCTATGTGACATCGTCCCTATGGATGTGTGCCATTTTCTACTTGGTAGGCCTTGGTAGTAAGGCCAAGCATGATGGGGAGAAGAATACATACTCCATTTTGAAGGATGGGGTGACTTACAATCTCACACCTCTCATAGAAGAAGAAAATACAAAGCATGAAGGGCCTATTGTTTTGATGGTGGGTGAGAAGAAGTTCATGAAGACCTTGAAGGAAGGAGGAGGAAGAGGATTCTTCCTAATTATGAAGCCAAAGAATGAAGCAGATCTGCCCACAAAGAAGAAGGAAGATGCACCCAAAGAGGTCCAAGAGTTGTTGGAAAGCTACAAGGACATAATGGCGAATGAACTACCTAGTTCCCTACCTCCCATTAGGGATATAAGCCACCATATTGATTTGATTATGAGGGCTACACTACCCAATAAGGGTTCATATAAGATGACACCTGCTGAAAATGAGGAGATTGCGAGACAAGTGCAAGATTTGATGGATAAGGGGCTAGTGAGAAAGAGTTTGAGCCCATGTGTTGTTCCTACTGTCCTAGAACCAAGGAAGGATGGGAATTGGAGGCTTTGAACTGGTTCAAGATCCATTAAAAGGATCACAATCAAGTATAGGTTCCCAATGCCAAGAATGAAGCCAATCTGCCCAATGCCAAGAATGAAGCCAATGCCAATTATGAAGCCAAAGAATGAAGCAGATCTGCCCACAAAGAAGAAGGAAGATGCACCCAAAGAGGTCCAAGAGTTGTTGGAAAGCTACAAGGACATAATGGCGAATGAACTACCTAGTTCCCTACCTCCCATTAGGGATATAAGCCACCATATTGATTTGATTATGAGGGCTACACTACCCAATAAGGGTTCATATAAGATGACACCTGCTGAAAATGAGGAGATTGCGAGACAAGTGCAAGATTTGATGGATAAGGGGCTAGTGAGAAAGAGTTTGAGCCCATGTGTTGTTCCTACTGTCCTAGAACCAAGGAAGGATGGGAATTGGAGGCTTTGAACTGGTTCAAGATCCATTAAAAGGATCACAATCAAGTATAGGTTCCCAATGCCAAGAATGGAGGACCTTATGGATTACCTAGCAGGGGGATCCTACTTTTCTAAGATTGATTTGAAAAGCGGTTGTCATCAGATAAGGATCAGAGAGGGGGATGAATGGAAGAAAATTTTTAAGAAAAATGAGGGCCTCTATGAATGGTTGGTGATTCCCTTTGGGTTTTCAAATGCCCCTAGCACCTTTATGCACCTTATGAATGAGGTATTGAGACCTTTCATTGGAAAGTTTATTGTGGTTTATCTAGATGATATTCTTGTGTTTAGTAGGTCTAAAGAAGAATATTTAAGGCACCTTGACATGGTTTATTGAAAAGGTTACAAGAGGAGAAGTTGTTTATCAACATGGAAAAGTGTGAATTCATGAGGGAAGAACTAGTGTACCTTGGAATTGTCATCTCCAAGGGATGTTTGAAGATGGATCCTTCAAAGGTGGATTCTATTCTTACTTGGCCAACACCAAAATACATGGGAGATGTGAGAAGCTTTCATGGACTTGGAAGATTTTATAGAAAGTTCATCAAGAACTTTAGTCAAATTTGTGCACCTATCTTGGACACCATCAACAAAGGTAATAAGGTAAGTTTTCTTGAACCAATGAGACTGATAAAAGGTTTGAATATCTGAAAAAGAGAGTAGCACATCAACCTATACTTGTGCTCCCTGATTTTGATAAGGTTTTTACTATTGAGTGTGATGCTAGTAACCAAGCAATAGGGGTTGTATTGAGCCAAGAAGGCAGACCGGTTGCATTTTTCAGTGAGAGGCTGAATGGAGCAAAGAGGAACTATTCTTCCTATGATTTGGAATTGTATTATATGGTCCAAGCCCTCAAGAAGTGGAGGCACTACTTGCTACCTAAAGAATTTGTTGTCTATACTGATAGTCATGCTTTGAGTTTCTTGAATGCACAGGATAAACTCAATCATAGGCACATGAAGTGCATGGAGTCTTTACAAGCATACACATTCACAATAAAGCACAAGAAGGGCCAAGAAAACAAGGTGGCATATTCTCTCAGTAGAAGGGCACTTGTAGTACAAGAGATATAACTCCAAAGCATGGGGGTTGATGCATTGAAAGACATGTATCATGAAGATACAAATTTTAAGGAGGTATACAACGTTTGTGGTCAACATTTGAATACTTTTCATGGTGAATACTCTAATTTTTTATTGCAAAATGGTTTTCTTTTCAAAGGAATCCAATTGTGTGTTCCTAAATGCTCAATGAGAGAGAATATTATAAAGGAGAAACATAGTGGGAGTCTTGGAGGTCATTTTGGCCTTGATAAGACCTTAGAACAAGTGAGGAGGTTCTATTATTGGCCAAGGCTGAAAGTGGATGTGAGAAAGTATGTAGAAGTATGTACAATTTTCCAAAGAGCAAAGGGAGCTTCATCAAATGTAGGGATCTATAAACTACTTCCCATTCCAAATAGGCCTTTGGAGATTGTAAGTATGGATTTTGTATTGGGGCTGCCTGAGACCCAAAGAGGTTTTGATAGTGTTTTTGTGGTGGTTGATAGGTTTAGTAGGATGTCTCATTTTCTTCCTTGTAAATGCACCAATGATGCATCTAATATAGCAGGTCTCTTCTTTAAGGAGGTTGCTAGGATACATGGCTTGCCTTTAAGTATTGTTTATGACAGGGATTCTAGGTTTATAGGTCACTTTTGGAGGACCTTCTGGAAGAAACTTGGCACAAATATGTCCTTTAGCTCTGCATACCATCCACAAACAGATGGACAAATTGAAGTGGTGAATAGATCATTGGGAAATCTCTTAAAATGTCTTACCAAGGAACATGGACAAGCTTGGGATCTGATTTTACCTCAGGCTAAGTTTGCATACAATGACTCCATGAATAGGAGAATTGGTAGGAGCCCTTTTGAAGTATTTTATGGCATGCACCCTAGAGGGGTCTATGAACTAAGAGATCTATAAGGATTTGATAAGAGAAGTGCTCAAGGAGAATACTTTTATGTTACAATCAAGGATATTAATCAACAAGTGAAGGAAAATCTACAAAAGAATGTCGAGAAGTATAAGGAAAGAGAAGATTTGAAGAAGAGGGATGTTCAATTCAAGGTTGGAGATTTGGTGATGGCTCACTTGAAGAAGGAGAGATTTCCAAAGGGAAATTCTACCAAACTCATGATGAAGAAGATAGGACCTTGCATGGTGGTCCACACGTTTGGCCAAAATGCTTATGAAATAGAGCTACCTCATGGGGTGGAAATCTCTCCTATCTTTAATGTTTCGAATTTGTATCCTTTCAAATTTTCTATGAATGTAGGGGATAGAAAAGGTCAAACACCAATGGAAGATGAAGATTGGGTCAAGGAACTACCCCCAAGCCAACCTGTGACTTTTGAATGCATCCTGGACACCAAGGAGACAAAGAGGACTAGAAGGAAGGTCTACAAGGAGTATTTGGTTAAGTGGAAACATATACCTAAAGAGGATGCAACTTGGATGTCTGTAACTGACATGAAACAACATGGGACTACTGTAGAAGACCTGATCTCAAAGAGGACTTGAGATCTTTTTCTTGCTTGGGAGTATGGTACAGGAGCACCCATGGGTCTAATGGACCTACAATTATTTTCTATGTTTGGTCTTGGTTTTGTGATGGAATAAGTTCCTACGGACCATTTCAAATACTTTGTAATAGGTCTCCTAGGTTGTGGTTGATTTTTGGTCTTGGTGACCAACTCTTTGTACACACAAGGTCTCCATCCTCCTTTTGTAAGTCTAGTGCATCTTGGAAAATTAAGAAATAAGCATGCCTTGATGTAAATAAACACCTGAGGGAAGTCACCTTTCTCATTTGAGTAATCTTCGGTGCCTTTCACATATTTTGGAGGCATCTTTGTAGGTGGATTAAGGTAAGTTGGCTAAATTGCCTTAATTAGGCATTTAAGAGTCAAAATGAAGTCTTTTTGTGTTTCCAATGGCCAACTGATTCAAATTTCAGTTGGAAGATGTTGGAGGAGGTTTTAAGGCTTCAAATATTCCTTCTCTTGGTTGAGGCAAGGCTGTTGTTGAAGTTGAGAAAGAGTTTGCAATAAAGGGTTGCTGATTTTCTATTTTTTCCTATAGAAATTGTTGATCCCGTACTTGGTACGAATTGTACGTTTAGTTTCATGCTCCAAGCCTATAATGGTTTGAAAGAGGATTGATTAAGATTTATTTTGGCATTGGATTGGTGTGTTTTCATTGAGTAATAAGGGAGATATATTCATTTTACTCTCGGGTTGTTTGAAAACCCTTAAAATCAGGGTTTTGCATGAAATTTGGGTATTTCTTCCATCCCCACGTTGTAGAGTTGATAAATACTGGTGGGATGGAATATATATGCCTATAATACTATTTCATAAAGGTGTTGGAGAAGGTAAGGCTCATTGGAGGAATTGGTGTAAGATTTGTGGCTTGACATCTCTATGTGGCAAGCCTAATTGACAAGCAAAAAAGTGAGTTTTTGCTTGATTTTGAAGAATCTGTTTGAGAGGCACTTACGAATGGTGGAAATAGGTGTGGATAACCTTTAGGAGTTTTAATTTGGGATTTTGGGTGAAGGGGTGAGCCTAGATAACCAAGACCCAGGTGTAGGTCTTTGAAATAGGTCTCTTGGAGTAGCAGTAGAATTGCTTATTGAGGTTTGTGCCTTGAAAGTCATCGGAAAAGGTTTTGAGACTTGGTAGAGGTCCATTTTGGGTGTCTAAATCCAATTTTTTGGTGTTATTAAAGTCCTCCACGTGGATTTCAAACTGACTATCCTACTGGGCAAGGCTACAAGCTTTAAGTAAAAGAGAGGCCTAGATCACCCTATGTGTGGGTGTTTGATACAACCTAAGTGCTAGAAGAGTTGTTGAACCTTGATTTGGCCTATTTAGGCATTTTCCAAGTGTTTCCAAGCTTGGTGAGAGGTATGAGTTGTGAACCCTAGGTTTGGTGGTTGATCTCTTAAGGAATAATGGATTTTAAGACTCCTTGTAAGAGTATTTGAGAGAAGCGTTGAGTTGGAGTATCTTTGCCATCATAAGAGTGTGTTCTACCTTCCCTGCCACTCTGCATGACAAGGCCCCAGGATCAAGATCCTATGGAAAACTAACATAGGCACAAAGGAACCCCCTTAAATAATAAAAGAACACCCCTCCTAGGTCCTCCTAATTAAGAATTAACTCACCTTGTGAGCTTGATAGTCAATCCAATTAGGGTTCCTAGGACATTATTAAATGACCTAGAGAAATAGGTGGGCATTCCCCTACCTCATTTTTCTATGGTTTATTTTGGTGAACCCAAAATCTTTGAGCATTTATTTTTTGATTTGGAGTTCATTAAAATCCTAGATCTAGGTTGCATTCATTCTTGCATTAGTGAAATTGCATCTAGGGTTTCTCATACTCAGTGAAGGTGCATCTAGGGTTGCACATATTTACATTAGTGAAAGTGCATATAGGTTGCATTTTTTATTTCTTGCATCATCTCATCTCATTGAAAAACTAAAAAGTGCATTTCTCATCATCCTAATTTCATTTAGGAACATTGTTATTACATTCAAAATTGAAAAAATTACATTCAACTTTGCATCCAATTGCTTGTCACTAGTTACTTTTTCTTGTATTGCTTTGCATAATTTTTTGTTTCCAAACATCAGGTCCCTGAGTAGGCAACCTGGGAACACTGTAAAAAATATAGAATTTGTTGTTTCTCTGACAAAAACTTTCATTGAGACTAAAACACCCTTCCTAGCATCTTAGTCCCTTTGTGGGTTTCTATCTCAGACCCCTCTCTATGTTGTTTGTTGTATGCTCTAGTCCCTAGAACTTTAGAATTTCACCAGTAGGACCAAGATGCCCTTACTGAAATCTTAGTCCCCATTGAGTTTGAAGTTGGAGATTTTCGGATTTAAATATGCTTTTATGTGCTTCTTAAGCCTTATGGTAACATGTACTATAAGTCTGGAAAGTTCTAGGAACATCTATTTTATGCATCTACACCAAAAAAATCAATTTAAGGTTGTCATTTTTGAAATCATTTCAATTACAAACACCATTAGATCTGAAAATGCTTACATTTCTGAAACTTTGCATAATATGGATAAAATTACTTTTCACTTTTACATATACAATGTTCACATTCATAAAAGATTGCATAAGTTCGATAAAAGTGCGTTTAATTTTTGGATATACATTTTTTACATTCTTAAACTTTTGCATACATTGGATAACCATGTTTTGCATCTTTGGATACACATTGTTTACATTATTAAAGCATTGCATGAGATGGTTAAAAGTGCTTTTTTAAATTTTTGGTCAAACAATGCTAGTACCTTACCTTTTTAGGAACGTTAATAAAAATTTCATATCCCCTCCCTATGAGAGTGTTTTAGTGAAAGAGAATACAACCTTGGACAATCCTAATGATCATATTCATTCTTCACCTAATATCTCTCCTATTGGCGAAGAAGATAATTTGGTGCTAGAAGAACCAATCAATGAAACTTTTGAAAGTCCTAGTTGTTTCTCTCCTTCTACCTCCCTTAGTGGACAATACATTGATGACCCTCTTTATGATCCTTCCCCTACATATCCTATTTTGGAAGACATTAGGGAACAAAGGAATGAAAACGTAAATGATCATGAAAATCATACTTGTTCTTCTCCTAGTATCTCTCCTAGTTGTGAAGAAGATACTTTAATCGATGAAGTTCACGAGCATCTTATGTGTCTCTCTTCCCCTAGGGAAAAAATTATGGAACAAGACAATTCAACCATTGATAACTCCCTTAAGTGTGATAAATTCATTTTTGAAGAACCAATCCTTGAATGTCAAGAACACTTGGTTTGTAGTTCTCCTAAAAACTCTCCTCCTAGGGGGGATATCATGGTGGAAGAAAATGAAAACATTGACACATATCTTTCAAACAATAGTAATGGGGATTCCTTAGATGAATATGATATGAAATTTGACTGCTCTTCACTAAGAAATCATGCAAATAAGAACAAGCTTGTTGAGGTTATGATGACACAAATTAGATCTCCTTTAGTTAGTGAGATTCCTAAGTCACCTCCCATTAATGAATCACATAAGAAACTAAGATATTTATTGAAATATATGATGCAATCTAACAATGTTTTGTATCAACCAAGATATAACATAGCTTCTCAAACATGTAGGGAACTACAAATCGCTCCCACAACATCACCATTTCCTTAACTTATTGTGCCTAGTGTTTAAGATCTTAAAAAGACTCTTGCTAATATATCTATGTGGTGACTGATTCAACTATCACCTATATAAAAGTGTTTATTTCAAGAAATATTGCAAATAAAGCAAGAGGAAATACAATATTATATGAAATCAAGCAATGTAACATCCTCCTTTGATCATATGCAAGTTACATAGTCAAAAATTACATTACCTAAACATGAATTTCCCTCACTTGAGACTCACCACAAGAATGATGCCTTGATGATAAAGGTGATCATTAATGAAACTACAATAAGGCGCACTCTCATACACAATGGAGCAAAAAAAATTTTTTTGTAGCATTGACCTCCTAGACAAAATTAGTGTGGACAATAGGCTTATTCAACTTAATTATATTCATATTCATGGATTTGACAATGTTAATAGGAAACCACTAGGAATGGTCATATTACCTATTGAGTTCTGACTTTTAGTGTTGCCTACCCCTATCCATATCATGTCAGGATCTCATTCATACAATATTCTCCTAGGGAGATAATAGATTCATTCTATGAAGGGGGTCCCATCTACTCTCTCATGTACAATGAAATCTGAGTACAAAAACAAGCTATACACGGTTGAAATAGATTAAGGAAGCTATGAATCAAATGATCACAATAGTTCAGAATCTTCTAGTACTTTCATTCCAAAATAAAAATTTGAACCTATACAATTTGATGCTAATCCTTCACCTACAATAAACCCCTTTAGTGATAATTAGGGGTCGTTAGATTTTACACCTCCTTTCAATAGAGAATCCAAAATCTCACCGTCCAAATCCAAAGAGTCATATACCAACGATTCATTTTCAGATACAAGTTCTAATGATTATTGGGGTTTTACACCTCCGTTTATAGGAGAGTACAAAATATCACAATCTAAATCAAAACAATCTTGTATTTCATTTTCTCAACTTCTTTCTACAACATTACCCCATGGTGGTGATGGGGGCTTTTAACTCCCATCCCTCATGGGGGGACAACACATAACTTTAAAAAGGATTTGTGTTCTCATGAAGAAACCAATCCTTATCAAAAGCATAAACCCCCTTCATCTAGATTTAAAGAATATTATGGTATTGGATACAATCTCCCTCCTACACATGGATACAATGAACACACGAAGCAAACCAACATACCATACTTTTTCAAGAAAGATCTAGTTTTACCACCTTTATCTCCACTTTCATCTAAAGTGCTTAGTGTGTGTATGTTATCTTATGCAAATAAAGGAACATCTTCTACTATTGATCAAGAGAGTATCTTTCCTAGACTCCTCAAGGATCACTTGATATCTCTCCCTCCAAGAACACGAAAGAAATTTTATTACAAGAGTTAATTTTGTGCATATCATATAGTTCATGTTCATGCCACAGATAAATGTAAGGCTCTCAGTAATCAAATCCAACATCTCAAGGAGTGTGGTTCTCTTCCTTCTTAGGTAGTACCCAATTTCTCTAATTGATACTAATTTTCACTATAGCATACACTTCTTATCGACTCACCCTTGTCCTGCACTAAGTGGGGGCAAGGGGTTAGGTAGCCTTGTCCTCGTATGTCACTTGTTGTCTCCTATGGCTAGTTGACCGCCTTTCATGTACATATAAGAGCAAGCTTGGGATTTGGATGACATGCCTTAAGTTGGCTCGCGTGTGACATACTGAGTTATGCATTTTGGGGGCAACTCTCTTTTCCTTTTAATTTTGTCTACTTTAAAGTAATTGCTCACAACATGGTGTTAGCAATCCCTTTAAAGTGGGGGAATACATTAGCATGATTTTGGCATGATTTAATTTGCATTTGTTTTCATGTTCCTTGTGCGATTTTCTTTCTTCTGGCGATCCGTTCTTTTCCTAGTGGTTTCATTGGGTTTGATTTCCTTCGATAGCATGATATTTCTTTGACTTGTCCTCTCTTGGAGAAAATAGGCACAATGTTCCCTAAGATGAGACCTTGCACAAACTAAGAAAAATCCCTTTAAACATCTCTCTTTATTTTTTCACTGTGTTTTCTTTTTCTACCTTATTAAACTCATGGAGGTATGACTTTGATATGGCTTCCCAGGGCTCACCTAGTGAACAACTAGCTTCACTAGCCTTTGTGAGCATGAATTTTCTTTTTGTCCTTATCATAGTCATAGGGGTACAACATTGATATAGACTTCCTAGGGCTCACCTAGTGAACAACTAGCTATTGAGAAATTATGTCTCAACTCCCAGCTTGAAGTCCTCATTTTCATGCCTTGGTGATTTTGTGTTGTTTACAAAGTTCTGGTGGAGGCGGAGCCAGGATGGAACTTGGCATTGTTCTTTTTGCCTAAGTTCTGAGTCTCTGGCGGAGGCGGAACTGGGATGAAACTTGGCATTGTTCTATTTGCCTAAGTTTTGGGTTTCGGTTCTCATTTCTGCTCTGACTCTGCTTTCAACTGTCAGTTTGTTCTCGCTTCGCTTCGCAGGTTTTGGCAGAGGCGGAACCAGTTTTGGAAGTTGGCAATGTCCATTTGCCAGGTTCCCATTTCAGTTCTAGTTCCGACTCCGATCCCGAATCTTGCTTTTATGATTTGGTTCTTCTGGATGTTTGGATTCTACTCGGGGTGTTTTCCTCTGCCTTGTCTTGTTTTTGGATTGTTGTTTCTTGTAGTTGGCGGAGGCAGAACTAGAACCAGATTGGTTCCTGATCTTGGACTTTTGGTAAAGTCCAGTTTCTGTTCCTGTTCCGGTCTTGGTTTGATCCCGGGTTGACTTTACCCGGTCAGAACTATTTCCAATGAGTTCCTCTTTGCCGTGGGAAGACGCGGAACCGAAATGGTTCTTGAACTTGAAATTTCGGTGGAGTCATGTTTTGACTCTAGTTCCTACTCTGACTCCAACTCTGGCAGTGTGTATTTTCGGTGGAGTCCTATTTTGATTCCTATTTTGACTCCAACTCCGGCAGTGCTATTTATGACTTGAAGTCTTGGTCGCGCCTGATGTTTGTTTGACTGTTTTGGTTGCTCTGTTAGCTGCGATTGCTGATGGGTCTTGGATGTGTGGCACTTGGTTCAATAGTGATTGGACGGATACCAAGATAGTTATTGTGGTAGTTGCATTTGTCAACGAAGGGTGGTGAGCTCAACCGTTTTGAGTAATGGCTTTGAATGCAAAGTCGGCTTGTTGCAGGAGATCTGTCAGATTCGACTAGTTGCGTGATTTGAGGATGGACTTCATTGCTCTTCTAAGTCGGTTACATTTGGATTAGAGATGTGTTATTTCTCAGAAGTTAGACATGTTGAGTTGAGTCAAAAAAAGTTGTAGAGCAAGTTGAAGTCACGTGTTGAAGAACAAGAAGGACGTGAGTTCTTGAAGAGAGTTTTGAACTGTATGTTGTGAAAACATTGTAATAGTGGATCTGAATCTCTCTGGCTGATTGTGAGCTGAGCAAAGAAGTTTGGATATTGTATGTAATCGATGCATTACTGTAATACAATTGATTTGACTTTGTGTGGTGGGTTTTTTGCCTAAAAGGGTTTTCCCACGTAAATACTGTGTCATCTTTGTTTGCTTATCTTTTTGGTTTCTCATTTCCATGGTTGTATGTATCTCTATAAGTTTTAGAAATTGCTAGTTTTTCATTTTTGCTTCTCTCCCCTGTAGTAAAGGTGTTAAGGGAATGTATTCCGCACTGTTGGGTCATTAGATCCGCATTATTTTCCCTTCAAAGTGGTATCAAAGCTTGGCCAGTTCGTGTTATTCTTGTTAGGGAAAATTAGTTTTTTGCACTAATACTGTTTCAGTGGGAGACTTGCATTGTTAAACTTGTTTCTGTTATGAGATGGTGAGTACTTCTGGTAGAATAGATATTGAGAAATTTAATGGCAGCAACTTTGAGTTATGGAAACTCAAGATAGAAGGCTTGCTTGTGGATAGAGACCTCTGGAATGCAGTGTCTGGAGCTAAGCCACAAACTACGACCCAAGAAGCTTGGGATCTTGCTGATAGAAAAGCAAGAGGATTGATAAGACTGAGTCTAGCCAATTCTGTGCTCTTGAATGTTCATGAGGAAACGTCTGCAGCTGCTTTATGGAAGAAGCTTGGTGATATTTACCAAGGAAAATCTCTGGTAAACAAGTTATTCTTGAGGAAGAAGTTGTACTCCTTGATGATGGATGAAGGTGCATCTATTGCAGATCATCTGAACTCATTTAATATGAGTGTTACTCAACTAGCATCTGTAGGTGTAAAGATTGAGGAGGAGGATCATTGCATGCTCCTGTTATGTTCATTACCTGACAGTTGGTATCATATTGTGATGGCTATTGGAAGCACAACCACTGCTTTCAAGAATGATGATGTGGTTGCTTCGCTTCTGTCTGAAGAAATGCGAAGGAAATCTTCTGAGATGGCCAAAGATGCTCTTTCTGTTCGAGGTAGAACAAAGGAGAAAGGCAAGAAGAAAGACAACAAGTTGAAATCCAAGTTTAAAGGGAGATCAAAGTCTCCTGGTAAAAAGTCCAAGGTAAAGTGCTAGAACTATGGGCAACCTGGTCATATCAGGAAGGACTGCAAGGAGAAGAAGAAGAAGAATGCTTCTGACAATGAATCTTCTCAAAGTGATGCAGATGCCTTCATTGCAGTAGCCCTGACAACTCAGGCATTAGATGATGTTTGGTTAGTTAATTTAGGTGCCTCTTTTCACATGACATCCAATAGAGATTGGCTCTCAAAGTATGAGAAGTATGATGGTGGAAAGGTATACTTGGCAATTGATTCAACACTAGAGATTGTTGGCAGAGGAAGGGTCAAAATTTAGTTTCCTGACGGGAGAGTCAAAGGAATTGGTGGTGTTCTTCACATCCCAAGTTTGGCTCGAAATCTTCTTTCTGTTAGTAAGTTAAATGATGCTGGTGTAGAAGTTTTTTTTTCTAGTAAGCGATGTAAAATGGCTAGAGGTGCAATGGTGTTAGATAAGGGTGTTCGTACTGGCACTCTGTACAAGCTAGATGCATGACCTGTTCTTTGTAATAGTGCCTCTGTAAAGTCATGTAATTCTGCACCTATAGAGAAAGATGAAGCCTCTTCACTATCTGCAAATACTTTGGAGGTAAAACTCCCAACAAAGAAGACTATGTTATGGCATCATAGACTTGGTCACATTGGTGAGAAAGGTTTAAAAATCTTGAAGAACAAAAACCTTGTAGAAGGGCTTGATGATTGTAACCTTGAGTTCGATTTCTGTGAACATTGTATCTATGGAAAGCAACACCGTGTTTCTTTCTCCTCTAGTCCTCACAAATCTTCTGGTGTACTGGATTATATTCATTATGATGTGTTTGGTCCAGTTGATGTTCCTTCATTATCGAAGTCTAGATATTATGTTTCTTTTATTGATGACTGTTCGAGAAGGGCATTTGTATACTTTCTTAAAAGTAAATCAGAAGTGTTCAATCGGTTTGAAGAGTTCAAATCTTTGGTAGAAAATCAGACTAGAAGGAAAATAAAGTGTTTAAGGATAGACAATGGAGGTGAGTTTTTTTCTGAAGATTTTGAAACGTATTGCACTGATCATGGAATTAAAAGGCATAAGACAACCCCCTACACTCCATAGTAAAATGGAGTTGCTAAAAGGTTGAACAGGACACTGATGGAAAAGGCAAGGAGTATGCTGAGTGGTGCTGGTCTGGAGCAGAAGTTCTGGGTTGAGGCTATTGCTACAACATGTTATTTGATAAATAGATCTCCTTGTTCAGCTCTTGTTGACATGACACCTTTGGAAGCATGGTCAGGTAAGAAACCCTCATTAAGGCATGTTCGGGTCTTTGGCTGTGAGGCATATGTTCATGTGCCAAATGAAAAGAGATCAAAGTTGGATAACAAGGCTGTGAAATGTATTCTCATCGGCTATGGAGTTGGTGTGAAAGGATACAAGCTTTGGAACCTTGTTACTGAGAAGGTTTTGTATAGCAGAAGCGTGATATTTCGTGAGTTGAAACCTTTAGTAAGTGATCAACAACTTGAGACAAATCAAAGTGATAAGAAGAAGGATGCAGTTGAGATTCCCCAAACTCCAGAAAGGGAAGAGCTGCATCGTGTACCTGAGATTGAGGAGAGCTCAAGAAGCTCTGGAAGTTCTGATGATGAAGGACAACCTTAGCCTCTAAGGAGATCTACACGAGAAAGAAAGCAACCAGAAAGGTATGGTTTCTTTATGTTAGATTCAAATGGTGCTTATGCCTTAATTACCAGCACTGATGAGCCTAGGATTGTGAAAGAAGCAATCAGCATGGCTGATTCAAAGTCTTGGCTAGAAGCCATGAATGAGGAGATGGATTGCTTGAAAAAGAATGATACCTGGAAGTTGGTACCACTGCCTAAAGGGCGAAAGCCTATTGGCTGCAAGTGGATATTCAAAAGGAAGATAGACCTTGATGGTAGTGTGGAGAAGTATAAGACACGACTAGTTGCAAAGGGATTTTCCCAAGTTGAGGGAATTGATTATGGAGAGATCTTTTCCCCTATAGCAAAGCTGACATCCATCAGATTTTTGTTGTCATTGGCAGGTGTGTATGACTATGAAATTGAGCAGATGGATGTGAAGACAACGTTTCTCCATGGTGAGCTGGAAGAATAAATCTACATGTCCCAACCTGAGCATTTTGTTGATAGAGGGAAACAAAATCTGGTTTGCAAGTTAAATAAATCTCTTTATGGTCTAAAGCAATCTCCTAGAATGTGGTACCAGAAATTTGACACATTTGTGTTGTCAATTGTGTTTGTGAGATCAAAATCTGATCATTGCATCTATTATAAATGTGAGAATGATCATGTGCTTGTTATTACTCTATATGTGGATGACATATTATTCATTGGTAATAGCAAGGCAATGATTTTTTATCTTAAAACTCATTTGTCTGCTAAGTTCAAAATGAAAGATCTTGGAGCAGAAAGGTACATTCTTGGGATGGAGATAACCAGGGATAGAACAAGCATAAAGTTTTGGCTCAGTCAGAGTAAGTATGTGAAAACCGTTCTAGAGAAGTTTAGCATGACTGATTGCAAGCAGCTAGTTGTTCCAATCATGCAGGGATTGAAACTATCTGCTGAAGACTATCCAAAGTCTGCTATTGAGATGGAGGACATGACCAGTGTGCCTTATGCAAGTGTAGTAGGAAGTTTGATGTATGCTATGGTCTACACAAGACCAGACATTGCCCAAGCAGTGGGATTTCTAAGCCAATTCATGGAAAATCCAGGGAGAACACATTGGTATGCTGTAAAGAGAGTGTTCAGGTATTTGAAGGGTACTTCAGATTATGCTTTGTGTTACCATGGCAGTATGGTTGCATCATAAAGGACTCTTAGCATTCAGGGATATGTTGATTCTATTTGGGCAGGGGACATTGATAGCAGAAGATCCACCAGTGGATACAATTTCATGCTTAATGGTGGAGCAATCAGTTGGATGAGCAAGCGACAAGCTGTAGTTGCTTTATCCATGACAGAGGTAGAGTACATGGTAGCAACTCATGCTTGCAATGGGGCAATGTGGCTAAGGCATTTATGTTCAGACATTGGATTTATTGCTGAGCAGATTTCAATCTGTTGTGACAGTCAAAGTGCCATTTGTTTGGCAAAGAATCCGACCTTTCATGCCAAGACCACACACATAGATGTGCAATATCACTTCGTGAGGGATATAGTTGAAGATGGCAAGGTCAGTATGGATAAGGTTGACACCTTGAAGAATGTTGCAGATGCCTTAACAAAGCCGGTTAGCATAGACAAGTTTAGATGGTGCACATAATTGATGGGCCTTGGGGCCTATCATAGACAATAAGGTATGATGTTTTGAGGAAGCTGGAAGTGTTCACCAAGTGGGAGATTGTTGAGAAATTATGTCTCAACTTCCAGCTTGAAGTCCTCGTTTTCATGCCTTGGTGATTTTGTGTTGTTTACAAAGTTCTGGCGGAAGTGGAGCCAGGATGGAATTTGGCATTGTTCTGTTTGCCTAAGTTCCGAGTCTCTGGTGGAGGCAGAACCGGGATGGAACTTTGCATTGTTCTATTTTCCTAAGTTCCGAGTTTCGGTTCTTGTTCCTGCTCTGACTCTACTTCCGACTGTCAGTTTGTTCTCGCTTTGCTTCATAGGTTCTGGCAGAGGCGAAACTAGTTTTGGAAGTTGGATGTCCATTTTTTAGGTTCCTATTTCAATTCTAGTTCCGACTCCGATCCCGAATCTTGCTTTTACGATCTGGTTCTTCTAGATGTTTGGATTCTACTCGTGGTGTTTTCCTCTGCCTTGTCCTGTTTTTGGATTGTTGTTTCTTGCAGTTGGTGGAGGCGAAACCGGAACCGGATTGGTTCCTGATCTTGGACTTTTGGTAAAGTCCTGTTTCTATTCCTATTCCGTCCCCAACTTTGACTCCAGTCTTTTGTGTTCCCGTCTTGGTTTTATCTTGGGTTGACTTTACCTGGTCAGAACTGTTTCCGATGAGTTCCTCTTTGCCGTGGGCAGACACGAAACTAAAATGGTTCCTGAACCTAAAATTTTAGTGGAGTCATGTTTTGACTCCGAATCTGGAAGTGTATTTTTGGTGGAGTCCTGTTTCGACTCCTGTTCCGACTCTGACTCCGGCAGTGCTATTTATGACTTGAAGTCGTGGTCGCACCTGATGTCTGTTTGACCATTTTGGTTACTTTGTCAGCTGCGATTGCTGATGGGTCTTGGACGCATGGCACCTGGTTCAATAGTGATTGGACGGATACCAAGATAGTTATTGTGGCAGTTGCATTTGTCAATGAAGGGTGGTGAGCTCAACTGTTTTGAGTAATGGCTTTGAATGCAAAGTCGGCTCATTGCAGGAGATCTGTCAGATCCAACCAGTTGCGTGATTTGAGGATGGACTTCATTGCTCTTCTAAGTCGGTTACATTTGGATTAGAGATGTGTTATTTCTCAGAAGTCACGTGCTGAAGAACAAGAAGGACGTGAGTTCTTGAAGAGAGTTTTGAACTGTATGTTGTGAAAACATTGTAACAATGGATCTGAATCTCTTTGGGTGATTATGAGCTGAGCAAAGAAGTCTGGATATTGTATGTAATTGATTCATTACTATAATACAATTGATTTGACTTTGTGTGGTGGGCTTTTTGCCTGAAAGGGTTTTCCCACGTAAATTTTGTGTCATCTTTGTTTGCTTATCTTTCTGGTTTCTCATTGCCATGGTTGTATGCATCTCTATAAGTTTTAGAAACTGTTAGTTTTTCATTTTTGCTTCTCTCCCCTATAGTAAAGGTGTTAAGGGAATGTATTCCGCACTATTGCGTCATTAGATCCACATTCTTTTCCCTTCACTAGCTTCACTAGCCCTCATGATCATGCGTTATATTTGCATAGTGGACAACGCATTCCACTTGTAAACCTTCAGCCTAGACCTAGTCCACTGCGTTGGATGACCAGTCGAAGCTTGATCCATTGTATTTTTCCTTTTCTATCTTTGATGGTGTATGTTTGTGATTTGGTTATGGCTTCATATATCATACACAAGCATGTTCCTTTGTGCTTATTTTGGTTTGCCATAGCATCTTTATGTTGGGGGCTTGATCATCCCTCTTGATTGGTGTCATCTTATCTTACCGACATTCATACATTTGAACCTCTCTTGATTATGTGGTTGGCTACTTTACTGTGAGTTTGAAGCAACTTCATCCTGTCACTAAAGTGGTGACTAAATGTATTTTAGTAAAATGCATACCCTACCTTTCCATTTTCACACTTGTTTGGGCCCGCCTTGCTTTATTTATCCCTTTTTATGTATTAGTTAGTCCTATTTTGCATCTACAAGCCCTATGAATTATATTTATTTCTCGCTAATCTCGATATTCACCGATGCATAAATGATAATTTGATGATTCTATTTGTGTGTCCCTGAATTATGGACTGGGACTAAAATGCCACCTAGGGCATCTTTGTCCTTCATGAGTTTGTGCCCCGAGGTTTGAGCCTTGGGACTAAGACACCACCTAGGGCATCTTAGTCCTCCTTGGCTTATTTTTTAAGATTTAATTTCAAATCTTGCCGAGATTTAGCCTCCTTTATTTAATGAATTCATATGTGAGCTTGGTGTGATGTAATTTTAGGATATTAAGCATAGATAAGTATAAATACAACATTGCATGTTATTCATTCATCATTTCCCTTCATTATTCTATTTCATTTCAAGGTTTAATTACCAGCAAGGGATTTGACTAAGGTAAACCCCCATTCACTGACAATCAACAAGTTTTTCCTCTCTTGCATGTTTGTGATTGTAGATCTAGCTTGAAGACTTGAAGATCATTTGAAGTGCAAAGTTGTAAAGTTGTATTGCAAGGATGTCATCTTCATGTAAACTCATGTATAGGCTGAATTCAAAAGTTTCAAAACCTGATATTGGAGGAGAAGGAAGAGAAAAAATCAACCCTCAGGACAAGATTCAAAGATTCCAAAGGTTCCAGATAGGACTATGTTGCCACCTAGGGTGTCTTAGTCCTCCTGAATATATTTTTTAGAAATTCTTTTAGATTTGGTTCTGACATCCGAAGATTTTGCATCTGTC
This sequence comes from Sequoiadendron giganteum, assembly GCA_007115665.2. Classification (NCBI taxonomy): domain Eukaryota; kingdom Viridiplantae; phylum Streptophyta; class Pinopsida; order Cupressales; family Cupressaceae; genus Sequoiadendron; species Sequoiadendron giganteum. The sequence goes on along the minus strand of CM021104.1, from coordinate 260,303,000 downwards.
CCAAAAAATAGAAATAGGACTAAGACAAAAATAACAGTGTCTTACTACTCCATAGCACTTTTTGACAACATTTTTTCATTTCCAAAATCCTCATTACATCTCTAGACTTCCCAGGTACATACATCATAACTCCCTATAGCTTAATTTCATCATTTGCATCTATCATTTAGATTTTATTTCTTGATTTTGTGAGTTGAATGTTAAAGTGTCTTTTCCAAGATTTTGCTTGGTGGTGAACCCCCTTAAAACATAAGAGAACACCCCTCCTAGGTCCTCCTAACTGAGAATTGACTCACCTTGTGAGGTTGATAGTCAATCCAATTAGGGTTCCTAGGACCATCTTGGATGACCTTAGACAACTAAGACTAGATCCTCAATGGACCATTAAAAAACAACCGTTGATCTCCACCTTAGACTTTGGGCCATCGATCACCAAGTAACTAAATAACCATCATCGAAGGGACTGCAACATATCGAGGTGAGATTTTTTTGAGTCCCTTCGATAAAGCGATCAAAAGACCTACAAGTATTGACATGAAAAACTTTTAAGTCCCTTTAATGAAATGAAATTTTCCACTTGTCATCAATATCAGTATCGTCCAACTCACAACAATGATGTGAGTTATCTTATCAATCAATAAAAAATTCATAATCAAAAAATGTGATTTGAGAACTAGAAAACAATCCTTGACTATATTGATTCAAAGGAAATGCATACAATAGTGGAGAGAATGATAAAACTGATACAAATATTAAGTGAAATGCAATGAGAATTCATGTCATTTATTGTTATTATAGAGTAGACATTACAACATCTCCTTTCCTGGTGTAGAAAAGGAAGGCATTATATAGATTAAGGAAAAGACTTACAAAATTTTGCATGGAACCCAAAAAACAACTACAAAAATTGCCTTTATAGAGTAGGCATAACTTCAATTTAGATTCAAAATCCTAACCCTAACTCTAACTAGGGTTACAAGAAGAAGAACCTCGATTAGATTACAAACACCAGAATTTCCTGTTAAAATAGAGCAACAACTAGGCCATAAAATCCCCTTCACACCTTGAGCACACCATAGAATAATTTCATTCATGAATGGAGGTTTTGGCACTGGTGAAATACACAATTAGATTAGTGAAAACATACTTTGATAAGGAGTTTTAATTCTGCAACACTTCAAGGAATAAATGGCACTGCTTGGCAATCAATTCAGCTTGGAAGAAGCACACATTCTTTATCTAGAGCCATTCTGATTCAATCTAGTAGCTGAGATATAGACACACCACTACTATTCTATTTTTACCCATGAAATGTGGTAGCTAACCACATTACAATTTTAATTCTAACCGTTAGATGTGACATAGATGTCTGAGATTAGATCCTCAAAAAACCTTTAAAACATAATCGTTTATCTCCACCTTTGACTCCAAGCTGTGAATCACCAAGAAACTGCATAACCATCATCAAAGGGATTGCAAAATATCGAGGTGAGATTTTTTTAAGTCCCTTCGATAAGTCGATCAAAGGGACCTCTAGGCATCAATATGATAATATTTTGAGTCCCTTCAATGGAACAAAATCTACCACTTGTCATCCATATCAACATAGTGCAACTCACATCAATGATGTGATCTAGCTTATCGATCAATCATGTAGCACCACCTATCTACCCATCATCATCCATTAACTTTGTTTGCCCTCCCATTAGATCCCACCAGAAACACATCCAATACTATCCAGTCACCATAGGACACCATCGAAGAGAAAGCTACACATCAAGAGGAGACACCTTTCAGTCCCTTCGATGCAGCGAAAATAAACCCTTTCCATAACCTCTATTAGGTCCCACCATGCCACTTGTTGCCTCCTCACTCCCTTGCTGAGAAAAACAAAGGGCCCACAACATCCCTGCAAGCTAGCGGGCCATTGCCAGTTATCTACCAGATGCCATCATACTTCATATTTGACCCCTCACAGCTAACCAAAGAGATTTTCACAAATCAGAGTGATGTGATTTGCTACCCCCTTGGTGAAACACATCCCTACCAATGGTAAAGAAAATCTCCTAGTTGAGACATTTTAGCACATGTGTAAATGTTTTTCAAAAACGGGGGACCACACCTAGGTAAACTTGGATGTGGGAAAAATACTTCTTTGACCTAGGGATAATAGTCAAATATCCCATGGGGTCACAACCAAAAGACAAGGTTTAGGGGTTGGTTAGAGAATGACCACCTAAGACATAAGTTATGACTTGGCCAACTAGGAACTAGGCACAATAGGTCAACGAGCAGATAGAACAAAAGTGCATACCTTAGACTAGGGAATTAGGGTTTTAGGAAGTTGTAAGCCCCTACAAACAATTTTTAACCCTAATCAGATACAACTGAGGAATTTCAAAACCTCAGGGATCAAAAAAAGTCAAAAATAGCCATGGATTTTCCCAGCTCTACCATAAACATCCAAATTTTTCATCCAAATCCCTTATTTGTTCCTCCAATCTTATCCTTCATCCACCTAAATCTCTCCAATTTCTCAAATCTAACACTCTAGATCCTAAAATAAAATCATACCCAATCTAAAATCTAAATTTCCCTCCATACTTATAGTGTGTTTTCACCACACTATGGATCAAAATATATACGAATTAGAGCGTACAAGATAAGTTCATACAAAAATTATCACATTTACAAACTAATTCATTTGTGAATAAACACTTCCATGAATAAACACATTTACAAAGAGACACTTTTGTAAATAAGTTCTTTCATAATTTAGCAATTTTGCTTTGTGACAACCTCTTCCTCATTCATTCATCCACATCCTTATCCAACATATTTCCCTCTCAAATCCAAATCCAATCAAATCCAATATCTTCATCTTCTATCCTCATCTCATTTCTTTGTGAAACCTTTCTTATATTCCAAATTAAATCCAAATTATTCTAAATCTTAATCAATCATCCATCTATCCCAAGTAGTCTAATCGACATAATAATCCAAATCCCTACCCTAAACCTAATCAAATCTCATCTTCTAATCCTAGATCAACCTTATCATAATATTCAAATGAACCTATGCTTCTTCCAATTGAACCATCTTATCTTAAATTTGAGCTTTAATAAACCAATTAGTTCCCAAAACAAAAATCCCACTTCCTAGAACATGCATTTTCTTTCAAGATTTGGGTAGACATCATAAAGTAAACTATCTCATCCACATACTATGGAGGGTTAAAGATAAAATCTACAAGAGTAGGTTTCCTCTCCTATACTTTGATCTTAGCTTAGACTCTTGAGAATGTTCCTAGAGGTATACCTTAAGTAGATATTTTAGAATATGAGTATTATATTATTATTTAAAGTATATTTTTAGAATGATTTTCCCTTTATCTTTTATAATATTTGGACATCTACAATATTACCAATGTTTATCCCTTGAAACACTATAATAATTCAATATTCAATTTTAATATTACCTTCAACTATCTTAGTATGATATAAACTTTAAATTGATTTATTTTAAAATTAAATTAAATTGAAAATATATTTCTATTAATTAGAACAACATAAAATTACTTTTCTATAGGATTAGAAATATAGAAAACAAAACATAAATTAATGACTTGATCTAATTAATAGATAAAAGAAAATATTATTTGATAATTAGTTTAGATTGCATCATTATAGATTCAAGTTGTATGAGAAATCATAATTATGAAGTCTAATGCAAAAGTAGATACAGTAGGAAATCCTAGATGGAATCATAAAGAAATATTCCCTATTATAAATATTGAGAACACCAAAATTATATTCAAAATACTAGAATAATATAGAATATTAAAATAAAAATATTTTCTTAGAACTATAAAGAGAGCTTTGAAATAAAAAACCAAAGAGTGACTAATCCAATTTATAAAGATAAATCACAAAAAAAACATGTTTGGAACTCAGGAAAGGATCTTTCTATGTAGGAAATTATCAAATTGGTTAAGCCCTTCATGTTTAAATTTTGACCCTCACAAGTAGTTAAAATAAAATCAATATGTGTGTATTGTTATCCTATCCGAGTCTAGGACTAAGAATTACATATAAGCGCATGTTTGCATTATTAGTCTATGTATGTCTAGGTCTAAGCTAATATTTTATTAATAATACGAAATAGATCAATAAGTTACTATTATTTTATGTACTTTAAACAATGTGATAATAATAATATTATTAGAAATATACTACTTGTTGGAAGTGGATTCACTCTGAGAGGGGGGGGGGGGGTGAATCAGAGTGGAGTGATTTTAACTTTTGACTTTGAAAGCATAATGAAAATTTTACTCATTTAACCCAAAGAGACAGATTTGATTAAGAAAGTGAACATTAACACTTTAGATCAGATTGACATGAGACTTGAAAAACATTTGCAACCCATATTAAAAGCATCATATGATATTATTCAAATAAAGCTTTATGAGCAATCTTGATGTGCTTTATCAATAGTACTATAAAACTTCATAATATGCAACTTCGACTTGCTTATGACAGAATTTTGAGCATTCATATAAAGAGCATAGAATGTAGAAGTTAATTCGCCTTATGAAAGACATTTTGCATTAGATTTGCACAAACTAAATTTGCATGACAAACTTGAGCAAATTTGACTTTAAACTTTTAAATAGCCTTAAAGTATCAATGTTTTGACCAACTGAATGAGCACACTAACATAAATGATTGTAGGAAATATTATGCAAGATAAACATAAGTCACACAAATGAGAGACACATAAAATGCCAAGTGGAAAACCCTCCTGGGGTAGAAAAACCACTCCTAAACTACCTTACTGGCTTAATTTCAAAACCACTTCTTACAATGCCTTATAGACTAATTTCTGAGCACCAACTCAAGGAGAACCATCCCCTCATTTAGAGACACCAATCTCAAGGAGCACCAACCCCTCATTTAGAGACACCAATCTCAAGGAGCACCAACCCTGCATTTAGAGAAACCAATCTCAAGGAGCACCAACCCCTTCACTATTTTAGTAAATCATACAATAATACAAAGGATCTCTCTGTAGTTTCTCTTTTATATATCAAGTGCCTCTTGAAAGACAATAACTAAAATCCTCGAAGTTCCAAAAAGAACCTTCAAAATTTCAGGCATTGTCAACCCTTAAGTCAGCTTGATTATCAGCTCATATTTCAGATTTTCAATCTCAGAGCTCAACATTTTTCAATATAGTCACTGTGATGTATTATCATAAGTTTTCCCTTTTGTTTCATATATTTCTCATTGTTCTTCTCTATTCTATCAATTAATTCTATCTTTTCTATTTTTTTCCTCTTTTCATAGATCTTCACTTAAAGATAGTTAACACACATTTTTCTCTTTATATTAGAGCCCTAATCTCTTTGTTTTCTTTTGATTACAGAATTCATCATTACATTCAAGGAAGGTTACAATAGTTGCTCATTTTTCTATTTCAGAGAATAAAACAAAGATGATTATTAGGTAACCAAACTTCAATCAACCAACAATGCCAGGTGTTGCAGTGTCCCTGAGAGATAGAATTTTTCTTTCTGACAAGAATAGAACATCAATATTCAAAAAATGGAGGTGTGGATGAACTTCTTTTCTCCACAAGCAGCCTGCACAGGCAACACTTATCCAAAAAGATAAAACACATCTATTAAATTCATGAATAATATCCATTTTACCCTGGCTATAACAACAATGTAAACGAAAATAGCTAATCATGCATTTAACAACAATTACCAACGAATCTAGGAAAGGTACTGAAGAATTTCAAAGCTTTCAAGATGACCCACTAACTCAAAAACACGTTTCATATAGCTGATATGATAACCTTCAGAAAATGCAGTCAAGATTTTGAGCAAATGTTTCAGATTTAGCCATAAAATGAATAGACTCATTTTTCACCTTTTTTCTATAGCATAGAAAACTTCTCTCAAATTATCCTTGCCTGAGAAGGAATGGTTCTGCAAAGCAGACTAAAAGATAAATACCTATGAAGACCAAAGATGAATTCGCCATGATCAATTTACCAGATTTGTGAAGTGACTTAGCAGTTCAAGCTCTTTCCCTATTCGAGCTTCCACTCGATGGCAAGAGATTGACAGGTTAAACCAAATTTGTCATGGTCTTCCTATCTTCCATATACGCTATCAAAGTTTAGTATGCCAGAGATAACAATGAAACAACCGAAAGAAAACTGTCATGATGGCGATCAGAGTAGGGTTCCAAACCCTTTGAACAATAGAAGCGAAATAGTGACCTAAGCTTCCCAAAAGAACCAACAAACGATTTTCTTCCTCAACTGCGCTACCGCACCCACCATTCTGTTCACCCATGGTATAGTGGTGACTAGCATTTACTGTAACCACTTCCTTTACCGCCCAATTGCGGTCTCCTTGCGAACTACACATGGTACAACGGTAGCTCCAAATTAACCGCTAACTGTTTCCACTGCACTACCACAGTTATCTCTTTGGCTACCAGTGGTATAGTGGTAGCTGCTATGCATGCCGCTAGCCACTTCATCACACTACCACAGTTACCCTTCTGGCTACCCACGGTATAGCGGTAGCTACTATGCATGTCGCTAACTGCTTTCATTGCATTACCGCGGTTACTCTCTTAACAGTCTGAGGTATCGTGGTAAGACATCTGTGGCCTTACCAAACACATGCTGACAAACTCATTTTCGTTTGACAATTGTTGACTATAAGAAATACTGACGAAAACGTGCCATGAAATATTACCTCCAAATGTCGATGGCTATTGAATTTTATATCCCAAGAAATCAAGGCTAACTTCCAATGTGACATTAAAATATTAACCAATGCCTTTACTTGTTGTCGGCCTTAAGGCCTGATTTAAATTTCAACCCTTTAGACCCGATTCAAATGCAAAAGGAGACCAAATAGAATACCTTTACCCAAGGTCGAATGCCACCTTGATATATTCAATGTTGTATAATGTCTCGTTGCTAAATGATGTCCAAAGACTTATGAGGTATAGTGAAGACTGAATTTGCATGATGAATTCACAATGCTATTCCACTTACCATAAACCCTTATTATATTGAGAAACAAGCTGCATCATATAGACCAAACTAAGAAATGCCTAGGCACCAGCCCAGGGCAGTTTTGACATCAAGGACAAATGCCATAGAAGAAGTCAACACTACTATGTATAGAAATAAAATAAATAAGAAATAAATTTTGAAGCTACCACAAAAATAACATGATTCTAGAGGGATTATAAAAAAATAAAAATATTAATTTTGAAAGAGAAACTAATAAACCTATAAATATTAAAGATATTAATTTAATTAGTATGATTATAGATAAAATAAAAAATAAAAAATTACTTCAAATTATTAATAAAATAATTTCATAAATATTATATTTATGTTAGAAGTTAAAAGTAAAAAACTATAAGATAATGAAATAAAATTAAACAAATATTACTAGATTTGAAATCATAAGAGGGTATAAGAAAGACCTTTAAAATCTATCAAGAATGTCTACTTAATTTTCAAAACAAATCTATTCATGTATAAAGGTCATGAGAAGCATTAAGATCTTTGGTTTTGTTTCATGGTGTAAAGATGGCATAACTAGAGCTAGCCCATGAGGTCTATAAGAATATAAAAAACACTTTAAACTAAAAACCATGTGAATGATTGAAAACAATGGTTGGGTATGGTTCCTTTTTCATGATAAGCATTTCTTGCAAAATTCAACAAATGAAATTCCTTTTACCAATATTGAGAAATCTAGAAGAATGAGTCAAATATTGAAGAATAAAATACAATGAGAGTAGAGTTAATTTTCAACTACCACCAATATTTTTCACACAAAAATTTTTAGGATTATGGATAAAGATTTGACACAAGATCTTAAAAAATAAAAAAACACCTTCCACACAAGAGAGATGCAAACAATCATTTGATATATCATCAGTAAGAAAAACTTATAGAATGAACTTTAAGAGTTTTCATGGAGATTGAGAAAATAATACAATAAGAGAGTGCTTTGTAGGAAAAAACCTAAATTATAAAGCAATTATATCATGACAAGTGGCAATATCCTATCCGATGAGACATAATGATCTAATAAAATCTCACTTCAATTAACACAAAAAAGAACTCTTAAGTTTATCTTAATTGCATGAGATTAAATTAGACTAATAATCGATTAAATATTAATTAATTATTAGATAATTCTTGATTACTCTAACACCCCCTTAAGATGAACTTATGGAGTAGCTAAAAACCTTTAAAAACCAATGCATAAAAATAAAATAATGCATGATGGGTCCCGAAAAATAAGCCCTGATGAGGTACCCATGTAGAAATATTCTAATCTCTCACAACTGGAGAAAAAGGAGAAAAAATCATGGGAAAAAATCCTCTCCAAAAGAGAGAAAGTTGACTGAAGGACTAAGAAGCCTCTAAAACAATGTCCCACAAGGAATAGGAACATGAAGAACATCACAAAAGCATGAATTAGTTGTAGATAAATGTTAAATGATGAATACTATAATGTTGAAATGAATAACCTCCTTTGAAATAGATGATGATCAGGATCAAGAAGATAATAATATGCACGAGTTCCCCTAAGGACACTAATAGAATCAGATGGAAAATGAAGGAAAACTGTACACATCTAAAAATGGTCATGATTAATGAAACCTATTAATTAATTAAATATGAATTATTTAATTAATACTCTTAAGTCATCTACATATAAATAAATTTAATTATTTCTTTATATTGTTCATTTTTCCAATTCCTCTAATTTAATTAAATAAATAAGTTTATTTAATTATTGCTATCTTCCTCTTAATTAATTAAATAAATCTCACAATTTATTTATATTAATTATCACAAATTTAAATTCTAAATTTAAATGATATTCTTCTTTTCTCCAAAATTAAATATTTCCAATATTTAATAAAACACTTTCTTTCTAATTCTTTATTCTTTTCCACATGATTAAATATTCTACAAATATTTAATTGAAATCTTTCTTTCCTCCATAATTGACTATTTTAAATATTTAATTAGAAACTTTCTTCCTCTCATATTTAATTAAGTATTTTTATATTTAATTAAGGCGCTTTTATCATCTCTCATACATAATTAAATATTATTTATTTAAATTATGGAAATATCTTTCATCTTCCATCTTTCTTTCTATCTTTTTTTCAACTTATCAATCTCTCACCGTTCATCTTAACAGGTTTAATCTCAACCGTTGATCCTCGCCAACTAGATTCTTGACCTCAAAAGTGTATAAATACAACCCTTTTGTGAGTTGAAAGGACACCTGGAATCTTAGATTTCATACGCAGTTATTATAGTTGCATTTCAATATTATTAACATTTAGCAATAATCATAGCATTTCAATTTCATAGCTTAAATCATTTAATCATGCACATGCATTTCAAATAATCTCATTCTCCTAAGCTGCCATTTCAACAAGCTATTGCTTACACAACTGAGAGCCAACACCTTTTATCAAATCCTTGGAGATAGAGGACGATGTGATGACTTTGAAGAAGCTGTTAGAGTTTGCATTTATGTTCTTTAATTAGATTTCTTTAATATAATGTCTTATCGGTGTGTTTGTTTACTGTTTTATTAATCCACTTATTCCGACACAGATTTTTGGCACCCATCGTGGGGCATCCCCCCGTTTTTAATCTTTTTATTGCAGAAAATTTTCTGACAGGTGATAGGTGACGAACTAGAGTCGCGCTTCAGCACATCCAAGCTTTATTTCAACGCATCCCAGGACTATTTCAGTGCATCCCCGACCTGTTTCGGTGCATCTGAAGACTGTTTCAGTGCATCCAGGATCTATTTTAGCGCATACATAGCCTATTTCGTTGCATCCTGTAAAGATCTTTCAGCGCATCCAATAACTATTTCGGCGCATTAGGGATCTGTTTTGGCACATACATGAGGTTTGTAAACATAAATTTTGATTCTGACGCCATCCGCGGACAATTTATTTTTTCAGCACATGCAAGGGGTTTGTAACAAAATTTTTGATTCCGATGCCATCTGCGGACAAAAAAATTTTCATTTCTATTTTTAAGGCAAAATGAACCAATCCTAGGATAGAAATTTAAAATATTGAATCTACCAATCCTAGGATAGTCACCACACACTATTTTTGCAGTTAATATGAACCCCATGTTTATTGTGAAGCAAAATCTTCACTTAGATTAGTTCATTGTCATTTGGTGAGATAAAAAGAACATTGTTTGCTTTGTCTGTGGCAAAAGGTCTATGCTCTCCCCTTAATTGGGTGACCAAAATACCAGACTGCTTTTTTATTCTTATGCAATGTTTATGCTTTATTACATCCTTTAGAGGGCCTGCCGTAGTGGGAAAAAGTACTCACCCTATAGGAATGACCTAAGTGGGAACAACCAAAGCCAAGTTTTCCAACCCACTATAATCAAAAGCGAATTTGAGGAAAGTCCACAATTTGATGGCAATGTGCAAAGATAACCATCCCCAAAGCCTTTGTTCTAAAGGTTGGGAGGTCTCTTGAGGGAGTTTATCTGTTGTCGTGCCGAATGAAAACCTTGACTACGAACCATAGTGTAGAAAGCCAGTCGAATCAGTAACCAAACATCATTTTAATCACAGTGCAAGAGGAGGGAAGAATCTACCCCCAAGACACTCACCATATAGTCACCACAAATTGTTTGCTCAGAAGATTCGGTATCCACTTCCATCACCTTGAGTATGCACCTGGAAAAGACAAAAACACGAGTGCCCTCTAGGGGGTGACATGGCTATGTGAGTTGACACAATTTTAAGATGTGGGCTATGATTACTATGATGACCTATTTGACAGATTAAGAGTGAGTCTGACTGAAGTGCTTATCTTGTTCAAAACCTATGGAAATCTCAAGAACATAAACTCTTTGTTTAGATTTTAGGATTAACAAAACAACTGTCTACTTCTCTATGCTGTGTTTTTCATATTTAAATCAGATTAAGATCATCCAAAAATATCAAACTGTCCAAACATGTCTTTCTCAGAAGTCTAAACGGATAATTTAGCACATCTCGGGTCTATTTCGGTGCATTGCTACTCTATTTCGGTGCATTGCTACTCTGTTTCGACGCATTGCTGCTCTGTCTTGGCGCATTGCTACTCTGTTTCGGCACATCCATGCTCTGTTTCAATGCATCTATGCTCTATTTCAATGCATCTATGCTTTGTTTTGGCGCATCCATGCTCTGTTTTAGTGCATCCATGCTCTGTTTCGGTGCATCCATGCTCTATTTTGGCACATCCATACTCTGTTTCGGTGCATCTGTGATTTGTTTTGGCGCATTCATTCTTTGTTTTCGTGCATCTATTTTTCGAGCCTAGGTAATTTTCTAACATTCAAAAATCAAGTCTTATCAGTCTAGTCTTTCCCATGCTCAAAGTTTGGAAGTCTACAACCTTTGCTAAGAAGTCTCTAGAAAGAAAAATTAGAAAGCCAAAGAAATCCCTCAGTTATAAGAAGTTATTGAAGAAGAGGAAATTCCTATACCAGAGTCGAAAGGTCTTTCTTGAATATAGGACCTTTATTCACTAATATCATGACTATATTAGAGGTTTCACTGACAATTATATTGTAGAACCCTTTGAGCCTTCTTTCAAAGAAGAGCCCTTTCTCAAAGGCACAACCACAGTCAGTGTATTCGTCCTTCTTATATTCCCCAACCCGCAATTACGTACGCTACTCATCCCAATCAAATTCTGTAATAGAGAACTCAAGCACATTAGGCATCCATCAAACCCATCTTTTTAGAAAGCTACGATCAAACCTCACAAAGTGCAAAGCCATCTTTTATTTTGGTCTTTAGTTTAATTCCCGCAAACAAGATTTTCATCCTTTCAATCAGGGAATCACGAGCTAAAGATTGAAAACCTTTTAAGTCATAGAATCTTCATTCTATCCTAACTTTTATATCCATCAACATTGCACTATTTCATTCTTTTGATCAAGGTTAGTAGAAATTGAGTGAAGCTTATGCCTGTTGTCACGAGATCCCAAAAGCACATAGAAAAAGATAAAAGAGAAAGTACAGTAAGAAAAATGGGTGATAATAGTGAGAGGGAAGAGATCCCCTGTAATAATTCACATATGAAAGAAATAATAGAAGAAAAGCTCCAAGAAGTCGAGCAAGATCCCTTATTCCATACTCTTATGGAAAGATTTTTAGAATGAAACAAGGAAAGATATTTCCTTTCATCAGCTAATCAAGGAGCTAAGTTACCCATTGATTTTGACATAGAAGGGATTAAAGAAAATCCTGAAACTCCTCCTAATGATTTTAGTGCCCTTACTCAACAGATCAAGGAATTACAAGGGAAAATAAAAGAAATGCAAGGGGGTACCACAAAGAAGTATGTTTTGGATGACATATGTGCTTATCCTTTCAATAGGAGTCTGTGAATAATTCCTTTTCCAAAACTTTGTGAAATCCCTAAATTTGATAGGTATAATGGGAAAAATGACCCCATTGAACATGTGAGGGATTTCCGAAATATGAGCTTAGAATTCGCTCATGACGATACCTACTTAATGCGATTATTTCCATGAAGTCTGGGTGGACAATCCATGGAGTGGCTTTCAAAGGTCACTCCCCCCGTTAAAACCTTTGAAGAGTTAATAAACAAGTTTATATCACAATACTCTTACAATGTCCAACACTAGATAACCATGCTTGATCTCTATAAGGTGAAACAAAAAGTAGGGAAATATTTCACTACATTTTTACAAAGGTGGAGAAGGGTGTTTGCAAGATACTCCTGCCCTATTCCTGAAATAGAAAAGATGGAGATCTTTATCGATAGTCTCAATCAAGAAATGAGTTATAGACTAAACCTTCACTATCCTCAATCATTTGAAAAATTGAGTGAAAACATGATTACTATTGAAGGTGATTTGATCAAGTGTGGAGTTCTTAAAATTGATAAAGAGGGTTCAAATTTGTACAACAACAACAACAACCATAATAACAACAATGAAATGTCACGATTTTGGACTCGAAATAAAAATGTTGTGAATGATGGGGTAGTAGATGCTAACAACGTGAATATGAAGCCTACCATCCTTAATGTGTCAGGTGTTCAACATAGCAATAATACTGGAAATTCTAATACCCAAGGCAATGTTTGCAATCAAGGAAACACAACTAATAATCATGGCAATAATTTTGGCAATAATCAAAATTCAAATATGCCCAGATCTTCTTATTTTTTGAATTGACGGAGTTTCACTCTCTTCGGCCAATCTTTGGAATCCATTCTCAAAGAGTTATTGAATGAAAACACTATTACATTGCCACCACAAATAGACTATGAACCTCGAGTTAAACCACCATCGTGGAATGACTCACACTTTTGTGATTATCATAGGTACAAAGGTCATAAGACAAACAATTTCCAAGGGTTAAAGAATATTGTTCAGGATTTGATTGATAACCATACCATCACGGTTGAAGGACATAATGCCAATAATGACCATCAAGCATTCAAGGATCCTCTCCCTAATTATCAAAAAGGAGAATCTTCGGGTGACAAGGGTAAGAATTTTAATTACATCCATGATGTCATTATCAATCATATTTATATTGACGATCAACAAATCAATGCTATCTGAATCAAAGGTAAGCAAGAGTATCGAGAGGTCAACGCTATGACAAGGGGACAAGCCAAAATCATTTTTAAAGGAAGCTCATCTAAAGCAGCAATTCCCCCTCCAAGTCAATACAATTTGGTTGATCAACTATGAAAAACATCAGCACAAATTTCTATCTTGGAACTTTTAAAGTTAACACCTGTACATAAGGATATTCTGGAAAAAGCCCTTGTTGATACAAATGTATCCCTTGATTTCGATATCAATAAATTTCAAGCCATGGTGAGACACTTGTCCTCATCCACATGTTTATCCTTTACTGAAAAAGATGACTCATCCATAACCCATCCACATAATTCATCACTCTACTTAGAGGTCATGGTTCACAAATCCTACATTAGACGTGTCCTCATAGATGGGGGAGCCAGATTAAACATTTGTACTTTAAAATTGGTCCTAGGTTTGGGATATTCAGCAGAATCTATAGATCCACGGAGGAAAATTACAATCAAGGCATATGATGAGGAGGAAAGGACTTCCAAAGGCCTCATCATGCTACCAATCAGAGTGGGACCTGTTGTGAAGAACACCTTTTGTTAGGTTTTAGATCAAGATCTAACTTATAACATACTCTTGGGTCATCCATGGATTCATGACATGCAAGTTGTACCATCTACTTATCATCAATGCTTGAAGTTTCCATGTGATGGACATGAAGTAACAACACCTGCTAATCACATTAGCAGTCAAACTTGCTCCAACCTAAGAGCAACTCAGGACACACTCATTCCTCACAATAGAGAGGCCTTGGCCATCTCTACCTCCAAGAACAGTGAACAAACAAATGAAATGATAAGTAATTTTGGCACCCAGCTAAAATTGAAAGATAATGGAGTGGGAGAATATTCTTTATCTCTCTCTAATCTACCTATATCTCCAAGATCCCATGGTCAACCATGTACATCCATACAATAGGCTACAATAGCCTAAGCATCGGCTTCAGATCCCATCACCAAGTTTAATGGGATTTATCAAAGAAACTGAAACAAAAGATAGAGCTATCCTTGACTGGCTCTACAAAGATGAAGAAGAATCCGTACATGTCAAGTTACCCACATAACAGTATGGAAAAGGTTACGCTATCATGCAACAAATGGGTTAGGAAGGAAATGGCCCTATAGGAAAAAGGAAAGAAGGTATTGTTGAACCTGTCCAACTAAAGACAATGCACCCAACTCATAAAACTGGGTTAGGATATGGTGAAGATACAAAGGAAGAGGTGGTACAAAGAATGACTAAAGGGGAGTTAACCGAATCAATTATGAGAATTCAAGCAAACAATTCTGACACTTACTCCAATGAATATGAATGGGATGACTTCTCTGATGATACTTTCATCTCAGAGAAAAGGGTGGACATCATACACAAATTCACACCTGCATTCTTACAAGGGGAAAGCTCAAGGCCTCCACTTGATTACATTCTACAAAGCAATCATGACTCAAGTGAGACTGATTCAATTCAAAGTGAAACAAATCATTTATAGGAAGATACCATCCTAGACCTCCCCTATGACAACGTTAACAATAGAATCATGACCCTAACAGCCAATGACCTTACTCATCCTAATGATCCCTTTCATTTGGTCCATCTCGAACTCATTGATTGGGAACAAATCGCACCTATTGATGTCCCAAATTTTCCCAATGACGAAACCATCATAAACTTTCTTTGTTCCTCCTAACTAGAAACAAGTTCCACCAGGGAATCAGAAGATAAGAGTTTTTGACAGGAAAGTGCCAAGTTTCTCAGCTATGAAATAAATAATATAAAACAAAGATCTAATGGTGAAAACCTAACAAATGTACTATTAGATGAAGAAAAGAGAAAAATAAAAAGTGTATCCAGTGGTGAAAACCTTTCAAAGGCACCAGAGGATGGGAAATTTGACACTCTTTTGGAGCATTATTAGGAAAGATCTTCTATTCTAATCGAACCAACAAGGGAACTTAATATAGGTACTACAGAAAAGCCCAAAGTCTTACAATTGGCCGCATCTCCAACAGAGGAGGAAGTACCTAGATTCAAATAATTTATCAAGAATAATCAAATCAGTTTTGCATGGTCTTATGCGGATATGCCTGGATTAGATCCAGATCTCATTATGCATCATCTATCTATTACGTCGGGGGAAAAACCTATGAAGCAGAAACTCAGAAAAATGCATCCACATGTTGCATTACTGGTTAAAGAGGAATTAAAGAAGCTTCTAGATGTTGGATTCATCTGATCCATGGACTATGTGGAATGGATCTCCAATATCGTACCTGTTTCAAAGCCAGACGGAAGGATTATAATTTCTATAGATTTCAGGGATTTGAACAAGGCATGCCCCAAAGATGACTTCCCCTTGCCAAACATAGATATTATTGTCGATTTGACTGTTGGACATGCAATGTAATTAATGGATGGATTTTTAGGATACAACCAAATAAAGTTCGCACCAAAAGATCAGGATAAAACAACGTTCACATATCCTTGGGGTACCTATTGCTGGAATGTAATGCCATTTGGGTTGAAGAATGTGGGAGATACATACCAACAAGCAATGACAACAATTTTTCATGATATGATGCATACATTCATGGGGGATTATGTTGATGATCTTCTTGCCAAATCTAACACTAGAGAAGGACACATCAATATCTTATCTAAAATTTTCAAAAGAATGGAACAATTCAAAGTGAGACTTAATCCAAAGAAATGTGTCTTTGGAGTGAAATCCGGAAAGTTATTAGGTTACATTGTATCAAAAAAAGGAATTGAAGTGGATCTAACTAAGGTACAAGCAATTCTTGATATGCCACCACCAAGGAACATTAGTCAACTATGCTCTTTGCAGGGATGGTTACAATCCATTCGAAGATTCATTGCTCAACTGGCGGACAAAATTTTACCATTTACACATCTCTTACACAAGAATGTTCCATTCAAGTGGGAGAACAAATGCAAAGAAGCATTTGATGAGATAAAGTAGTATCTCATGAATCCACTAGTATTGATTCCACCAATGCAAGGAGTGCCTCTCATATTATATATTGCTGCCACGAAAGTGTCTTTAGGAGCATTATTGGCATAGGAAGAAAACTCAGGAAAAGAGCGAGCAATTTATTACATCAGTTGAACCTTGACAAGTCATGAGCTAAATTATACCTTTATTGAAAAAGCTTGTTTAGCAGTGGTGTTCACCTTCCAAAAGTTATGACACTACATGCTCACTCATACAGTAAAGCTTGTGGCTAAGATTGACCCACTCAAACATCTTCTAAGGCAACCTTAACTGGCAGGTTGGCTAAATGGGTTATGATCCTAAGCAAATTCGATATTCAAGGGACAGGTAATTACAGATGAATTAGCAGAAGCACCACTACCAATAGAACACCCCATACACATTGATTTTCCTCATGCCGGTGTATTCACAATAGTTATGCAGCAATCATGGTCACTCTACTTTGATGGTTCTTACACTCAACATGGTTCCAGAGCCAAGATTATTTTTATTACACCACGAGGACATACAATTCCAAAATCTTATCGGATAATGTTTCCTTGCAAAAACAATGTAGCCGAGTATGAGGCATTAGTAATTGGCATAAGAATTGCAGTAGACTGGAAAATCATAGAACTTCAAGTTTTTGGTGATTCACAACTTGTTATAAACCAAATCAATGATGAATATCACACTAAAGATGACAAGTTGATACCTTACAAAAGAATGGTGGATGATCTCAAGAAATACTTTGTTAATATCAAGTTCATCTAGATTCCATGCATTGATAATAAAGCAGCAGACGTTATGGCTACAATCGCCTCTCTACTTCAGTTGACAGAAAATCAAACACGGTACGATTTCCTCGTGGAACAATTGTTTTCTCCCGCCCATGACAATCCAGAAACTCAAATTATTTTCCATCTAACCAGTTCTGACTCTCCCTTGTATGGCCAAATTTACACTTACCTAAAAGATACTATTTTACCCTTAGACTTGTCTAGGAATCAAAAACGAAATTTCATCCATCAATCATCCTGTTACACCTTAATTGCTTATGTCTTATATTAGCGTGGTCTGGATGGTACCCTCCTTAGATGTCTCGAATGTGATGAATCCGAAAATGCCTTACAAGAGGTACATGGTGGAATTTGTGGGACACACTCAAGTGGACTAACCTTAGCAAAGAAACTTGTTCGATTGGGTTATTTTTGGCCGACCATGGAAAAGGAATCATTCATCTTTGTGAAGAAATGTGCAAAATGTCAGATTCATGGGAATCTCATTCAAGCTCCTACTTAGGAATTACAACCTTTCACCACAACATGGCCTTTCACTCAGTGGGGATTGGACTTGGTTGGTAAGATACACCCATCCTCTTCAAATGGACATAAATTCATCATTACAGCCACTGAGTATTTCACTAAATGGATTGAAGTTGTTCCTCTCACAACTATTACTAGAAAACAAATATCTTCATTCATTTTGAACTATATCATCTGCCGATATCGTATTCCCAACTCCATTATCACAGACAATGGAAGACCCTTTAAAAATCAGGATGTTGATGAGCTATGTGAAAGATTCCACATCCAACATAGATTCTCTACGCCTTACTATCCACAAGGGAATGGTCAAGCTGAAGCTTCAAACAAAAAAATTCTGAAGATTTTGAAGAAGACAGTAAATGACGCAGGTCGTGATTGGCATGTCCAATTAAATCTAGCATTATGGGCATACGGAACAAGCATTCACACACCAATAGGAGCTAGCCCTTATGCTTTGGTCTATGGAGCAGAAGTTGTTCTACCACTAGAAGTTGAGATTTCCTCACTTCGAGTATCACTAAAAGGGTTAATCAATGATGAAGAATATAGAGTATCAAGGCTACAAGAGCTAGAACTGCTTGATGAAGGACATGAAATTGCAATTAATCATTTGAAGGGATATCAACAAACTATGTCCTGCAACTGTAATCACAGAGTCAAACCACAAACTTTTCAAGTGGGTGACTTAGTTCTCAAAGAAAACCCTCGTAATCAATAGGATTGGGAAAAGAAAGGCAAGTTCGAACCTAATTGGTTGGGCCCTTTCGTTATCATTACAGCATACGGATCAGGTGCATATCAGTTGTCAACTGCAAAAGGGGACCTATTTGAAGATCTAACCAACAACATTCACTTGAAGAAGTTCTATGCCTGAGAAAATATCAAAAACAATACAAAATGCCCTGAGAAAATATAAAAAACAATAAAAAAAGCCCTAAGAAAATATAAAAAACAATATAAAAAGTCATAATAAAATATCAAAAACAATATAAAAAGTCCTGAAAAAAATACAAAAAAATCAAAAAGAGCAAAAATACAAAAAAATAAAATAGAGCAAAAATACAAAAAAATCATAAAAAGAAGAAAAAATAGTTTCCTTGATGAAAACCTAGCAAAGAGGTGTCTTGGTAATAGCAAAAAAATCATAAAATCAAGAAAAAGTGCAATAAAAACAAATGGTGAAAACCTAGAAAACATGCATTGTTTGTGATTTTATTTGGCTCTCTCATCTATTAGGATTCATTTTGCATATCCATCTTTTCATCAGCATCACACACATGCCCCGCCATCATGGTTTACATCACATCATCTCCTTGAAACGACAAGGACCTCATCATGGCTTGATGAATTAGGATTATCCTTAGTAGTAGTTGTGTCTAGCAAGAGTTGAAGTACAAGGTCACTAGGGGGCAGTTCGCTTCTTGGAGATTTCCTAAACAAGCAAACGACAACATGTGTCTAGAATCAAAATATTAGGAAACAACAAACTTGTCCAATTACAATGAGGCTGCACAACTGTTTCAACAAATGAACAAATTGGATGATCTTAATCTGAATAAAATGAATGATAAACTTAAAGCAATAAGTTGCAATTGTTGTTTTGATATTTGATGACATCATGTCTTTGGAGTGATTCAATGATGTACAGAACTAGAATCACAAGGAAGAAGTATGATTTTTCTTTGTTTGTTGTCTATAAGCTAATCATTAGTATTGTGCAAATTTGTCATGGGACATGCTCTACAATGTATCATTGATGACATTTCGGAATTTGCATAGGAAAAATGGTTAACTTTTGTCTGTTTATGCAAACAATACTCAGGTCATCTTGGTTCAATTATGCCTTGATGCTTGTATTAATTTTCTATATCAAACATCATGAAAGAAGTACTCAGGTCATCATTGGTGCTAACATACCCCCTGATGCTTGTACTAACTTTCAACATATCAAAAGGCTCAATGATGAAAACAAAGCACAACACGAAATGGCAACAAGGAGAATAGTTCATTACTGCATTTTAGGATTGCATAATTCATTTACACTTCGAGGGCTGTTTAAATAGATTTTTGAGGGTTGGCCACATTCTTGAATATCTTTTCAGACAACGATTGAGTATGACTAGACATTTGTTACATCTCATTTTATCATTACTCATATCATTTCACCAAAACTCATTTAGGGTATCATTATAATTACATTTACATTTTGCATCATCATTTCATTACTAGTTCATTATCTCATATCAAGTGCATAAATCATTCATTATTATTATCATAACATTCACATTTACATTTGCAGTCTGATTCACGTCATTAATAGTAAAATTGTATTCATATCATCCATTTCACATCATCATTTAGGTTATCATTTTAATTTACGCTTTACATCATTATCATCATTATCATGTTATATCATTATTCATCTCACGTGCATTTCATTCATTTAATATTACATCTTCATAAATCATATCATTTATTCATTCATCTCATTTCATCATAATTTTCCATTTAAATCATTCATCATTACAACATCATTCTCACATAATTAAAAACATTCACCATTACATCTTACATCTTGCATTCATTACATACATCATAAATGATCATTTTCAATTGCATCATACATACATCATATTCAAAGCATTTTCATCATCATTTGCAGTATCATACATCATGAAAATCATATACAACATAGCATATAAAAATAAACATGCATCCATAATACATGCATAATCAAATCACCACTACATCTCATAAATCTCATCAAAACAAATGTCCAGGAGTATAAGGATATCAAATGATTCAAAAAGATATATCAAATACAATGGAATAATCATGTCAAAATGCTCATCACTGAGGGGCATCTGGCTGTGGCACATGGCTACTGCTACCTCCTGAGGTAGTGGGTCTCGACGGATCTCTGCTCCCTGAAGCTCTGACCTCTCATCTGACTAGTTGACCCACACTCCTGGTAGCACTCCTAGAATGGCTGCGTGAATGGGTCTGAGACCGAGTACCCGACTATGTAAAAGAAATCCTCCTCTCGGGTGGTATTGCCTTGAAATACATCATCCTGTAATAATCAACCTCCCGAGCAGTCTCCAAACCCTCTGCCATGACGTCTCCAATAGAGGTGCTCTCCACTGATTGGAGAAGTCTCTCAGCTACCGCCTCAGCCTGTACACATCTCTCTTTGAAGCTGTCCCTCTTGGCCGTAAGCTGTGCTACCTGTGGGTCAGGACGTAGTGGTTGTGCAACCTGTGCCTGCAACTAACTAATCGTCCCCTGAGCTTATGCCAACTGACTCCGCAAAGTCTAAACCTCTGCCTACAACGCATCAATCTATCCCTATGAGGGAGCCCTGATAATGATCCACAGAGCCGACGTTCTAGACTGGCCCACCATTCTTGAGGTTCATGGCCTCATCCTAAAGGGCACATCAAAGAGATACCTCTGTCCTCTGCCCCCACCACCTCCATCATCCCCACTATCATCACTGTTGTCATCCTAGCTACTGAAGTCATCCTGCTCATCTCCCTCATCAATATCCATCACCGCGACATCCTCTACCCCTGCCTGAGGCTCTCCTTGTGACTACCCTACTACTGCCTGTGCCTGTGCTTGACCTCGCCCTCGCTGTATCATTGGTCCTCCCATCAATGGGGTAGGCTCCTCTGGACTAGTAAATCTTGGAAAGGGATGTGTGAAAAAATACACAACATACTCATCTGTCATCCCTACATCTGTAACCTCTGGATGTATAGCCCACTGATCTGGTTGCAACTCCAAATACTCTGCTCAGGCTGCATCAATCATCACAGTAGGACCCCACTCTAGTATATCCTCCCGATGCCTGGCATAATGTGCCACACCCTACAACATCATCTGCACTAACCCAAGATGCCTCAAGACCCACATAACTAAGAATCGCTCAATAATGTATGGGGTGTGCCCAATCAAATATCTTGATCTCGTAACATAGGGAAACTCTAAATCATCTATCTCCCACAGATCACAATTTACGTAGGTCTTTAGATGACTATATCCAGATCATCTAACACATGTCTCTAATACTCCAACTTTCCCAACCTCGGCTGGACAAGCGGCCCTGTGTATGCATAGACATATGGGAACCCAAGAGGACGATCCCTTCGAACAATGGGCCGTGTAATGGCAATGTGCTCCCATGCGAATATCTGAAGAAGAGTAACTCCACAAGAGAGACTCTTCCCATCTATGTACATGACCTAGTGAAGATCATGGTATAGATGGGCCAGCATACATGATCCTCATGCATATCTGGTCTGATGGAGAAGCATATCCTCCAGAATCCTACCCCATCCAACTAATAGTCCCTTTGTCGTACAATTAGGATAAAGGAAATCATCGATCATACCTGCTAAAACCAATGACAGCGGGGCATATCTCTCCACCATCTCCTTCCAAGGGAGCTTATATCCAGAGATATGAGGATCCTAGAAGACTCATCTCAAGGAATCGGTCCCTCCGATCTCCTTGTGATCATAGATCACAAGCTCACCAACCACTAGAATAACCAGAATCCTGTATATGTCCTCAGGCGTCACCGTGATCTGTCCTATCAGCAAATGGAAGGTGTTATGCTCGTTGTGCCATCTCTCAGCTAATGTAGTCAACATCGCCCTATTGACCCGATATTGCGAGATCCTCAACAATGAATCCAAACCAGACTAGTGTATAACCTCTAGATCATCATATGCCAGTCATGGAATCATCTCCCATGTCTGAGGAAATCTCTCTCTAATCTAGAGGAGGTTAAAATCCTCCTTTACAACATCATCACGCAATCATACAAATCAATCAGCAAGTAATCTCTACTCAAATTAGTACATCAAAAGCAAAATCAAATCCATACATCAAGCAAATCTATCAATCAAATCAACACTATTTTGTTTTTCATATCGCATGGAAACAAATTTAACAGTCAACATGACTCCATATCTATCTATTTGACTTTCAGACGGGAAAGCAAATCTATCATTACTATTTTTTTTTTTCATATCGCATGGAAACAAATTTAACAGTCAACATGACTCCATATCTATCTATTTGTTTCTCATATCGCATGAAAGAAAATTTATAATGTTATTTGTTCTTCAAACACGTAGATAAGTTTCTCAAATCAATCTAATCTATTCTTGATGTTATTCAAAAGCATAAAATCAGTTGTCTAATCTAGCAACAATCGTCAAACACCGATCATAGTTTCTTCAAATTTCAAAATCGGGCAAAATCCATGGATGCGCAAAAATAGGCCTTCAATGCACTAAATCTTGTATGCGCCACTTTACACCATGGATGCGCTAAAACAGAGTTGCTACGTGCAAACTCCGTCAATGCGTGACTCTATCTACTCTATGCACTAAAATAGATCTCCTATGCGCTAATTCCCGTATGCGCGATTATATCTACCAGATGCACCAAAATAGTCATCCTATGCGCTATTTACCCTATGCGCCAATCTAGCATCCTATGCATGACAACATTCTTGTATGCACTACTACAAGTACCCTATGTGCCACACTACTCTATGCACGACTATTTCATCCCTATTCACTACTTTGGATGCGCGACTTTATCTACCCTATGCGCCAAACTACGGCTCGTATGTGCTAAACCGCGACATGAAAAATCTAAAAAATTACAAAAAAATACGGAAAATCATCAAAAAAATTTACAAAGAGGATCAGGTCGACTTATCAAAGGTCCGTATGTAGCTTGTCTCTGATGTTGGTAGGCTCGCTCGAATCTGTGGCGCTCATAATGGATCGGCATCTTGTTTTCACCTCTTAGAGCTCTGAAAATCACTAAAGGTTACTGTTCAAATGACAATGATTTTTCACCTTTTTCACCTTTTAAGGGGGTAAAAGTGTGAAAATATTCAAAGTTTTCAAAACAGAGCACTATTTCCAGAGCTAAATCACTAATTTTCCTCCGAAATCGTTCTGATTCTTTCATCAGACGATTTATCTCTCGAGGGGGCATATAGCATCAGCAAATTTCTAAAAAATTTTGGGGCAAAAATTCTTTGAAGCAATGCGTAAAACACATCACTTCAAGGAGGGGCAAAATATAGACATCTAAAAATGGTCACAATTAATCAAACCTGTTAATTAATTAAATATGAATTATTTAATTAATACTCTTAAGTCATCTACATATAAACAAATTTAATTATTTATTTATATTGTTCATTTTTCTAATTCCTCTAATTTAATTAAATGAATAATTTTATTTAATTATTGCTATCTTCCTCTTAATTAATTAAATAAATCTCACAATTTATTTATATTAATTATCACAAATTTAAATTCTAAATTTAAATGATATTCTTCTTTTCTCCAAAATTAAATATTTCCAATATTTAATAAAACACTTTCTTTTTAATTCTTTATTCCTTTCCACATGATTAAATATTCTAAAAATATTTAATTGAAAGCTTTCTTTCCTCCATAATTAAATATTTTAAATATTTAATTAGAAACATTCTTCCTCTCCAATTTAATTAAGTATTTTTATATTTAATTAAAGTGCTTTTATCATCTCTCACACATAATTAAATATTATTTATTTAAATTATGAAAATATCTTTCATCTTTCATCTTTCTTTCTATCTTTTTTTCAACTTATCGATCTCTCACTATTCATCTTAACAGGTTTGATCTAAACGGTTGATCCTCGCCAACTGGATTCTTTAATTCAAAATTTAAGATAGTGGACAAAATTAATTAAATAAAATTTATTTAGACTAATGAATAATTAAATAATTAAAATAATTATTTAATTATAGTGGAAAGTGGTATAAAAATTAAATAAATAAGAATTAAATTTAATTTTAAAAAGAAATGGACTTAATTAGTGACATAATTAAATAAATAAAATTTATCTAATTAATCAATGAGGAATAAAGATAGAGATGAATTAATTAAATAATTAAAATTATCTAATTAATAGAAGACTTATAACTTTAGAAAATAATTAAATAATTAAGATTATTTAATTATCAGACACAAAAGGGGATATGATGGAGAATTTAGAAGTCACGGGCCAAGGATAATTTTTAGTGTCTACATTTTGCCCCTCTTTGATACAATGCATTTTATTGCATTATGTTAAAGAAATTTAATTCAAAAATATGCGCTAGTGTGAATAGGATGAGGAAGAATGATGAGGAGATAGTGGTATGCCCCCTCGAGAGGACATGTGGGTTCAAATAACATGAATGTGCTCTTGAAATGGATGAGAAGACTAGAGGATGAAGGATAGAAGAAATGTTAGCATCAAGGAAATGGATGTTAGTATAGAAGAACTTCAATATTTTTCCAAATACATAATAGGCCTTGCATTAAATTGTCATTAGGTAGTAAAATATGATAAATGGACAAAAAAAACCATGGTGTTACATAGACAAAGGTGTGCAAGGTCATCCAAAAGTGTAAAACAGATAGTCACAGACAAGGAATGTCTTGACTCATACTAAGGGCCAAGTTGTCTCAATCTTTTTTCCAAGAAAATCCATAAATAATAGTCAAAGAAAAGAGTCATGAGACATAATTGCTCCTCTAAATCCTTCATGGGACATCCTTGAGGAAGCTAGTAAGTTGAATCAAAGAAAAATCAAAATAAGATATGAGAAAATAGACCACAACGTCAACAACCATTCAGAGTGTTTGCCAACATATGATTGTTTGATGTTTCATTGACTAGGTGATTAACGGGTTATTTGTTTGATGAAGCCTGGATTTAGGAGAAGAAACATGTCGTATAAGACGCCAAGTCTGGTTTTGATCATGTGACCACCTGTATAAGGAAAATGACTGAATTTGACTAAATGTCAATGTCTGGTTTATAGGACACATCCTGTATAAGACATCAATTTGACTGGTTGACGATTTGACTATTTGATTATTTTGACAATTTGTTTGGTTTGGTTGAATGACTTTGTTGGTTTGTTATCTTGTTGATGTGTGACTTGTTTGATGTTTTGATGACTATTTGTATCTAAGTTGAAAATGTCTGATTTATTCTGATTGACACAACAAACCCTAAAGGATCGACCTAGGTGGCCTCGGGGGCTCATCAATAGATGGCCTTGCCTATGTAACCATGCACAAAGACCTCGTAGTTCGACATGACATGACTTTGTTTTATTGTTAAAGGACTGAGTCATGATTTTACTTTACTAGACCTAAGAATATTGACCTAATGCCTCGAGGGCACATTGACAGATGGCCTTGCCTACGTTTATTCATAGAGGCAACGTAGATCGATCGGACTAACATGATTGATTTTGATTCTATTTTTGGGATTTTTGAAAGTTATTTGGATATTTTTGTATTTTTAACATGTTTTGATTTTTTTGGATTTTTGAGAGTTTATGATTTTTTTTGGCCTTTTTCGGAATATGTGATTTTTTTGTCTTTTGATAGTTTTATGATTTTTTTGGCTTTTTGATATTTTATGATTTTTTTGTCTTTTTGATATAGCGACCATTGATAGATCAATTGACATAGGTAAAGTACATGTCCCGAGTCAAGTATAAGACCAATTTATTAGGGGTGGAATTTAATGAGATGAGTGTTATGGAAGGTGAAAAGAACAAATGATGTCAATCATTCTAGGCTATGGAAAGCACATCTAGTAATTATTATGGGTGGTATGGGAATGGGCAAAGGATGGAGAAAAGTTAGATGGTAATTATGGTAGACAAAGGAGCAAAGAAAACTATACATGGTGCCTATTTTCCAGGTTTTTACCATGGTACTTATCCAAAGCGCCACCAAAGTGGTTTTCACTATTGGACAAATTATTTCTCTTTAATATTTTCTTGATTTTCTTTTGGTTTTACCAAGATGCTTGTTTGCCAGGTTTTCATCAAGGTAACAATTTTTTTTCTTTCTATTTTTTAATATTTTTTCTAATTAAGATGGGACTTTTGGAAGCTATGTGTAGAACTGATAGGTCATAATGATTCCTTCATCTTGTTTGGATGACCGTGCTAGATGAAAGGACTTGATTTGGATGCAAAATGTAAGTGGAAAATATGAAGGATGATAGAAATGGTAGACGAAAGAGGCTATGGCATGATCCCTAATGTGCACACTACATGGGTTGTTGGGCTTCAGACAAAAAGGAGTTTGGGTGATCAATGAGATATAATACGTCGAGGGGTCATCATCAAAGGTACATTAAAAGAAATCACCAATGGAACTGGAATTATAAGTGAATATGTATGGATTGAATGGAGTGTATGGAATGAGTGAGAGTGATGGAAATGAAGACCTTGGATCAACAAGCTCTTTGTTTTGACTTTTTGTGCTGATAGATTCCCCCAACAATTTTTGATGGAGGAGCCTTCTTGGAGACCAATGCTTTCTGATTTTCACTTTTGATCTTTACTTTTGATTCATCCAATAGATTTTTATGTTGCCTAGAGGATGTGTCTTAACATTCTTGCTCATTCTTGACTTGTATTTTTTATTGGTCCAATATCTTTTTGTTTTGTCTAGAGGACTTTTCTTGATTTAATTTTATTTTTTGGATGCCTTTTAATTCTTGATCTCCTTTTGAAGAGGGCACCTTTTTTTTTTATTCTTGAGCTTGGACCTTGTCCTTTTCTTTGAATAGGACTCATTGATCCATGTCTATGATGCAGATGGATGTGAGTGGAGTGATTGGAATGCTTAGTGGATGAATGGGAGTGACGATGTCAACAATGTTGTCTTTGGCACTATCCTTTTTAGTACCATTTGTGTCAACGAAGGCTTTCACGTCGTTAATGACTTGGAAAGATGGATTAGTAGAGGTGACAGTAAGGGGGACACACCCTAACCTAGGATAGGTGGTATAAAAGGATGATGTATTAATATCCTCAGAGAGTTCAAGATCAAAGAGTGGATTATCATATATATCTTGGTCGAACATGGGATTGTCATGGATATGGAAAGTTTGAGTGGAAGAGGATATGGAAAAGGTAGATGTGATATCAAGATCCCAAGAGGTGTCAATCTACGCACAACCATCTATTTGTGTTCCTTTTGAAGCTGTATTGACATCATTATTGGATGTCTAATTATCTTTAGCAACAATAGCATTGTCATTTATCTACAACTTGTCCATATGGTATTCTTCACATCCCATATCATGAACTTTAACCCTAGGGTTTGATGGTATGGTACGTGAAGTGGATGCTTTAGTTAATGAAGATGGATTAATGTAATGTGATGAAGTGGAGGATGGAGCTTCATTATTAACCAACACTTGGAATTGAGTGGTAACCCTCAAATTAGTGTAATATTGGGAGGGATCAGGATCGCTAGGGATCATAATTTTTGTGCCTTTGTGTGAGAATTTAAGGCATTGATGGTATGTAGATGGGACAACCTTCATGGCATGAATCCATGGTCAGCCTAGTTGAAGGTTGTATGGAAGGTCATGGTCCAAGAATTGGAAAGTGGTATCTATTACTGTAGGACCAACTCTGATAGGTAATGTTATGACTCCTTTATATGATCATTCTTCGTGCTCATGTGCCTTGATAAAAATACTCTTAGTGGTGTCTACACATGATTCCTAGTAGCCCAACATCTTAACAAATTTTAAGGTAAAAATGTTCAACCCTTCTCCACCGTCTATCAAGACTCATCTAAATTTGGTTGCATGGACAAGGACTTCAAGGTGTAAAGGGTCATTATGGTTTGTCTTTTCGGTTGAATAATATTGTTTAGAAAAAGTGGCATGATGGGAATTTTTCAAATAGCCTACCATCTCCTAGAAATTATTCAAGTCAAGGTTGATGGGGATGGTTGTGTTTTTTAAAGCTTTGTCAAGGATGGCTCGGTGATCAGGTGATATACACAACAATTAGAAGATAGAAATTTGCACAAGAGTCTTTCCCAATTGGTCCAAAAAATTGTATTGAGGCTTTGAAGGATGTTGTTGCTGTGATGGAGGACCTTGAATGGTTACCTTAGTTCGGCGAGTGTTGACAACACATTCATGAGGCTTCTTAATGGTGATGGTGTTGACATATTCATCGACAAATCAAATGTGATTTATGGTAGTGGTATAGTTATAGTCATATTTGACATTAGCATAATTGGCCAAAGTATTATTGGTCTTATTGCCTAAACTAGAAGCCTTTCCTTTTCCATGGTCATGTAAAGGATCGATAAAATTTTTATGGTTGCTATTTGACAATTATTGTTGTTGTTCATTGAATTCAACGATGCCATTTTCCATAAGGTCTTGTATGATGTTTTTTAGTTGTTGACATTATGTAGTGGAATGTCCCTTACCTTGATGGTAGTCACAAAATGCATTATCATCCCACCAAGATGGCTTAAACTGTCCAAGATTATATTTTTTGGGGTTTGGAGTTTTTATGATGTTCTGTTGTGGGAGTTGTTTGAGAACTGACTCAATTGGCTCCCCTTAAGGAATGTATTGACGTTTTGTTGGAAACTTCCTTTGGGTTATTGTTTGTTGGGTGTTTTGGAATTCATTAGTAGTTTGGTTAGACATTCTTGGTGCACTATTGGATGTGTTGGACTCCCTAAGTGTGATGATAGGGCCTATATATATAGTCTTAGCATCAAAAAATCCATCATTAATCACATTCTTGTTTCGGGCCCAATATTTTCTCTTGTCATTTGGGGTGTTTTGAGTGTTGGTATTTTTAATGGGCATCTTGATTTCTCCTTTTTCAATTAAATCCTTTTCAAGGATGATGCCTTTTTCTACTAAATCGACAAAGGAAGTGCAACATTGCACCTGCAAATCATGCTTCAAGTTTAGGTTTAATTTTTCAATGAACATAAAAACTTTTTGTTTCTTGGGTATCTCAACGAGAGATCGACTAGCCAAACCTCTCCATCATTGGAAGAAGGTTACAAAATTTTCACCCTCTTCTTGTGTGGTATGGCATAGGGTGACAATGGTAATTTCATTGTCAATGTTAAATGTGAAGTGTTCCAAAAACTTGTTTGCTAGTTCTCCCCATGTTTTTATACCAATCGATAATCGTGAGAACCACTCAAGTGCTATTCCTATAAGAATTCTTGGGAAAAGTCTCATTAGGTATGTGGGATCGTATGCAATATCTATACATGTCATGCAAAATTATCTTATGTTTTCAAGTGGATTGCTCCTCCCTTTATACTTAGGTAAGTTTGGTACGACATAGCCACATGGGAAGGGATACATGTATAAAACCTTGTCGAAAGGAAAAGGACATATGTCTTGGGTAGAGTAAGTCTTTTTGTTGGATATTTGCATATTTTCCATTTATTGTTGCAAGGCCAACATTTGAGTTTATAAGACATCCACTTGATTGAATGTTGGGTCTTGTGTATTTTGCAAGCTCATGTTGGTGTTTTGGAGTTTGATGTTGTGGGATAAGTTTTGATTAGGTATATATGTTAGTGATAGGTTTTCATTTTGTGTTTGGGACATGTATGTGTATGAACTTTTTTGATTTGGTATGTTTTGGTTTGGAGTCGGGATATTATTTTTATGAAGTGAATTAGATGGTATAGCCATGAGCTTGTATTTTGGTTTAGAGTCGGGATATTGTTTTGGTTTGCATATTAGGGAAAATGTCCTTGGTTGCCAATTTGTGTGTTTTGTGGAATCGAGCCTTGGATATGTCCTTGAGGAATATGTTTAAATTGTGACATGCTGGTGTGTTGAGAGGCCCCTATGTTTGGTATGGAATTTTTTGTGTTGATGTGATGAAGAGAAAGGTAGGACAGTTTGGTGAGGGATTGTACCACCTCGTAGCCTAAACAACTAACACTCATATATTTTAGATATACAATGAAAGCTAATCGATAGTCCACATAAAGATGCAAGAACACATGAAAGAATAATTATACTAGGAAAACCATCAAACTGAAAAACCCAACCTTAAAATTACACTCCTCATTATACTATGATCTCAAAATACATTACATATTCCACTCATGCTTTACAGATGCTAGGCCACAACCCACAAATTACAAACAATTCATAAAATACTTTCTTCCATCACTTCTTCCTTCTTCTCCATGATTTCTCTACTTTGTGATCTTTCCAGATCAAAAAATTTCATCACCGTGCTTCATGACTTCATTCTATTGACTTATCTTTGATTGATTAGAGCATTATTCACACATAGAACTCACACATCTTTCACCTTGCTTTCATGCCTTCATCCCTTTTCATTAATCTCTTCCAAAAAAATCGTTCATATATATCCGCATCTAGGATAACATCAACTACATGTCGACCCAACAAAATATGAAATGTGTACAAACTGTCGGCCCAAATCAGTAAGTAATTATCAATGTGAATCAACCAATGTTAGCTAAAGCATAGTAGGGACCCAAAAAAACACATCTCAGACATAGAACACCTTAAACAATGAGCCTCGAAGATCCACAACACACTACAATCACCCCGTCGGCCAAGAACATGAAAAACATGAACTCCCAGAAGAAAATCACCAATTGCGAGAATAATAATTGATGAAAACCAACAACATAGATAGATCATGATCTAGAAACATTCACGAATCACCATTGAGAATCCAAAAAAACTTAGATTACTAGAATCAAATCATTTTCTTTCAAGAACACCAACTAAAGCAACAAAACGACTGTCAAAACACCTATACTCATAACTTGATCAAATCTTCATGCGAACCTTTGAAACTTCTGGTGGATAGACTAGATATACCTAAAAACAAACCCTTTAATCCAAAAATTCTGATCTAGACATCATACTAAGGAACATATTCCAGGGTCACTCTCTATAGTCGAATGTTATTTTCCCAACTGGCTCTTTAAATTGGTTTGGCGATCTGTTAACAGGTACTTGCAACTGCCTCAAGGTTGGCGGTCTATTCAAGTCCACCCTACAAAACTGCCTCAAGTGTAATTTGGATTTTGTGATCTACTTGCAATCCTTGCACTGCCTCAATGATCGATAGTATGAGAAAGACTTCTTTGAAAGTTGCCTCAAGATCAATGTCTTCTTCAATCAATTAAAATTTAATGAATTGGTTCGGTGGTCTATTCATATGCACTTGCAACTTCCTCTAGGTCAGTGGTTTGTTCAATTCCGCCCTACAAAACTACCTCAACTTCTTCTAAGTTTGGTGTTCTACTTGCAAGCCTTGCACTACCTCACTAGTCAGCGGTCTGAGCAAGCCTTCTCCACAAGTTTCCTTAAGATCATTATCCTTTTTTATTCCTTCATTCACATTTACTTCACTCTAGTACATAAACTCTCTCCTTAAGATCAATGATTCACCTTCGTTTGGTTCCTCTATGAAATTTGATACCTCCAAAGGTTCCCCTTCCTCTACATAAACTAATTTTGTATCAACATGATCTTCTTTATTTGTATAAACTATCTCCGCATCCTTTACTACTTCTCTTTCACTAGCTTCTCTAGTATTAGGTTCTTGATGACATTCAGTGTTTGATTATTTCTTCCTCCAAACTTGAAAATAGGTTCCTTCTCTAGCAAATCCTCTTTCACTCCTCTGGTACCCTTCATTGTGATAAATAATATGACTTCGATCATTCCTCTCTCTATAGTGTGAATTACTATTCTTGTCCTACTCTGCATAAGGTCTTCTTTCTTTGTATCCTGATCCTTCCTTTCCCTCAACATACGAATGCTTCAATTTGTAAATTTTTTTGAACTTATGAGCAACATACTTCCATTTTGATCCATCAATTCATCAATAATTCATTTGTATACAATTTGTCCTAGGATTTTTCCCTCTCATTTTATTCCAGCACATCTTCTTAGAATGATTCCTTAATCCACATAACTTACAAAGATAGAGATCCCAACACAATTCCTTTTCATGTCCATGTCTATTACAATGTGAACAATACATACTTTTTCTTCGCTGATTTGATTTTCTTGAATTTGCAATAACATCCTTACCTCTGTCACATCCAAGGCTTATCTCTATCCTTATTGGTACAATAGGTTTTTTCATTACATGTTGATGCTTTCCCAATCCTTTTCCTTTATATCCCATCTTCTGCATTATTTTAAAACCAATACCATCTCTAACAATTACAGACTTAGTCGCACTTTCATCTTCAATCCCATTTTCTAAAGAAGTTTTTGCAACATCACACAAATCATCAGTATCACAAGAAACATCACACACTTCAGATTTAGATCTTAGATTGTTATCCTCCTCCAACTAGTTAGCATGTTCCTTCAAGTCAGATATTTACTTCTTTTGCAAACTGTTCTCCTTGTTCAGCGCTTTCAAACTTTCCTCCAGATCTTTGGTCCTCTTTTCCAACTTCTTAAACAACTTGAATCCTTCTTCCATTTTCTTTTCAACATCCTCAAACTTATCCAGCTCTGCTTCTAGTTATTCATTTATCCTTCTTTCAATTTCTAGTTCTTCTTCAAGAGCATCACACTTGTCTTTTTCCAGTTCTTTCATCCTCTCCATCAATTTTGAATTACACTTCCTGAGTTCTTATAATTCTTCCTCCAAAGTATCCCTTTCACATATTAGGTTTTCTTTTCCCTTCTTTGTCCTTTTTCCAATCTTCCCCATTTTGCAATAGATTCAAAACCAACTCTTCAACCTACTCTGCAACCTGCTCTATAACTAGCTCTGATAAGCCAACTCTTCAACCTACTCTGTAACCGGCTCTGATAAACTTGCAACCAATTTTGATGAACTTGCAACTAGAAGAAAGTTAGTAGATAATCAACCTTGTCAAAACCTGATCTGATACCAATTGATGCAATCAAAGGTAGGAGGGTCCGGTGAGGGATTTTCCCACCTCATAGCCTAAACAAATAACACTCAGATCTTTTAGATATACAACATAAGGTAACATATATTCCACATAAAAATGCAAGAACACATGACACAAGAATTATCCTGGGAAAACCCTTAAAGGGAAAAACCCATCCTTCAAAGTTCACTCCTCATTATATTATGAGCTCAAAACACATTACATATGCCAGTCGAGCTTTACAGATGCTAGGCCACAACCCAGGAATTATAAAAAATTCATACAATACTTTCTTCCATCACTTCTTCCTTCTACTCCACAATTTCTCTGCTCTATGATCTTTTCAGATCAAAACATTTCATCACTGTGCTTCATGACTTCATTCTATCGACTGATCTTCGATTGATTAGAAAATTATTCACACATAAAAATCACACATCTTGCACTTTGCCTTCATGCCTTCATAACTTGTCATTAATCTCCTCCAAAATAATCGATCATATATATTCGCATCTAGGATAACATCAACTACATGTCGGCCCAACAAAATATGAAATGTGTACAAATTGTCGGCCCAAATCAATAAGAAATTATCAATGTGAATAAACCAATGTCATTCAAAGCATAGCAAGGACCCAAAACAACACATCTCAAACACAAAACACCTTAAATAATTAGCCTCGAAGATCCACAACAAGCTACAATCATCCTATTGGCTAAGAACATGGAAAACATGAATTCCCAAAAGAAAATCACTAATCGCAAGAACAAAAATCAATGCCAACCAACAACACAGATATATAACAATCTAGAAACATCCACAAACCACCACTAAGCATCCACAACAACTTAGATTACTAGAATCACATCTTCTTTTAGGAACACTAACTAAAGCAATAGAACGATTGTCGGAACACCGATACTCATAACTTGATCAAATCTTCATGTGAACCTCTGAAACTTCTAGTGGATAGACTAGATATACTTGAAAAAAAACCCTTTAATCCACAACTTTTGAACTAGCCATCATACTAAGGAACAAAATAAGTTCCAAGGTCACTCTTTGTAACTAAATGTTCTTTGTCCCAATTGATTGAATCTTCGGGATGCTCCTGGATCATGATGGTAGCTTGAGGCTTCTTGTTTATGTCAAATGGACTTGAGGATGATGCCCTTATGGTAAATGTCATGGGCTGTGTCATGTTAAAGGTCATTCCTTCTATCATTCCTTGTGTATTGCAATGTGTTCCAAATAAGGACGTATAAATTGTTGTTGTATCTTTTGTAGTTCCTCCTAATGGCATAGACGTATTAACTTGTGAGATAGAGCCACTAGAGATAGTTGTATTGTTTCCTTGAGTCTATTTGATGGATGTGGATGATGCTCATAATGTATTGAAATCAAAACCAAGAGGTAATGTGGAACCTTCTGTCAATAGTTTAGCTAGGTATCATTGAGGGTCATTTGCCGAAAATTCATATAACAAAGAGGCAAATCCAGGATTTTGGGCAACAATCTCTAGCTCTTCTACAAAAATGTTTCTATTTTGGACTCTAGTTACAAATTTCTCGAATAAGGATTTGTATGGTCTAGGTGCCCCTTGTGAGGAATTTTCAAATGGGTTAAAAAAATCATTTTCTTGTGGGAAATCCATGTCTTTTCTTTTCCTTTGTGACCTAGTTTCAACCATTTAAGACTTGCACTAGGGAAAGTAAATATGACGATGATGTGGTGGGATGTCTAAGGTGATTATGAAAAGGTATACCTAAGGATGACAAAGGTTATGCAAGATGAAGGATATGTCTAAGTACAATACCAAGTTATGAATCCAAAGTGACAAGGTATTAATATGTCAATATGATAGTGTCACAATGAGGTCCAAGCTATGGTAATGTCTATGCAAGGTGTTAATTTTTTTGGATTTTTGGGATATAAGTGTCTAAGGACAATGTTTAAGTGTGAGATCAAAACCTATAATGGTGTCTAAGGTATACCAAATGAAATGCAAGTGGGGAAGGATGGTAGGTGAATATAGATATATGACCTAAAGAGGTGACTAAAGGTATGACTACTAAATACCCTATGGTAGAGCCAAAGCAAGGCTACTTGACCAAACTAAGGTAGTTAAGGTTAAAAATCTAGTTTATCAAGAATTCAATAATAATGATGACTAAATGACAAGGTTTGACAAAGGTGGTCTCAAACAAGCCTTGTGAGTTGAGGGCCAACCTAGATGAAAAAAAGTCTAAAATGATGGAAGGGTTTAAGTCAGACAAATTTGATTTGGTCACTATGGACTAGTCTCAAGCTTGATAAGTTTCCAAGACTAAGGGTCACAACAAGGTATATGCAAGCTAGAAGATGAATTAATGTTTTTCCTATGGTGGATGGAAGGTATGCAATGGTAAATAGATGGTTGGATAGTGAATGATAATGTTACAATTTTGTGGTCAAAGACTCAGGTTATGCTCAGGATCAATCAAAAAATGGCCTTGATTCAATTTTCCTCAACATTTTGGTGACAAGAAATTGTGTCATTTAATGTTTCAGTTACGGTTAAGAATAGTCAATTGTGAATTTTTGGAAATGGTAATTGCAGTTTTCTATGTCACAGTTGCAATGAAGGACAATCAATTGTGGTTGACAGTGTAGTTTTGACTTGGATTTTGACCAAATTTTAAAGTGATTTTGTGATGTTCAATTTTGGAAAGCATAGAAAATAGTTTGAAAACACTTGTATTTTGTTCTTTGAATGTTTAAAATGTTTAAATGTGTAAAAGGAAACTTGCAAACAATGCACAATCCTAGGGTTGGCAAGGAAACCACTGGTTGATATCCCCACTTGGAGTTCTCCAACCACTTAAACAAGGTGGACAGCTAGAGACTTGGTGGGACTGGCTCCCCTCTATGACACTCACTTCTCAGGCTCACCAAGTATCAATTCCCCAAAGAGGAATTCCTACCTCTACACATGCTCAGTTAAAATGTGGGGTAGCTTCAGAGGTCCGATCTCCTGCGATCAATGAGCGTATAAAAAGGTTTTTGGCCATTAAAATAATAGGTTCTTAGTAAGGGCATCCATTCAAGGTGGCCATACATGCGACAAGATTAGCTCAAGATTATGGTCAATCAAGAAGCCTCCTAGTCCCTTCCTAAGAAACAATTTTGACGTAGTTCACAAAGCTATTGAGGATGGCACTTGTCAATATGACACATCCACACCTGTTGCTTAATGAATTTCATCAAAAACCACTTTTCTTATATAGCGGTTTGGAAGAGCTTAGCTTTAGCTTGTTACTGCTTGGGTCATTCCCAACTTTCGAAGTGGGGTGGCTAGTGCTCTAAAAAAACCTATACAAAAGTAAGGAAGTATGTTTTCATTCTCTCCAAGATCGCACTATGTGCAAGGAGAGAGCATACACAATGTCTTTGCCTCACACTCACATGGGGTTTGTATACACCTAAAAATGGCCACATTATAATAAGTTTGGTAATTAATTAAATACGAGTTATTTAATTAAATCTCTACTGCAATCTACATACGAATGAATTTAATTAATTTATTTATATTGTTCATTTTCTACATTCTTCTATCTTAATTAAATAAGTTTAGTTACTTATTTAATTTAATCACTTTTTCCATTTCTTCTTAACTAATTAAATAAATTTTACAATTTATTTAATCTAGTTATCACATTGCTTTATTTTGAATAAAGTAAATATTCTTCTTTTTCAATTTCTTCTTAATTAATTAAATAAATTTTACAATTTATTTAATTTAATTATCACATTGCTTTATTTTGAATAAAGTAAATATTGTTCTTTTTCCAAAATCATAAAATCACTCTTAAATCTTATAAATATTCTTCTTTTTCATTAAATCAGTTTTTCTAAAAATCCATCTCACTTATAGTTAAATATTTTTAATATTTAATTAGAATCTTCTTATCCACATTCCACGTAATTAAATATTATAATATTTAATTAGAAGTTTCCAAAAACCACGTCACATGAAATTAAATAATTTTATTATTCAATTGATGAATTATCTTCAACCACCAAACTAACTCATAACTAAAAATGAAAAATGGAAAGTTGCCTTCATTTTTGAGTGAAAAGGCTTTGTGGGAAGGAAACATCTTCCTGCTTTCTCTCTAGCCTCCATCTCTTTCTCCAACTTCTCCATCTTTCACCATTCATCTTACCAGACTGAATCTCAACCATTGATATTTGCCAACTAAAATTTTGCCTCCAAAAATCTACAAATAAGACCTCTTGGCTCTTTGTAAGGGAGAACTATTTGCGTAATGTAAGAACTATCGTCAAGCATTCAAATGATCAAGCATCTTAGCACAACACTCTAGTTTCAATTTTTTTAGCATTATAATTAGTTGCATATCTACTATCTCATTTAACAATCATTTAGCATAGGAACTTAGTTTCTTGTACTTTTGCACATTTACTCATTCTCTAGGTTGTCATTATGTTTGGCTTTTACTTACACAATATGAGAGCAAGTAGCTTTTAAATGAATCCTTGGGAATAGAGGATGATGAGACGATTTTGAAGAATCTATTTGGTTTTAAGTGTTTTACTCTTTTAGATTCTTTGGTATAATGTTTCATTGGTGTGTTATTGAGTTTAATAGTTGACATTATTTCACACACACATTTTTGGCACCCATCGTGGAGCTCTTGCCCCTTTTTTAATATTTTATTGTAGATTTTCTGGTAGGTCATGACTAAAGACGTGGATTAGCGCATACGACACCCATTTTAGCACATTTGTAGACTATTTTGGTCCATCTGATAGTTCTTCTAGCATATTTGAAGACTATTTTGGCACATATGATACTTATTCTAGCACATTTGAAGACTATTCTAGCAAATATGATTATTCCTTTTAGTGCATATGATTGTTCTTTTAGCGCATATGACTATTTTTGCAGTGCATATAATCTCTATTCTACCAAATCTGTAATTTTCCTCTCTGGATCCAATGCGACCATGACCAGTGATTTTATAGTTGTTTTTGGATTAAAATGAACCAATCCCAGGGTAGCCATTTGAATTAAAATAAACCAATCCTAGGGTAGTCATCATACATTGCTATCTCGGTTAAAATGAACATCATATCTTTTGTGAAGCAATATGTTCACGTAGAATAGAAAATCATCATTTGGGCTTTAAAATTGAATATTGATTGTTGTGATTGTACAATGATAGGAATATGCTCTCCCCTTTACTCGGTGATCAAAATTCCAGACTCATCTTTTCATTTCGTGCAATTTATTGCTTAATTAAATCCTTTTTAGAAGGCCTTTCGTAGTGGGAAAAAGTACTCACCCTACGGGAACGACCTAAGTGGGAACAACTAAAGCCAAGTTTTCCAACCCACTATAATTGAAAGTGAGTTGTTGATGAAAATCCACTCAACGATATTGTGTATATGATAGTCATCCCCAAAGCCTTTGTTCTAAAAGTAGGGAGACCTCTCGAGGGAGTTTATCATTGTCGCACCAAATTAAAACCCTTACTTAACACCTTAAGCATAGTGGCCAACTTGTCAGTTTCTGAACATACTAACATTCATAGTGCAAGGGGAGGGAAGAATCTACCCCCAAGATACTCACCATATAACTACCAAGGATCCCTAACCATTGCATTCCACTTTGTTTAAGACCTAGAAAAGACAAAAACACGAGCGTCATCTAGGGGGTGACAAGGTTGTGTGAGTCGACGTAGTTCTAAGGTGTGGGTTGTGGTGTTAACGACGACCTTTTGACCTTAAGAGTGAGTCTTCTTCAAGTGTCTTATTATTCAAATACTAGTGAAAATAAAAAAGGATCATGCTTCATCCTTGAACATACACTCAATGTTGTAGATTCTAGGACTTAAGCATAACTATTTTACAACTACTTGCTGTGTTTTCAAAACATTAATTCAGATAAGATCATCCAAAAAACACAAGAATTTAACAAATCAAACTATGACATTTTATTGATCATTTTTATGTCAAGGGATTCGAAATCAACAACATTTGTCAGGAAATCCCTTACCAAAAGAATCAAGAAACAAAAGAAGCAACTTAGCTACAAGAAACTTTTTAAAAGGAGATGCTTCTTGTACCAAAGTAGGAAGATCTT
The DNA here is from genome assembly GCA_007115665.2 of Sequoiadendron giganteum. NCBI lineage: Eukaryota > Viridiplantae > Streptophyta > Pinopsida > Cupressales > Cupressaceae > Sequoiadendron > Sequoiadendron giganteum. Next base: position 260,262,991 of record CM021104.1, on the reverse strand, counting down.
ACTTGACTATCAAACTTTTATCCATAGATAGCATGACTTTGATAGAGGATATACTGATGATTTTTATTTAGAGCCTTTATATTCACAAAATTTTATACATGAAGAGATCTTTCACAAAGGCATAATTGTTGGGAAATCTGCCTCAACTTTCTGGCTTGATATTCCTTTTGGACTTGGCATTTTCTCCATGTAACTGGTCTTTACCGCCATACCACTGCATGTTTTCCTTAGTGGCATGGTTGAGCATTTTACTGCTTTACCGTGAGCCACTCTGCTTGGTCTGGCGTGGTGAGTGGCAACAGTTGGAAGGCAATTACTACCTTACCACAGGGTGCTCCTTCTGGTGGTGCAGTAGTGTGGTGAGCGATAGGTTGGTGGAACGAAGGCCTACCTCCTTACCACGGGGTCACTGTTTGGTAGTGGAGATAGCATGGTGAGTGGCATAGAAGTGGCGGGCTGGAGGATGATGGTCTACCGCCTTACCGTGGGTAGTGAGAAGTCTCATCGAGGTGGTCACAGTAAGCAGCTAGTGGTGTGTGGTGACCATTACCGCCCCACTGCAGGCAGTGAGAATGCTCACCATGGTGGCTGCGGTGAGACCATTAGCAGTCTACCAGAGTAGTCACTGGTATACCGCGCGGTGACCTAGTGGCCTCTGAGGTAGCACGGTGAGACCGCTGACGGTCTGGCTGGCGGTTACCATCACACCACGGGAAGGCTTGAAAGGGTAAGTGGTAACACGGTTGGTGGCCTGGCGGTCAGCACAGGCAGTTACCACCATACCAAGGGTGGTCAACCTGAGCTCGGCAGTAGCGCGGTTAGAGGCCAAGGTCGAGTTGACACAGGCTTATCGCCATACCGCGGTTGGTGAAGACAAGCTTGACAGTGATGCTGTAGAAGGTAGAGAGAGCTCTGAGCTCAGTTGACCGAGCTTGACCAAGTTGGACCAAATGTCAGAAGTAGCGAATAAATGGAGTGGCAAAACGTGGCAAGAAGTTTAGATCTGATTGGTTGAATCCTTAATTTCTTATTGTGATGGGCTACATTGTTAAATGGAAGTTGACAGACATGTCTGAAACTAGTTTTAATGTTGCACGACTCGATGCATCTGTAGGAGCGGTGCACGTTATCAGAGATTGATGAATGCTTGCAGGCAGGATAATTAATTATCCTGATGATCGTTGAATGTTGGGATGGGCAGAACAGGTTGGTACATAGTAAAATATTATATGTAATCTCATGTGCAGTTAGTTAAAATGACGAGCGAAGAGAGAGAGGCTGAGAGTGTTTGAGCGGTCTTTACCGTGAACACTTGGTCTCTCAGATTTGAGATGATGTGAACCTGATATTCCTAGAGGTTGGGCTAGCCATGAGGCTAGCTGAGAGAGTCATCTATGGACCTAAAGTGAATCTACATAGTATGTCATGTGAGGACATTGTAACTATGTGAAGATTTTCTATTTGTGTTGCTTGCCTTCTCCAGATGGACAACATGTAATTACCTGAAGAGCATAGCTCTGTGTTTTTATTGTAACTAATTTTTGTTACTGAATAATACAAGTGAGCTGAGTGTTTTGGAGGGTGGGGTTTTTTACCCGAAAAGGTTTTCCCCATGTAGATCTATCTGTCCATATGTTTTTCTTTCATGGTTGTCTGATTCTGTATTCTGAATCTGTGCTTGTGTTGAATCTACTCTTATGTTGAGCATTTACTTTTCTCAAAGGATCAATGGGGGATTTACTATGCCTATTTCCACTTTATGGCATAGTTGTTTATGTCTTTGATGTGATTTGAAGAAATGAAAATCACTAAGGAACTTCTGTCTTAGATGTTTGTTCTATGATAACAGACCCATCTCGTATCCCCAACAGGTGGTATCAGAGCTGGTTAAGGGAGGTCAAGGCTTGATGATACCAACAAGTGGTATTGGAGCTGGTTAAGGGAGGTCAAGGCTTGATGATACCAACAAGTGGTGTTAAAGCCTTCTCTTGGTTACTAAAGTTTTGGGTATTTCTCCTGTGATGTTTTCGTAGCCTGGCAAGCTTGAGGATATCCGGAGAAATCGGTTAGTGTTTGATCCTTCGATGAGTGGAAGTTATTTCTTCTTTGATTCAACACACAAGTTTGAAAGACACTAGAGATGAATTAAGCTGATCATATTGTTGCAATATGGTCTGAGGCTCCTAGCTCGCAGAAAATGTTCTTGATGCAAAGGGCGTGAGATGTGCTTGTGGTTTTGTTGCAGCAAAGTGTGGTTTCATAGTGGGTGTCTGCGTGAGAGGCTCCCTGGCAGTATGGAGTTGCTTGTGTTGTTGTTCAGCCATGGAGTATTGTGCTTGTGCTGGGTGTTCTGACTTAGCACTAAAGGCAGTTTCTCTATTGCTTTGTTTGCATGGAGGCTATGAAGGTGATCCCAGTGGTTTGCAACTTCTGTATAGCCTGGCTCTCTTGTATGCTTGTGCATGACTAAGGTTTTGGAACTGGTTTGAAATGGACCTATTGTTCCTGCTTACCTGTATCTTTCACTTGAATGTTTTAGTTTCATGTCTTTGGCTCTGAAGGTTTTTTGTATATTTTCCTAAAAATTCTATGATGCATATTCATGTTTTTCATTGTTTTGTTTAATTGTGATGGTTGTGAGTAGACTCTTGAGTCATCCAAATGAGCAGTGAATATGGAGGTGCATGGGTATTTTATAAACACTGTGGTTTTGTAGGTTTTACACGGTCAAGGAAATTTTTTGGTTTGTCGAGCTGTTGTTCGGCTATTTTTCTAGCCCTTGGCTTCTGGAGTGTGACTGGATGAGATAGTTGTATTTCGACATGTTTTGAGGAGGTGTGATGTCTTCTCTGCATGGGAATGTTGGTATGTGTTTTTCATTCAACATTCTTGTGGCATTTTCTTTACTGGTTTCCTAGACTATGTTGCTTGAGTTGTGGACGTGACTGGCAAATTAAATATGTTGCTGATCTGGTCTTTGAGTCATGTTTGTCTGCTTTGGTTGTTCTCTTTGATGATCTCAATTTTGCAGTTTCCAGTGCGATAATAGATTTGCAAGGTTTTCATTGAAGTGGATCTACGAGTTATGCATTTTTGTGGGTTGTCTTTACCTACATGTTTGTCATGAGTCAACTCGGAAGTGGATTGTCATTATCCATGAGGATGCTTCTATGGTGGTGTAGATCTATTAGCTGACCTTATCTGTGGTCACTTGTGCATTGGCGTGGTTGTTTTGGGATCAGAGGATGGACAACGTTTGAGTACCTGAATAGTCAATGATGGGGACCTGAAGCATGTGAATCACGATGTCATGGAAATCTTGTTACACTAACTATTTTAAGATTTTGAAAGTGATGGTGTAGTTGGTCATGATGCTTGGAGAGATCGGTGTCACATTTCAGTGGGAGCTTTAGTAGTGACTATGGATTTATCACTTGGTCATGATTGATCTTCTTTGGTGTTGCAGATGCTTTTGGGGACTCTTAGATCCTGTTGCTGTAGAAGATTTCTCTCATATTTCCAGGGTCACTATTTGAAGATGTGCAACATCTTGGAGCCATGGAGGACATTGTTAGTTTTTTGGTTGAGATGTTGGTGGTGCTTGACAGGTGATGTTGGTTTAGAGTTTGTTTTCTTTATGTCATGATTTACTCTTACTTAGATTTTTGGCATGTTTCTTTTCTCTTGAGACCATAGCTTGTTCACCTGAAGCATGGTATCTCCTCAGGGGGATATGTAGATCATGGTGTCATGATAAGTTCATGTTCCTAGGTTTGGAGCTTTGAGAATGGTCTGGTGTTTCTCTATGTTTTGAGTACTTTGGTCATATGTTAGAGGACTTCATGTTTAGTGCAGTAATACAGGTTGGAGTTACCATGAGATGATAGGTTGTTGGTACTCATGGATGCATGGAGAATAAGGTGAGGCTGGAATTCTTTTGAGAATATTATTGTTACAACTAAAAGTCCAAGTTGCCTACACCTTGGTTGAATGCAAGTTCAACATAAACCATGAAGGGGAATGCTCTTGGGTAAGTCAGGGTGGCTTGTATATCTTGGAGGGGCATCTTTTATTTTCTTCTTGGTCTGCTCAGCAGTGGTGTCTCTTTGAAAGGTATTTTCCCATTATAGCTTTTAGATATGTGTTATGCTTGCTTTCATGATATGAATCTTGAGTTGTTTTAACGTTCTGGAGGATTCATAATGAAAGGTGGATAGCATAGTGGATCTCCTTGTGCTTTTGAGGACTGATAGGAGATGGTTATATGGGTTAGTCTGATCTTCTTTGAGGTGCTTACATCCATGGAACTATTGGGTGTTGTCATGGATTTTTCCTTTGGGATGTGAAGAAGATCATTCTTGACACTGCTGGCATTTAGAAATGTATGTAGGAGGATGTTACATGTTCTGATTTGCAATTTCTCTCTAATCTGGTATTTTTCTCCTATACATTCATTTTCATATGACTTTAGATGTGAGATGCCTTTGTGGAGCCGAGTTGGTCATAGTTTGTGGTCATGTGTTGTCACTTGGGTGATGACACGAAGGTTCATGTGCCTCATTCTTTAGGTAGATATGGAGGTTTTCTTGGAAGAGATCTAGAAGATAGTTGAGAGAAATGTTTCTTGCAGTACGTGGTTGTAGGTGGTGCGTATCAGTGTGATTGTTCCTCAGAACTACATGGTTCCTCATTTCTTTGTGCAGGTGATTGATGGACTTAGTATTCCTGGATCGCTTGTGATGATGCGTTATTTACATTCATCTGGATAGTACCCTTGCAGTGGGAGTACCTGGACGTGTTTGGTCTTTTGACTGGTTGAAACATGGTTCTTGTTGTTGTTGCTGATGGGTGGTTATGTGATGGTGTGAGTTTACTGATGGTCATACCTTTGAGGTATGGGTGATTGGATGGATTAGCATGAGCTGTGTGTGCTACTTTTTAGTCGCATTGGTTTGATCAGTTTGATGGGGGCAATCAGTTGTCTGGTTGCATTTCTAGCTGATGGTTTTATCTTGTTCTAGAGAATGTTTTCTCATTTTGTGTTCGCGTTGTGCTTTGTTGCTATTGTGGTGCCTTTTCTGTCTAAAGGATTAGATGTTTGTGTTCCTAAGACTCATGCATTTTTCGCCTTGGTGTGTTCCTATGTTTGGAGTTGTTGCCTGAGATGGTGGAAATTTTTGGATGTCATTGTAGGTGTCTTGGTTGGAGTGTGAAGGCTTGGTTTGGTCCTTGTTCAAGTTTTGGAGGAAGCCTGAAAGTCTTTGTCAAGTGGGAGATTTTTGGGAAATCTACCTCAACTTTCTAGCTTGATATTCCTTTTGGACTTGGCATTTTCTCCATGCAATTGGCCTTTACTGCCATACCGCTGCATGCTTTCCTTGGTGGTGCAGTTGAGCGGTTTACCACTTTACCACAATTCACTCTTCTTGGTCTGGCAGTTGGGTGGTGTTACCGCCTTACCGTGATGGTCTTCTTCTTGTTCAGCGGTGGCATGGTGAGTGGTGACAGTTGGAAGGTGATTACAGCCTTACTACAAGGTGCTCCTTCTAGTGGCACGGTAGTGCGGCGACTGGCAGGTTGGTGGAGCGAAGGACTATCTCCTTACTATAGGGTCAATATCTAGAGGTGGAGGTAGCATGGTGAGGGGCACAAAAGTGGTGAGTTGGTGGGTGACAGTCTATTTCCTTACCATGGGCAGTGAGAAATCTCACCGTGATGGCTGCGATAAGTGGCTAGCGGTCGGTGGTGACCATTATCGCCCCACCGTAGGTGGTGAGAATGCTCACCGTGGTGGCTGTGGTGAGACCACTGGCAGACTGCAAGAGCGGTCACTGCCCTACCGCAGGGTGGCCTAGTGGAATCTATGGTAGCACGGTGAGACCACTGATGGTCTGGCTGGTAGTTACCGCCACACCACACGAAGGCTTGAAAGGGTCAGTGGTAACGTGGTTGGTGGCTTGGCGGTTAGCACAAGTAGTTGCCACCATACCGCGGGTGGTCAACCTAAGCTCGGTAGTAGCGCAGTTGGAGATGGAGGTCAAGTTGACATAGGCTTACCACCATATCACAGTTAGTGAAGACGAGCTCGGTGGTGACACGGTAGAAGGTAGAGAGAGCTCAGAGCTCCGTTGATCGAGCTTGACCGAGCTAGACCAAATGTTAGAAGCAACAAACGAATGGAGTGGTGACATGTGGCAAGAAGTTTAGATCTGATTGGTCGAAGCCTTAATTTTTGATTGTGATGGGTTGCATTGTTAAATGGAGGTTTATGGACATGTCTAAAACTAGTTTTAATGCTGCATGGCTCGATGCATCTGTAGGAGCAGTGCACGTTATTAGAGATTGATGAATGCTTGTAGGTAGGATAATTAATTATCTTGATGACCGTTGAATGCTGGGATGGGTAGAATAGGTTGGCACACGGTAAGAGATTATATGTAATCTTGTGTGCAGTTAGTTAGAATGATGAGCGATGAGAGAGAGTCTGAGAGTGTTCAAGCGGTCTTTACCATGAATACTTAGTCTCTCAGATCTGAGATGATGTGAACCTGATATTCCTAGAGGCTAGGCTGGCCATGAGGCTGGCTGAGAGTGTCATCTGTGGACCTGAAGTGAATCTGCACAGTATGTCATGTGAAAATTTTTTAATTGTGTGAAGATTTTTTATTTCTGTTGCTTTCCTTCTCCAAATGGACAAGATGTAATCTCCTGAAGAGCATAGCTATGTGTTTGTATTGTAACCGATTTTTGTTACTGAATAATACAAGTGAGCTGAGTGTTTTGGAGGGTGGGGTTTTTTACCTGTAAAGGTTTTCCCCACGTAAATTTGTGTGTCCATATGTTTGTCTTTCATGGTTGTCTACTTCTATATTTTGAATCTTTTCTTGTGTTGAATCTTCTCATATGTTAAGCATTTACTTTTCTCAGAGGATCAATGGGGGATTTACTATGCTTGTTTATGCTTTATGGCATAGTTGTTTATGTCTTTGATGTGATTTGAAGAAATGAAAATCACTAAGCCACTGTTGTCTTAGATGTCTATTCTATGATGACAGACCCATCTCATATCCCCAACAATAATCATAGTCAACCCATTCATTAGTATTACATTCCCCAACCATCAATACAATATTCTAACCATCCAAATCAATCACTACAATAGACCAAAAACTTGGAAACATTAGGATTTTATAAAAACCATCATTTTTCAAACTAAGATCAAAAGATCTGAAAGTGCATCAATTTCAAATCAATTTTTTATTTTCAGTTGAACTTTCATAACAAGATCTATCATCCTTCATCTAGGAAAAAAAATCTAAAAATTAGAAATTCCTCAGTCATAACAATAGGATCCATCATCCTATTTGGCTAAGGGATTAATTATCCAAAAAATTGCACTCCCATTTATGATCTAAATTTTGTAATTTTTTTGATATAAACATATGCCTGCTTCCAGAAGGTCTCCAAAACAAAGAGAATAAGATGAAAGATGGAACCCACTTTACAACATGGGTGATAGGGAAGAAAATCCTTTCCATAGGATTTGTACATAGGGAAATAGTTCAAATGATGAAATAAACGATGAAATGCTTAAGTTGAGCAAGATCCACATTTTTACATAGCTATGGAAAAGATCTTAGAGCGAAATAAAGAAAGATACTTTCCTTTATTGGCAAACCAAGGTGCCAAATTACCCTCTGACTATGATACATAGAACATCAAAGAAGATCCTTAGAAGAATAAAACTTCCTTAAATGATCTTAGTGCTCTTACCCAACAAATAAGAGCACTACAAGGGAAAATCAGGGAAATACAAGGGGGCACAACTAAGAAGTGTGCTTTGGAGGATATTTGTCCATATCCTTTTGACAGACGTCTCAACATGATCCCATTTCCAAAACATTATGAAATTCCAAAATTCAATAGATACAATGGAAAGATAGATCCTATCGATCACGTAAGGGAATTTAGAAACATGAGCCTTGAATTTGCACATGAGTTTACATACTTGATGAGATTGTTCCCATGAAGTTTGGGTGGGAAATACATGGAATGGCATTCTAAAATCACTCCACCCATCAAGAAATTTGAGGAGTTGATCAACAAATTTATATCTCAATACTCCTACAACATTCAACATCAAATAAATATGCTTGATTTATGCAAAGCAAAGAAAAAGATAGAAGAACCCTTCATCACATTCCTACAAAGATGGAGAAGATTATTTGCGCGATATTCTCGTCCAGTTCTTAAAAAGGAAAAGATGGATATCTTTATTGATAGTCTTAATCAAGAAATGAGTTATAGGCTCAACCTTCATTGTCCTCCACATTTTGAGATTTTGATTGAGAATGCAATCACTATTGAAGGAGCCTTAGTCAAGAGAGGAGTGATAAAACTTGAAAAAGATAGTCCAAAATCATCCAATCATAACAACAACAATGACAAACCAATATTTTGGACTAGAAACGAGAATGTTGTCAATGATGGTGTGGTAGATGCAAAAAATGTGACAACTAAACCATCCATCTTCCATCTATCAAGTACCCCATGCAATAACACCAATCAAGGAAATTCAACCAATCAGGGGTATAAAAACACCAATCAAGGAACCAACACCAACCAAGGAAATTTGACCAATCAAAACAATAGCAATAATCATGGTAACTTCAACAATAATCTTGGCAACACTCAAAATGCAAATCCGCCCAAGTCACAATTTTTTTCAAATCAACAGAGTTTCACTCCTTTGGGCCAATCTCTTGATTCAGCTTTCAAAGATCTTATGGATAACAATGCCATCACTTTACCACCTCAAAGAGATTATGAGCCATGAGTCAAACCACCATCATGGAATGAGTCATATTACTATGACTACCATAGATGCAAGGGACATAGGACGAAAAATTGTCAAGGATTGAAAAATTTAGTCTGATATTTGATAGAAAATGACACAATAATAATTGAGGGACATCATACCAATGAATATCATCAAGCATTGAAGGACCCTCTTCCAAACTATCAGAAAGAAGAATCTTCAAATGAAAAAGAAAAAAGTGTAAACCATTTCCAGGATACAATAATCAACAACATTTACACCGATAACCAACTGGTTAATGTTATCAAGGTCAAGGAAAAGAAGGAATATCAACAAGTCAATGTGACAACGAGGGGACAAGCTAAAGTTGTCATAAAAGAGAGCTCATCCAAAACAACTATCCCTCCTCCAAGTCAATATAATTTACTCGATCAATAGTAGAAAACATCGGCCCAAATCTCTATCTTAAACCTTCTCAAGATATCCCCAACACATAAGGACATTCTAGAGAAGGCTCTCATCAACACAACTGTATCCACTAATTTGGATATTAACAAGTTTCAAGCCATGGTGGGACACTTTTCCTCACCCACTTGCCTATCATTTTCCAAAAAAGACGACGATTCCATGTCTCACCTACACAATTCCTCGCTTTATCTAGAAGTCATGATACATAAAACCTGAGTTAGGCATGTCTTAATAGATGGAGGAGTTGGCTTGAATATTTGTACTTTAGAGTTGGTCTATGCCTTAGGATTTTATGAAGATTCTATTGATCCAAGAAGGAAGATAACAATTAAATCATATGATGATGAAGAGCAAGCTTCCAAGGGTTTTATCATGGTGCCTATTAGTGTGGGACCTATTTTGAAAATAAATTTCTGCCAAGTTTTGGATTGAGACCTTTCTTACAACATTCTTTTGGGTCGTCCTTGGATCCATGAGATGTAGGCAGTACCGTCAACATACCATCAATGTCTCAAATTTCATTATGACAGGCATGAGATAACTATACCAGCAGATCACAACAACAACCAAATATGTTCTAATCTTAGAGCAACTCAGGACACTTTTGTACCACATAATAGAGAGGCTCTTACTGTTTCCCCTTCAAATCATAATGACCAATCAAGAGAGTTAATAAGGAACTTTGGTACAAAATTGCAACTGAAGGATAAAGGGCTGGGAGAACATTCATTATGTCTCTCTAACTTACCTATCTCTCCAAGATCATATGGCCAGCCCACAATATCCAAACAACAAGTTGTAGTAGCCTCCACATCAGGAGCACAATCTTTAGTACCCATCACAATTTTTGCCAATTTTTTTATCAAAGCTAATACTCAAGAAGATGAAGTCGAAGATGGAGACATTCTCAAGTTTCTATATAAGGATGAAGATGAATCTGTTATACATATCAAATTACCTACAAAACAATATGGTAAAGGCTATACTGTAATGCAAAGGATGGGCTATGAAGGAAATGGTCCCATAGGTAAAAGAAAGGAAGGAATTGTAGAGCCCATTCAACCTACAATAACACATCCAAAGGATAAAATAGGACTTGGGTATAGTAAAGGTACAAAAGAAGCAGCTTTAAAGAAAACCCACCAAGAAACAACTTTAAAGAAATCCCATCAAGAAATAGCTTTAACAATTCTCATATTACAGGATAACTCTGACATTGATTCAAATGAATATGAATGGGATACAATTTATGACGGTTAATTTTGGAGAGATAAAAAGGTTGATGTCATACAAAAATATACACCCATACTTACATAAGGAGAAAGCTAAAGGACTCAACCACTTGAATATGAACTTCAATCTGACCATGAATTGAGTGAGGATGATTTGGTTCAAAACAAGATTGATAATCAACATGAGGATACCATCATAGACCTTCCCTATAGCGAGAATGATGATCGTGTCTATGTCATGACCTTAGCAACCCTTTGAAGTCACTCAACCAGATGATCATTTGCCTTTAATACACCCTGAGCTTATTGACTGGAATCAAACTGAACCTATTGATATCCCTATATTCCATGATGATGAGGCCATTGTAAATTTCCTCTACTCTTCCAATCCTGAAACAGGTTCCACCATCGAATCTCATGATAAAGTTTTCAATCAGGAGAGTGCCAAGTTTCTTAGCTGCAAAATCAATAATATAAAAGATCGATCTAACGGTGAAAACAAAAAAATGACAGTGTTAGATCATGAAAAAGGAAAAAATAAAGTGTATTTGATGGTGAAAACCTTTCAAAGGAACTGAAGGATGAGAAACTTGACACTCTCCCAAAACACTACCAAGAGAGATATTCTATTTTGATCGAGCCAACATAAGCAACCAATATAGACATTGCAGAACGGCCAAAGATCCTACAACTTGTTGCTTCATTAATAGAGGAAGAGATACCAAAGTTCATAGAATTCTTGAAAGCCAATCAAATCAACTTTGCTTGGTCATATGCGGATATGCTTGGACTGGATCCTAATCTCATCATGCATCATTTGTCTATAATGTCAAGGGAAAAACCAGTAAAGAAAAAACTTAGAAAGATGCATCTACATGCCGTATTTTTCGTCAAAGAAGAATTAAAGAAACTATTGGATGTAGGGGTCATTTAGTCCATTGAATATGTAGAATGGATCTCTAACATTGTACTAGTATCAAAAACAGATGGGCATATCAAAATTTGTATAGATTTTCGGGATCTGAATAAAGCATGTTCGGAGGATAATTTTCCTCTACCTAGCATTGACACAATTGTGGACCTGACAGTTGGACATGCCATGTATTCACTTATGGATAGTTTCTCAAGATTTAATCAAATCAAGATCATGCTTGAGGATCAATAAAAGACTGCTTTAACATGTCATTGGGGTACCTATTGTTGGAATTTAATGCCATTTGGACTAAAAAATGTAGGTGCAACTTATCAACGAGCTATGACCACTATTTTCATGACATGATGCACACTTTCATGGAAGATTATGTGGATGATTTGTTAGCAAAATATTACACAAGAGAGGTACGTCTAGAAATCTTATCTAAAATCTTTGTCGGAATGGAGAAATTCAAGGTTAGACTCAATCCAAAGAATTGTGTCTTTGGGGTCAAATCTAGAAAGCTTTTAGGATACATTGTTTCAGAAAAGGGAATAGAGGTAGATCCAAAAAAATCTCAAGCCATTATAGAGATACCACCACCAAGAAATATCAGTCAACTTTGATCCCTGCAAGGAAAATTACAAGCTATCAGGAGGTTTATTGTGCAACTAGCATACAATAGTTTTCCTTTCACGTATTTATTGCACAAAAATATTCCTTTCAAATGGGAAGAAAATTGTGAAGCAGAATTCAATAAAATCAAGAAATATATGATGAGTCCACCAGTCTTCATTCCATCAGTACCAAAGGAGCCACTCATACTTTACATTTTGGCCACAAAGGTATCCTTGGGAGCATTGTTGGCACAAGAGGATAAAGCAGGAAAAGAACAAATTGTATATTACATTAGCAGGACCTTGACAAGTCATGAGCTCAACTAAAATTTCATTGAAAAGGCTTGTTTAGCAGTAGTGTTTTCTTCCCAAAAGTTGCAACAATATATGTTAGCTCACACAATTAAACTTGTTGCCAAGATTGATCCATTAAAGTACCTTTAGAACAAAGCTACCTTAATGGGTAGGCTAGCCATATGGGTAATGATCTTGAGTGAGTTTCATATCCACTATGTAGATCAAAAATCCATCAAAGGACAAGTCATAGCAGATTAGTTGGCTGAAGCACCCTTACAAGTTGATCATCCAATGCACATTGAATTTCTCGATGTAGATGTTTTCACAACAACAACAAAGTAGTCATGGAAATTGTATTTTGATGGATCCTATACAAAACATGGCTCAGGGATAGGAATTCTATTTGACACACCTTAGGGGTATACTATTCCAATATCCTATCAGTTAATGTTTCCTTGCACCAATAACATTTAGCTGAATATGAAGCACTGCTTAATGGAATGAGAGTACCATTGGAATAGAGGATCGTGAAGCTACAAGTCTATAGCGATTCACAACTTATCATTAACCAAATCAATGATGATTATCAGACAAAGGATGACAAACTCATGCCTTATAAGAACATGGTTGATGATTTTAAGAAATATTTTGCTGAAATTAATTTCACACAAATTTTGAGAATTGACAACAAAGCTGTAAATGCCATGGTTACAATTGCTTCACTACTACAACTATCAGAAAATAAAACTTGATATGAATTCCCAATGGAACAATTGTTTACCCCTGCATATTATAATCTTGAGACCCAAATTATCTGTCATCTAGTTGGATTTGATTCCTCTTTATAAGGCAAGATCTATACCTACTTGAAATAAAATATCTTACCCCCGGATTTGTCCCAGAATCAAAAGAGAAATTTTATACGTTAATCCTCTTGATATGCCTTAATCGTTGACACCCTTTACCAACGTGGTTTTGATGGTACACTTCTTAGATGTTTTGAATGTGACAAATCTGAAAAAGAATTACAAGAAGTTCATGGAGGTATTTGTGGAACATATTCAAATGGATTGACCTTAGCTAAGAAACTTGTCACAATGGATTATTATTGGCCAACTATGGAAACATAATCTTTTACCTTTGTAAAGAAATTTCCAAAGTGTTAGATCCATTGGAATCTTATACATGCACCTGCACAAAAGTTGCATCCTTTCATTACAACATGGCCTTTTTCTTAGTGGGGACTTGATCTTGTTAGCAAAATTCATCCCTCTTCATCCAATGGACATAAGTTTATAATCATGGCTACATAATATTTTACCAAGTGGATTGTGTAACATAGAATAAAATCTAGATATGATCTGCAACTAGAATAAATGATGTTAATGCTAATCTAAATCAATATTAATCTGAACCAAACAACAAAGAACGAATAAGTAAACATAAATTAAACTAAACAACTTATTGGAAAGCTCTCACCGAATATGCATCCACTCCTCTGAATTATCTCAATTTCTCTTCTCCATTTTTCCTTTTCAATATTCTTGCCCTTAGATTTTTAGTATTGATGCAAGCATAACCCTGTCGAGTGTCTAAGCAAAATATCGAAGATAAATTTCATCTCAAAAGTGTATGATTTTGGGAGGAGGAATAATGATGATGATAGGCCATTTTATAGATTTTGGTTTTTTGAACGATCGACTCAGATTGAAAGAGAAATCAACGGATGAGATTGATGAATGTCATGCGATGTGAGTTAGAACATGAGTGAGAAAAGACTACAGGATAGAGACTAAGTTAGAACGAGAACTTAATCTTATATCAAGATTGTTCGAAAATAGAAAGAACAAGAGTTCAAGATCTTAACCTTTAGTTAAGAGTCTTCGAAAATAGAAGAAATAGACTTTGACTGTCAAAGAAAAAGTTAGAAGTCGAAGATGAAGAATTCATTCGAATGCATACATGCATATGAGTTAGAACTAGTTAACTAACTAGTTGTGACGGAGAGCCTTCTTGCAAAGACAACCAGATGTTGAATCCGAAGATAACTGGAGAACTAAAAATAGATCTTGAGTCAGAAGGTGAGTGAATGATTAGATAACTGAACGATAGAAGAATGTGACATAAATGATTAATAAATGAATTAAATGTTAATTTAATTCAACATTCGAAAATGAAAGATTTAATTAAATAAATAAAGATAATTTATTTAATTTGACTGTTGAAAAGGATAAATTGAATAATTAAATAATAAATATTTAATTATAGATAAAGGGGGTTTAATGAATAATTAAATAAAGATATTTAATTATAGTTGAAATATGATAAAGGGGGTAATTAAATAATAAATTATTTAATTAAGAAGGAAGAATTAATTAGTTAGCGACATAATTAAACAAATATGATTTATTTAATTAATCAAGTTGAATAAAGGGTCATAATGGATTAATGAATTAATTAAAAGGGGTATTTAATTAATAGAGGAAAGATGTGTTAGAAAGGGTAATTAAATAATAAACATTATTTAATCAATGACCATGGACTATAGAAAATTATGTTGAAAGTGGTACTCATAGGCCTAGACCAATTTTCGGTATCTACAATTTGCCGCTCTTTGATACAATGTCATCTCAGCATTGTGTCAAAGAAAATATGCCCTGATTGTGCCCCTACATGAAATAGGTTAGGGTATGCCCCCTCAGGAAATTTGACAAATGTTTGAAAAATTTCAAAAAAATCAAGAAATGTTCCCGATAAGTGAATTTGATGGTCAGAAATGCTATGGAGTTGATGGAATTGAATTTGGAGATGATACGAACATGTACGAGTGAGTAGAAGTTAAAAGGTTAAAGGACCAATAGACTAGGTCAGAAGAAATGCCACCCAAACCCTTGCTATAAATAAGAATTAGGTTGAAAACTAGTTCATTTGCACCTGGAAGAGTTTTAAGAACTAAGAATTTTGCTCTGACTATTGGACGAAGATGGCTCCCATTCCATACATTGTGCATCGAGGATATCGGATCCAGACCTTTAAGTGGCCAGCCGACATAGGACTACAGGTATGTACCCAAAAATGATCTCTTGAAATTTATTTTTGCCCATATTTTTAGGCATTTAAAATTTAATTAGCATATGCGGTCTTTCAGGATCAACGCATATGTTGTCGTATTCGCCGCATTTGACTACATAATGACGCATGTGCTAAAACATGCTTAGGCTAGGTTAGGCATTTTACGGAATAAACGCATTTGTATTATTATACACCACATATGTAGTTATGGAACACATCTGCATTAGGAATAAACGCATGTGTGGTAGTGAACCGCATGTCCATTAGTGAAACACAAATGCATTAGGTAGACAGGCTTAGAAAATGCACCACATTTGTTTTATGTACCACATTTGTAAAATATAGAAATTGTTTGGGTGTTGTGCAATGCATATGTAATATGTGATGCAAATTCTATGTTGTGCAACACATTTGTATGAATGCACCGAATGTGTTAAAATGAGCTACATTTGGCTGGCAAAATTTTTTGAATTTTTTTCTAAGTAAAACGGTTGAAAATCTTAACATCATGGTTGAAATGCTAGTTGTATTAGATCCTATTTACACATGGGAGTCACGTTTGGACACCTTTGATCTGAGAGATCATCTGATTAGTGCAAAGATACGGCTTTTGTGGAGAATTGGTCTTCATCACTATCTTTCGATGCCCACGATTCAGGAAAACAGAGGGATGCTCACCGCGTTGTGTGAGCCCTAGCACTCTAAGATATCTTCATTTCATATGTTGACTGGGGAGGTGACTATCACATTGGAGGATGTGTACAAGATACTTAGACTGTTGATTAGAGGAGAGTGGGTGATGTACGATACCCAGCGTGGATTGCCTGAGCTAGCTAGATTTTATCAAGTTGATGATATTAGAAGGCTCGACATTGAGCATTATGAGATCAGATGGCCGGTTTTGGTAGACAAATACGAGAGGATTGACTGTATACTATGTACATTGATAGGTGGGATAGTATTACCAGATTGACGGGGTCATGGTTTTCATGTTGGATGGGGAGAGATGTTGGTGGGTATGTTAGAGAGAGAGACCGTGTATGCCTGGGGTCAGTGTCTATTAGGGATGTTGTATTTCCATTTACATGATATTGCATATAGAGACACATAGTCACTGAGTTGTGGGACCACTCTACTCATGGTTTGGGCATGGGAGAGGATAGTTATTTTTCGTCCTCTGGTTACTATAGAGTGACTAGAGAGATCTCCATATGTTTCTTGGTACATGGGAAACATCACTTAGAGCCATGTGGGAGATACTGGATATTGGAGACATGCACTTGACATCTTAGATCAGTTCACTTGGAGACCATACATGGACTGTGAGCAGTGATCTGATGAGGATAGACATTTTCCATATTGTAGACAGACATAGTACCTGATTGGGAGGACTATTTTGAGTGTGCACATTATAGAGCAACACTTGCCAGATAGAGTGTTGAGACAATTCGATGAGGTTTAGGATGAGCCTCAGAGTAGAGCAAAGTTTTCTCATTCTTCGAGAGAGGTGCCATATTGGGGGCCAATGATTCTAGTAGCTACTGTCGAGGTAGAGATATAGGCCTTACAACCAGTACAATGGGGATGGAGAGATAGAGCAGTAGATCCAGGGACCATAGCTACATATGATGCATGGTGGGCAGAGCATCATCCTGTTCCTTACACAAATCTAGATCAGTTGGCACTAGTTGAGAGATGAGGCACAGGTCTGAGAGGACGGTGGAGAGGTAGAGGTGGCAGAGTTGGAGGGAGGGGTGGTGGGGATGATGCAAGAGGAGGGGGTGGTGGTAGAGGCGGTAGAGGAGGATAGAGAGGTCAGAGAGGGGGTCAGGTAGGTGGATTTTCACCTATCCGAGAGGCAATGGTAGAGGATGTACCAATGTTGGACATTCGAGGTGGAGCTGATGCATAGGTCGGAGATGAGCATGTTGTCGAGGAGGCAGTATTAGAGGAGCATGCAGAGGTAGAGATTAGCGGAGAGGATATCGCAGAGGATGAGGATATGGATATGGATATAGACACTCTAGGTATTCTGGCAGGGTATGGGGAGGATGATGTTGAGGAGGAGGATATTGAGGAGGAGACACCTATGGAGGAGTAGGAGAGAGAGCTCAAAGATCAGATTATTTTGGGGAGATGGGAGGATGATGCCCCTAGGGATGGTGATAGGGAGGCCATAGAGGAGAGACTGAGACTGATGATAATAGAGTTTTTTTTCCATGAGGATAGAGAGAGATAGTGCCTATGTAGAGAGAGATAGTGCCCATGCAAAGAGAGATAGTGCCCATGCAGAGAGAGACAATGCTCCTACAGAGAGATAATGCACTCATGGAGAGGGATCAGGCCATAGCCTGACGATAGGAGATAGAGCAGTAGTTTACAAAGGTTAGACACCTTTGCAATGGCACTTCATCTAATGGTATGGTGCGCGAGCTATTCAGATCAGTAGAGAGAGCTACTTATTATAGGGATTTATATGAGGCAGTAGTGCTAGCAGAGAGACAAGCTCCTAGATTTTCAGAGGTTCGTAGTTAGAGATCATAGAGCAGGAGTCAGACGAGGACATTGAGTACAGAGGGTGTGGTAGGACCACCAAGGGCAGGTCACAGAGAGCACCTTCGAGGATTTTCCCACCACCTTCACCATGTGACAATAGTGGATTGGGACACATTAATACTGTTATATATGTAGACATTGTATTTTGATCAGATAGCCTACAAGCTCATTTTATTTATGGATATACTTAGACATTGTACTGTGACACATTATTTTGAGCGATATATATATATGATTTTGGTGGCTTATATATGATATACAATTCTATTTTATGGATGATGCATTATTTCTATATGACTATGTTTCCTAGATGATGTATGTACATGTGTTATGAATGAATGTTCCTACATGATGCGTTTATGAAGTTTATAATGATTCTATTTGAGAATGGATGTAATGTTCTATATGATGCTTATTTATATGTGATGGTGATATGTACATGCAATGTTTACATTATATATCTTATGATGATGAAATGCCTATTATGTCATGATTTTGTAAATATGCAATGAAGAGTTCAACGTTCCTATATGTGTAAAATGCAATGTAACTATATGAAATTTATGCAAATGCAGATTATCTAATGTTTTTGTTGTGTCACGGGACTTTATCATTATGTCAAAGAAGAAATGTTAGCATGAATGAATTCATAATGCTAGTAAGAAGTAACGAAGGTTGATTGATTGAGAAAAAAAACATGTGATCTTCGATATATTGTCAAATATGCTATGCTTGCTTGTTATCATCATTGGGTGGGACATGACACAAATGGATAGTACACACCATGATATGAGATAGACCATAGTGTACAAATTCATCCATTTGCTAAAAACAGACAGCCGCAGACAAGGAGTGTCTTAAATCATACTGAGGACAAGATTCCCCAGTCATTTTGTCGAGACAAACCAAAGATAGCAAACAAATAAAATACGGGTCATGAGACATCATTGCTCCTCTAAATCCTTGATAGGACATCCTTGAGGAAACTAGTAACATGACTCAAAAACCAATGTTAAAAAGATAGTTGACAGACAACAACCAAAGAAAAAGAGTCTTGAGACATCCTTGCTTCTCTAAATCCTTCAAGGGACATCCTTGAGAATGCTAGTAACTAGACTAATTCACAAATTGATAAAAATATAAGACAAAATAAGATATAAAGTCATAAAGCCAAATAAAAGTATTCGCCAAAACTTGATCTTGTAGGATTGTTTTATTGTTGATGTTTGACATAGCGTAATGTGAGAGATGACACATAACGCATAAGACGTTGAGTCTGGTTTCAACCTGGTGACTTCTGTATAAGGCATGACAAAGACTAGTTTTAGAAAGACACCTTCCGTACAAGATGTTAGAGCCTAATGACGTTGATGCGACAAGGTACATGAGGCCATGACAATTTGACAGCGTCTGTTGACAAGAAAGACATATCTTGCTAAGACATAGGTTGATCATTCTAACAATATGTTTGATATTGACTTGATGACTTTGAGATGGTTTGCCTTGTTGATACATGACTTGTTTTGATTCCTTGACTGATCAAAAGTGTGTGTAGACAGTGTACGACATGTGATGATACCCTAAAAGACTAACCTAAGCTAATGATATGCAACGTGTGTGATAGTGAATGTGAATGAACCCTATTGGACTGACCTAGTGCGGTCTCAGGGGCTCATTGATTAATTAGCCTTGCCTACGTTGTACATGCAGAGACCTCATAGTTCAACACGACCAATGACTTTGAATGTACAAAGAGTCATGATATGCATGTGTGTGATACATGAAAAACTTAGACAGACATACCTAATGCCTCGGGGGCACATCGATTGATGGCCTTGCCTACGTACCAGTCGTAGAGGCAATGTAGTTTGACTATGTCTATGAATGACTTAACATGACTGACTCTGACTCTATTTTTGGGATTTTCTAACATGTTTTGATTTTTTTTGGATTTTTAAAGTTTTCTAATGTTTTTGGGATTTTTCAGGACATTTTTTGATGGTGTAATGTTATGTACAAGGTGTCATGGCATAGAACAAGGATTTTCTCCTAGTCAGGAATAAGACATGTGAGATGGAGTGGCCAATGTGATGGAATGGACATTAGATGTCAATCATTCCAAGCAATGGATAAGACAACCATTTATTATGAGGGATGGTGAAAAAGTCTGATTGGAATTATGGTAGACAAAAGAGCGAGTTTGACTACACATGGCGCCTGTTTGCTAGGTTTTCACCATGGTACTTATCCATAGCACCACCAAAGTGGTTTTCACTATTGGATGGATCATTTCTCTTTACTTTTTTATTGATTTTTCAACTTTTTTGGTGTTACAAAGACGCCTATTTTCTAGGTTTTCATCAAGGTAAGAATTTTTTTGTATTCTCTAGATTAAGACAGATTCTTAGAAGCTACGCATAGAACCTCTTTAGATGCAAGTTGTTGATTGGTGACGAAAGTGGCTCTCCTTCAGGAGTAGAGAGTTGGTACACTATTGATCCAAAATATTATGTGACAATATAAGGCTCTAACCAGTTAGGTTCAAACTTTCCTAGCTTTTCTTGTTCAACTTGATTCTTGGGATTCTCCATTAAAACTAGGTCACCAATGTCAAAGTGTCTATTTAGAACTTTCCTATTATAGATTCGACGAAGACGATTCTGATATGCTTGCAGATGGTCAAGTGCTTTCTATCTTCATTCATCTAGTAATTCTAGTTCTTGTAATCTGGATACATGCTATTCTTCATCGTCAATATGACCTTTCAAGGATACCCTCAGGGAAGGTATTTCAACCTCAATAGGTAAGATAGCTTTGGATCCAAATACTAGGGAATATGGAGTGGCGCTAGTGGGAGTACAGATGCTTGTGCGGTAAGCCCATAAGGAAGGATTTAACTGTAGGTGCTAGTCATGACCAGCATCATTGATAGTCTTTTTCAGGATTCTAACAATGGTTTTATTAGATGCATCAGCTTGGCCATTACCTTGTGGGTAATATGGGGTGGAAAAATGATGTTTAATATGGAACTCTTCACATAAATGGCGTACTTCTTGGTTTTTGAATGGTCCATTATCTGTGATAATGGATTGAGGTACACCATACCGAAAAATGATATAGTTTAAGATAAACCTAGATATTTGTGTGCCAGTGATGTAAGTCATGGGAATAGCTTCAATCCATTTGGTGAAGTATTCAGTGGCGGTTATGATGAATTTATAGCCATTGGATGATGGAGGGTGTATCTTACCTATGAGGTCAAGTCCCCATTGGGAAAATGGCCATGGTGATGTAATCGGATGAAGCTCATGTGTTGGTGCTCTTATCAAATCTCCATGTATCTGACACTGTCTACATTTCTTTACAAAGATATATGAGTCTTTCTCCATTGTAGGCCAATAGTAACCTAGTCTCATAATCTTATGGGCTAAAGTAGTACCACTCGAATGGGATCCATATATACCCTCCTGTACTGCTCTCAAGGTTGTTTGTGCATCTGTAGCATCGAGACATCTCATTAGGGTGTTATCTAAGGTACATTTATATAGGGTTTCTCTGATGATGGTGTACTTAGTTGACTTATGGATGAAGGTTCAGCATTGGTTATTTGACAGGTCTAGAGGTAAAGTTTGGTCAGTTAGATAGTCAAATATGTCTTTATACCAAGGGGAAGTAGGACTAACAATTGTACATACCATCACAGAATCTGGAACATCATAGGCGGGGACCAACAGCTATTCAACCAGAAACTCAAACTTAGGCATGTTACTCAGAATATCCAACAAGGAACCCACGATTTCCATAGCATCTACAGCCTTGTTCTGAATACGTGGTATTTGTTGAAAGGTAATGTCATTGAAGTACTACTTGAAACTATCAGCCATGCACTTGTAAGGGGAAAGCTTCTCATCCTTAGTCTCGTAATCATAATTTATTTGCCAGATTATTAGTTGAGAATTGCCAAAAACATGTAGGCTCTCAATCTTTCACTGTGCTGCCATTCTTAGTCCTATCACTAAGGCTTCATACTCTACTATGTTGTTGGTACAAGGGAAAGCAATCCTAAATGATTTAGTCCAATGGTATCACCTTGAGGTGTAACAAATAGGATACCCACTCCTAAACCATGATTTGTATGTGACCCATCAAAGTATAATTTCCATTATGTTTTAATGTCAATGTTGAAGAGAAATTCATTAGGAAAATCTGCCACTAAAGGATGGTCTACCTTCATAGGTACATCCGCTAACTGATCTGCAATCACCTATCCTTTTATAGCCTTCCTCTCGACATATTGGATGTCATACTCGCTAAGTATCATAACCCATTTAGCCAATCGACCTGTTAATGCTTCTTTACTTAGGAGGTATTTGAGGGGATCTATCTTTTCAACCAACATTATTTGGTGATTGAGCATATAGTGCTGAAGTTTTTGGGTAGCAAAGACTACCGCAAGAATGGGAAGTTCTATGTTGTTTTAATTCAATTCATATCCCACTAAGGTACGACTAATGTAATAGACTTCTCTTTCATGACCTTGATCATCGTTTTGTGCGAGAAGAGCCCCTAATGCCGACTGAGTTGCTAAAATGTATATTATCAATGGTTTTCCATGTATAGGTGGCATTAGGAAGGGTGGAGTGAGCAAAGAGTCCTTTATTTTTTGGAAATATTCCTAACATTTAGGTGTCCACACAAATGGTACTCCTTTCTTAAGTAGATGTTGAAATGGGTGTATTTTGTCTGCCAGTTGTACTATGAAATGCCTAATAGACTGTAATCTTCCTTGTAGTGTTCTTAGTTGACCAATGCTGACTGGAGGAGGCATTTCTATGATAGCTCTTACCTTCTCTAGATCTACTTCAATGCCTCTTCTGGAGATGATATACCCTAGAAGCTTCCCTGATTTCACTCCAAAGACACAATTCTTTGGATTCAACCTGACATTGTAATTCTCTAGCCTCTGGAATATCTTGTCTAGATCCTTCAAATGATTTTCCCTTGTTTCTGATTTAGCTATAATTTCATCTACATAATCTTCCATGAGAGTATGTATAAAGTCATGGAAAATAGTAGTCATTGCCTGTTGATAGGTAGCTCCTGCGTTCTTAAGGCCAAAAGGCATAACATTCCAATAGTATGTGCCCCATGGACACGTTAAAGCCATCTTGTGTTGGTCTTCAGCTGTGATTTTCATTTGGTTATATCCAGAGAAACCATCCATGAGGGATAGCATCTTGTATCCTGATGTAAGATCTACTATCATGTCTATATTCGGCAAAGGGAAGTCATCCTAAGGACATGCCTTGTTGATGTCTCTAAATTCTATACAAATGTGGATGACCCCAGTTGGTTTAGTCACTGGCACAAGATTTGAAATCCAGTTTGCATAGTCTATAGTCCTTATAAATCCAACATCCAAGAGTTTCTTAAGTTCTGCCTTGACCAATAGAGCAATCTGTGGATGCATTTTCCTTAACTTTTGTTTGAATGGCTTAATACCTGGCTATAATGGTAGATGGTGCAATATAAGGTCTGGATCCAGCCCAGGCATGTCAGCATATGACCATGTAAATTTTATCTATCTCTTTGCGAAGAATTCCTTAAGCTCAGGTTGTTCTGCCTCTGTCAAAGAAGCTGCAAAATATACCATCTGAGGATTCTCTTCTGTACCTATGTTGACTTCAATAGACTCTTCTACTAGCATCAGTGAGTTTTCATGTTCAACGAGGAGAATATTTAAACCTCTGTCCTTGGGTGCCTTTGAGAGGTTTTTTCCCTCAAATATGTTCTTTATTTTGACTATTTCTTCATCCAAAGGAACCTTTCAGTTTTCACCTAGGGACTCATCATTTTTCTTTTCATTGTTTTTTTTCTTTTTATTCTCATTTTTGCAACTAGAGGTGTAAATAGTTCCCCAAAATATGCTTTTTCATCCAAGTCTATGGTAAAACCTACTTTATGCTCCCTCTTGGTATGCCTTCTCAAAGTCCCATGAACTCAGTGATTCCTTCATCGTTCTCGAATGTGTCTATGATGGGTGTACTGTGTTGATCCCAGTCGATAAGTTCGAAATATATGAGAGGCATGTCATCATCAGAGTTATCAAAGGTGGAAGCTGACAAGGTCAATATAGAATGGTTAACGTGATCATAGAAGTTTTGGACTAACTCCTTCTTGTTCTTTTTCCTATGGGTAGGTAAACTCTACTATGGGACTATTGTAAGGGCCGAGTCATCAGAAGATGGTTTGACAGGTGCCCATGATGCATGATCAAGGGTTTCCCAATAATAGTTCTTTTTCCATTCTTCTTTGGACAAGTTTTTCCTATGACAGGGACTAGATGGTTTTGGTACAGGTTTTATCTTTAGGTCCAATTCTCCAAATAGAGCATCTATGTTCATGGTACTAGTAGAGGAAAGGGAATCCCACTCACAATCGCTTGAGTCAGGAGATTCATCATAAACTGGGGGAAGTGTTTCATGACATATCTCAATGTTTGTGCAAGCACTCACTTCCTCTTGAAATGGTGATGAAGTAATAGGAAACCCAATTCTAATCAGTTGAAACTCTAGCCCTAGGTATTTCGGTTGTGGTGAGATAGTGATCGGTTCCATCCTTCCATTTTGATGTAGTCCTAACCCACTATGCCCATCATATCCTTTGTTTTGTATTATCTTAAAGCCTTTTCCATATTGGTCCTTAGCTATTTGAATAGACAGTAAGGGGTATTCATTGTCTTCTTGGTACAACCAAGAGGTAATATCATCTTGATCCACAATTTATTCACTTAACTCTCCCCATTTGGTCAATGTCATTATAGGGGGAACATGAAATGTGACTACTGACTATCTTCTATCTACCATGGGTAAGCCATATGCCTTACGTAGAACCAGTTGACTAACACAGTATGGTGCCTTTATGTAATATTCTCCATAGCCCTTGTCTTGGATCTTGACCTTAGGAGTGGATGATGGTGGTTTGAATGAAATGGACTGAGTAAGATGTGATGGGTCAACGTATAGGGATAAAGTAGATGATGAACCTTCTTGGTTAACTAGTACTTGTTGTTGTGGAATTTCCCTTAGGCTTGTACAATACTAAAAATGATTTGGATCACCATCAATCGTGATCTCTATGCCATTATACGAGAATTTAAGACATTGGTGATATGTTGAAGGTACAACTTTCATTGTGTGTATCCAAGGTCTACCTAATAATAGGTTATATGGAAGGGTGAGATCCAGGACTTGGAAGCTGGTGTTCATAATTTCTGGGCCAATTCAGATAGGGAGTGTGACAACTCCTTTGGATGATATTTCCTCATCATCGTAAGCCTTGATGACTATACTTTTAGAGGTGTCTAAGCATTCTTCTGAGAATCCTAATGCCTTAACTAATTTTAGGGTACACGGGTTCAAACCTGCTCCTCCATCTACCAAGACTCATCTGACTTTGGTTTGATGGACTAGGACTTCAAGATGTAAGGGGTCATTATGATAAGACTTTTCGATTGAGTAATCTTGTTGGGAAAATGTGGCATGATGCGAGTTGGTTAAATATCCCACCATTTCTTCGAAACGATTGACATCTAAGTCTATAGGAACAGTCATGTTCTATAAAGCTTTGTCAAGAATGGCTCGATGCTCAGGTGATAAAGTCAACAATTCAAAGATGGATATATGTGCGGGGGTTTTTCTCAGTTGATCAAGGAGATTGTACTTAGACTTGGAAGATTGCGTAGGTGGCTCAGAAGAAGGAACTGGAATAGTTATCTTTCTTCTGCATGTGTTTATGGCACATTCAGGATGCTTCTTAATGATGATGGTATCGACATGTTCATTTTCAGCTCGGAGGCTATATATGGTCTTTCCTTTTCCATAGTCATACTTGGTGTCTACGTAATTGGC
Organism: Sequoiadendron giganteum; assembly: GCA_007115665.2. Classification (NCBI taxonomy): domain Eukaryota; kingdom Viridiplantae; phylum Streptophyta; class Pinopsida; order Cupressales; family Cupressaceae; genus Sequoiadendron; species Sequoiadendron giganteum. Next base: position 260,237,108 of record CM021104.1, on the reverse strand, counting down.
TGATAGAGAATTCTTGGTTTCTGAATTGGAGGCTTTTCCTTTCATGTGGTCATGTAATGGGTCTGTGAAGACCTTATGATCACTGTTCTTGGTATTTTTCTACCCATTGACCTCTATGGTTTTGTTTTCAACAAAGTCTTGTATAATATTCTTCAGTTGGCGACATTGTTGTAGGTTGTGTCCTTTCGTTTGATGATAGTCACAAAAAGCGTTATCGTCCCACCATGAAGGTTTAAACTATCTAGGATCATACTCTCTTGGTTCCAAAGGTTTAAATTGATTATGTTTAATCAATTCCTTGGAAACTATCTCAATTGGTTGTCCTAAAGGAGAAAATTCACGTGTAGGAAATCTTCTTTGAGGTCGTTGTTGTTGTGAATTTTGGACATAATTGGCTATTTGATCTGGACTATTCATCATGTCTTGATTGGAGTTGTAACCTCTAAGTGTGATAACTGGTCCTATATGTATGTTTTTAGCATCAACAATGCCATCATTCATAACATTTTTGTTTCTATGCCATAATTTATTCCTATCATTGGGTGTGTTTTGATGTTGAACCACTAGATTTTTGCCTGGTACCTTAATTTCTCCTTTGTCTATAAGGCCTTTTTCAAGGATGATTCCCTTTTGTACCAAGTCTAGGAATGAAGTACAATAGTGTACCATTAAGTCACTTCGCAGTTTTGGATTGATGTTTTCAAGGAATATTGTGACCTTTTGCTTATCTGGTATTTCAATTGGACATTTGCTAGCTAGAATTCTCCATCTCTGGAAGAAAGTGGTGAAAGTTTCACCATCTTCTTGTGTTATGTGGCACAAGGTTGCTATTGTTACTTCATTTTCTATGTTAAAGGAAAAATGTTCGACAAACTTCTCAGCTAATTCACCCCAAGATCGTATACCATATGGTAATTTAGAAAACCATTCTAGTCCTATCCCGATAAGGGTTCACGAAAATAGTATCATGAAGTATGTGGGGTCATATGATATGTCCATGCACATCATTGAGAATTATCTAATGTGTTCTAAAGGATTCTTCCTCCCATTATACTTAGGCAAATTCGGTATAATGTATCCATGGGGGAAAGGTGTCATATAAAGCGCTTTGTCGAATGGACATGGACATAGATCTTGCGCTGAGATAGTTCATTTGCCTGACATAGACATGTTGTCCATCTGTTGTTGAAGAGTTTGCATTTGGTTATGGAGAACATCTACTTGTGTCAACGATATGTTAATTGCATTTTTTGGATCAATGTAGGTGTTCTGATATGCCATGTTCTGTGACGGGTTGTGATTTGGCAAGGGAGTATATCCAGTTAGAATGTTTTGATTTGATAGAGGAATATTTCATGTCTGAATGTTCTAATTTGGTATAGGAATATTCCTGCCAACTTTGGATCTCTTAGCAGTCGTGTTGGTGCCAAAGGCGTTGGAGGAAGTTGACCCCACAATAAATTGTAAACCCTGTGTTACATTGAAAGGGATTGTGCTTACAATTGATGATGTTTGAGTAGATATGCTAGTTTGTATCGCTGCGGTAATTTGGGGAATAGAAACACTTGACGTCGTAGTTTGTGTTTGTTGAGTAGACTGTGTTTTCAAAGTATGAATATCAAATCCTGGTGGTAGTGTGGCACCTTCTACTCGCAACTTTGCTAGATTTCATTGGGGATCATTTTCAAAACACTCATCCATCAAGGATGCAAACTTAGGATCTTCTACAGCGGCGTCTATGTCTTCTATATAAATTTGTCCATGTGTGTCTCTAGTGACGTGTTTTTCAAGCAAAGGTTTGCGTGGTCTCTCACTTCTTGATGGTTGATTTCTGAATGGATTGATGAATTTGTTGGGGTCCGACATTGCTTTATGTTTCTTTTGAGACCTTGTTTCGACCATGAAAAAGTTGCTCAAAATAGGGTAATGCAGACTATGTCTAAAAAATGATATGACTTATTTCTATGTTTTTTGGATTTTCTAACAATAAAGGATGTTGCTAAAGTGATTTCTAAAATGACGTATACTAAGATGACGTATGGTAGGATGGACAATATGCAAAATATCGAGTAGACTATGATGATAAATGATTCTAAAATGGGTATAACCTACCACCTATGGAATAAATGTATGCAATGATTTGTGTTTGATCAAGGAACTTGATTGTAGGACAAGGACAATTGACAAGGTGAATTTTTCAAACTAGACTGTTGAGCTGAAAAGATTCACTAAATAGGACTAAAGTGACTAGGTTCAAAGATTGTGACAAATCGGGACATGAACATATCCAATGATGAGGAAAGTTATCAATTGTGTGATATATAATTTCCTAAGAAGTATCTATATGCATGCAACTTAGGATGACTATGACTAGGATGTATATGACACCTAATAATGCAAGGTTTTTGAGTAAAATTTTCCTATTTTATGTCCAAGGTTGATCTTTAGAAATAGAAGCGAAAAATGATAGTGATGTTTCAGACTTAGTTTGTGGTTTTTGAAGTTTTCTGTTGACAGCCAAATGTGGTTCACCTAATAGTTGCAGTTCTATTTTTGATAGATGCGGTTTATCATGCACATGTGGTGATTTGACTAAAACCTTGTTTCTGATATTGAGATAGTTTGGAATTTTTTATAGATGCAGTTTGTAATACACATGTGGGTTTTTGACAGATGTGGTTTTTGTTATGACAAATGCGGTTTTGAAATAAGCATGCGGTGATAAATATGGACTCTGTAAACCTAAATTTTCTGACAGACACTTGTGGCTTGGAAATTGATAGATGTGGCTTGCATGTACACATGCGACTTAAAATTTGACAGTTGTGGCTCGTAATATCCAAAATGTTAAAATGGACTTTTTTGACAGACACATGTGGTATTTCCCCTAAAAAATGTGACTCACTAAGACAGATGCAGTGTTAAAACTGACAGTTGCAACTCACTTTTTGACAGTTGAAGTTTTTCGAAAGTTTTTTTGACTGACTCCATTTGTTGATCAAGATTTTTGATGAATACAAAAAAAACAAACACAACAATCAATGTATTTTCAGTTTGTGATGATAGAACTGTTGAGACCAGAAAATATTTACAACCTAGGCTTTTTGGACAATAATTACTAAATTCTTACTTAGATTTCTCCAGCTATGCATATTTATGGTAGATGACTAGTAGCTTGACCCCATTGGCTCCCCTCCACGTCACTCACTTATACAGGGCAGCCAAGCTACTATACCCATGAAACTCCCATGGCATACATCTCATCTCCACACATAAACCATAAGAATGTAAGACAGCTTCACAGGGCGACCTTGCTGCACCAAAAAATAGGTAGGATTTTGGAAAACTACAACATGGTATTTAATAAGGGCATTCCATTCATGGGGCACTATTCAACTTCGGCGAGAGACCATTTATGCCCTTCTCGTTGGAATAGTGAGCGTGATTTATGGGCTTTCTCCAGAAATCCATTTTTATATACCCGGTGGAAGTCGCTTGGCTTTAGCGTGTTACCAGTCTGAGTTGTCTTGGGGTGAGTACTTTTTCCCACCAAGATAGGCCCAAGTTCTAGAGTCAATACCCATTTCTCTTACACCCAGGATTGCACGACTGCACAAGGGGAGAGGATACTCTGATATACTGAATCGTGAAGGGTTACAAAAATGTGCTTTCACACAAAATAAGGAAAACAATGATTCTTTTTAATCCAAATGACAATTATCTAACTACCAAACAAAAATCTTATGAACCAAAATCCACAAATTCATTAGGTCCTCCATGCAAAAATGATTAGTAGTTTGTTTTTGGTGTCTTCGACTTTCGTCCTGCAGAAAACAATGGTTTGTGTTTTTATGGTCTTCTATGCTTCGTCCTGCAAACACTAAGTTAATCTGCCTTAACACAACTACAACCAAACATTAGCGAAAAATGAAAATATGAATGTATGGAAATGACTAAAAAGTGAAAATTGATTGCGGCGTTTTGAGCCATAGATGTGGCTCGATGTTGACAGGCGGATGCGGTTCATGAATTGTTGGCAGGAAGATGTGATGCACAAGTTCACGAATGTGGTGTAGAATGCCAGATGCATCGCAGAATATGGCAGATGCAGCTCGCATATATAGATGCGTCGTTTTGTTAAGCAGATGCGATGTGTCATACAATAACTTGCAAAAATAAGAAAAAAATAGAAGGACGAAAAGATGAAAAGATGTGCGAATTGGAAGCGTATTCACGTCGGGTTCACCAAATGTAACATAGAATAAAATCTAGATATGATCTGCAACTAGAATAAACGATGTTAATCCTAATCTAAATCAGTATTAATCTAAATCAAACAACAAAGAATGAATAAGTAAACATAAAATAAACTAAACAAATTATTGGTAAGCTCTCACCAAATATGCATCCACTCCTTCAAATTATCTCGATTGCTCTTCTCCATTTTTCCTTTTCAGTATTCTTGCCCTCAGATTTTTAGTATTGATGCAAGCATAACCCTATCAAGTGTCTAAGAAAAATATTGCAGATAAGTTTCTTCTCAAAAGTGTATGATTTTGGGAGGAGGAATAATGATGATGATAGGCCATTTTATAGATTTTGGGTTTTCAAACGATCAGCTCAGATTGAAAGAGAGATCGACGGATGAGATTGATGAATGTCATGCAATGTGAGTTCTATCTTAGATAGAACATGAGTTAGAACATGAGTGAGAAAATACTGCAGGATAGAGACTAAGTTAGAACAAGAACTTAATCTTGTGTCAAGACTGTTCGAAAATAGAAAGAACAAGAGTTCAAGATCTTAACCTTTAGTTAAGAGTCTTCAAAAATAGAAGAAATTGAATTTGAATGTCAAAAAAAAAGTTAGAACTCGAAGATGAAGAATTCATTTGAATGCATACATGCATATGAGTTAGAACTAGTTAACTAACTAGCCATGACAGACAGTCTTCTCGTAGAGGCAACCAAATGTTGAATCTAAAGATAACTAGAGAACTAAAAATAGATCTTGAGTCAGAAGGTGAGTGAATGATTAGATAACTAAATGATAGAAGAATGTGACATAAATGATTAATAAATGAATTAAATGTTAATTTAATTCAACATTCGAAAATAAAAGATTTAATTAAATAAATAAATATAATTTATTTAATTTGACTGTTGAAAAGGATAAATTGAATAATTAAATAATAAATATTTAATTATAGATTAAGGGGGTTTAATGAATAATTAAATAAAGATATTTAATTATAGTTGAAATATGATAAAGGGGGTAATTAAATAATAAATTATTTAATTAAGAAGGAAGAATTAATTAGTTAGCGACATAATTAAACAAATATGATTTATTTAATTAATCAAGTTGAATAAAGGGTCATAATGAATTAATGAATTAATTAAAAGGGGTATTAATTAATAGAGGAAAGATGTGTTAGAAAGGGTAATTAAATAATAAACATTATTTAATCAATGACCATGGACTATAGAAAATTATGTTGAAAGTGGTACTCACAGGCCTAGACCAATTTTCGGTATCTACAGATTGAAGTTGTCCCTTTGACAACAGTAACCAACAAGCAAATTTTATCCTTTATCTTGAATTATGTCATATGTTTGTATGGCATTCCTAGCTCCATTATCATTGATAATGGGAGACCTTTTAAGAATCAAGATGTCAATGAACTTTGTGAAAGATTCCATATCCAACATAGGTTCTCTACACCTTATTATCTATAGGGAAATGGACAAGCAGAGGCTTCAAATAAAATAATCCTAAAGAAGACAGTAAATGATGTCAGTCGTGATTGCCATGTTCAATTGAATCCATCTTTTTGGGCCTATAGAACTAGCATTCACACACCAATAGGAGCCACCCCATATGCCTTGGTGTATGGAGATGAAGCTATCTTTCCATTAGAAGTTGAAATACCCTCCCTTAGAGTCTCACTGAAGGGGCTCATAAATGATGAAGACTACAAAGTTTCTCGACTGCAAGAAATGGAACTACTAGGTGAGAGACGATAACATGCAGCTGATCACTTGAAGGGTTATCAGCAAATCATGGCCCGTAGCTACAATCACAGAGTCAAACCATAGATATTTCAAGTGGGTGACGTAGTCCTGAAGGAAAACCCCTGCAATCAACAAGATAGGGAGAAGAAAGGAAAGTTTGAACCAAATTGGCTTGGTCCATTTGTCATTGTTGCAGTATATGGTTCTTGATCATATCAACTGTCTACACTTGAAGGGGAGATATTTGAAGATTGAATCAATAGAATTCATCTTAAAAATTTCTATGTCTAAACAAAAATAGCATAAAAGTCCTAAAAAAATCCATAAAAATAAGAAAAAGTCATAAAAAAATCCATAAAAATAAGAAAAATTCTTGAAAAAATCCATAAAAAATCAGAAAAAGTCTTGAAGAAATCCATAAAAATCAGAAAAAGTCCTGAAAAAATCCATAAATATTAGAAAAAGTCCTAAAGAAATCCATAAAAATTAGAATACGTGCTCAAAAAATGGTCGCCCTAATGAAAACTTGGCAAACAGGTGTCTTGGTGACAACAAAACAATAATCAAAAATAGTAAAAATAGTAAAAAAAAAAATCAAAGAAAGAGAAAATACAAAAAAAAGGTGAAAAATCAAAAAAATCATTGCCTTGATGAAAACCTGGCAAACAGGCGTCTTGGTAACAGCCAAAAACATCATAAAAGCTGAAAAAGTGCAATAAAAACAAATGGTGAAAACTTGAGAATCAAGCGCTATTTGTGAACAAGTTGGCTCTTCCATCTATTAGTTCATGTCCTCCATCATATCAGCATAACCATCCTATCAACATCATGTATATCCATCATTTTCTTGTCATGGAGGCAATCGTGTTTCATTATGGTTTGGTGAACATTGTACATATCCATAATAATCGATTGTGTCTAATTGGGGCAAGATACTGACTCAAAGGGGGCAACTGACTTTTTAGTTATCACAATAGACAAAGGGCAGTGCAACAAACACATCAAACAAAAACCAAAACACTATGACAAGATAACATTTGGAAATCGATCATACATGATCAAAACACTTATCAGAAAGCATAACAATAGGTTTTCAAATCAAAATGGATGATCTAATTTGAATAATGATTGAAATACTTTAAGCAAAGGTTGAGTTGTTGTTTTATGGATTTTTGTTATCATGCCTCTGGAGCAACTCGATGATGTCCTAGATTAGAGAAGAAAGGAAGGAGTACGATTTTTTATTGTTTGTTGTCTGTGAGTTGATCATTATTACTATACAAATTTGTCGTGGGATGTGCTCTACAATATATCATTGATGACATTTCATAATTTGCATAGGAAAAGGGTTAACTTTTGTCTGTTTATGCAAGCAATACTTAGGTCATATCGGTTCAATTCTAACTAGATGCTTGTATTACCTTGCTATATCAAAAATCATGAGAGTTATACTCAAGTCATCATTGGTGCAAATATCCCCTTTGATGCTTGTACTAACTTCCAACATTTCAAAAAGTGCAATGATGATAAACAAGCATAAAATAGCTCTTAGAATGACAATTTTGCATAGTTAATATAGATTGCATTCATGTTAGTTCTGCATTTGCATTATTGATTTTCCAACATTGGTAAAGCATCAAAGATAACATATCTCTCTAACAAAGGATTGAGTACATTTGACATTGAAAAAAACAACATCATCTATTTCAGGTGCATTATCATTTTCATATCTTTCATTCACTTAAAGTTGCATTATCATTTTTTTCACTTAAGTTGCATTCTCATTTTTCATATCATTTAAAGTGTGTTATAATTTTTTCATATCACGTCATTCATTTAGATTACATTTTCATATCATCCATATATTTAGAGACATAATCATCACATCATATCATCATCACATCATTTATAAAAAATTGGAAAGCATTATCACATCATATCATAATCATACATCCATGCATTAGATTATATATGTAAGCATCAGAAAAATACAAAAATGTAAATAGTATTGCATATCATTTGCATCCATCTCATATAGCATTAAAACATCATTCACATGACATAATCAATTCACAAACATTACATAACACATCGCAATAAAAATTAAATGCATACATCATAGGAATCCATCATATAAACATCAATCATACATACATCCATCATAAATGCATCCATCATAGAGAAACATGTAGACAATTCATAGATCAACAATATCCACTACATCTCATAATATCAAAACTCAATATCAAATGTACAAGGATATCAAAACAAGGAGAGATACAACATCATAATGTGGCATGAAATATCATAAAAGTTTATACATCAGCATCATAAAAAATGGTACATCATCAAGGCACTGCACATCAACAATATCTAGTTGGTGCTACCCCCTAATGCTATTGGTCTCGCACCACCTTCTCCTCATGTAACAGATGTACCTTCCCATGGGGCTCCACCTGGTGGCCCTCTCGGAGGTGGTTGTGTAACACCTCTACTTGTACTCTGGGAATGAATCCTGGAGTGGCTCTGTGACTTGTTGACAGAATAAGGAACCCGCTGCTCAAGAGGTACTCCCTCCTCATATCTCATCCTATATTACTCAACCTCCTGAGCTAGCTCAAGTGTCTTGGCCAACATATCTCTCATGTATGTACCCTCTGTAACACTCAAAACCCTTTGTGCAATAGCCTCAACCTACTGACATCGCTGCCTAGTGGTATCTGGTAACCTGTACTTGTAACTGCACTATCAAAGCCAGAGCCTATACTAGCTAACCTTGTAGGATATGTACTATGGACTACAAGGAGGCTATCTAACTCTGATCTAAGGGGCCTTCCATATCAGGTCCAGAACTTGCAATGGAGGGTCTCCTCTATGGTCTCCTCGTCGTTGCTAGGGCAACCCTACTAGGGCAACCCTATCACCTCCACCTCCATCTCCATCATCATCATCATCATCATCACTCTCCTCTTCACTCCCATTCTCCTCCATCTCCTCTCTCCCTTGCCTCTTCTTGGGTCTCTATGATGTACCCCCATCCAATGGTACAACAAGCTCCTCAGGACTAGATAGTCGTGGTGCTGGATGTGTTGTAACATACTATGTGTAGTCTTTAGTCATCCCCCCATCAAGAATATTTTCTCTATAATCCCACATTTGTGCCCCTAAAGCAATGAACTCTGTAGTGGCTGCATCAAATGAAATTTGGGGTCCCCACACTAAAATCTCCTGCTGGTGATGAGAATAAATAGCGGAACCCTGAGGTATCCCCTATATCTGACCATATTGTCTAAGCACATGACCCAAAAGAAATCTCTTGATGATATATGGGGTGCGACCGATCAAGTATTGAGAAATAAAAACATAAGGCATCTCCATGGTATCCTCTGAACACTACTCACAATCTAAGTATGAGCGCCATGTAACTGTATCTAGATCATCCAATACTCTCTACCAATAATCTAATTTTCCCAGCCTCACCTAGACAACAATACCTACATATGCAAAAATATATGGTTGCCCAACTGGACATTGTCTATCCCCCATAGGCCATGTAATTACTATATGTTCTCATGCCCAGACTTTGAGTAGAGAACATCCAACGACCATGCTCCTCCCTCCATAGTACACTATCTGATGTAGCTCATGGTATAAATGGGTGAGCATGCATGATCTCCAAGCATATTGTGTACCCTGTAGGAGCATGCTCTCAAGCACTCAACCCCATCCAATTGTTAGTCCCTTTGACATACAGTCGGGACATAAGAAACCACCAATGAATCTTGCTAGTACACAAGGCAATGATGCATATGCCTCAACCATCTCAACCCATGGAATCTCATATCTAAAAATATGATAATCTACAATAACTCTCCTCAAGGAATTGGTGCCCCCTACTCTCTGGTATCATTTGTCATGATCTCTCCCATCACTAGAATCCACATAATCCAATAGACATCCTCAGGAGTAATCTTCATCTCCCCTGTAGCTAAGTGGAAGATGTTTGTATCACTATGCCACCTCTCGACAAGTGCAGTCAACAAACCCCTATTGAGCCTCATCTCTCGCATCTCCAACAATGAAGTCAACCCACATGCATCAATAACATCTATGTTTTCCTGAACAAGAAGTGGAATCAAGCTCTAGGTCTTCAGGAATCGCTCTCATACCTGAAGAATCCCCAATCTCTCCTATCAATTCAAAACATATCAAACCAACGTTTGTGATCAAATCAATCAATCAAATCAATTAAATCAATCAATCAAATCAATCAAACAAATAAAATAAATCAAACAAATCAAATCAAATCAATCTTACTATTTGTTTTTCAATCATGAAAGAAAATTTATCAATCTTACTATTTGTTTCTCATCAATCATGAGGACAAATTTATCAATCTTACTATTTTTCATCTTATTCATCATGAGGACAAATTTATCAGTTATCCTATCAATGTGGCTCTTTCATCATAAGGTCATTTTATCAATCATCCTATCAATCTTATCAGTTATCATCAGTTAATCATCAAAAATTCACTATCACATGCTGAATCAATTGGGGAGAAAATCATGCAAAATGGCTAAAATTCGGGCATATGCACTACAAAATTTTTTAGATGCACTACAAATCCTCATATATGCTATTAAACTCATCAGATGTGCTAGGGAATCCAATGCGCTACTAAACTTGTCAAATGCACTACACAAAGTTGCATATGTGCTACACTTTTAGTCATATGTGCTATGCAATTTGTCAAATGCGCTACTCTGTGGAAAACATGTGAAAAACAAGGAAAAACGTGTCGAAAAAATTTAAAATTTTTACAAATCATATCAAATGGAGGTTTACGCAATTCGTATCGGAGGTCCATAATGTGTCAGGTGCTGGTGTCATTGAATTTTCTCAAATCTATGTTGGTGGATGGGAAGTGCCATTTTTCTCACTCTAGAGCTCCAATTTTTCAAAATTCACTAAGGTAAAAATGCACAAATGATTTCAAAAGTTACTTTTTACCTATTTAAGGGTGAATGGGAGGGTAATTTTATGAAATTGTTTCATCCATGGGGCAAAAATCAAAGTTCTTCATCTTCATATCAAATATTTCAATAGCATTTTCCATCAAATCATCTTTATCAGCTGATGAATCAGATAGAAAATCGATAACAAATCATCAAAAAATTCATAAAACCAAAAAATCACAAAAATCTGAAAAATTCAAAATTTTATCCAATTCATCACCCCAGGGGGCATGCAGGAGTCAATTTTCCAAAATTCACATTTGGAGCAAACTTTTTAATTCTTTGAAGCAATGCATAAAACACATCACTTCAAAGAGGGGCAAAATGTATACACCTAAAAATGGTCACATTCTAATAAGTCTGATAATTAATTAAATACAAGTTATTTAATTAAATATCTAATGCAATCTACATATGAATGAATTTAAATAATTTCTTTGTATTGTTCATTTTCTATATTAATCATTTATTTATTTAGTTATTTAATTTAATCACTTTTTCCATTTCTTCTTAATTATTTAAATAAAGTTTATAATTTATTTAATTTAATTATCACATTGCTTTATTTTGAATAAAGTAAATATTCTTCTTAAATCTCCTAATATTCTTTTTTTTCCAAAATCATAAAATCACTCTTGAATCTTCTAAATATTCTTCTTTTTCATAAAATCACTTTTTCTAAAAAGTCATCTCACTTATAATTAAATATTTTTAATATTTAATTAGAATCTTCTTATCCAGATTCCACACATATTTAATTAGAAGTTTCTAAAAACCACATATCACATGAAATTAAATAATTTTATTATTTAATTGATGAATTATCTTCAACCACCAAACTAACTCATAACTAAAAATGACAAATGGCAAGTTGCCTTCATTTTTGAGTGAAAAAGTTTTGTGGGAAGGAAACATCTTGGTGCTTTCTCTCTAGCCTCCATTTTTTTCTCCAACTTCTCCATCTTTCACCATTCATCTTACCAACCGTTGATCTTTTCCAACAAATATTTTTCCTCCAAAAATCTATAGATAAGACCTCTTGGTTCTTTGAAATGGATAACTATTTGCATAACGTAAGAACTATAGTCAAGCATTCAAGTGATCAAGCATCTTAGCACAACATTCTAGTTTCATTTTTTTTAGCATTATCATTAGTTGCATATCTACTAGATCTCATTTCACAATCATTTAGCATAGGAACTTAGTTTCTTACACTTTTGCATATTTACTCATTCTCTAGGTTGTCATTCTATTGGGCTTTTGCTTACACTATCTGAGAGCAAGTAGCTTTTAAACGAATCCTTGGAGATAGAGAACGATGAGATGATTTTGAAGAATCTGTTTGGTTTGAAGTGTTTTACTCTTTTAGATTCTTTGATATAATGTTTCATTGGTGTGCTATTGAGTTTAATAGTTGACATTATTCCACACACACAGGGTTCATTTTAATTCCAAATCCAAATGTGAGAATGATTGTACAAAATGCCTAAAGATGCTTTTGATTCTCAAGATCACCAAGTGGTTCGAGAGAAGAGAATACACACCTTGAAGAAAAATTCAAGCTACAAGACAATGAAAACACTTGTTCTTTTTAACCCTAAAAAAAAAATGTGAAAAGACACTTGATGCAAGGCTAATTTTAGACCAATGAGTGAAATGCAAGTTTTTTTTAGCCAATGAGTGAAATGCAAATTAAGGTAAATTTAAGCCCAATGATGTATGAATGCAAGGTTAATTTTAATCTAATGAGTGAATGAAAATAAGACAAGATAGTTTGATTAGAAATATTTAAATTGTATGCCTCCTTTCAACCTATGCCACACATTGGAAATCAACTTTCAGTAACCAAAAACCCCTAAGCTATGAAATGAAAAAGACCTAAACTGGAAATTTTAAATGAAACTATAAATTGTAAATGAACAGGAAATTACATCATAGTAAGACACAATTGTGGCTCATGACCAGAAGTGGTTGCATCTTAGATACTATGACTGCAACATTTTGATTGTCGATTGTGTCATAAAATATATGATTGTGGCATTTGTCGATAGTAGTTGTGTTAAATGACAATCGATTGCATTGCAAAAATCTTATTCTGCAAAATAACAAAAAATCTACCAAATGCAAGCAACATAATGATTGGTATGATATGCCCAAGGGTTAGCCTAATGAAATAAAAAACCAAAGGACCTAGATCTAACAGAATAACCCCAAAAATTAGAAATAGATAGATTATGCCCTAAAGCAAAGCAATTGCATCGTTCAGCTTTGTTGTTGTGTCTCTGTGTAAAATGTGATAATGTTGATCCAGCTTACGATTGCGTCGATCTGTACCTATAACTTGCAAAACCAAAAAAATTGTATGATTTCTGTAAAAAAATTCTTTCACATCGGGTTCACCAATGTAAATCAGGATTAAAATATTAAGGTTAGGCAATAAAGCAGATAAATAAAACCCTAATAAACAATGAAGCAAAAATGAGCATAAAGACACCAAACATAAAACAATATTACCATATCTTCATGCCACCAGTGATTCACCTCCATTGCACTTCTCCACTTTTCTTGAATATAATAATTTCCCTCAAATTTTTGAGTATGCAAATAGGCCTATGACAATGACTAAGAAATTTATTGAAGATTCTATATGACTATGGATACACTTGAATTGATGACTTGATAGCAAGATAGTTTAAGCTTGTGTACACTATCCAAGATGTCAAAGATGCAATATTTCCAAGATTTCTAAGATGTCTAGATAAGATGAAGAAATGACAATGATAGAGGTCTTTTTATAGGAAAGATAATTTTGAATGAAGTGATAATATTGAATGTCAATAAGATTTCTTAATAAATGGCCAAGAATAAAATATATAGTTGTTGGAGTGGTGAAGAGATTGAGAGGGGGGGTGAATCAGTGTCAGAACTTCATTTTTTCCTTTAACAATCCTCAAACAATGTATTCTTTTAATATTTTCAATGATTAAAACATTCATGAACTGAATACAATCATAAAACTAAAATGAGAAACATTAAAGCAATTAAACACTTAATATCATTATGTCAAGATGACAAGATTATAACACTATTTTTGTCCTGAGTGGAAAACCCTCATGGGGTAGAAAAAAAACTCATTTTTTTTGCCTCACTAGCTTATTAAAATTTGAATCTTACTAATTACAAGCCTCACCGGTGAAGGTCATTTTTGTCTCACTAACTTGAACTTATCATTGCATTTTTCAATCATATAGAAAAAAAAAATCAATATAGAGGTTTGCTTTGTTTCACTGCATAACTAGCTTTTTCACAAACAATACATTAATATCCGCAGACTCATAATGTTGTCTTCAAAAATATTAAATGTTTTTTTTTATAATTTATCTTGCATTGTGATTCTAGATATGTTCTTAGTAAAATGTCTCTCTTTCTAAAAGAACAATAGTTACAGTGTCAAATAACACTATATTTTTAATGCCTTTAAACCATCATACTCTACCTTTGAAACATAACTTTCAGTTACCAACTACTCGTGTATAGAGATAGATAAAAAAATATTTCTTAAAGATACCCATATACAATGATAGGTAGGCTACACATTACTGCTTTTGACAAGAAAAATAGTTATGAACGACATTGTCTCTTTACCCATTATCAAAAATAAGCCAAAGTCCCAAAAATCCAGACAAGGGTTTCAAAGAAATAGGCATCATTAACCTTTGAAACAACAAAACTATTTTCTTAAAAATGCACATTGAATAAACAAGAATTTCTACATTCTTTTGGAATCATTGTTCATAGAAGACAATTTATCAATGATAACATGAATCTCAGCAATACTGTCAATATCATTAACATTGAAGGATTTAATCAAACTGATAACTACCTGTTAGCAAAAGATAACTAGAATATATTACTTGAAAATGCAGCTGGAAAGAAACTACCTCTTCTTCACTTGGTGACAATTCGAGCAATGTATTGTCCAAGAGATACTGGCATCATCACCTGCAAACCCTAGCTCCTCAAGCATTTTCACCTCATGATAATCAACAATAATTTTTTTTTGACATGTTAACCCTATTTTGTACCAAGCCCTAACTTATTTTCCATGTGATAAAATAAATATGCATCGATACCTTTGACATTTTCTTGCCAATAATTTTTCCTCTTTTGAAATATCCTTATTGATGATATCAAAACACTATGATTACCATGCAAACCATTATATGCATGTATTAAACCCATGACCAATATAAATGATTCAAGTTTTGTGAAATGTATGGTCTCCAAAATGTCGTGAATAAGAAACACATGAAGTGCAAGAAATATGAAGTGCTCCCTTTGATAAATATGCATTATAAAGTATTTCTATGGCTAAAATCCTAGCATTAAAAATATCAATAGAGTTCACTCCTTTTATTTTTCCATAAAAACCACATTAGTACAAATATGTTGCCATGAAACCTTACTCCAAATATTTGACACAATGCCAAATGAAAATTCCATCGGGGTCAACAAATTCCTCCTTTGGAATTGGTGTCAAATAAGCCAAAGTTGCACATGTTTAAACAATAATCCTCAAACCTAAAAGCATGATCAAAAATCATTAATACTCCAATGATAGAAATTGAACATGTATGTAAATCTGAGCAATGTATAAGAGTTGAAACCATTTTGCATCAACAAGAAATGTCATAACAACTGAAAGGTATGAAAGAAATTATTAACAAGGAAGACTCTGAATTATCAACACTACTGCAACAACACAGTTGAAGATCTAAATCAAATTCAGACTATGAATTATCAACACTGTTGCAACAACATAGCTGAAGATCTGAATCAATTTGCATCAAAGTTTTTCAAGAGATTGCTGAAGTTTTATGAACTAGAATCATACTTATCCCCATTTTGACATCAATGCCAAAGTCAAAGAAGTGAATAAATATCAAGAGATCACCAAACAACAACAAACTGAAGAAAAAAATACCAACCATGGTACCAATGACAGATGAAAAATGATTGTGTGTTGATCATAGAACCCAGGGGTAAACAAAATGTGCATGAATGCTCCCCCTTAGAATATGCTAGTAAAATATTATTGAAGTGAGCTGAGAGAGAAGACTCCAAGTCTATCCCTCAAATACTCAATTCTATATTTTTTCAAAGGCTTGGTAAAAACATCAGCTATCTAATCTTTGGTTGAAACATATTCAAGAACATCATTAGCAAGCACCTTTTCTCTGAGAAAATGATATTTAATGGAAATTTACCTGGTACATGAGTGCATAACATATTTTTTAGAGATGTTAATTGCACTTGTGTTGTCACATAAAATAGGAATAGGTTTTGATACCTCAACTTGAATATCTTGCAAAGTCTATGTCATCCACAACACTTGTTTGCAACAAGTAGCTGTTGCAATATATTTTGCCTCAATAGTAGACAATGAGACAGACTCTTGCTTCTTAATTTTCCAAGCAACAAGTCTACCACCCAAGAAATATGCTCCACCCAAAGTGCCTTTTTTGTCATCAAGACAGTCAGCCCAGTCAACATCAGTGTAAGAAAGCAGTGTGAAATTATTATGCCTGGGATACTAGAGACCATAATCAACTGTTCCATTGACATATCTGAAAATTTGTTTAACATCATTTAAATGAGTTTGCTTAGGTGCACCTTGAAACCTTGATACCAAACAAACAACATGCATTATATCTGGTCTAGATGTTGTTAAGTAAAGCAAACTACCAATCATGGACCTGTATTGAGTTTGATCCACATCAAGCAAATCTTCATCATTTCCAAGTTTACAACTAGTTTCCATTGGTGTACCTATAGGTCTTCTACCATCCATTTGAAATTTTATTAACATTTCCTTTGCATATTTAACTTGAGAAAAAAAAATCCCTTTGGAAGCTGAGAAACGTGCAATCCTAAAAATAATCAAAGTTCACCTATCATGGACATTTCAAACTCCTTTTATATAACATCAGGAAATGAAAGAGATAGAGATTCATCATTACTACCTAAAATAATATCATCAACATAGACCACTACACCCAGAATATTATCATTTTTAGTGATAAAATACAGATTGCTATCTACTCCACCTTTAGTGAACCCTTGGCTTTGCAAGAATTTGTCTAATTTTTAGTACCAAGCTCTATGAGCTTGTTTTAGACCATGCAAAGCCTTTTTCAACCTGTATACATTATTTTATTTCCGTACATAAATAAAACCTTCTAGCTCTTCCATATACACTTCTTCTTCAAGATCACCATTTAAGAAGTCAATTTTAACATCCATCTAAAATACTTTAAAAAAATTATATACAGAGAAGGCAAGAAATATTTTGATTGCTTCTAATCTAGCGACGGGATCAAAATTTTCCTCAAAGTTTATGCCCTCTACTTGGGAATACCCTTTACAAACTAGTCTAGCCTTGTTTCTAGCTACATTTCCTTTTTCATCAAGTTTATTCTTGAACACCCATTTAGCCCCAATGATGTTTTTTATCTTTTGGCCTTGGGACAAGTTCCCAAGTTTTATTCTTTTCTATTTGATTTAACTCCTCTTGCATAGCTTGTATCCATAGATCATCTTGACTAGCTTATGTATATGTTTTAGGTTCTAACTGTGAAACTAAACATATATGAACCTGGTTGTTTGCTTGAGTAGCTTTCCTTCTAGTTTGTATTCCTGAATCTAATCACCAATTATATGTTCATGTGGGTTATTCTTTTCTAACAACTTCTTAGGAGTATAAACATAAGTTTTAGAGGTTGTCTTAGGAGTTTTAGAGCTTATTAGTTTTTTAGGACTTACTGGAGTCTCTTGAGGTGCTTCATGGTCTGAACCTTCTTCTGATTCTTCTTTTATATCAGTTTCATTCAAAATATCTCCTTCTTCTCTCTACTGATCATGAGGCTGATGTTCAATTTGTTGCATATTCTCAACAACTTTGACATTAGAGCTTTCAATAATTCTTTTTAATATTTTATTGTAACATTTTTATGCCTTGTTGTGTGTATAATAACCTAGAAATATTTATTCATCACAACGTGATTCAAAACTTCCTATATTACCTTCATCTCTTTTAATATAGAACTTATTGCCAAAGATTTTGAAATAAGAAATATTTGTAGATTTACCATGCCAAAGTTCATAAGGTGTATACCTAGTTCTCACCCTTAATTTCACCCTGTTCAAAATATAAACTGTTGTATGAACAACTTCTTTCCAACATTAATTTGACAAACCTACATCATGAAGCATGGTTCTATACATCTCCTTAACTGTCTTGTTCTCTCTTTCTGCTACCTCATTTTGTTGGGGCATTCTAGGAGTTGCATATTGTCTCCTTATGCCATGTTTCTCTCAATATTCTATAAATACAATACAAGTATATTCACCTCCTTTGTGAGATCTTATGAATTTTAGTTTTATATCTATTTCTCTTTCTACCATTCTCTTAAAAATCTTAAATTTATCCAAGGCCTCAAATTTATGCTTAAGAAAGCTGACTCAAGTCATTCTTGAATAGTCATCAATAAACAACATAAATTATCTTTCTCCATTTAATGATCTGGTCCTTGTTGGACCACACAAATTAGTGTGAGCTAATTGAAGAGGTTTTGTAGATGAATGATCTTTATTTTTGTAAATGGTTCTTGTTTTTTTACCTTGTTGACATTCTTTACAAACATCATTTGTAGGTTTGTATATAATAGGCATGTTTCCTACATTCTTATTCTTGCTAATTTTGACTAAATTGTCAAAATTAATATGCCCTAACCTTCTGTGTCAAAGTTTAATTTCTTCTATTTGAATCATGAAGCACACATTATTCTTCCATCATTTTTCAGATCCATGAAAGTTGTAAATATTGCCTTTTGTTCTTAAACCAAAAGCAATAGTCTGCCCTGAATTTTTAAGAATCTTGCAGTCTTGTGAAGTAAACATCACTTTATATCCACTATCACAAATCTAACTAACACTTAACAAGTTGTGAGTTAATCCTTCAACAAATTAAACATCTTTTAAGGGAGTATTATTTTCTAAGAGAACAGTGCCCTTACTTATGATTTGCACACGATAGTCATCACCAAATTTTACTGAGCCTCCTACATAATTTTCAAATGTTGTGAAATTTCTTTTGTCCCCTGTCCTATGATGGGAACAACCATTGTCAATTACCCATATACATTTTCTTTTTGCATCAAAGGCAACTTCAACTATCATAGCCTCAAATTTCTTGTTACCTTTTTCCATCCATACAAGTTTGATTTTTCTATCAGATTGTTTTGGATGGACATTAGCATTTGAATTGCAAAACTTGGCTATGTGTCCAAGTTTTTTACAACTAAAACATCTCAAGTTTTTTAGAAATTTAAAGATTTTACCATCCAAAAATTTTGGTTTTCTTTTAGTCACAAATTTACAATCATTTTCCTTGTGACCATATTGATGACAACGAAAACAATAACCTAGGAATCTAAATGGAAAATTGCTTTTGAAAGTCAAGGACTTTTGAGTATTCTAAGAATCTACACTCATTAGTTCAGTATTATATAATCATTGACCCCTTGTGAAGCCAAGGCCTGTCATATCCTTATGCCCCTTTTTTTTGCCTAACATATCAGCAAGTTTATTGTTGTTGTTACTCAATTCAAGTTCTTTTATGAGTTTTACAATTTCAGATTCTAAAGATTTGCATTGATTCTCTTTATTTTTTAATTGAGTTTGAGTTACCTCCAACATTATTTTATTTTCTTCTAGTTGCAACTTTGTTTCTGCAACTAAATGATCATATTTGTTGATCTCCTTTTTAAGTTCTTTGATTTTTGATAGAGCACATTTCAACTCACCTTCCAAATCAACTTCACCCTCTTCACTATCAGATTCATTTGATACATTTTGGATCTTAACATCATGGGGAGTGACTCGAGTCATAAACAGAGTCTCTTCTTGCTCTTCTAAAGAATCCTTAGATTGGCTATAAGAAATATCAACATCTTTTGTGAGTAGGCTCTTCTTCTTTTTGAAATTGTTTTTCTCTTTTTGAGTTGTTAAAGTCGAAGGATTTCATCTTGTAATTTTTTTTCTTGTGATCATCATCACTATTTGTGTCCTTTTTAGGACATTGGGTTGTATAATTCCCAACCTTTCCACAGTCAAAACATTTGAAGGGAAATTTTCCTTTGTATCTCCCTGAACCTCTTTTTAATTTACTAACAAAAAAAAAATCATCTTCATTTTTTAATTTTGAATCTAATTTTGTGTTAGATTCCCTTTTTGTTATCTTAAAGGCTGTCTCTTTTCTTGAGGAGGCATCACTGTTGATTATCATTTTATAGGCTGTAAATATTCCTTGCAACTCTACTACAGAAAGGTTTGCTAGACCCCTTTAGATTCAACAACTGAAACTTTTGAATCTGTGAATGGTGTTTCTACACCTGCATAAACACAAGAGAACAACATAAGATTAGATCAAAATGCAAGTTAGAATCAACATTCCCCATTAAATTAGATTGAAACATCAAAATAGGAAATAAAATGAAGAACAACACAATGAAAACTAATTAAATCCTATCTAATGAGAAAACTTTCAATCCCGTGGGGGAATTGATGTCATTTTGATGTGGAAAATGGCCCTTTCCCAACTCCTTGATGTGATTTGATGATCTTTGATGATGATTCTTGATTCCTTGATGCAATTTGCCAATAACCTTGATAAAACTATGAAACTTGAATTAAAGTGGATGAAGTTGAAGATGAAATTTAATATAGTAAGTTTGCATGGATTATGGATGATCAATTCAATAGGAGGAGCCCTTTATTTATAGATTTGAAGAATGGAAGATTGAAGGATTTGGATGAATGTGGGATAAAAAACCAACCAATCAGAGAAGGTTATTTATCCACATGTGATTGGAGGAGGAATCAACACATTTGGATGAATGTGCACATAAATATGGTTAGGTGGATTTGAAATTGTTGAGATGACAAGTTTAGAGGGAGTAAGAAATGGAGTAAATTCCACTTGGCTTAAGGCAAAGGACATGTAAGAGGCCTTTAATGCCTTATTGGAAGTGCTCAACCCTTTTGGAGGGATGTTTGAACTGGAAGAATATTCCATAAAAGGTGCCCTTTTGAATGGAAATTGATGAATCAAATAAATTGATTTATTGTGCAAGTTGCAAAATCTAGAGGATTGGAGTGATTAGGATTGGGATTAATCATGATTTGATCAATTTAAGTAGAAATTAGATGATTTGACAATTTTGACTTAGATTTTAGGATTTACTTAAATCAAAGTTGAGAGGAATAATGATTTACATTTAATTAAATAAAGATTGATTTATTTAATTAAAGAAGGTGGTATTAGATTAAATCAAGTGAAGATTAATTTATTTAATTTAAAGAAATGAATTTAGAGATTTAATTAAATAAAGTGAATTACTTAATCAAAAGAGAGACTAGAGGGTTAATTAAACAAAATGATTTATTTAATTAATAGCAGAGAATGACTTAATCAGATAAATTTGATTTATTTAATTAAGAGAGGAAATGTGATGAATTTAATCGAATAAAGATTATTTAATTAAATTAATTAGTAAAGGAGATGATTTAGGAAGAAATGATGTTAGTAAGATTAGGATCAGGTGTGTAGGATCAAACTGTATATTTTTTGTGTCTATAGAATCACATCTAGGAGTTAAAGTCCTAAGAATATTTTTAAGAACAATTTGTTCATCTATAGTTTCTCTATCACCTCTCATTGAGCTCACAATTTCTTGAATTATGAGAAAGTAATTTTCTACCTTCTCGTTATCATTCATTTTTAATTCTTCAAATTTAGTTATGAAGGTTTGGATCCTTGCTTCCTTTACTTTATCATCACCTTCATAGATCTTTGACAGTCTATCCCATATTAGTTTTGAATTTTTACAATCCATTACTTTCACAAGAATTTCATTACTAAGAGTAGAGAAAATTGCATTTGTTGCTCTGGCATCATGACCAAAAGCCTTCTTTTCATCTTGTGTAGTAGGATTTGTTCTAGGGTATTTAAATTTAACATATTCTAGAACATCAAATCCTAAAGAGGCCAAATAACGTTCCATTCTAAATTTCCAATAGACAGAGTTATTGCCATAAAAAGTAGGTGGTTTTTCTAGATTTTCCATAACAAACAACACTCTAGTACCAGGGACCCTTAAGCCGATTAGGCTTGTTAAATCAAGGGTTTGGCTCTAGTACCACTTGTTGGAGTGGTGAAGACACTAAGAGGGGGGATGAATCAATTTCTTAACTTTATTTTTTCCTTTAACAATCTTCAAAAACTGTATGCTTTTAATATTTTCAATGATTAAAACATTCATGAATTGAATAAAATCATAAAACTGAAATGAGAAACATTAAAGGAATTAAACACATAATATCATCATGTCAAGATGACAAGATTATAACACTATTTTTGTCCTGAGTGGAAAACCCTCATGGGGTAGAAAAACCACTTGAAAAATTTGCCTCACTAGCTTATTAAAATTTGAATCTCACTGATTACATGCCTCACTAGTGAAGGTCATTTTTTATCTCACTAACTTAACCTTATCATTGCATGTTTCAATCATATAGATTTTTTAAAAAAATTTAGAGGGTTTCTCTATTTCACTACATAACCAACCTTTTCACAAATAATACATTAATATCTGAAAACTCATAATGGAGTCTTCAAAAATATTAAATATATTTTTTATAATTTATCTTGAATTGTGATTCCAAATATGTTCTCAACAAAATGTCTCTCTTTTTAAAAGAACAACGACTACACTTTCAAATAACACTGTATTTATAATGCCTTGAAACCATCATACTCTGGCTTTGAAAAAAAACTTTCGATTACCAACTGCTCATGTACAGAGATATATAAAAATTGTTT
This sequence comes from Sequoiadendron giganteum, assembly GCA_007115665.2. NCBI lineage: Eukaryota > Viridiplantae > Streptophyta > Pinopsida > Cupressales > Cupressaceae > Sequoiadendron > Sequoiadendron giganteum. Next base: position 260,214,135 of record CM021104.1, on the reverse strand, counting down.
CTTCAAGATACCCGTATACAATGACAGGTAGGCTGCACATTACTGTGTTTGAAAAAAAAAAAAATTATGAACCACATTGTCTCTTTACCCATTGTTGAAAATAAACCAAAGCCCCAAAAATCTAGACAAGGGTTTAAAAGAAATAGGCATCGTTAACCTCTAAAACAACAAAACCATTTCTTTCACAAATGCACATTAAATAAACAAGAACTTCTACATTCTTTTGGAATCATTTTTCATAGAAGACAATTAATCAATGATACCTTTAATCTCAACAAAACTGTCGACATCATTAATATTGAAGGATTTAATCAAACTAATAACTACCTGTTAGCAAAAGATAATTGGAATATATTACCTGAAAATGCAGCTTGAAAGAAACTACCTCTTCTTCACTTAGTGACAGCTCAAGCAATATCTTGTTTAAGAGATACTGACATCATCACCTGCAAACCCTATCTCAAGCGTTTTTGCTCATGATAATCAACAATAATATTTCTTTTCACATGTTAACCCTATTTTTTATCGAGCCCTAACTTATTTTCCATGTGATTAAATAAATATGCATTGATACCTTTGACATTTTCTTGCCAATAATATTGGTTGTTTTGAAATATCATTGTTGTCGATATAAAAACACTATGATTACCATGAAAACCATTGTACATGCATGTATTAAACCCGTGACCAACATAAATGTTTCAAGTTTTGTGAAATCCATGGTCTCCAAAATTCCGTGAATGAGAAACACATGAATTGCAAGAAATATGAAGTGTTCTGTTTGACAAATATGTATTATAAAGTATTACTATGGATAAAATCCTAGCATTAAAAAAATCAATAGAACACTCCTTTTATTTTTCCATAAAAACCACATTAGTACTAATATGTTGCCATGAAACCTTGCTCCAAATATTTGACACAATGCCAAATGAAAATGACATCGGGGTGAAAGTAGTATGGACTAGGGTTAGGGTAAAATTAGGGCAAATGATCAGGATTGATGATCATGATTAAATTATAAATAATTTAATCAATGGTGGAGGTTAATTGAGACATGGATAGATAAGGACATGATGTGGAAGGTAAGATTGGCACAAACAAAGAGGTGATGGGATAAATTAAATTATAAAAATTATTTAATCTAGGTTGTCAATGAATAATTAAATAATTAAAAATAATTATTTAATCATAGAAGAATGTGACAAAGAGAATCTTTTGAATTAAATAATGGTTTAATTCAAAATTCAAGAGAGTGGGCCAAATTAAATAAATAAAATTTATTTAATTTATGAGAGAAGAGACTAATGAATAATTAAATAATTAAAATAATTATTTAATTATAATGGAAAGTGGTATAAAAAATAAATAAATAAAATTTTATTTAATTTTAAAAAGAAAGGGACTTAATTAGTGACGTAATTAAATAAATACAAATTTATTTAGTTAATCAAGGAGGAATAAAGATAGAAATAAATCAATTAAATAATAAAAAAAAATTAATTAATAGAAGACTTATGACTTTAGAAAATAATTAAATAATTAAGATTATTTAATTATTAAAGACAAACGGGGGAATGATGGAGAATTTAGGAGTCACGGGCTTAGGACAATTTTTAGTGTCTACAAAACTCTCGATATAACACCTCTAAACACCTTTTATCATCTCATCCAAACCGCACACACACATATTAAACCATGAAGAAATACAAAACATAACGCAGAACACAACACTGCCACCTTGTACACTTTCTATTCAAATTTTCTCAAAAGCACTTGGAAACCAAGTGAACCAGTTGCATCAACAACACCTGCTCAACACCATCACACTAGAGGTTGGCATAGGTTGACATCAATGACAACATTAAAGACAACATAGTACACCAATATCCAATAATCTACATGTTGTCATCAATGACAACACTAATCTCCAACACCCCCTATGTGTGATTTTTTCTCTATAAGTTCGATTTTTTTTTTTAGGTCTAAATATTTATGTTGGGAAAAAAAACATTTTTCTTGGCAGATATATTACGTTTGGTTCATTAAATATCCTTTTTTTTTAATTTCGTGGAAAGCCTTTTTTTATTGGCATGCCCATGGAGACCTTTCTACGAACATATTAATTTATTGACAGGTTCTATTGGCCTTTGTGCTTTCTTTGTGGCTTGTTCCTTGATTGTCGACTGATGACTTTACTCCTATTGGTTCAATTTTCGATCATTGCATTTTTCTATCACTGGTATCGAGTGCTTATCAGTGGCAAAACACTAGTGGAGTGGAGCCACTGTCTTAGCATTGCCCCATCATCCCCTTGTGGTGGGATTTTTAATTTTTTTCTCCCCACCACCATGGTCATATTAAGGACTAGGAGCCAATTCTCAAGTGCTATATTTTTGTGCCTAGTTTAAGCCTACACATGCCCAAATTGGGCCTTTTAAAAACTGAGATAACTTTTGATCCAGGAGGTTTTTTGTATTTACGTGATATCATTGGAAAGTTGATTCCATCATTGTCACATTAGTGGAGTTAATTTCTTAGTATTTTATTGTTTGAATAAATTTATTGCAGCTTAAAGTAAAGATTCATTTTGGAATCCCGAGCTAGTATCTTTTCACTAGTTTGTCAAATTTTGGAGATTCCAATGACATTGTGAAGGTGATTAAGCACTCTATCATTTAGTTTGTGCACTTTTCTAAAATTTCTATCCTAGGTACTATATATTGATTTTTTTCAATTTGTGGCATCTACTTGATTACTTGGACATACTGCTATTTGGAGAAGTTATATTCGTTAGGAAGCTTCATTTTTAGTTGTACATCATATTTTGGAAGTTTCAAATAAGTTTCTATTAGATATTTTTCCTTTTTCTTGATTTGTGTTTGTGGCTCTAATGGCTAAATCAGGATTTGAGGTTCTTACTCCTCATAATTATCATACATGGAAAATAAGGATGCAGAGATTACTTTGATCAAATGGATTATGGTATACCTTGGGTGAAGAAAAACTTGATTTTCCTAGGGAATATGAGATATTTTCACATCGAAACAAGTGTGATGGGGCGATGGGTTTGATTGCACTAAATGTTTCTCATTCCTTATTCTTCCACATTGAGGAGTGCACTACACCTAGAGAGGTATGGGATGAATTTAAGGATCTCTTTGGTTCAGCTAGTGATGTAAGAGATTTACAAATAGAAGAAAAATTGGAATCTCTTTCTACTAATTTATTTCCTACTTATTGAGGATTATTTGGTGAAGTTCAAGTTTGCAATCTCAATTAGTGAGTTTTGAAAAAGAGAAAATTGATAAGGAATGAATATTTGTAATTTTATCTAAATTGAAAGGTGTGTTTGCATATTTACCACTTCCTTTTATTTCACCATGGATGGGCTAGGTGATTCATTTGACATGCCTTCATTTGAGACATTATGTGAAAGGTTGACTAGGGAAAAATCCAAACTTATTCAAAATGATGCCACTTCTAAGTCTCATGCATTGATAGCTACACCACCTAAGGGAAAAGGGAAGAAAAAGAAAAAGCCTAAGATGGAATTTAGTGAGACTTCCACCATCTCTTCCAAAGAGGATAAATCTAAGAAGGATAAATCTACATGTACCTTTTAAAAAGGGATTGGGCATAGTGAACAAACTTGTTTGTTAAATAAGAAGGAAATCCATGATCTGAAACAAATTCTTAAGGATCACCATATTTACATTCCTTCTTCATCTTCTAGTTCACCTTCTTCTTCTTCTTCTTCTACCACACATGAGGACACTTCACACATGGGGAAAGAAAACATTTCTACTGGAGATTTGAAAGGAAAGGTTCATACATTGATTACTACTTATGTTGATAGACCTAATGGTTGGATTATTTATTTGGGTGCTTCAAAACATATCTCTTGCTCATTTGATCACATTTTTCCAAGGTCACTAAGAGCATCGTATTTTGATAGGATCTTGATTGCAAACAATAAGTTTGTTCATGTTGATGGTATGGGAGACGTTGGCTTGGGTAGAAGGTCAATGTATAACTTTCTATATATTTATGAGATGGCCCATAGTCTTCTTTCAATTTATTTGATTACACAGTCGGGCAACACAGTTGAGTTCACATCTAATTTAATTTTCATTTTCAGAGAGGACAGGTCATTGCTATGGATCAGGTTGATCATTAGTCTAAGGTGTATACCTTCTCCCACTTCTATCATGATGATGATCCTTATGTTCCTTAATATCCTTCTTCTAGTGTGGGCAATAATTCATCTAATGGCTATGGTGGCTGGTTGAACCTGAATCTTCTTCCTCAACAATGTGATGTGGTTCCATCATCTCCTGCTTCATTAAAGTTGATAACTTCAGTAGAGTAGGATATATTCAGTTTTTCAGATTTGTGATTTTATGATGGCTTCATTTCCTATATTTTAGATTTGGTTTTTCATTCTTCTTCTATAGATTTGGAGGACATGCTTGATGGGGTAACTCTCCTCCTTGCCAATTTTTCTTTGGAGGATATTCTTGAGTCTCCTCATTCCATTGTTTCTTCCTTGATTAGGGATCTTGTTGATTTTGATGAGACATCTTTGGAGGCACTTGATTCTTCTTCAAAGATTTCATTTATGAGAATTATTCCTTCTCATTTCATCATGGATTTGGACCATCATCTACATCTACCATTGGAATCTTTCTTCATAAGGGGAGACATGTGGTTTTTTGTCACTGGGTTCTCTTTTGGCTTAAGACTATCTTCATTGGTTTTGATGATAAGATATTACGGGGGGAAATATAGTCTCCATATTTCCCTTTGTTGGGGGGGTTATTATATTGTATCCTTGTGATTGATGTAGTTCTTGGGGGGTATTTATGTTGAGACCTTCATACACCACTTCTTCTATGACTTGTACATAATTTGCATCTTGTTTGGAGAGGAGTTTTGTCCCACTAGGTTCTCTCATTTTCTCCATTTGTGAGAGATTAGTTTCATGATTATTTTTACATGGGTACCTAACATGGCCTCATTTTTGGACCCATATTGCATCATTTTCATAATAAATACACTCACTAAGTTGCACTAATATGGGGTGTTGGTGTGAATGGGGTTATTTCCTAACTAGTCACTAGTGAAGACCTATTCACATGATAAGTTTACTTAGGAGTTAAGTTATCCTAGGTGTCATTGAACTAGAAGTTAGTTATAATGGGGCCATGCCTCATTATTTACTTTTAATCATTTAGGAATTTAATAGTTTTCACATGCATTATATCATGCATTGAATTTTGTATTAAGCATTTAAGATTTGTATCAAGGGTGGTTATGATACCTCATCACACCTTTCCTATATATACAAGGTTCTTGTACATTGTAAATCATTCTAGATCATCATATCAATCATCAATCTTCATGAAAGCTCATGTTGTAACACTTTCTTATGGATGGTATCTTTCTTGGTTGATCCATTGAATAGTGTGCAACTTTGTTTGGCCTCATTAATATTCCCAACAAGGATAAGGTGTTTGTTAATTCACACTTTTCTAATGATAGTATGTTGTTCCTACAAAATTCTCAAGAGGAATTAAATAACACTTTGGAAATCCTAAATTTGTATTGTGCTATTTCTAGTTCTCAATTAGTGATTTTTGATTCTTCATAGCTGTTATATTCCTCAATTAAATCTTGAAGAGTGGATTCTTATTAAGCAAGGGGACATAACAAGGTATCTAGGCATTCCCTTTGGTTTAGGGGTGTTTCTTTCTAAAATATGGTAATGGTTCTTAAATAGATTGAAAAATAAATTGTTTAATCAAGGAAAAAAAATTATCCTTAACAAGAAACATTCAAGTTGATAATAAAATTCTCATTGCTACTCATGTGTACTATTCATCATTGTGGGATTACTTCCAAGCAAGGATATCAAGAATTGAAAAAAATAAAATATATTTTTTTGGTCTATGTGGGATGGTAATGTTAATTTCATTGCCTCTTCTTGGTCTCATTATATGCAACTAAGGTCTAAAGGGGGCCTTAAACTCATAGAACCCAAATCTCAAGGACTTTTCTTGGTTAAGAAATAGATTATTAGGGCTACTAGTGGAGATGAAGCATGAAAAATTATAGTTCTTCATCGAATCGTGGAAGTTGTAATCAAGAAGTGGAAAGATGTTAAATTTTTTGATAAAATGTTAATGTATCCCTTCTTTAAAACCAAAGCTTCCTTTCTTCTATAGTCTATTTAGAAAGGTTGGCAAAAAAAAATTCAATTTTTAAAGTGGAATAATTCTTCCTCGCAACATTCTTTCAATTTTTCCTCAACTTTAATTTGGTGGAATAGACTTATTAAATATCACAATCAGCCACTAGATATTAGTTTTCCAAGATATGCATATTATTTGTTTAAGAAATGAGTTCACAAATTCAAAGATATTTGAGATTCTAATAGGTTTAAATGGGCCTCTTGATAGTATATCATAGGGAATTATGGGTTGAGTGATAAATATAAGTATTTTTAATATTTGTGTAGTCTTTATTTCCCCTTTATCATTCTATGAAACTTTGTACTTTTAGGGAATGTAAATTTTTCAAGGATTGGAAATGGCTATCATTTAGCCCCTTCATTTTCTTCCTCAAAAGAAGAATTATATGCAAATCTTGTCTTGCTGGCATCTTACTCCTCATCTTAATCATAAATGGAAATGTAGATTTAGCTCCAAATTTTTGATTAAAATGAATGCTCAAATATGGAATCAAACATTGATTTTGATACACAATTGTTGGTTTGGTAAATTTTAAATTATAAGAAACCTATTGAAGATAGATTAAAATGTGTGATGGTTCAACCAGTTAGTTGCCCTTATTGCCTATGAGTTGAGAATATGAAACATATCATTTGGGATTATTTGTTAAGAAGCAATGGATAGTTGTGTTTAAAAGATTTCTCACTATTTTCTATCATGAGTTAAAATGAAATGAAGCTATTTTTGGTTTAGATATTCATAACAATGTTATTGTTGATTCAATTAGACAAGCTATTCTAAAGCATATATGGAAGACTAGATGCTCTACAATATTTTAAAAAAACTGTTATCAGACAACTAAAACTAAGCTTTACTCTAACATCTTTCTTCAAGTGACCTTTTTGTTTTCACAACTCCAAGCCTTATGCAAAAAGAATGTGAAGGTTATGGATCAGCTTCAACAAATTAAAGAGCAAGTGTTACAATTCAGTTAGATAACACTTTTTTATCAAGGTAAAGTTGTTCAGTTTATGAAATGACTCTTTTGTACCATTCTCTCAGTCCTTTTCTAACTTAGTTGTAATTATTGTTAGTGTCTTGGATAAGTTTCGATATTTAAATGTTGGAGTTTCACTCCACTCCCACGCCTATCTCCTGCTCCTACCGTGCCCCCACGCCCTCAGACTCACCTGCTCATGGTTCAACAGTGTCCACCGAGCTACCACAACCTTTCGCTCTCCTGACGATGGTCTCGTGGTGGTATTTCTCCTCGTCTACCACTACAAAGTGGCCTCCAACTTACCTGACCGCGGAAATGTGGGTTAATTGCTGGCGGTGTCTACCGCCACAACGCAGTTTACTTCATGACAACCCATGGTGCTGCAGTGTGCCTACTTCCATACCACTCCCTCTCTGTTCACAGTTCGCGGTTGGGCGGTTAAATTTCGGCTCCTAGCTACCGCCATCTCGTGGTTATCTTTGTGACAGCCCACGGTGGCACGATGCGCCTATCGCCTCACCGCAACCTTCAGTATTTCAGACCGCGGTAATGCGAGGTAACCATTGGATCATGGTCACCACGGCCACTGCAACCTCTTCAATACCTCATGCGGTTCATTGGTTGTTTTGCGGCTTCACCGCTATACCGTGACCCCTCTCTTGCACACCCGCGGTAGAGTGGTATTATGTGTTTTTGATGATGGATGACTGTTAGTGGTGCGCTAGTGGACAGATAGGATAGAAGGATGGATATTTAAGTCTATAGGACTATTGTTTAATTCAATTGGAATTTGATTAAATATGTTTTGGATGATTCTTTGTTGGAATACGTGATTGCCATTAATTTAGTTTTTATATGTGGCTGTAACTTTTTATATATGGGAGTTTTTGTAATTTTGGTGACACAGAAAATTAATATGAAGATTGCTCTAAAGTAGCAAATATTTTTCTTGGTTGTTCTATGTTGATGTTTGAATGAGTAAAATATAATTTTAATTTTTTTGTGTTATATTTATCTCTGCCTCCTTCATGTGGTATTAGAGCCTAAGGTCATCTATAGAGAGTCTGTAAATCATGGAAGTAAACACAGGCTTGTCTAATCCCCAAATTCCTCAGCTAAATGGAAATAATTATGACTACTGTTCTATAACAATGAGAGCATTCTTTTGTTCACATGATTTATGGGAGCTTGTAGAAAATGGGTTTCCAAAGCCTGTAGATGCATCAGCATATAATGCTCTAACTCAAGCAGAGAAAGATTTGCTGAAAGATAACAAGAAGGACTCAAAGGCACACTTTTTCATTCTACAAGGAGTACATGAGAGTATTTTCCCCATAATTTCAGCCACAACCAAGTCCAAGTAAGCATGGGACATTTTACAAATTGCATATCAAGGAATGGACAAAGTTAAAACTGCAAAGTTGCAAATATTGAGAAGAGAGTTTGAGACTCTGTTTATGAAAGATAATGAGTCTGTAGATTCATATTTTACTCAGATAATGGGATTGGTAAAACAAATGAGAACACATGGATAGACACTAGAAGATTTCAAAGTTCTAGAAAAGATTTTAAGAAGCTTACCCATAAGATTTGAATCAATTTTAGTCACTATAGAGGAGACAAAGGACCTCACACAATATTCAGTTGATGAGCTTTATGCTTCACTTATTTCTCATGAGCATAGACTCGGCAGAATAAAAAATATGTCATTGGAGCATGCATTCAAGTCACAAGCTTCAACTAACCAAGGAAGAGGCAGAGGTAGAATGAATTTCAGAGCAAGAGGAAGAGGCTTCAACAGAGGTGGAAGAAATAACCAGTTAAGTTCAAGTGGAAGAAGTAGCAGCCAAAACCCATCTCAAAATTTTCCTCAAGGTCAAAGGTATGATAAATCTCAAGTCCAATGCCATTATTGTAGAAAGTTTGGACATTACATGAATGAGTGTAGGAGGAAGCAGTATGATATGGGTAGACAAAATGCAAACTTTACTAAAGAGATTCAAGACCATAGACCAGATAAAAGCACAATGTTTTTAGCCTATAATGTAGCACAAGCTAGTGAGAAAGATGTTTTTATTTTAGACTTAGGCTGTAGTAATCACATGATAGGAAATTTAGAGTTGTTTACAAGTCTAGATGAGAATATTAAGTCAGATGTCACCCTGGGTAATGACAACAAAGTTTTAGTTAAAGGAAAGGGAAATGTTAATATTCCGACCAAGAAGGGGGAGCAAAAATATATTTCAGATGTCTATTTTGTCCTTGGTCTTAAACACAATTTGATGAGTGTAGGACATTTAGTTCAAAAGGGTTATAGAGTGACTTTTAAAAATGGGTTGTTCACAATTTTAGATAAATACCCAAGTAGCCAGTTAATAGCTAAAATCAATATGACAAACAATAGAATGTTTCCTTTGAGAATTCAACCATCCTTAAGCACAAACTATGCACAAGCACAAGAGGTGTCAATTGTGACTCAAACTATCTTTCAGGCAAAAGTAAAGGATGAAAACTGGCTATGGCACTTAAGATTCGGTCATTTAAATTTTGGTGGTCTAAATTTGCTTCATAGGAAAGGTATGGTTAAAGGAATTCCATTAATTGAAAAATTCGAGAGAGTTTGTGAAAGTTGCATTCTAGGAAATCAGCATAGAAAGTTTTTCCCAATAGGGAAATCCACAAGAGCAAAAGCCCCATTAGAAATTGTTCATTTAGACTTTCATAGATGATTATTCAAGGAAGACATGGGTCTATTTTCTAGAACAAAAAAGTAAAGTGTTTAATTTATTTTGTCAATTCAAGTCTCTTGCTGAAAAACAGAGTGGTTATTTTATCAAAGTGCTAAGAACAGATAGAGGAGGTGAATACATATCAAGAGAGCTTTTAAATTTTTGCAAAGAGAATGGAATACACAAACAGTTAACAACAAGATACATGCCTCAATAGAATGGGGTAGCTAAGAGGAAAAACAGAACCATAATGGAGACGGCTAGAAGTATGCTGAAAGCCAAGCATTTAACAAATGAGTTTTGGGCTGAAGCCATATCTTGTGCAAAATATATCATGAATAGATGCCCAGCAAAAAGTGTGATGAATATTATCCCTGAGGAAGCATGGACTGGTAAAAAGCATAGTGTATCTCACATGAGAGTTTTTGGTTGTGTTTCATATGCACATGTACCTGATGAGTTGAGAAGAAAACTTGATAATAAAGGAGAGAAATGAATTTTTGTTAGATATAGTGATGAATCCAAAGCATACAAATTGTTTAATCCAACAACTAAGAAGGTTATAATCAGCAGGGATGTTCAATTTGTTGAAGATGAAGCATGGGATGGAAGTAGAGAGCACTATTAATGTTATAGTCAATATCCCTCAAGAAGAAAATGAAATTTCAATTCCAGCTAATGTACCTGTTGTCCCTATTCAACCTTAGACAAGTGGTCAACAACTGACACCACCAAGCAATATAAGAGCAGCAACAAGAGGACTGCAGACACCAACCACAACAAGAACTTTTGGCGTGGGACCTTCAAGTCCATATTCTGCAGATTCAATTGATTTATCAAATCCAACTTTGGCAAGCATGAGGAGGCAGAAAATTAGAAACATCAGTGATATCTATAATCAGAATGTAGGTGAGAATGATTCACAACAGTTTACAATTTTTGCATTTTATTCTCAAGTTGAAGATCCAATCCATTATGAAGATGCAATCAAAGAAGAAAAGTGGATAACAGCAATGGATGATGAGATAGATTCAATTGAAAACAATCAGACATGGGAGTTGTAGAGTCTTCCAAAAAACAAATATGTAATTGGTGTTAAATGGATTTATAAAACTAAATTGAATGCAAATGGAGAAGTGCAGAAGCACAAAGCAAGATTGGTTGTAAAAGGTTATGCACAACAATCTGGAATTGACTATAATGAAACTTTTGCACTTGTTGCATGCCTTGACACCATCAGAATGTTACTTGCCATAGCAGCACAGAATAGACGGTCAGTTCACCAAATGGATGTGAAGTCATCTTTTCTTAATGGCTATCTTGAAGAGGAAGTATACATTGAACAACCACCCGGATATGAAATATTGGGACAAGAAGACAAAGTTTACAAGCTGAAGAAGGCACTGTATGGTCTGAAACAAGCCCCAAGAGCTTGGTATAGTAGAATAGATAATTATTTTACAAAAAATGGTTTTACCAGATGCAACAGTGAACCAACATTGTATACTAAAGTGAATGGAGATGGTAAAATCCTAATTATTTGTTTGTATGTAGATGATTTAATCTTAACTGGATATTTGTCAATTGAATTGTTCAAAGCAGAAATGATGAAGGAGTTTGAGATGACAGACTTAGGTTTGATGAAGTATTTTCTAGGCATTGAGGTAACACAAAATGAAAATGGCATTTTTATTTCACAGGAAAAGTATGCCAATGATGTTTTGAAGAGATTTAATATGATGAATTGTAAGTGAGCACCCACACCAATGGTAATTGGTCTAAAACTTAGCAAAGAAGACAAAGGCTCAGATGTGAATTCAACTTTGTACAAAAAGCTAGTAGGGAGTTTGACGTATTTAACCGCCAAAAGGCCAGACATCATGTATGCAGTTAGTTTAATCTCCAGATTCATGGAATGTAAAGAGCAGAACTCTTTAAATCAAACATCAATAAAACTTTGATTTTCATTCATATTCAAAATAAAATTGACAATTCATTCATTTAGACATCATAAAAACCAGTCAATTCCAACAACAAGACTTAAAGTCGATAAGATAGATTCAATTATACAATTCCAATTTAAATACATAAACATATCGTAATACACTTCAATGATAATCATACATAAGAAGTTGTAATATAAGTTACAATGCGAGACTTAGGCATTCAACCGCCTTAAGCTCTTCAATACATAATTACATAATACAATATAACATAAATGAAGATGACATCCTTTGATCTTCAATTCAAAAGTTAATCTTCAAAATGAAGACGAGAACAAGGATCAGGCACTTTTTTCGCCATACCTCGAAGCTTACGCTTCCCTGGAATTCTTAAATCATTCAAAGAATACCCGACCCTACACAAATCGCTTAGCAAAAAGAAGTCGACAAGCAAGATGGAATCTAGTGCGTGCCTAGTATAACTAGTGAAACCACAAGCATTTTCATTTTTCTAATTCATTTAAGAAACAAGCAAGTTCGATACTAGGATATGGTAGAGATTTCATTAATTCCATCTTTTTCAATGGTCCTTAAGTTACTTGGCCAAGTAAAATGTCATGCACAACAAATAAAGCAGTTTTGGAAAAGCAAAACTACACTCTCTAATAACCCATATTTGGCACTCATCTCGGAAGGTAACTTTCCCAAAAATATGACATGCACATTCATTTATCATGCATGCATGGTTCCAATCAATTAAATACAATCTTTCAAAATGTTAAATTTAACAAAAATCTTGTTTGAAGTGAAAACAGTTTAAAAGTTGTTCTTTTCATCAATTTAATCCATAAATGACATTAAATTAATATTTAAATCGAGTAAATTAAATAATCAAAAATAAATAAAGAAGGTGTATTTCCAGTATGTAATTAAGTACATTTTTAAAAACAGTCTTGAAAGAGCACACGTTCTTTCGTTCTATTACTCCTCAATTTAATCATGTTTACGTTCGTTTGGTTTCAAAGTAAATCATATTTTAACTTAATTAATTTACTTTATGTTTTGATTACCTTCAAAAAATAAATAATTACTTTTTCAAACAGAATTAAAATAAATCATTTTTGTTTCTATTTTGATTGTTTTGAGTTTTATTTGCAATTTTTGCTAAATTTAACTCCTATCTTGCAATCACGTTTAAAATTTAAAGGATATTTTATCAAAATATCTTCTGTTTGGAATATTTTTAAAGTTCCTGTAATTCAGAATAAAACAAACATTTTCTATTTAAGATATTTTTAAATCTAAATTTAAATGATGTTTTTATGTTTTGATTCTCTTCCTAAATCTAATCAGCTACTTCTCATTGTTTTCTAATTTAATTTTTCCTACAATCTTTTATGTTTTGAACTTGTTCAATGGGGTTTTGTTTTTCTGGTAATTTCGAGTTTGATGATCAAGAATTTACATAGAATTTGAAGAAAACATACATACTTTTTAATAGTTTCAAAGAAATAAGAAGTAGAAAATTATTTATTCTATTTGAATTCCTGAATTCATGTTTACCTTTGTGTTTAATAATTTCAAATAAAACTCTTACTTGGTAATTCTAGAAGTGATTGTTTGTGATTTTCTCTGTGAATTTCCTATTGTGAATTTCCTTTGTGTATCCTCTTTTATTTTCTGTGCACCTTTCTTCTATCTTTAGCACACATTTCCCTCCTCCTTTCTATATGCCTTTCCTCTCTGTCTCTTCCTTCTCTTAGGTTGCGCCCTTTACCTTCTAATTCCCTTTTCTTTGTTCCCTACCCCTTCTTTCCAGTGTGCGCATGGTTGGGTAGCAGTCTCCTTGGTGATTGAAATAAATTTGCTTCCCTTCCTTCTGGCTGTGTGTGGAGAAGTGTAGAGTCTTTGGTGACTACAAGCTGCAACCTCCCCTCTTGGAATGTGCATCCCCTCAAGACCTCTCCTCTTGTTGTGTATGGTGAGTGGGGAAGATAGACTTCCTTGTGGCTGCCTGTGATAGAAGAGGATGGGGGGGTGAGCAGTTATCTCTCCACACAGCGCATTCCTTATAACCCTGGCAGCGCCTATACTCCTCATTTCAACTCCAATTTGTAGTGTGTGGGGTGTGTAGGGAAGACTCCTGTGTTCAAAAAACTCTCTATCCTCTTGCTGCTTCTCCAAAATAAGATCAATTTCCAGTGAATCCCCCAAAATATCAACAACACCTAATTATATTTTTTTGTGTTCCAATGCTAAAAATGGATTTTTCTACCTCTTTTCCAATTCGAATTTCTTCACTCACTACTTCTTTCTTTCATGCAAATGGTAGATATTATCCATAATTTAGATCCACCAATTGAGGTTGATCAATAGTTCCATTCTCAAACTCCAATTTTTGTAATTTGATTGCTTTTCAGATTGATTGAAGATATTTTTCTTCAATTTGTTTAACTGAAGTTTTGAATGCAATTTCAATTTGACGTGAATTGTTTTTCAATAACTCAACTTAGATAATTATTTATTTATTCAACTATAATTTCCTCTTTCATAATTTTCAAATGAGAATTAAAAACTATTAGTTTTATAACACTTTATTTATTACATTTTAATAAATTTCGCAATAAAAGTCTATTTCATTAAATTTCAAAATACAAGCATCATTATTTTCAAACAATGATAAAATATTGACTTAAATAATTTGGTTATTTCAATAAGATCTATTTTCTTACAAATTAATAAAATCGTCATTTAAAGCAACATATATTTTTCCACATTTTGGAGAAATGAATAAAACTTAATTTAAAATTTGCAAACACAATAATCATAAAAATACATTAGAATATCAACTAAGTGAGTGTGTGAGATTCCATCATCCTCATAAATGTATAATGGCTAAAATGACTCTACCTGATCGTTGTTCTTGCCTTCAATCATGTTCACCTATTCCTGCGTTCACTTGCACTCGAGTTTTCATTAGCAATGACAAACCCCAAATTAAATAAAAATACATCTCGAATCATTGTAATTGCATTTCAATTTCAATTTCACTTCAATTTGAATTTCAATTTAACTTTCATTTAAATAATCATTTAACATAATATAATTAATCAATATCATGATTAATAATTGCATTTAAATAATCCGTAAAATCTATACATGACATCCTTCCCCTCTTGGAAGAGACATCGTCTCAATGTCTTATTAATCATTCAATAAGCATAACATCACAATCAATAAAACATACTATCTCAATCAGTAAAAACATAGTATCTCAATAGGTAAGCATAGTATCTCGATCGTAATGAAATAGTAACTAACAACATAGTTCTCAAACATAAGCATAAAAGAATAATAGTAGCATCCATGCGATCAAGGTTCACAACATGTGAATAAAAAACCAAAGTATCAAGTATCTCCGCATAAAGCAAATACTAATCTATGAAAGAAAATGAGGAAAATGATGGTCTATCATCCCAGAATCCTCCCATGTAGCACTATCCTCAGTATACTGGTCCCACTGGACCTTGTACTGAGTACTATCCGTGTTACACAGCTTAATGCTACGCCTGTCTAGGATTCAAATGGGCTCCACTAGAACCATCCCCAGATCCTGTACCTATAATGAACGCCAATCAAGAATATGAGATGCATCATGATGATATGGTTTCAATAAAGAAACATGGAAAACATTATGGAGTCGAGCTAGAGTAGGTGGTAACGCTAGTCTATATGCAACTGGATTAATAACTTCCAGTACACCAAAGGGTGCCACAAATCTCGGTGCCAACTTTGATGATTTCCCAAATGAGATAGAGCTCTTATGAGGCTTAACCCTCAAAAAGACTTTATCTCCTGCAAAAAACTACCTGAAAGTCATGTTCCTATCAGCATAGCTCTTCTGTCTATCGGCTGCTTCCTTCAACCTACCCTTGATCAGCTTCATTTTTTTATCCATTTCCTTGAGCATATCTGGACCAATGATGATCCTATCTTCCATTCTGTCCCAGCTAATGGGTGTGTGACATTTCCGTCCATAAAGTGCCTCAAAAGGTGCCATACCCATCGATGCATGAAATGAGTTGTTGTAGGCAAACTCAACCAATGGCAAATATTCCTCCCACTTGTACTGCTGATCCATGCAATACATCCTCAACAAATCCTCAACAACCTGATTGACCCTTTCAGTTTGGCCATTAGTTTGTGGGTGATATGCAAAACTAAAATTCAATTTAGTTCCCAAAGCCGCATTAAGTGTAATCCAGAACCTAGATGTCATCCTGGTATCCCTATCAGAAATAATGGTCTCTAGTACACCATGCAATCTGAATATCTCTTGCACAAATTTCTTCGCAAGAGTCAATGATCCATCTTTCATATTTTCAGGTATGAAATGTGAAACCTTCGTCAGGTTATCAACAACTACTAAGATGGTATCATGCCTATTCCTGCTCAAAGGTAATTCTTGGATGAAATCCATACTGATTACTTGCCACTTATACTTAGGTATATCGTGGGGATACAAAAGTACTATTGGATGCACATGCTCAACCTTGACCCACTGGCATTCCAAAAATCTAGCCACATACTCCATGACATCTTTCTTAAGCTTAGGCTAAAAATACAAAGCCTTCAACTCAGTTGCCATCTCTGTAACTCTTGGATGCCTTGAATAAGGTGCATCATGAACTTCCTCAAGAATCAGCTTCCTCAAATATCCACCCTCAGGGATATACGTCCTTCCTTGATATCTAACAATACCATCATACTCCATCACATACCAATTAAATCTATGATCTGAAGGATCTGCCTCTAAGGCTTGCTTGACCCTGTCATAATGCTTGTCTCTAGGAAGATACTGCAACACTTGTTGTCTCAAATTTGACCTTGTGGTCAACATAGTAGAGAGATGTCTTCTCCTGCTAAGAGCATCAACAACTCTATTTTCCTTACCCTTCATATACTTAATACCAAAATCATACTCACTTAGGAACTCAAGCCACCTCCTCTATCTCGCATTGAGGTTTGGTTGTGTGAAGATGTACTTAAGTCCTAAATGATCTATCTTAAGCTCAAATGGCTTCCCTAGGAGATAATGTCTCCACATATGCAATGCATGAACAATAGCTATGAGCTCAAGATCATGTGGCGCATAATTCAACTCATACTGTTTCAGTTTCTTGGACTCATATTCAACCACTTTCCCTTCTTGCATCAACACAACTCCTACACCTTCACCTGAAGCATCTGTAGTCACAATGAAGTTCCCATTAGGATCCGGTATAGTCAACACTGGTGCCGATGTCAACTTCTATTTAAGAATTTGAAATGCTTCCTTACACTTCTCAGTCCACTCATATTGTAGCCAATCTACAATTATTGTTGTATCCTGCAAGTCCCGTGAAACTACGAACTTCAGTAACACTCTGAGGTGTTGGCCAATCTACAATTACCTCTATCTTCGTATGATCAACTGAGATTCCCTCAGCAGATATGACATGCCCCAAATAGTGAACCTTCTTCTGAAAGAAAGTACACTTCAAAAACTTACCAAAAAGCTTTTGATCTCTTAGTCATTGCAAGACTATTCTCAAGTGCTTCTCATGTTCCTCTTTTGTTTTAGAGTAAATCAGAATGTCATCAATGAATATAAGCACGAAATCATCTAAACAGTCTTTAAAGATACTGTTCATAAGGTTCATGAATGCCGCTAGAGCATTCGTTAGGCCAAAATGTACCACTGTGAACTCGTAGTGTCCATACCGAGTTCTGAAATCTATCTTCGGAATATCCTCATCCTTAATCCTTAACTGGTAGTAACCTGATCTAAGATCAATCTTAGAAAACACTGTGGCCCCCTTCATCTGATCAAACAACTCATCTATCCTGGGTAAAGGATACCTATTCTTAATTGTAACCTTGTTCAACATCCTGTAATCAATACACAGTCTCAAGGTTCCATCCTTCTTCTTAACGAAGATTATCGGTGCACCCCATGGAGATACACTCGGTCTAATAAATTCTTGTTTCGGAAACTCCTACAATTGAACCTTCAGTTCATACAACTCTGTATTAGTCATTGTGTATGGAGCTTTGGATTGAGGCTCTGTTCTAGGTAAAAGTTCAATCGAGAAAGAAAATTCTCTCTTCGGTGGTAACTCAGTAAGTTCTTCCGGAAAGATATCCAAGAACTCTTTGAGAATTGGATAGCCCTCTAGACTTTGTTGGGCATTATCCATGTCACTCACCAATATAGCATATATGGAACATCATTTTCGATGTGCTTTCTTTAGCTGCATAGCTGAGATATGTCTCAACTCTAGAGGCTCTCGAGATCCTAAAATCTCAACTGGATGTCCAAAATCATCCAAATAACTCACAACCTTATTCTCACAGTTCATTATGGCTTTATGCTCAGTTAACCAATTGATCCCTAAGATCACATCATAAGAACCCAACGGTGCTACATATAGGTTAACTTGGGTTTAGAAATTAGGTAGCTCTAAATCACTGTATGATAAACAAGAATCTACCCTCTTCTCTGCTCGATTTCCATACTGAACCATCCATGAATGTGACATAAAACCAGGTCTAATAGGTAATTTACCAACTACTTTAGGATCAATAAAGCATTCAGTAGCTCCTATATCTATCAAAATAGAAATAGATTGACCAAAAAGCTTACCCGACATCTGAATAGGTGAAGCCTGAAAGTTTGCTTAACGATTGTCAACCGCTGAATGAATCTGGTGTTGTGGTGCTCGTTGATCATTACCACCTTGCTGACCTCCTGTACACTGAGTGCAATTGGAGGCATAGTGATATCCTCCACAATTATAGCATCCACCTCGTGGCCCTGGGTGACCACCTATCCTGTTCCTAATATTGGAGAAGTTGGTGTTATTATTGTTCACTTTCTTGTTTCCACCATTGCTCCCTTCTCCTTTATCTTGAGTGTTTGTTCCTCTCTTCAAGTTCCTGATCTGCTGATTATTATTATTACCCTTCTAATTATTGTTGTTATTGTTTTGGAACTTCCTGTTTCCAAAACCAGATTTAGCATTCACACTCTTCCTGTAGTTTGTCACCTATTGTAGCTTATGTTCCTGTTTTATAGCCTTCTCAAAGACCTCATCCATAGTCAATGGATTATGAATATCCACATCAACTCTAATCTGTGGCCTCAATCCTAGGATAAATTTCCGAATACGGAACCTCTCATCCATCTGATATTGTGGTACGTACTTCAGGAGATTAGTGAACCTCTCCCAGTACTGAGTAACTATCAAACCACCCTATGTCATATTCTAGAACTCTATCATCTTCCTGTCAAAGAACAGTTGTGGAAGCCACCTCTTCATGAAAAGTTGCAAGAACACTTCCCAAGTAGTCCCACCTGGTAGTAACTTCTTCTCAGTCTTCTCGTTATCCCACCAAGTAGCAACTTCTCCAGTAAGCTGGTATGCAGCCCAATCTACCTTGGTCTCATTGGACATATTCCTAAGCTCAAAGTACTTTTCTATCTCAATAACCCAAGCTTTAGCTCCATCACCTATAGTCTTATCATCAAACTTGGGCGATGCTACCCTTTTCAAATCTTTCACTAATTCTCCTTCAATCCTTGCTTGAGGATTTGGTACTTCAACCCTTGGATTATCATTATTGGGTTGCTCCTAATTTTGGGGAATTTCAACTCGAGGGTTTTGTCCTTCTCTGATACCTTGAACTTCATGTTCCAGATTATCCATTCAAGAACCCTGCTGATTCAAGAGATTGAGAATCTGATCCAACCTATCATTCTCATTACTTGCAGCAACTCCTTTTCCTCTTGTACCCATTATGTATCACAATTCCTACATCAAGGAATGTTTCTTTAGCGTAATGGACAAAGGACCCTAGTGTTCAAACCTAGGGCTCTGATACCAAATGTAAAGAGCGGAACTCTTTAAATCAAACATCACAAAAACTTTAAATAATTTCATCTATATTCAAAATAAAGTCGACAATTCATTCATTTAGACATCATAAAAACCAGTCGATTCCAAAAACAAGACTTAAAGTCGATAAGATAGATTCAATTATACAATTCCAGTTTAAATACATAAACGTATCATAATACACTTCAATGATAATCATACATAAGAAGTTGTAATATAAGTTACAATTCAAGACTTAGGTAGTCAACCGCCTTAAGCTCTTCAATACATAATTAGAGAATACAATATAACATAAATGAAGATGACATCCTTTGATCTTCAATTCAAAAGCTAATCTTCAAAATGAAGATGAGAACAAGGATTAGGCACTTTTTCAGCCCAACCTTGAAGCTTGCGCTTCCCCGGAATTCTTAAATCATTCAAAGAATGCACGACCCTGCACGAATCGCCTAGCAAAAAGCAATCGACTAGCAAGATGCAATCTAGTGCGTGCCTAGTATAACTAGTGAAACCACAAGCATTTTCATTTTTCTAATTCATTTAAGAAACAAGCAAGTTCGGTACTAGGATATGGTAGAGATTTCATTAATTCCATCTTTTTCAATGGTCCTTAAGTTACTTGGCCAAGTAAAATGTCATGCATGACAACTAAAGCAGTTTTGGAAAAGCAAAAATACACTCTCTAATAACTCATATTCGACACTCATCTCGGAAGGTAACTTTCCCAAAAATATGACATGCACATTCATTTATCAAGCATGCATGGTTCCAATCAATTAAATACAATCTTTCAAAATGTTAAATTTAACAAAAATCTTGTTTGAAGCGAAAACAGTTTAAAAGTTGTTCTTTTCATCATTTTAATCCATAAATGACATTAAATTAATATTTAAATCGGGTAAATTAAATAATCAAAAATAAATAAAGAAGGTGTATTTCCAGTATGTAATTAAGTACATATTTAAAAACAGTCATAAAAGAGCACATGTTCTTTCATTCTAGTACTCCTCAATTTAATCTTGTTCACATTTTTTTGGTTTCAAAGTAAATCATATTTGCACTTAATTGATTTACTTTTTGTTTTGATTACCTTCAAAAAATAAATAATTACTTTTTCAAACAGAATTAAAAAAAATCATTTTTGTTTTTGTTTTGATTGTTTTGAGTTTTGTTTGCAATTTTTGCTAAATTTAACTCCTATCTTGAAATCACGTTTAAAATTTAAAGGATATTCTATCAAAATATCTTTTGTTTGGAATATTTTTGAAGTTCTTCTAATTCAGAATAAAACAAACATTTTTTGTTTAAGATCTTTTTAAATATAAATTTAAATGATGTTTTTTTGTTTTGATTCTCTTCCTAAATCTAATCAGCTGCTTCTCATTGTTTTCTAGTTCAATTTTTCCTACAATCTTTTCTGTTTTGAACTTGTTCAATGGGGTTTTGTTTTTCTCGAGTAATTCACCGTTTGATTATCAAGAATTTACACATAATTTGAAGAAAACATACATACTTTTTTTTAGTTTCAAAGAAATCAGAAGCAGAAAATTATCTATTCTATTTGAATTCCCGAATTCATGTTTACCTTTGTGTTTAATAATTTCAAAATAAAACTCTTACCTGGTAATTTTGGAAGTGATTGTTTGTGATTTTCTCTATGAATTTCCTGTTGCAAATTTCCTCTGTGTATCCTCTTTTATTTTCTATGCGCCTTTCTTCTATCTTCAGCACACATTTCCCTCCTCCTTTCTATCTGCCTTTCCTCTCTGTATCTTCCTTCTCTTAGGCCGCGCCCTTTACCTTCTTATTCTCTGTTCTTTGTTCCCTACCCCTTCCTTCCTGTGCATGCATGGTTGGGTAGCAGTCTCCTTGGTGATTGAAATAAATTTGCTTCCCTTCCTTTTGGTCGTGTGTGGAGAATGGGAACCCTTGGTGTCTGTGTGGAGAAGTGGAAAGTCTTTAGTGATTGCAAGCTGCAGCTTCCCCTCTTGGAATGCGTGTCCCCTCAAGACCTCTCCTCTTGTTGCGTATGGTGAGTGGGGGAGATAGACTTCCCTGTGGCTGCTTGTGATAGAAGAGGATGGGGGAGTGAGCAGTTATCTCTCCACACAACGCATTCCTTATAACCCTGGCAGTGCCTATACTCCTCCTTTCGACTCCAATTTTTAGTGTGTGGGGTCTATAGGGAAGACTCTTGTGTTCAACAAACTCTCTATCCTTTGGCTGCTTCTCCAGAATAAGATCAATTTCCAATGAATCCCCCAAAATATCAACAACACCTAATTATATTTTTTTGTGTTCCAATGCTAAAAACAGATTTTTCTAGCTCTTTTCCAATTCGAATTTCTTCACTCACCGCTTCTTTCTTTCATGCAAATGGTAGATATTATCCAGAATTTAGATCCACCAATTGAGTTTGATCTCCAATTCCATTCTCAAACTCCAAGTTTTGCAATTTAATTGCTTTTCAAATTGATTGAAGATATTTTTTTTCAATTTGTTTAATTGAAGTTTTGAATGCAATTTTAATTTGACGTGAATTGTTTTTCAATACCTCAACTTAGATATTTGTTTATTTATTCAACTATAATTTCCTCTTTCATAATTTTCAAATGAGAATTAAGAACTATTAATTTTATAACACTTTATTTATTACATTTTAATAAATTTCGCAATAAAAGTCTATTTCATTAAATTTCAAAATACAAGCATCATTATTTTCAAACAATGATAAAATATTGACTTAATTAATTTGGTTATTTCAATAAGATCTATTTTCTTAAAAATTAATAAATTCGTCATTTAAAGCAACATATATTTCTCCACATTTTGGAGAAATGAATAAAACTTAATTTAAAATTTGCAAACATAGTAATCACAAAAATACATTAAAATATCAACTAAGTGAGTGTTTGAGATTTCATCATCCTCGTAAACGTCTAATGGCTAAAATGAATCTACCTGATCGTTGTTCTCGCCTTCAATCACATTCACCTATTCCTATGTTCACTTGCACTCGAGTTTTCATCAGCAATGACAAACCCCAAATTAAATAAAAATACATTTTGAATCATTGTAATTGCATTTCAATTTCAATTTCAATTTAACTTTCATTTAAATAATCATTTAACATAATATAATTAATCAATATCATGATTAATATTTGCATTTAAATAATCCATAAAATCTATACTTGAGATGGAAGCACCAAAAGAGTCACATTGGATGGCTGGAAAAAGAATTTTGAGATACATCAATGGAACAAAACATTTTGGCATTTAGTACTCCAGATCAAAAGAATTTAAATTAGTTGGCTACACAAATAGTGATTGTGTTGGAAGTGTTGATGATAGGAAAAGCACATCAAGCTATGTTTTTAACTTTGGTAGTGGAGTTGTTTCTTGGGCTTCTAAAAAGTAGCCTATTGTTATATTGTCATCAGCTGAAACTGGGTATGTCGCTGCAAAAAGTGCTTCATGTCAGGCAGTATGGATGAGAAGAATATTTAAGGAGATTCAAAATGAGCAGTCAGATGCTACACAAGTGAAGCAAACACATCGATACCCATTTCCATTTCATCTGGGAGCTAATCAACAATGGCGAAATCATTTCGGAGTTCTGTAGGACGGGGGAACAACATGCCGATATATTCACCAAGGCACTCGGTGTAGACAACTTTATTCTTCAATGAGCCAGACTAGGTGTCACGGATGGCAGAAGTTTCGTTCAAGGGGGAGTGTTGGAGTTTCACTCCACTCCCGCGCCTGTCTCCTACTCCTACCGCGCCCCCACACCCTCAGATTCACCTGCTCACGGTTCAACGGTGTCCACCAGGCTACCGCAACCTTTTGCTCTCCTGACGGTGGTCTCGCGGTGGTCTCGCGGTGGTCTTTCTCCTTGTCTACCGCTGCACTGCGGCTTCAACCTACCCGACCACGATAATGCAGGTTAACTGCTAGCGGTGTCTACCGCCACACCGTGGTTTACTTCATGACAACCCACGGTGGTGCAGTGTGCCTACCGCCATACCGCGCCCTCTCTGCTCATAGTCCGCGGTTGGGTGGTTAACTGTCGGCTCTTGGCTACCGCCATCCCGCGGTTATCTTTGTGATAGACCGCGGTGGCACGGTGCACCTACCGCCTAACTGCAGCCTTCAGTCTTTCAGACCGCAGTAACACGGGGTAACCGTTGGAGCATGGTAACCGCGGCCTCTTCAATACCTCATGCCGTTCAGCGGTTGTTTTGCGGCTTCAGCACTATACCGTGAACCCTCTCTTGCACACCCACGGTAGAGCGGTATTATGTGTTTTGGACGAGTCTTTGCTGGCATACGTGATTGCCATTAATTTTGTTTTTATATGTGGTTGTAAACTTTTATATATGGGAGTTTTTGTAATTTTGGTGACATAGAAAATTAATATGAAGATTGCTCTGAAGTAGCACATATTTTTCTTCGTTGTTCTGTGTTAATGTTTGAATTAGTAAAATATAATATTAATTTTTTTGTGTTATATTTATCTCCACCTAATCCTTCATTAAAGAGTAAGTGTTACATTTTCTGTGGGATAACAATTTTGATCAAACTAAATTTGTTCAATTTATCAATTGGCTCTTTGTCTCATTCTCTCAATCCTTTGCAGGCTGAATTTTTATTATTAATTCAGGGTTTTCTTCTTTCAGCCACCAATTAATAACTTCCATGTTTGTATCCGCTTTGTTCAATATAAAAAAAGTAAAGTGTTTGTTATAACTTAGGGAATCCACCACCTCAACTCTTTTAAAAATGTGTTTATTTGTATTTGAGTTAGACCACGAGTTATGTTGGAGTAAGTAAGAGTTTGAGTTTGAATTCGCCACAATGTATAGATAAATAAGTGTGAAGAATGTGGCAGAGTAGGAAGGAAGTGGAGTCAAAATTTCTGAGTAAATCAATATAAAAACAAGATTCACGTTGAAGTAAAGATAATTACAAATTCGCTGCAGTACACATGCATAAGTTTGGCAGGGATTGATTTGCAATGGCCATTGCCATTTATGCTCAGAATTGTACACCCTTTGTTGAATAGAATCTTGAATACTTTTCTCTCTGAAATTCGTGTTAAATCTGCAAATAAAAAATTCAACTCGCTGAGTTCAGTTGTGACGTGAACTGAGATTCACCCAGCTGTTGCAGATTTTGTTAAAGAAATGGATTGTGACCATAGACAAAAGAGAGATGCTGACTGCCATTATATAACACAGGAAATTTCATAACACTATACCTAGAAATTTTATATCAACCCACACTGAAGGAAAAGAATAAAAAATATTATATTCAACCTATAACAAAACATCAGGGCTGACTTGAATTTACCCTCAGTTGGAAGATAGCTGTCTGTAGATCAATGGACACTGTGAAAACGTTTCCTTAAACTTTGCCTACCACCCACATTTTTCCTTGTAAAGTTACACAACTTTGAATGTTTCTACTGCCGTGTAACTACTGCAGACAGGCAGGTAGAGGGAGCCACTCCATTGAATTCTAACAGGTGATTCTCAAGCCCAATTCAACTTCATTGAATTCTAACAGGTGACTCTTAATCCCAATTCACAAGCACAAGGTGGCAGGTGACTCTTAAGCCCAATTCACAAGCACAAGGTGGCTGTTTAATCCATCATATTCATGGTTGACTAGGGACCTTGTGGTCTTCAGGGAAAGTTGTAATATGAGTAAAAGATCATCTCAAAAGACAAAAGTTTGTATGTTGTTTGTTATTTAATTATTTAGAATTTTAAATGTGACAAATTATTTAAAAGTTTAAATATGTTTCTAAAAGTTAGGTCAAAATGGTTGATTTTTTTTCGTAATTTAGTTGTGCACATTGTTTGACTTTGAGATGTTGGAGAAACTTTTTGGTTTACTGAATTCTCATTCATCATTACATATCTTTATCAAAGAATATTCTTAAATATTATGTAATACAATAATCAAAGGTCAATTTTCACTAATAAAAATACGTCAAATGTTTATCATACTTTTTATCTTGGATGTACATTTGACTGTAATTATTAAGTTTTTAATTCAAAATCAATATGTACAGTCAAAAGAGCATCCAAAAAACTTCATAGTAAATAGAGTCAAATATGCAACCTTGTGATAAATGCTTAAGATGTAAAATCACTATGAGTGTCTCACAAACTCACAAGTCAACTAAATATATCCAAAACTAATTAAATTTTAAATTTGAAACAATAACTTTTATTTCACTTGCCTTTCAAATAGCAACACAGGCCACAAATTTATGTGTTTTTTAACAGTTAGTACGTTATCATGCAGACTTTATGAAATTATACTTTTTTTGGTTAGTTGACAATTTTACTGATCAATTTTTTTATCAATCTTGTTTTGATAATCTGTCCAAATCTTGATATTGAATTAAACCTCCAAAAGTTGTTCAAAACAGGCATACCGGCCTCAAATCAATCAATGCACATCTTAACTATTTAGACATGTTTATGTAAAGTAATTTATTCTCTTAAACTTAGTATTCCAGATGGATTCACAAAACATTAGAACTTTTTTAGCATTTCAATAAACTTTTGAGCCCAAGTACAATCTTACGACCTTTTCAGTGACAGGACCTCTGATGTTTCTCCAAGTTTGAAAAACTGAAAAGGCACAAATAATTTTTTTGCTTTTTGTCTCGGCAAGGTTGATTATTGCCCTAGTCATTAATAGCGTAGGTACTTTTATGCCTGGCAAGATTGATTAATGTCGCATTGTATATTTTCTATGCAGGTAGGTACAAGCCGAGAAATTCCAGGACGTTAACAAGTTTTAATAATATAGGAGATCTGAAAAGAGTCATATCGACCATACGTAACGATCAAGAAAAAGAAAAAAAGTGTGCATCGAGCCTGGAGTTTATTGGATTTTTGTATCAAAGTTTGATAATCTGTACTACCATGGCGACTCATGTTCTGCCATGTTCAAATCCAGTGACCTGTAACGATGTGCCTTTCTTGACCACTTACAAAAGAGGTGGTCGAGTCCTGTACGTCCAGTTTAACTAGCCAATGGATATCCTTCACAAAGTCCTGTCCTTTGACAGCTTTTGATCTGCTTCTTTAAACTACAATACCTATATTTCAACGATCTGAGCTTCATGTGATGATTCCAAATGTTTGATTATTTTAGCCCAACAATTTCGTAATACTGTGAATCACAGTTATTGGATATCTTACGTTTTGAAACGCTGTTAGGATGTACGAATGTGTTACAGGGAAATAAGTTGCATATACTTGTAAAATTATTTATGTTCTTGAATAGTAAAAAAAAAATGTTTATGTTTAATGAGTCAAGTACTTTATATTTATTATTTATATTCTACCAGTCTAGGTATTGTTTATATATTGTTTGTTTAATAAGTTCTATTAACTGTGTTGTGTCTTAGATTTATATAAAAAGTCAGAGATAAAATATTAAATATTTGTGTTGAGGGAAATAAGTTACATATTTTTAAGAGTATTTATTTTCTGTCAGTCAAATAGTTCATATTTATTGTTTATTAGAATGAGTTATATTATAAATATTTGTGTTAAAGGGAAATAAATTATATACATTTTTTATATCATTTATTTTCTCTAAGTTAAATATTTTATATTTATTGTTTATTCGATGAGTTATGTTGGTGTTTTCCTAACAAAGCTTTGAAATTTTCTAAAGGATTACTAGCCCTTATATTCAAGAACTACAAAAGCTTGTGGCCAACTAATGGGTATGGATTTTCAGGCTCTTACCCCTACTCTTTAGGCTCTATGGGTCCAAGGAGAGTGTTTCTTATTGTGTTCCTTTGATGTTTGATGCCTCAAGAACACCTCAACACATAGATCTATTCCTACTAAGTGCAAATTGTTACTACTTATTGAAAGCTTGGCAGGCCCTTGAGTGAATAATCACCTAATACTAGGGATTGAGTGATACTTTAAGCACATACATCATAATTTGAATATTTAATGATTTATAATTTTGTTCTTATATTTAATGATTTATAATTTTGTTCTTCTTTTGTATCCCTAATCCAATATACTATTAGCTCAAATGCCTCATTATTGTCCATGAATAGACCAATGCTTCATCAATTGGGTAAATCGAGTCAAATATGTAATAACTAGTAATATATCAATTAATGAATCTAAAATGTGCGGCCTATTATCATAGTGCTTTGCAATATGAGAACTCACAATGCCTGGAACATACTTCTTACCAAATCCTATGCACTTCTTTACAAATCTATGACTCTCTTTGAGCATTTAATTAACTCTTTGAGTTAAAGAAAAAAGCAAAGCCATACATTCAATTGAACCATTGAAGATAAACGAAAAGACCTTTGATATTTTCATTAATAATTTGCAAAAGAGGATACAAAGGAGAGTATTGTTTCAGAACTTAAGATTTGTTTCGATATCGGTAATTTCTATTAAATCATTCAAGACTACTACATATATACTCCGAACCAAGACAATGTATTGTTCTACTCATTGACCATTTACAGTATGCTTCACATATGATCTAAATTCTACCTAGATCATCTCGAGACTTCAAAATTCAACCTCTTGTAATTAGCCATGAAATCCCTTTTATAGATTAAGGGAGCAACAAGCATCTGGCTAAAATGCAATTATAATTCAAAATGAATTTCATTTCAAATCAAATTCTAACTGCATTTCAGAAATTCCCTCAAACAGTTATATGTAATCATTTACCAAACAAGGGAATCATAATTTCACACTATCAGCCAAAACAAGGAGACGTTGCCACAACCGCTTCAAGATGCCATTGAGCCTTTGTAATCCGCATTCACCAGCACAAACTTCATGATACCAACCATTAAGAACCCACATAGACAAAGGAAACCATGAAAACTGCCATGATTCACATTATCACACAAACACAAAAACTAGGACCAAGTATCACCCACTTAATCAAATGGAGAAAATGCATGCCCACTTCATGTCTTGGTAGAGGCTAGAGAAACCACCCCCTCATCCTCATCAGCATTCTTATAGGAACGGGTACGTCCACATGATGCTCTCATAGAAATTGGGTAAACTATGATCACCTCCTCATTTGCTCCAATTCAGTTAAGGCCATGAGATATCAGCCATAACTAGAGTCAATCTCAGCCTCACCATTCGAACAATCCTCAAAAAGGTCGATGGGCGAATGATGCTTTCCTATATAGGCCTGATGATACTTGTCCTTCATCACCACCTTTTTCTCAGATTGGTTAATCTCCTTTTCCTTACCTTTGCCTCTTTCCCTAGAGACAATTCTTCCTCTTAAATGATAAGTGCACCTATAGAAAATTTGTGCAGGCCTACCACCACCTATTATACTTCCCTATGGATTTGCATGGATTTCAAGCACACCCTGCTCGGTCATAGAGGAACCATCATGAGACTTCAAAAGATCAAGTCTTTCTGAGCATCTCATCTAGGACTAATAGATGTGTTCAGTCGACTCATTTTAACCAAAAAATTCTCAAATTGTGCAATAGTTTCACACACTCACAACAAGCACGCAATTCTTGAAGACAATTGGTGAAACAAATCAACTTTCACATTGCATTAAATAGAAAAAAATATATCATGCATCATTAATGTTCTGAGAGAGTTTGCACAAGTGAGTTGGCAACTTGGTTTGCTTGTGTTAGAGCCCCTAATTATCCAGGTCCACAAAAAAATTGCATGCCAATCTCAATGATTACAAGAGAGTAATCACTCACATGCACTAGGATCAAGCTGATTATCATCCGTAGGCCTAGTGCCATTAATATTTGCTTGCGTAAAGAAAAGTAGCCACCTCTTATTCTTTTGATTTTCATTCAAAAAATGCTCATTGATTTCCTAACGAGATGGCTAATCGAATGACCCAAGAAGAGCCAATTGGGTTTGGATTCTCGAGACTATCACTTGACAACCCATTAGCCAATGAGATTGTGATAACTAGACACTGTGTGCTCTCTTCGAGGGCCCCTCCCTTCCTCTTTCTACCTCCAGCAGAGTCCACATGTCACAATCATGTAGCCTGCATGGGACGTTGGAAAACAATTTTTAAAAACCTATGTGACATGTGTGCAACGACCCAGATTCGACTCTAGCAGAACATCATGACCATCAATTCATAATCATAAGACGTTAGGCTCAATAGTTGGGACCGGGCCCCATACTCTATGAGAGACATGTGGCGCAATCATGCATGCCACACGACCCTTCAAAAATGAATATTTTAATCATTGTGCAATGTGTGCACAATGGCTAGGATTCAACCTTTAGATCTGACGAGCCAAATTTCCTGCACGCATAAATAATGTTAGTCATAAAAAGGGGGTCGTGACTAGGTTGACTGATTATGACCCTCATGAATTAAAAAATTAAGGCTCAAGTCTTTCAAAAGTGAAATATTTTTCCTGACTTTGGAAAAATTAGCAATGAAAGACACACGATGATCGACGGGCCTAGGCCAAGGGGCCGGTAAAGATAACAGGCTAGATGACATAAGTTGTAACTAAGAAAACCAATTACTAGATACAGTCGGTCAACGAAGAAATATAAGCCAAGGATAACTGATGGTAAAAACATGAATAAAACCATGAAACCTAGACCCTAATGTCAACAAGACATGAGCAAACAAATTTTAACCATGAAATAAATGGGACCATGAAATTTTTTTAGGGTTCCACTAGTGGCTCTGACTGAGGATGTATGTCTCTTGCAGGTATAGAAAGAGCTTAGATCTCATAGACCAGTACACAAGGACCAAAACCAAGAGCTTGTCTGTACAAGACAAGTACACAAAACACAAAGGAAATACACCAAACCTTATATACAATCATTATAGTATTGCACAAAGTGCCTCCACTTTAGGAGGTCTCATCCAATTCCACTAGCTTCAATTTTTAAGCTTGGTGGCCCAAGGCTCCCCAAATTCTGGAACCAATTCCTTCATTTGTCAAAAACCTCACTTCCAATCATCTATGATGGATTGATACCCATATTGGGAATTTCCCAATAGTGATCATCATTATGATGGGTACCATCAATCCCACATATCTCAAAACTACCTTGGTCACAAACCTCAAACTTATCAAGTTGAAGTGAAAAAAAGAAACATCCATATTCCACTTGATCATATACCCTAACATCACATTCAATTTTCATATCAAATTTAAATACAAAAACACTGTGTAGCATACTAGTCCAACAATCTCCTGAAGCATCAGAATGAAAGGACATAGTTTCAAATACATCTTAATTCTGCTTCACATAAATATTATCCTCATTAAGTGGAAGAAAATCTATAATGATGTCCAAAAGATGAGGAGCATCATCAAAGAACTCAACTACATATTCATGTTGGTCAACAACATACCCAATGTTATCAACATCATTTGGCTGCCATACACATGAACCAAATTGCCCTTCATTATTTATGAGCCTTAATACCAACCCATAGTCTATATGGGCATCAAGATGTATAGTACAGTCATTAAATAATGAAACTCCTTTCTCATCAATGTACACATCATTCTCTAAGAACTTTTCATTAGACTCAATATCCACCAACTAAATAATGAGACTCTTGTCCTCATATTATTCATTCTTCTTATTTTCGGCATGCTCTCTCTCATGTGGCTGAAACATTTCTAGGTCATCCTCATAAAGGAAATTAAATTCCTGGGAGAAACACTCAAAGACTTCAATCTCCCCTTGATCCTTAGTCTCACCTACCCCAATAGTACCGAATGTGAAAGATTCATAACCACTTTCATCAAAAGACTTGCTAGTGTACTGCTTTGCTTGCTCACAACCATACCCTTGTTGTAAGTATGGATGTGTTTGGTGGTGCTGTCATTAATTTTGTCATTGATGTCAACAAAGATTTGTGTTTTTTCCAAGTTCTTTTGAGAAAATTTGAGAAATAATGAAAGCAAGAATAAAAGTGTGTTCTGTGTGTGCTTCAGTATTGTGGTTTGCATCTCTTCTATGTTGATCCTGTGCCTATACAGATCTGTAGGTGTGTTTACAAGCTTTAATGAATCATATATATTGAGTTTTAGCTTCTAGTTTGATGAAGAGAAGAAGATATGTTCACCAATGTGTGAACTGGTTTTCCAGAACTATTTGTTTGTGGACTGGGAGAAATGTTTTGGCTCCGCAATCTTCTGATATTTGGTTTCAGATCTTTCAAATCTAGGAGATGACTATTTCTGATGGTTTTTGTGTTCTGACAAAATTTCTTGTGGTTTGGCACTCCAGAAGACCTACTCCAAATTCTTTTTGTTTTTGTTGGCTGTCTCGGTTGAACTGTGGAAGTGTTCTCTGTGAATGAAGTTTGTTCAAATTGTTATGGATGTATCTAAGCTGTTCTCAGAGATGGTAAAATGACTGGTGAAGTGTATTGAGAAATGCACGTGTGTTTATCTTGCTAGAGATGTGTGTAGTTTAAATATCATTGGTGTTTTCATTAGGTTTGGCTGACCTGGTGTCTACACATTACATTTGGATTTTGCATCGACTTGAGGAAGTGTGTGTGAGCTTCAAGATTTTATTTGGCTCCTAGATTAAATATGTATTTGATCCCCTCACATTCTTATCCACCTCGGAAATGTTGAGTAGCTAACCTAGTTTGAATTTGTAAATACAATTATATAGTCGACCTTGGAAAATATTCTTGAGGTTGAAGATGGTATAAATGAAAGTTAAGCTGTAGTGACCAAGGCAATGAGCCCTTAATCTGGGTAGTGAGCCTTTGTATTTGGGCAATGAGCCCTCTGGAAGTGAGCCTTTGTATTTGGTATTGCATTACTACTATATTGTGAGTTAATCCTCACTGTTGTTTTTCCCTCATTAGGATTTTCCACATAAATTTGGTATCTCTCATATTGTGGTTTTGTTATCTACATTTCATGTTCACACTTAATAACATATTGGAGATAAAGTGGAATTAATTAATTTAAGAAGTAAATAATTTGATACAACTAATTCAACCCCCCTCTTAGTTGTCTTTTTCATTTCAACAATTGGTATCAAAGCTCTAGTTCCTCGGTGAAAAGCTTAACCACTTGAGGTAGATCAGATGGTTCACAAGTTGCAACTTTCTATGTTTGATGGAGCTAATTACAATGATTGGAAATAACATATGAGAAGTTATCTGATTTCACTTAGTTTTAATACCTGGAAAGCTGTGGAGAAAAAGTGTGTGATTCTAGAAGTTGGACCTTCCTTTGCTGATGAGGTTGCAGCTTTTGAAGAAAATTAAAGAGCAAGGTTTGCTATCTTTAGTGCTTTATCTAAAAATGAAAGAGCGAAAGTTATTTTTTTGGCTACAACAAATGAAGTATGGACAAAAATGAAAGACATTTATGAAGGGAATGAGAGAGTATTAGAGTTGTCAAGGAAATTAATTGCTAAGCGAAAATTTGAGAATCTAAGAATGGAAGATGGAGAAGACATTGCAAGCTATTATCAAAGAGTTGAAACTATAGCAACTGAATCAAGAATCAAGGTGGTACCATGAAGGATGAAAACATAGTTGAGAAGAACTTGATGACCTTACCAGACAATTACAGTGAAAAAGTATCTTCTCTTGAAGAACAGTATGATCCAAAGACATTCACTAAGGAGCATCTATTTCGTTTCTTGAATGCATTTCAGATGAGAAAATTTGCAAGAGATAAGGAGAAGACTGAAACAACCTTTAAAGCCATGAAGATAGAAGAAGAAGAAGATGATGATGATACAAAATATTTGGAAGAAAATTTCACAAGGAAATCAAAGATAAGTACTGGTAAATACGAAGGTAAGTTGCCCTTTAAGTGTTTCAATTTGGGAAATATTGGTCATTATGCATCAAGATGTCCTAATAGAGCTACACAAAAGAAGAACAAGGATAATAACAATAATTACAAGGATAAGAAGGATAAGAATTTCAAGAATATGTATTATGTTAAAGAAGATGTAGGAATTTTTGATGATGAATTTGACCTTGAGGAAGACAAATATGAATGTTTGTTCCTAGACCTGGAAAAGAAATGTGCAAAAGAACCTAGTCTATAGTGTAGGAAGGATGAATCAAAAGGTACTCTAGTAACTGTTTTTTATGCCAGACAAGATGAAGACTTTTGGGTAATTGACAATGGATGTTCAAAACATATGACTGGAGATAAGAGTAAGTTTACTAAACTTGAGAATTATGATGGATGCATAGTCATGTTTTGAGATGATTTTGGTGCTAAGATTGTTGAAAAAGGAACAATTAGCTTTGATGGAAAACATAATACTGATTATGTCTATTATATAAAGGGTTTAAGGCATAATATCTTATGGTTTGGACAAATTTTCAGCAAAGGTTTTAAGCTTGTGTTTCAGGATAACACTTGTGAGATCAAAAGAGGATTTGGAACTGTGGTTGCAGCTAGAAGAAGAACTCATGGAAACATCTATCAACTCAAAGGTGGTGATGGTTAGTGTTTTTTTCTCAAATTAATGAGGGTTGGCTCTGGCACCAGAGGATGGGACATGTGAATTTTGACAACCTGGTTAGGATCGGTTCTAGAGAAGTTGTGAGAGATCTTCCTAGAATCATAAAGCCTTCAAATTCAATTTGCAGAATTTTTTAGATGGGAAAACAAACAAGGAACAATTTTAAAGAAAATGATCAGTCATCTACTGGAATGTTAGAATTAATCCATACAAACCTCTATCATCCTACAAGAACATGAAGTCTAAGTGGCGACATGCACTTTATGATTTCGATTGATGATTACTCTAGGATGACATGGGTTACATTTCTTAGAGAAAAGTATTAGGCTCTTGATAGATTCAAGGAGTTTAAGGCAAGAGTAGAAAATGAGGCAAACCTAAGAATTAAATGTTTAAGGTTTGATAGAGCTGGAGAGTTTACATCCAATGAGTTCAATTCATTCTATGATAAGCATGGTAGAAAAAGACATTATTTTGCTCCTAGAACCCCACAACAAAATGGACTTATAGAGAGAAAGAACTAGACTATGCAAGAGGCTGCCAGAACTATGATGAAAGAAGCAAATGTTCCTAATGAGTATTGGAGAGAAGTTATTCACACTGCTGTTTAGATTCTTAATAGAGTTCAAGTCAGAGGTAACAACACTAAGAACCCTTATGAACTATGGACTGGTAAGACTCCTACTGTAAAATACTTTAAGGTATTTGGAAGTAGATGTTATATTAGAAGAGATGAAGAAAATCTTGGAAAATTTGATGTTAGATGTGATGAAGGAATTTTACTTGGATATTCAAATAACAGTAAGGCTTACAAATGTTTTAATAAAAGACTAAGATAAATAATTGAAAGTACTAATGTGAAGGTTGATGAAGCTATATATAGGCTAGTGGAAATAACTGAAGTTGAACTTGATGAGCCTATTTGTATACAAATACAAGAAGAATAAAAGGAAGAGAAAGAATAAAGTGACAAGCAGGGAGAAAATTCAGAACCTGCACCTAAGACTCCCAAATATGTTCAAAAAAATCATTCGGAGGAACAGATAATTGGAGACAAAAGTGGAGTGAAGACAAGAAGCAAAATGGTTGAGGTAAATTTTTGCCTACTCTCTAAAATAGAACCTAAAACTATGAATGAATCATGTGATGATGAAAGTTGGGTTAGAGCAATGAAAGAGGAACTATAGTAGATACAAAAAAATGAGACATGGGAACTAGTCCCTAGACCTACATACAAGAATGTAATTGGTTCTAAATATGTATTCAGAAACAAGATGAATGAAGATGGTGAAGTGGTAAGGAATAAAGCAATACTTGTATGTAAAGGATATTCATTGTTTGAAGGAATATATTTTGAAGAATATTTTGCACTTGTAGCAAGAATGGAATCAATTCGAATGTTCTTGGAATTTTCAGCTCATAAAGAATTCAAAGTACATAGATGGATGTCAAATCTGCATTTCTGAATGGAGAATTGGAAGAAGAAGTGTAGATGGAGCAACCAAAAGGTTTTTCACTATCAAACAAATTGGACATGGTTTACAAACTAAAGAAGGCACTTTATGGACTGAAGAAAGCTCTCAGAGCTTGGTATGCAAGATTGGAGAGATACTTGAGAAAGCGAGAATTCAAGAAAGGGTCCACAGACAATAATCTTTACTTTAGGATTGAGAAAGAGAAGATTTTGATAGTTGTGGTATATGTTGATGACATCTTTTTTGGTGAAAATGAAGTTGTGTAAGATTTTTGTTGAAGAAATGCAAAAGGAATTTGAAACATCTATGATTGGTGAACTGAATTTCTTCCTTGGACTTCAAGTAAATCAAACTAACAAAGGGATATTCATTTCACAATCTAAGTATGTTAAGGAATTGTTAAAGAATTTTGGGATGGATGACTCTAAACTAGTGTGTACCCCTATGGTAAATATATGCAAGCTAAGTAAGGATGATGAGTCTGCTAAACTTGATCAGAGCATGTACAGATCCATAACTGGTGGAATTTTGTATCTTACTGATACTAGATCGGACATTATGCATGCAGTATGTTTAGTTGAAAGATTTCAATCACAACCAAAGGAAGCACATGTTAAAGCTGTGAAGAGGATATTCAGATATCTTAAAGGAACTCCAAACTATGGACTATGGTATCTGAAGGATAATGATTTCACTTTGAATGCCTACACTGATGTTGATTAGGTTGGATGTGTAGATAATCAGAAGAGTACAAGTGGAGGATCATTCTTCCTTAGAGGAAGATTAGTTTCATGGTTGAGCAAGAAACATGATTCAGTTTATCTATCTACTACAGAAGCAAAATATATTGCAGCAACATCTTGTTGTACACAGGTACTTTGGATGAAGCAAACTTTGATGGAAATAGGTGTGGTAAGTGATGAACCTACTTCTATCTATTATGACAATACAAGTGCTATAAACATTTCAAAGAATCTAGTGATGCATTCCAGAACAAAGCATATATCTATCAAGTATCTTTTTTTGAGGGAGACGGTATTGAGAAATGAAGTTAGAATTGAACATGTACCTACCAAAGAAGAAGTTGTAGACATATTCACTAAGGCCCTTCCAAAGGATACCTTTGAGTATCTAAGAGGGAATTTATGGGTTACTGCCCCTCCTTCTTTGAACTAAGTGTACATGGAGGTGCATCAATCCAGTGGATTCACATAACTTTTGTTCTAGACTAATGATTGAGGTCTAGTCCTCAGGGGGAGTAGAGAAGTGCATTGTTGCATTATATAATGTGGGTGTACTCTTTAGGGGGAGTTAACATATATTTAAATGGAAAGAAATTACTTTTCCATTGATTTCAAAGGGGGATAGAGATTCATGTGAAAAATTTATTCTTGGTAGGTTGTTGCTTCTGAAAATCATGTAGGATGTGGGAGAGAGAATCATGTGAAAATTTTATGCTTGGCAAGTTGTCACTTCTAAGAATCATGTATGTTGTCTTTGATGGTTTTTCACATCATGTGTTGCCATCAATGACAAAGGGGGAGATTTTTGTAAGTATGGATGTGTTTGGTGTTGTTTTCATTAATGTTTTCATTGATGTCAACACAAATTTATGTATTTTCCCAGTGCTTTTGAGAGAAAATGAGAAATAATGAAAGCAGGATTAAAAGTATGTTTTGTGTGTGATTTGCTATTGTGGCCTACATTTCTTCTATGTTAATCCTATGCCTATGCGGATCTGTAGGTGTGTTAATAAAATTTAATGAATCATATATACTAAGTTTAAAATTTTGGTTTGATGAAGAGAAGAAGATATGTTCACTGGTGTGTGAATTGGTTTTCCAGAACTATTTGTTTTTGGATTGGGATGAAATTTTTGGCTCCACAATCTTATGATATTTGGTTTCAGATCTTGTGGATCTAGGAGATGACTATTTTTGATGGTTTCTATGTTCTGACAAAATTTCTTATGGTTTGGCACTCTAGAAGACCTGCTCCAGAGTCTTTATACTTTTGGTGGTTGTCTCGATTGAACTGGTGAAGTGTTCTCTGTGAATGAAGTTTGTTGAAATTGTTTCGGATGTATCTGAGTTGTTCTTAGAGATGGTAAAATGATTGGTGAAGCATGTTGAGCAATCCACATGTGTTTAGCTTGCTGGAGATGCACATACTTTAAAGATCATTGGTGTTCTCATTAGGTTTGGTTGACCTGGTGTCTACACATTACATTTAGCTTTTGCATCAACTTGAGGAAGTGTGTGCAAGATTCAAGATGTTATTTGGGTCATAAATTAAATGTCTTTGGTCCCCTTACATTCTTATCCACTGTGGGAATGTTGAGTAGTCAACCTAGTTTGAATTTGTAAATGAAACTGTATAGACAACCTTGGAAAATGTTCTTGAGGTTGAAGATGGTATAAATGCAAGTTAAGTTGTAGCAAATTTCATATCCATCCATCATTTGATTCGAGCAAGAGAAGAGTGTGTGAACAAGTGCAAAAAGCAAAGTGTGGTGAAAAAATTGTGGCAATAGTACTTCATTGTATTCATAATCTTTTGATCAAGTTGTGAAGTGCGTGGAAATCCTAGTGGTGGATTTTTATCGATTTCTTTGTATTTTTTTGTAGGTAGTGAGCCTCTCTTTCTGGACAGTGATTCCTAAGTTAGCGAGCCATTAATTTGGGTAGTGAGCCTTTGTATTTGGGAAGTGAGCCTTTGTATCTGATATTGCATTACTATTATATTGTGAGTTAATCCTCACCATGGTTTTTCCTTCATTAGGGTTTTCCACATAAATCTAGTATCTCTAGTATTGTGTTTCTGTTATCTGCATTTCATATTCACACTTAATAACAGATTGGAGATAAAGTGGAACTGATTAAGTTAAGAAGTAAAGAATTTGATACAACTGATTCACCCACCCTCTCAGTTGTCTTGTGCATTTCAAAAACACTGACCATGCATCCAAGGCATCATTAGTGTTAGAATTGGCTATGGTTTCCAAGATCTTGAGACCAAATGGAAAGCAAAAAAAGAGAGAATAGAATGTGACAAGAATTAACTATATTCTTATCAATATGATTCAATGATATGATTGTGATGTGATGTGCAATGTAGTAGAAACCCCTTGGTTATATAGCCAAGGCGAGATGCAAGATGCCATAGAATTATGAAAAGTACCTTCATCATATGACATGAGACAACTAATCACACTTACCTAGGTTCACATGTGTTACAAGTAAAAAGATAAGATAACAACTAATGGAAACTAACCCCTTCTAGAAAGATTTCTTCCTATGACCTAACTAAACTTAACATGTGTAAATAAGTCCCCTAGTAATGAATGAATTAGGTACAAGAATTTATTTACACCAACACTCCCCCCTTAAGTGCAATTTAGGGAGTAGAAATTTATTATGAAAATAACACAAAGATGGGTCTCAGCTACAAGGCCATGCTAGGTACCCATGTACATATGAAAAAGAAATCTCTCACAAATAGAGAAAAGCAGAAAACCCAGTGCGACAAAACTCCTCCCTAAAAGAGAGATGAAATAAAAAAAATGAAATGCTCTCAATGATGCATGAGAATTTTGAAACCCCATGTGAGGAAAAAGACCCCCCAATAAGAGAGAAGTTGAAGAGAGACAAGGCAGCCCCCCTTAATGTTGAGTCTCTTGCAATGATTGGATCTGATGTGAGAAATCCCAATTTCAAGAAGCCAAATGTCTCCTCTGAATTATAGTTCATGCTAGAAGTGTGATCAACAGCCAAAAGAACAATGTCACCATCAGAAGAAAAATCGGCAAGGTATACAACCGATATGAGTGATAAACCACCCCAGTAGCAATGATCTCTCTACTTTCCAAGTCTCAAATGATGACTAAATCAAGTGTGAACTCCACAGTCCTCCCATCTCCACCATGTGTAATATGATATATGGAAAGAAGATTGTTCATCAAAGGAGGAACAAACAAAACATCCTAAAAAGTGTTGTCCCCAAAACTAATAGATCCCTTCCCAATTACACTCATGTATGTATTGTTTCCCATCAAGATAGGAGACATAATACAAGGATGAAAAGAAGAGAATATAGACTACGAAGATGCCATATGATGAGATGTTCCTAAATCTAGAAGCCATCTCCTTGATCTTGAACCAAAAAAAGCACAAAGAGCTTGACCTTTATTTCTTGATGTTGAAGCTCGACCTTTGTCCTTTTTAGACTATTTTGAAGAAGAAGGAGAAGAAGGTGATTGAGACATTCTAGAAGGAAAATCATTTAGATTATTTTTGAGAATATGTTTCAACTCTTCAATATCCTTCTTATGATATAACAATAATGTTCTACATGTCCATCCTTCTTTCAATATGCACAAGTAGGTCTCTCCTTCTTACATGTTTCCCCTTTATAAGAAGATTTTTTCTTTGTTTGATCTTGATGTGGATTATTCTTTGATTTCTTCTGTTTCTTATTTGATTCTGATTCTTTCACCTGACTAACCAACAATGCTTGAGATTTAGTAGTCTTGATGAGACCCATTGAGATAAGCTTTTTTTCTCATGTATCAACATCTCAAAAAAATATGCAAATGAAGGTGTAGTATGTGCAGACCCCATAGTCAATCTATGAGTATGAAATCTAGAAACAAAATAAGCATAATCAAGACCAATTTTGTTCATTGTATTGTAGATCAACTGAATGTCCTTCTTATCAATTCCACATGCTTTACATTTCTCTCTTAGATCATTAACCTTAGTGATGTAGTCTTGGATGTTGTCAATTTTCTTAGGATCAAGGCTCATCAGTTCATTATTAATTTGGTAGCCTCTGACTTCATCTATAGTACCATACAATGTTTTCAATTTGTCCCAAGATTCATAAGAAGTTTTACATGATTCAATTTGGAACAAGTCTTGAGAAACTAGCCTACCAAGACACCTAAGAGCTTTGGTATGTTCAATTATCTATTTTATCTTGTTATATGCATCTATAGGTTCAATTACCTTATTTTGAACATATAGAGAGTGACCTTTAGTCATTAGAATACTCCATGCATTTTGATGCCATGTTGAATAATTATATGATGTAAGAAAAGGATCCTTCGAATGATCCATGAAAATGAGAGAGCAAAAGAAAATAGATCAAAATAATGCACCAAGAGACCCCCCCAAAATCACTCAATCAAGAACCCCCCCAAACAATATATGATTTGGCACTTTATATTTAGTGTGTTTATAGTTGCCACTTGCCAAAAAACAACGAAGTGGACTTTGATCTTGGTACATGTTAATGCCAAATTTAGCCACAGAATTAAGTAAAATATTTGGTACAAAATGAGAGTAATCTGATCATACCATTAAAAAGGACACTAAAAATTATGCACTTTAAAAAAAATTGCACCCAAAAATATTACCATAGGAGCAAGATATGAGATCTCGAAGTTCCCAAAATGAGGACAAAGCAGCAACACCTATGAAAATTTGTAATTTCTGGAAAAACAGACACCAAAACCAAAAACCAATTGCACCACTGCGAATAGCGCAAAAAAATAGCCCAAATAAATAAATAAAAATCTCGAAAAAAGGAGCCAAAATGACTGAGATATTTGAGTTCAAAGTTGAACTGCAAAAATGAAAATTCAATTGGAGAGGGGAAAAATTGTATTTTTAAAATGCTGGTGTATTGTTGACATCAACATACCAATAGCTTAAGTTTGACGTGCATTAGGCCGTCAAAAAAGAATATGCTCTGGCCCGCTGGAATATTCGGGTTCCAATAGATTAAATTTGATGTTTACCTGAATGTCACACCTGTGTAGCACACATTGCAAAAATCTTCAAATGGTGACGAAATATTTCGAATTGATGCTATCGTAATCTTTTCAAATTGTTAGAATATGTTGCTAGGGAATATTCTAACCGATTATTATTTGATCATCGGGTTTTTGTGGAGAAGCCGTCGGATTTAATTATTTGACTAGCCAAATGCCGGTAACCTTTTTGCTGCCAGTTATGGAAATGGGGGGTGCTGGGGGTCATGGTCTATTTCCACATGGCACTCACAGGACCTACTCGTAGGTATTGTGGGTATAGGGTACGCTGAGTACCCCGTCACTTGCATACTTCACATAAATTAAATCCTTCCCCTTTTTCTAGTATTTGTTTTAAAAAAAATTCACAAAAACTTTATTCGACAAACAATACAAAGTTTTCAAAAAGAAAAAAATTTTAAAAAAATTGAAATAAAAAATATTTTATTTTTAGAAATCATACCCTTGACACATTTATGAGGACCCGGGGGGTTGTATTTTTTCCTCACTGGACAACTGCTCTGATTTGGATGATTTGGCAGTCGATCTTAGGGTTTTTGGCCCTTCTAGACACGATGGTAGGGTCAAATTTGACCCAAAATGTTCCAAAATTGGAGCTACCTTCTGGATCTGGCAACCACTCTTCAGAAAAAGACTCTCCAATGGCACTTAACCTACTCTGATACCATGTTAGAATTGGCTATGGCAACCAAGATCTTGAGACCAAATGGAAAGCACAAAAAGAGAGAGTAGAATGTGACAAGAATAAACTATATTATTCTCAATATGATTCAATGATATGACTATTATGTGATGTGTAATGTAGTAGAAACCCCTTGGTTATATAGCCAAGGTGAGATGCAAGATGCCATAGGATTATGACAAGTGTCTTAATCATATGACATGAGACAACTAATCACACTTACCTAGGTTCACATGTGTTACAAGTCAAAAGATAAGATAACAACTAATAACAACTAACACCTTCTAGAAATATTTCTTCCTATGACCTAAGAAAACTTAACATGTGTAAATAGGTCCCCTAGTAATGAATGAACTAGGTACAAGACTTTATAATCTTCAAAGAGTGGATTATCTCTGCACCAATAAGGGGCTTCACCTATATTAACCAATATGGATAAAGACTCATCAAAAAGAGGATTGTCCATTAGATTCATTCCTGCCAGGGAATCTTGTGCTTCCTTTATGTGAGGATGCAAACTTTGAAACCTATCATCATAATCAAAATCCTTGTAAGCACTTGAAAAGGGATAATCACTTTCAACAAAAGAATGATATGGATCACTGTCATTATAACTACCACAACATGAAAGAGCACGAATACTAAGACTGCACTCAAGTTCCTTACACTGAATGTCATAACTTTTACTTTCAATATATTGATCATTAGTAGGTGACAGAGCACCATCAACATTAGCACCACTGCTATTGATCAAATCTATTAATGGGATAACCTTTCCTACTTCTTCCAACTCTTCACCCTTCAAGATCTCCCAAGAACTTAAATCATATATATCACACCTGTTATCATAATGCATTTCATCATCTTCATCACCATTGTAATGATCTACCGATGTGTCACCAGTGAGATGATTACAGTCATTATATACTCCTATACAAAAGGTTGGATGTTTAGATTCTGATACACTTTCCTCACATCTTTGCATTTTTTATTGCTCTTTCACAACAAGAATATAACCAGTACTATTCAAGGACATCTCATGTTGTGAAAATCATTCCCAACTCCCTCTACCATCTTTATCTAGTCAATTACTTGGCTGAAACTTTTAGGTTTCGATTGCTTTGGCAATGTACTCATTCCTGATTGGTATATTTTACAAAACAAGTCAATGCTCATTGACTCATCAGGCCTAACATTTCTAGTTATCTCCAACAAAGCATCCACAAATCTAGGGAACAAATCATAGGGTGATTCACCTTGACACCTTTTTATTTCATACAATATTTTAATAGTAGAGGCATGGCCAACTTCACTTGGAACTTGAGAACACTTCATTTGGGGCTCACTATGATCCTCATATTGTGGTGATGGATAAATTGAAACATTAGAATCCTTATCCTCTTAACATAATTCTCTACTAATTGATCCACTAATTGTATTTATACAAGATGTGTAGGGATGACCAATATTAGTGGTCCAGCATCCTTTCATCATCAAAATATTTCAAATTATTTTCAATATCCATAGCAATTTGATATGCTTGGTGCAATGTTGTGCCCTCTTTATCTCTTAAAAGATAGCTCATATTCCTATCAAATTCACCTAAGTATATAACCAATCATTTTTCATAATTTGGTCTTATACTCTTAGGGATCTCCCTTATGATCTTTAAAAATATGAGATTAAAAGAAGGGACTAACTCGTCCTCTTTTCTATGGATTTCCATAAAAAAAATTCTCACCACACTTGGGTTTACTCTCTCACCAAATTTATGAATGAATTCCATCTTAAAATCATACCAATAATGTATAGAAGATAGTGGTAGAAAAGAAAACCAGTCCCTTGCATCTCCTTTCAGAGATTGAACAAACAACCTCATGATAACATATTCAAAATCCAATTCATAGTCTCCCATTATATCAATAAACTCATGTAGATGTTTGCTTACTGACTTATATTTTTCACGATTAAAATTTGGTACCTTTTCTCTGATCTTAGGAGGTACATCATTTGGATAACCATGAATGTTTCTAAAATTTATAGCTCTATA
The DNA here is from genome assembly GCA_007115665.2 of Sequoiadendron giganteum. Classification (NCBI taxonomy): domain Eukaryota; kingdom Viridiplantae; phylum Streptophyta; class Pinopsida; order Cupressales; family Cupressaceae; genus Sequoiadendron; species Sequoiadendron giganteum. Next base: position 260,169,726 of record CM021104.1, on the reverse strand, counting down.
CCTTTCAGTACTAAAATTTCCTTGATGTGACAAGGGATATCTATTATTTATTGTTGCATTCAGACCCACATCAGGAAACACAATTTGATAAGGCATTTTGTCATGTCTTTGCAAGTCTTGTGAGATTTATCAAAGGGTAATTCAAATTCCCTTTGCAACTAAGATCTCAAGCCTTTACAGTGCAAACTTTCTATCTATTTTTCTTAAGATCTAAAACATAACATGCTTCTCTATTATAGTTCATGAATTTCACATTACGCTCTAGAAACATGCAAAATTTCCACCAATATTTCCCTCTATTAGTGCTACTTCACTTAATTGGGATCAATTATATCTCTAGTCTTGAAAATTTCTCATAAACTACTTTCAAATAGAATAATTATTTCTTTAGATTTATGAGAATACCCAGAAACTTGTAGCAGTTGTTAACCTTTCATCTAGACATCAAATTTTGCAGCTCTAGGAATTTTTGTCACATCTTCAACAAGTTATGTAGACGAATTTTCCACCTCTTTTCACAGAGGAATGAACTTTGAGCAATATGAAGTTATTTCAAGAGTAAATCTCGTTTTGGGTTATCTCCAACAATGGAGCCACACCCAAATCCTTTGACCTTTTCTACAATCAAACCTTTTCTAGCTCCAATAACTTCTCAATTATTTGAACAAGATGTTTAGATCAAAAAACAATTGACTCTATGATGTTACAATCTGCAATTGAAGATACAAAATTTCTCCCCAGCACAGTCACCATTTATGTTGGTGTTTTTCCAACAAAGCTTTGAAATTCCATAAAGGATTGCTAGCCCTTATATTCAAGAACTACAAAATCTTGTGGCCAACCAATGGGTATAGATTTTCAAGCTCTTACCCCTACTCTTTAGGCTCTATGGGACTAAGGAGGGTGTTCATTATTGTGTTCCTTTGATATTTGATGCCTCAAGAACACCTCAACACATATATCTATTCCTACTAAGTGCAAATAGGTACTACTTACTGAAAGCTTGGCAGGTCCTTGAGTAAATAATCACCTAATGCTAGGGATTGAGTGATACTTTAAACGCATACAACATAGTTTGAATATTTAATGATTTATAATTTTTTTCTTCGTTTGAATCCCTAATCCGATATACTACTAGCTCAAATGCATCATTATTGTCCATAAATAGACTAGTGCTTCATCAATTGGGTAAATGGATTCAAATATGTAAGAACCAATAATATATCAATTAATGAATCTAAAATATGTGGCCTATTATCATAGTGCTTTGCAATATGAGAACTCACAATGCCTGGAACATACTTCTTACCAAATCCTGTGCACTTCTTTACAAATTTGTGACTCTGTTTAAGCATTTAATTAAATCTTTGAGCTAAAGAAAAAATAAAGCCATACGTTCAATTGAACCATTGAAGATAAACAAAAAGAACTTTGATATTTTCATTCATAATTTGTAAAAGAGGATATAGAGGAGAGTACTATTTCAGAACTTAAGATTTGTTTCGATATTGGTAATTTCTATAGAACCATTCAATACTACTACATATATACTCCTAACCAAGACAATGCACTATTCTACTCATTGAACATTTACAGTATGCTTCACATATGAACTAAATTCTAACGAGATCTCAAGACTTCAAAATACAACCTCTTGTAATGAGCCATGAAATCCCTTTTATAGATTAAGGGAGAAACGAGCATCCAAATCAAATGCAATTCCAATTCAAAATGCATTTCATTTCAAAAAAAATTCTAAATTCATTTCAAAAATTCCCCCAAATGGTTATCTGTAATCATTTTCCAAATAAGGGAATCAAAATTTCACAATATCAGCCAAAACTAGGCGATGTTGCCACAATCAAAAAAATATGCCATTGAGTCTTTATAATCCACATTCACCAACACAAACTTCACGATACCATCTGATAAGAACCCATGTAGGCAAAGGAAACTAGGAAAACCGCCATGATTCATGTTATCACCAAAACACAAAAACTAGGACCAAATATCACCCACTTCATGTCTTGGTAGAGGTTGGAGAAACCACTACCTCATCCTCATCAACATTCTTCTTAGAATGGGTACGTTCACATGGTGCTCTCACATTAATTGGGGAAATTGTGATCACCTCCTCATTTGCACCAGCCGATTTAGTTAAGGCCATGAGATATCGGCCATAAACAGAGTCAGTCTCAACCTCACCATCTAAACAATCCTTATAAAGCTCAATGGGTGAATGATTCTTTCCTATATAGGCCTGATGATACTTGTCCTTCATCACTACCTTTTTCTTAGATTGGTTAATCTCCTTTTCCTTGCCTTTGCCTCCTTTCCCAGAGACAATTCTTCCTCTCAAATGATAAGTGCACCTGAGGAAACTTTGTGCAGGCCTACCTCCACCTCTTATACTTCCCTACGGATTTGAATGGATTTTAGGCACACCCTTCTCGGTCATAGAGGAACCATCCCGAGACTTCAAAAGATCAAGTCTCTTCGAGTGTCTCAAAGGACTAATAGATGTGTTCGGTCGACTCATTTTAACCAAACAATGCTCAGATTCTACAATAGTTTCAAATAGTCACAACAAGCACATAATTCTTGAAGACAATAAGTGGTGAAACAAATCACCTTGCACACCGTATTAAATAGAAAAAATAGATCATGCATCATTAATGTTCTAAGAGAGTTCGCACAAGTGATTTGGTAACTTGCTTTTCTTGTGTTAGAGCCCTTAATTATTCTGGTGCATGAAAAATTTGCATACCAATCTCAATGATTATAGGAGATTAATCACTCATAGGCACTAGGGTCATCTGATTATCATTTATAGGATTGGTGCCATTAATGTTTTCTTGTTTCAAGCAAAGCAACCACCTCTTAGTCTTTTGATTTTCATTCAAAAATTGGCCATTGATTCCTTGACAATATGGCTAATCAAATGACCCAAGAAGAGCCTATCAGGTTTAGATTCTTGAAACTATCACTTGAAAACCCATCGATCAATGAGAATGTGCTGATTAGACAGTACATGCTCTCCTCGAGGGCCCCTCCCTTCCTCTTTCTATACCAACAGAGTCCACATGTCACAATTGTGCAACCCGCATGGTACATTGGAAAACAATTTTTAAAACCCTATGCGGTATGCATGCAACGACCCAAATTCAACTTTGGTGAAACATCATGATTATCGATTCATAATTATAGGATGTCAAGTTCAATAGTTGGGATTAGGCCCCAAACTTTGCAAGAGACACGTGGCACAATCGCGCATGTCGTGCAACCCTTCATAAATGAATATTTTAGTCACTATGCATGTGCGTGAAACAATTAGCATTCAACCTTTACATCCGATGAGTCAGATTTCTTGCATGTGCAAATAAATTGTCATAAAAAGGGGGCCATGACTAGTTTACAGATTATGACCCTCAAGAATTAAAAATTTAAGGCTCAAGTCTTTAAAATGCAAAATATTTTGCCTGAATTTGGAAAAATTAACAATGAAAGACATGCAATGACTAATGGGCCTAGGCCAAGGGGTCGGTAAAGATAATAGCTTAGATGACATAAGTTGTAACTAAGACAACCAGTTACTAGACACAAGTGGTAAACGAGTAAATATAAGCCAAGGATAACTGAGGGTAAAAAGGTGAAGAAAAACATAAACCCTAGAACCTAATGTCAATAGGACATGAGCAATCAAATTTTAACCATGAAATAAATGGGACCATGAAAATATTGTAGGGTTCCACCATGTTATATCATGGATTGGATGTTGTTTAGGAATTTTACATTATTTTTTCACAAATAAAATATTAAACATGTGGAAGAACTTTTTTTCTTTTCGTCTAATTTAAAAAAAATACATTAAGTTCAAACACTTTTTTGAAAGTTTTATTTCTTTAATGTTTAAAATATCAAAGTACAAAATGTTGCTTAAATTTTACACCATTGTTGTATTTGATTAACTCATGGGGAAGTTTTATTTAAAATGTAATTGAAAAAGTTTTTTGCTTCCCGTTGTGCTCCCTTCTAAATGACTACTTGAACAATGCATAATTATCACCATTAGAAATAAAATATTTGGAGAAAATTTTAGAAATGCTTTCATAAATGAAAATTGATTAATATTTATTAATAAATGCAAAGTTTTTGTTGGAAATAGAGGTAGAAATTTTGTAATAATAACATATACAAAATGATGTAAATTTGAAAAATATTATCTACGATAGTGTTGTAAATTATTTCCCTTGACAATTTCACACTAGGTTTAGCATCCTCTTAAGTGCATGTACCTAGTTATGCTCTTGATTTACCCGTTTAATTGTCATTTTTAGAAATTGAATTAAATCTTTAGTTGTTAAACTTTTGAAGAGCTAAAAAGGTTCAGACTAGGGTGCCCAGTGCCCGTGTCCCCTCTAATTAGGCCCTAATTTTCAAATGTTATTGTCAGCTTCAATATTTTTAAGAATTCAAATCCACCTATCACCCTATCTTAATGATTAGTGTGAAATATTTTTAAATCCATATAAATTCAATTTCTTCCCTCCTTTTTAACATTTAGAAATTTAATATCACTCTAGCACCCTAATAAGTAGAAGATCAAAAGCACAATTATAGTCAATTTCATCAAAGCAATACCAAGAGCAGAATAAGCAGAAGATCAAAAGCACAATTATAGCCAATTTCAATCTACAACACATGAACAAGTTCATGTTCATGCATTGGAAGATGTTTCATATTTGTGTTTATTATTATTATGTACACTAACACTTACAAGATCTCTAAGAATCCTCCTACTTCTCCTTGTATGTGATGATCAAGTTGACTTCAGTTTAGTAAGGATATCAAATCTAAGTGGTAATTTTAATTTGTATTCATTATCATTCACTTTTATTATTTTTCCTTTGCTTCCCTAAGAGTGCATGATACATATAATCAATAATCATTATTGTTGCAGAGGTGGAAACACCAAAATAGGGTTTGATCAAGACAAGATCCTATACAACACAACCCTTCTCCCTCTATTATTTTTGCAAGTTATGGCCTTGTATTATAGTTTTTTCTGTACCTAGCAATTAAATCCACTCTTATTCACAACTAGTCAATCATTTTTTGAAAAATTTAAAGCTAATATTGGACCCCAAGTCACACTAACTGATTTGGTTCATTGCAAGAAAGGAACCAAGGAGAAAGTGATTAAATTTATAGGGCATTTTCAAGCCCTCTACTCTTGAATCTCATATTCCCTTTTAGATGTTGATGTACAAAACGTTTTCATTGGAAACTTACTACTACACATTTGGGATAATATTCTATTGATGTGATACCCTTCATTTAGACATATTTGAAAGGCTCTTAGGATTACAAAATATTTGTTAGCCAATATGAGGGTTCATCCTCATCAATTCCTATTGGTTAATCCAAGGAGACTCCTACTTTTGATTATCAATCATTTAAGAAGAAAAACAAAAACTTTATCAAGATAAATTCTTATTCTTATTCTGATAACATCTACTTGGATATATTATGATTGCAAAACCTTTTACAATAACCCCTATCGATTGAAACAAAGGGATTTGCAATTCTGAACTTTTTGAGTTTCATCATTCCATTATGCTATATTTACTTAACAATAATTTGATTCAACTTAATCCTATTTGAACCATAGATAATACCAAACCTTTACCTCCTTTTAACATGAAATCCTTCTATCAATATCATCAAACACTTAGGCATGATATTGAGAAATATATGCATCTCTAAGCACCAAGTGCGAGACCTTATTGACTCTGATGTCATTCAAGGGGCTAGTTTGAATAATAAAGGGAGTGAATCCATTGTACCTCCTAATCAAAACTTACAAATCTATACCAACCCATTACCTAATCATTCTTCTAATGTTGTAGAGCCACCCATTGTCACAAAACCCACTTCCATATCATCTGATAATGAGAATAAACAATTAGAAGATGTAATTTCTATGATCGATGTTCACCTTCATCAAGAAAAACATTTAAGATCCTTCCCAATATCGCCTTAACCAACAATGATGACTCTATTCATGTACCTAATGGTTCTCTTTATATTACCTCTAGAATTAATGACAAACCCACATGAGGAGTACTCATTGATTTGGTATGCTTAGTTAATGTAATCGTAAAAGAATTATTTTATGTGCATGACTTGTACCAAGAAAAGTATGAGAAATCTGAAGTCTCATATAGAGCACATGATGGTTCCACCCATCCCACCATTGGTACCTTAACCTTTCATGTTTAGGTTGAACCAAAAATATTAGATGTGTTTTTCACCATTATTCCCACCTCAAATCAATTTTGTATGAAGTTGGGTCATGCATTGCTTACTTCTTTGAGTGCGGTCTCCTCTACCATCTATAAATTCATCAAGTTTCCATTTGAAGGAAAAGTACATACTATACATCATAGTGGGTTCGAGACCTTGTCTCTTCATGGGAAATTTTCCTTTAGCTTCTTTTAGCCATAACCAAAACAACATATTTGATCCTATGAGGATTATGTCTTTCTATCTTATAAAAAATCAATGCTAGTTTCATTGCTTAACCATCAGTTAACAACACCTCATCCACCATTTATTCTATTCCCCTTGTGGATCCTCATTCTTCTGCATCTATGATCGTTGTTCCTCCTATTCCATAGGTAGTTAATGAATCATGGCTTGGACGAAGTATCCTTCCCCCACCCAAGTGTCTGGTATCCCACCTTTTCCATCCTATCTAGGACAATGAGGTGAATACCTTGTATAGTCTAGACTTTCCCACACTTTAGGTAATGCTTTTGTTCCTCTTATTTATTTAGATTATAGAGGAAAATAATCTTCTGTATGAAAAATTTTATAGTCTAATTTTCATTGATATCAATTGTATAGGTAAAGTGTGAGGATGGTTATCTTTATGCCAAAATTTGGTTGTAGTTTGGTTTCATGTGTTTCTGTCTAGCTATTTGGCTACAAAAATGTCTAGGAGATGCTCTGTATTTCTTTGTTGGTGATGTTGTGCTCCTGCAGTTTTAGAAGTTAGCTTCATATGTTGTTAGGACATGTGTGATCCAAGTTGCATGTTGTTTGGATTAAAGGATTTAGGTGTTTTACAAATGACAATTTGAAGATAGTGTGGTTTATGTGAGGATGCTCATAAAGGTATGATGTTTGGCTCTACATTCCTCCACATTTTTAGATATGGTCATATGGTTTAAAATTTAAGTTCCATGTGTTGTGAAGGTGCTATATCCAAAGTTTCATATCATTTTTCCTTTTATAGAGAGAGTTGCAAATGACAATGTTCAAGACTGTATTGTATGGGGCTAGTTTCAATGTGTGTTGGCTTGCACCACCTTATTGTTGCATGAATATGTGAAATGGATGTATGAGAATGTGCTTGAAGATATTTTGATTTTTTTGTTCTCTCCAGAATAGGTTATGGTTAGGAATGAAGGTGTTTCTAGGTTGTGTTTTTTCCTAGCTAACTCAGGAATGTTGAAGTTGTGTGCCACAAAGTCCTTATTTTGTGGAGTTCAAGGAATGTTTGGATATATTTCATGGGTCATTCCAATTCATTTGGGAGAAGATTGAGTAATGTTTAATCTTTCATGAGTACCAAAAATTTTGTAATGGTTGACATGCTACATATTTCATTTTTTCTTTGTTAATGTCAACCTATTTCAAATTATGAAAGCGTGCAAATGTTTTTCCTTGAAGACTAATGCTATGAAGAGTGTTTAGGACTAGATTAATTATATGTTACAATCTGCAAGAAATGTTCCTCTTCCTCGTGGTTCATGTTTCATGTTGTTGTTTGATATTTTACCAACTTATAATTGTAATATTATTTAGTATAGGTTGGAATATTTGAAGTAATCAATGTAATATAATGTATAAATTGTAAACCTAGTTGATCTTGGTGGTGTATGATTGTAAGAAGTTGAATGAGTGTCTAATGCATGATGATATATATGTAAGAAAATGAAAGAGAGAGAAATCATTTTAAATCATGTCTGGATTCATCTTGAAGACATTTTTTTGATAGAAGGGAAGTGAAGTGTCTGCCTAACTGATTTTTGGAGGTAGTGATCCAAAGGAAAAATTCTTGAAGGTCAAAAGAAGTGAGCCAGTAAGCTGTAAAGAAGATATTTGTGGAAGTTGCAGAGGACTTTTCAAAGAAGAATTGGAATCATCAAAAGAGAAGGGAGAAAGAAGAATTGAAATCATTAAAGGATTGAGCTTCATTGCTAGATTCAAAACAATAGAAGGATTTTCATGTTGTAATATTTTTTTATTTTGTTCTCAATTCAAGTAGTAGTTGATTCCTTAGGTTGAATCCCTAAAACAAAGTTTCCGAGAGTCAAAATTTCCTTGGGAGTGATCCTAAAACCTTTCTACAGGAAGTAGTATCTTCCTTGGTTTGTAGCCCTAAAAGAAAGTTGTAACTATGATTCATTTGTGAGGTTGGTTTAGGAGAGTAGCTCATAACATCTTTTCTCACCATGGTTTTCCCCTATGGTATTTTCCACGTACAACTAGTTTTGTGTGGTGTTTTCTATTATATTCATATTCATGCTTCTATTTGTGTTGTGAAGTTTAATTTTTGGTTATCTCCGCAGGGTTAAAGATTTGATTGAATATTGATTAATCCCACCTCTCAATATTTTGGTGTGTGTTCAAAAATTGGTATTAGAGCCTACTTCCTTAGAAGAAGTTTAACAACATGAGGAAGATATAATATGGAAAAATAAGGATCTCAAAAGATGCCCAAATTTGATGGGACAAATATCACTTTTTGGAGACATCGAATGGAAACCCATCTATCCTCTTTGGGGTTTGGTGTTTGGCAATCTGTCAAAGACAGTTATGTTATTCTTGCAACTCCTCCAACTAATTTGACTGAGATAAGAGCCTATGAGAATAATGGAAAGGAAAATAAAGCTATCTTGAGTGGGTTATCAGATTTTGACCTAGTAAAGGTAATGTACTAGAAGTTAGCAAAGGAAGTCTAGGCTATGATAGGTGGCATCTATAAAGGAGATGTAAAAGTAAAGCAAGCCAAGTTATAGATCTACAAAGGAAAGTTTGAGAACATTAAAATGTTAGAGGATGACGATATTGTTGGATATGTGCTTTGGGTATATGAAGTCTTCAATTCTATTAGAGGTCTTCATGAAGTTCTTTAAGAATCTATGGTGGTCAAAAATGTATTGAGATATCTTCCTAAATATTACTAATCCAAAGTATCTTCTATTAAGGAGGATAGAGATCTAGATACACTTTCAATTGTTCAATTATATGGTGCCCTCAATGCATTTAAAATGAGATAGTTTTAAAATGAAGGTCCTAAGAAGGAAGCAACATTAAAATCAAGTAAGAAAGAAATATATGAAGAATTTGACTTGGATAGTGACACCGATGAAGAGGAAGAAAATTTAATAAGGAAATTGGAGGTATTGACAAGTACAAAGGTAAGCTACCTTTCAAATTTTTCAAATATGAAGTGGTTGGTCATTTTTCATCTAATGTCCCTTGGAAGATTCTAAAAAGAGAAAATAAAACCTAGTAGAAATAAAGTTAAGAAGAGTCTCTACACCATGGAAGATTCCTACTCTATAAAGGATGATGAATCTAGTGGTCCAAATAATGAGGATGCAGTCTTGTTTTTGGCTACTAAATATCCAACTATGGTGTGTACTTATTTTTATGAAAAAGATGAGGCTAATTCATGGGTGATTGATAGTGGTTATTCCATCCACATGATAGGAGATAGGAGCAAGTTTATCAAACATGTGAAGTGGAATGGTGGCATAGTCAAGTTTGGTGATGATGCTTTTGTGCAAATCTATGGAAAAGGTTCTATCAATATTAATGAAAAAGAAGGATAGAAGATGCCCTTTATGTCAAAGATCTCTTGCATAATCTTCTTAGTGTGAGTCAAATATGCATAAATGTTTACAATCTCCTATTCAATAAAAGCGGATGTGAAATCAAAAAAGAAAAGTTTAGACAATTAGTTGTTAAAGGATCTAGAACAAGTGGTGATATATATAGTCTAAGATATGTCAATGGGAGAACTTGTCATCTAGGACAAGCAAGTTAATGTTGGTTGTGGAATAGAAGAATGGGACACATTAAATTTGACAATCTTGTGAATATTAGATCATTGTATGCGATACTAGAGATATGCCTAAGATAGTAAAGCATGCAAGTATAGTGTGTGAGGAATGTCATCTTGGTAAGAAGACAAGGAAAAGTTTCAAGTCTAAAGAATATTCCTCTTGTTGACCTTTGGAAATGATACATACTGATTTGTGTTGACCTACTAGAATAAAAATTTTGAAAGGAGAAATGTAGTTCATGTTTTTTATTGATAATTTATCTAGGATGACATGGGTTACATTCTTGAAAGATAGAATGTTTGAGGTCTGATAGTTTGATTTATCTGATGGCTTTAATAAATTCAAGATTTTCAAATCAATGGTTGAGAATGAAATGAATGCAAAGATCAAATGTTTGTGGTTTGATAGAGGAGGTGAGTTCACATCAAATGAGTTCAATGAATTTTGTGAAAACATGGAATAAAGATGCATTTATTTGCTGATAGAACTCCTCAACAAAATTGGGTAGTGGAAAGGAAAAATAAGACTATTTAAGAGATGGAAATGACCATGTTGATGGAAGAAAATCTGGCTAATTTATATTGAGAGAAGTAATTCATATTCTAGTATATGTTTAGAACAAAGGATTATTGAGACTAAACAACACTAAGACTCCATATGTCTTGTGCTATGGAAGACCTACAACTGTTAGGTATTTTAGAGATTTTTGAAATAAATTCTATATTAGAAGAGATGAATATGTCTTGGGAAAGTTTGATTCAAGGGTTGATGATGGTATCTTTCTGGGATATTCATCTCATAGAAAAGCATGCAAATGATACAAAAAAAGGTTAAGAAGGATAATTGAAAGCACTAATGTGAAGGTTGATGAATATCTACATTCGAATATGAATGAAATTCAAGGACTATGGATCTAATGCACCTCCCTGGTTAGATGAAGAAGAAGAAAAATAATTTGAAGAGAAAGAAGGAACATCACAAAATCTTAGCAAGACTCCTTTAAATTATGTTCAAAGAAATCATTCAAAAGATCAAATCATTAGTGACAACAATGAAGGAGTGCTGACTAGAAGAAGGCTTACAAAGGAAAGTGAACAAGTTAACTTTTGTTTGTTAACAAAAGTAGCCTAAAATTTTTGTCTATGTCATCAAGGATGAAGGATGATTGCAAGTAATGGAAGAGGAGTTGAATCAATTTGAGAATAATTGGACTTGCGAATTGGTTCCAAGGCTTGCATACAAGAATGTGATAAGAATTAAGTGTGTATTCAAGAATAAGTTAAATGAAGAAGGTGAAGTTTTAAGAAATAAATAAAGATTGGTTTGTAAAGGCTATTCAAAATTAGAAGGTATTGATTTTGAGGGTACTTTTGCTTTGATTGCAAGGATTAAAGCTATTAGAATGTTTCTTAATTTTTCTTCCTACACATACTTCAAGTTTTATAAAATGGATGTCATGTGAACCTTATTGAATGGAGATTTGGAAGAAGTGTACATAGAGAAACCTGATGGATTCTAGTTGTTAGAAAAACCAAACATGGTGTGAAAACTCAAAAAGGTATTGTATGGTCTCAAAAAATCTCCTAGAGCCTGGTATGCAAGGTTGTATAAGTACTTGCTTCAAGAAGGATTCAAGAATGGTATCACAAATAGTAATCTTTAGTTCAAGATTGAGGATAAGAGAATTTGGATAGTTATTGTGTATGTTGATGATATTACCTTTGGTGAAAATGATGAAATGTGTAAATAGTTATTTGAAGAAATGTAGAAATAATTTGAAGTGTTTATGAATGGTAAGTTATCTTTCTTTCTTGGTCTTCAAATTATACAACTAAATTATGGTATCTTTATTTCTCAAGAAAATTATGTCAAGGAGATTTTGAAGAAGGTTGGGATGGAATATTGTAAACCAAAGAGTACTCCCATGGTTATTAGTTGTCATTTGAGTAAAGATGATGAGTCTCCCTTGGCTGATTAGAAGCTATATAGATATTTGATTGAAAGTATATTGTATTTAGCTTCAAGACATGATATCACACATGTGGTATTCTTAGTTGCAATATTTCAAGATAATCCTAAAGAAACTCACATGAAGGTAGTCAAAAGAATCTTTAGATATTTGAAGAGTACTCTAGATTATGGGTTATGGTATCCAAGAGGTAATGTCTTTGATCTAAGTGCTTACACTAATTCTGATTGGGTTGGATGTGTGTATGATAGGAGAAGTAAAAGTGGCGGTTCTTTCATTTTAGGAATTAAATTGGTTTCGCAACATAGTAAGAAACTATATTTTGTATCTTTATCAACTATAAAGGTAAAGTATATTTCTGCAATATCTTGTTGTACACAAGTGTTGTGGATGAACGAAACATTGAAGGATATCAAGATATAATATGGTGAGACTATCCCTATTTTATGTGATAATATAATTATTATCAATATTTCCAAGAATCCAGTCATGCATTCTAGAACCAAGCATATATCAATCAGGTATCACTTTTGAGAGAGAAGGTTGTAGATAAAGAAGTGAAGTTGGAATGTGTTTCAACAAATGATCAGATTGCAGATATCTTCACAAAGGATCTTGCAAAGGATAATTTTGAGTATCTCCTCTAGAATTTAGGGTTAATTTCCCCTCCTTGCTAGATGTTGTAGAGAAGGGGAATTCATTTCTCACAATTCTATTTCTTACCAAGAGAGTCCTAGGGAAAAAATTTCCCTAAACTACCTCAACTTAGTGGATCGGAAAAAGGAATGAATAAATTGCAAAGAAAGAGCTAAATAAAGAATATCAGTTCAATAATAATAGATAGAAAACTTTAGGGACCAAAAGAATAGATCAAATATATTCTTATCACAAAGGGATAAGCTCTCAACCGAAGCACAATAGTGTGGGAGTGGGACACCAACACAGTGTGCTAAAGTTCTAGATATGCATTGGCATCCTATACGAACAAAGCATTGAACCCTTAGAGAAAATTACAAAGGATCTACTAATTAGTTCAGATTTGACTTGTCTCTTTAATCTAATTGATTAACAGAAGATAAGAAGCACTAATAAAATACAAGGAAGGTAGATGAACTACTTACAAAGGGTCTTGTGCTTTGAATCCTTCCTCCAAGATCCGTACAAGCAACCTGCACACATACAAAATGAGGGAAAAATGTTGGGTCAATTTTAAGGCTCTCCATAGTCAAACCCATATTTTGGTGCTCCCACCTCCAAAGACTATGAAATAGATAGAGAGAATAATATAAAAAAAGGAAAGTAGATACAAAGTGATAAAATAAAATCCCACTCAGGAGGAGAACCCATATCACAAGATAAGACACAAAGTGGAAAAAGTGAACCCCATTCAAGAGGAGAGCCCATACCACAAGATAAGACACAATAGAGAGTGTGATATTAAATAGACAAGAATCAAGAGATCATTACCAATATTTTGCGTCCCCCTCTTGGCTTGGTAGACATAATGTGTAATTCTTAGAAGAAAGCTTTGGCTATTGGAGGCACTTCAGTCCAACAAATCTTTGTTGTAGAGATGAGATCGAGAGAATATAATAGAAAGAGAAGAGAGATAGAATTAGAGAGTGATAGAATGAATGAGAATGAGAGCTAAAATAAAGGTTTTGTTCAATTGCATGGTTGGGAGGAGCCTTTACTCTCAAGAATCAACCACAGGGACATGTGCCATGGGTCAAAGATTCCAAGATTACTTTTTTGAAATCACAAAAGTACAGGGATATCTACGTCTCACTTGGATGTTCTCCTACCATGTAGGCATCCAATTCATCATTTCATAAGAAATGAGATGACAAACTATTATCACTTCATCATTGGTTCCTATGGGGTCAAAATCATGAATTCCAACCCATAATGTTCTTGTCATAAATCTAGCTAGGCACCATAAATGTAAGGGTCAAATGGACAAATGTGAAATTTCTATGGGGTGCAATTTTATAACTACATTTTTCCCCCACTTTAGTGAGTTGATCTTTGGGAAAAATTAGTACACTAAAGTAGAAAGTAGAAAATTAGATAAAACTCAAAAATTTGATTTTTTTTTGAGGATTCGCATGCTAAAAGGATAATGTAGAGGTCACACAGGTAGGTTGTGACTGTTAGTCAAAATCCTGTAGATTCATGAGAGATAGTGGGCTGGTGACACATCAACATCTCATGGCTTGTAAGCTATGGTGGAGCCTATAGTGGCACTAAAGAAAGGAAGACACATGGAAATGTATGATAGGTTGGGTGTTGAGGTCAGAAAAAGTCAACAATTCAAAATTTTACGACTCCATCTGATCCATCCATTGATCCAACTCATTGGGAGATCAATGGTTGTGATTTAAATTTGAAACTAAAGTTTATTGAGCCATTCTGGTTAATGCAAGTGAACAATAATGATGGAATTGATGTTCAACAACCAAATTAAAGGAATTTTTTTTCATAAAAGTTGGAATAAAAGCATTATTTAATTTACCTAATTTTTTTAAAGCATCCAAAGATTTACATCGGTGTTGTTTAAACATTTATCATCCAAAATTAGAGTTTCCAAGCGTCAAACACCGGTAAGTAAAATTTTCTCATTCTCACACTACATTTTTATAAAATTTTCATTCATGTGTTGTTTTTCCTTGTCATATTACAAACCAAGATTATTTTAAGCTTTGATGTTCATTGAATTGCATGTTGGTAGTTTTGAATTTTCATTTTCTTCCTACATTAAGTCAATCCCTATTTTCACTTAGCAAACCCCAGCCCACATTTATTTTATTACAATGGCAGCCAAGGCCCAAGCTTCTAGTTTTGAGACCTCGACATGTCCCTTATTTCTAGACTTACTTGAATAGCTTAAACCATCCAAAAGTAGTAAGACTTTGGGCCAAGTAATATTCCAAGGGCTTGGAGTAAAAGATGTAATTTTCCACAACTAATATACCATGAGAGATGCTACCCTACTGGTCACCAAATGGACCTTGTTCAAAAATTGGTTTGGGAAGAGGCTCCTAAGTATTCCCTTGTCTAATGATTGGAGCTTGGATATGGGTAAACTAGTTGCACCTAATGTATACTAAGATGTGGATCTTTTGAAGGCCATAGCAGCGAATTATGACCTAGGGAGAGGTGTTTTAAAATATTTTTTCATCCAAGTTGATGAGAATTTTGGTGGTGAATCCTCCTAGGATTCCAATAGAGCTTCATGATATTTTGAGACCTAGGGAGAGGAGGCCTAAGCTAGGTGTTAAGCGTAACTAGGAGACATTATCTCATATTAAGATTGTACCATGATTAGAGTTTATGGCATAGGAAAGAAACTTCATGTGCCTTTGAGGATAAGTTTCTTGGAAGCTAAGTGGCAATTGGGGGATGTGGAAGACAATCATCTAGTGGGAATGAGGAAAGGGACTTTCTTCCCAATGTATATAGAATTTGTATATTTTTTTATGGAAAAGCATGGGTGGAAGAATATCATTCCTAAGCTCAACCCCTTGAAGATGAGATGTTGTAGAATGAGGAACCATAACCCAGAGGGTGTCATAACTTCTTTCAAGAATAGAATTAGAGGGGGTAGGTTTTTTCAAAAATTCTATTTCCCCGAAGATGTAATCAGGATTTTTTTTGATTACTAATTACAAGAATATATAAAGATGAAATGGCTATAATTTGATAAGCTTGAAAAGGAAATGTAGGAGAAAGATCCAAATTATAAATACCTTCTAGAAATAAAGTATGAAACACTTAGGGTTAAAACAATGTTTCAAAATTTTGATAAGGTGGTAGGGAGGCTAAAAGAGGAGAGAACTATGTAATATAGAGGGAAGGATAAGGTGATATATGAGAAAATTAAGGGGAAAGCTCCCATGGATGTAGAATAATTGACACCTCAAGCCCCTAAGAAGTTGCATGGATTTGTAAGGAGAAAGAGTACTATAAAGAAACAACAATCTATTGCAACCTCTGCTCAGTCAGAGAGGTCAAGGGAATATTCACCTACACCATAATTTCCATCATTGTAACCTCCAAGGTCAGATACACCCCATATCATTAAACTTGATTCCCCCATTAGAAAATCCCTACCAATAAATGATAAAGGAGAAAGGTTGAAGCAACCAGGTTTGTAGATTATGCTATTGATTCTAAGGATGGGATAACTATGAACGGAGATGGGTTGAGGTAGGGAATTACCTCACCTCCAAGGGAAATAATTCCATAGAAAATGAGCTTAATATTGAGAAAAGTTAATTTAAGTGGATTGATAATACTGATGATGTGAGGGAGGAGGTCTGTAGTAAGTTTATGATTGATGAATCCTTTGTAAAAACCGAGGATTTTGAAGAATATTTTTCAGAGATCCAGGAGGAATGAATATGATGAGAACATAAAAATTGGGATGTTCAAAACCCTAGAGCTCCCTAGAGAGGTCATCGAATGCAAGGTACTTGCAAAAATGAGGGAAAAGTTCCAAAATATTACACCTGATGAGGGTAGGGAATTAGTAAGAAAAAGTGGTGTAATTTTCCTATGAGAATGGGACTTGGCTTCAACCATTTCTTTTGACTCTATCAAGAGGCATGACACCCTATTTCTTTCTACCAAGATAGAGGCAACAAATGCCTTACAAGTATCAACATTTAGGCCCCAATGGGACACCTTGGAAATTTGAGCACTGGCCCCCAATAAAAGGAATCCAACAATTTCAAAGCTCGCATCTTATCCTAAGGGAGGGTTAATAATAAAAAGGGTCTTAGATACATCAGTTGTAGAGGTGACCACATTGGTTGTAAATGTTGCTCAATTCATTAAAGCAACTACAAAGTCTATACAAGAAAAGTATGAGGCTAATAATAAGGAATACAATGATTTGTTATCAAATTATAATAAGGACAAGCAAAAAATTGTAGAAGCATAACTTGAGAATGCACTTTTGAAGGAGAAATTGAAAGCATTGCAATTAGGGTCATCAAGAGCTCAAGTGTAGTTTCTAGCCCAACCAACTTCTCAAGTCCAATCACCTCATGTTCATTCTCCACCTCCTTCTTCCACCTCTACTAAGTTAGTTTTGTGCAATTCAGATGATTTTTCCATTACATATCTTAATAGAGGTCCCTTAATTGCAGCTCGACCAAGGAAAAGGGCTAGTAGAAGGGAGTTGATGGATTTGCTCAGTGTTTATGAAGATTCATTTAGCATTTGGATAGGACAATGTATATGAAAAACACAAAGATTATAACTGCAATGTTGGAACATATGAATAAGAATGTAATAAAAATCCTTAGTGTGAACTCAAATTATTTTTCTATGTTTGATGCAATAAGGATGTTTAATAGGAATAGGGAATTGGCCATCCTATTGATGAATAAATGGATTCACAAGTTGGAGGCATTAAAGAACATGGTTATTGGATCAACTCATGATGCAAATAAACCATTTAATATTGCCCCAACCCACAAAGTTATAAAAGTAGTTGTAGAATGTCAAGGGTTGATGCATCCTATGGAAACAAAGAACATGGAGCTTGTGTAGAGATTTGATGAAGCTGAATTTGGTTTGTTACTTGATATTCTTAATGATGATAGTAATTTTAAGTCCCTCCAACAATGGCGATATATCCTTAATTTATGAGAGTGTGGATATTGATATGATGAAAGATAGCATGGACAATCTACCTTTCACAAGCACTTTCCTTGAGGATTTTTACAAGGAAGAAACTCAAATAGTCATCAAGTATGGCCTATATACAACCAAGCAAGATGAGTTTATTACATATGCAATGCCATCTAATGACAATTTAGAACTTTGGAGGAAGAGAGATGTTGATATTCCTGACTTGTAGGCTTCTCAATTGTCACTCAGGTATCCTTAATTTGTGAGTGTGGATAATGATATGTTGAAAGATAACACAGACAAGCTAGCTTTCACAAGCAGTTTCCTTGAGGATTTTGACCAAGAAGCAACTCAAATAGTCATCAAGTATGGCATGTATAGAACCAAGATAGATGAGTTTATTACATATGCATTGCCATTTGATGATAATTTAGAACTCTGGAGCATGAGAGATGTTGACATTCCTAACTTGTAGGTTTCTTCAGAGGAAAGGTGATAGTAAATTTTGATCTTGGTACACTTGGAAGATAGAATATTCAGTGAGAATGGATATTAAAGTTTTTATACTTTTCTTACATATATTTTTGTCCTCACATTCCAGCTCAGTTCTTGCAAACAACCTTCAAAGATAAATGAAGAAAGTACCCATAAATTATCTCAAAGGGACAAAGGATAGAAAAAGTAAATATAACGGTTTTGTCCTCAAAATATTCCTACATTTTGAAATATAAATAGTAATTTTCAAATGAAAATGTGACAAGTGCATATTGGCCTCAAGCTTGTTTTTCTCCCTTGTTTCTATAAAAGGGAATTCAAGGCCAATTACACGGGTTGTTGTTGATTGATTTTTAGAATAAAATTGTAATAGAGAAAGAAAATATATTTTCTCTAAGTTTTGTCTAGGTTTTGGATTTTTAAGTCTTTGATTACTAGCATTGTATATTAGTACTATTACTAATAAATGCAAATGGAATATTTCTAGAGCCTTTCTTCTCCATTGTTTATTTTATATAAATCATGAATGGAATAGATCAAAGATCTTTCAATTCATCTTTGTGGTGTTCCCATTGAGTGATTTTTTTGGTTAATGCTCTTGTTCAAATAACAAGTTAATTTTCTTTAACATAAATGAAGGTTTATATGAATGTATACTAGAATAACTAAGTAATATTGGCTTGGATTTATGAGTTAGGTGGTGTAAGGAATTACTTAATATCTCCATTGTGATAGAATGAATGTTGTTATATGATTATAATTGAATGATTTAAGATTTCATGCCGTGAGATAAAGCACTAGTCCATAAGTTGTGTTTATGTTACATTCATTTGGTCGTTCAAAACAATAACATACAAAATCAATTTAAATCTTTACTTTTAGTTTGAATGTATGTCTTGAGTTAAGTTTCACCATATTCTCATGTTATAGATTGGTAAATGCTATAAGATTCACTAGGTATTTTAGGTATTTCATCTGTTAAACAATAATTTGGAGAATATATCTGTTGTTACAATGTTCGTAACTAAAATGGTAGAAGAGAGCTTAAGAAAACTGTTAGGGATCACCCAATCGGGTCTTGCAGAGACCAAAGTGTAGAGGGAATGTCTCAAAGACTTTCACCTATCAAGTTGGCCAATCCCTCTTAATTATTTACCATTGAATTTGGAAAATTCATAGGAAATTATGAGATCAACTTGGTTTATTTAAAACACTAACATATTGGAGACTTTTCTAGAGATAATACTTGTCTATGCATCTATAGTTACATATCTAACATAGTGAGAGTCAATTATTTGCAATGTTATTTACTATATGAAAAATTTCATCAAAAGCCATGTTTTCTTGCTATAAAGTCTAGGATCTAAGTCCCTTTGCAGTATCCCATTGTGTTGTGTTTAAATTTTCTCAATATTTGCAATTTTTCTGAAGAATTTATCACAATGTTTCTAATTCCCACTATGTGGGTGGCAACTTTGAAATTATTCTGTGTCGGTGCATTTTAATTTTAGGAAAAGAGAGAAAGAGAATTGTGAGAAGAATTTAAAATAATAAAATGAACTAGAAGCAATAGGAAGAAGCACCCCAAGTAGAAACTAGAGGAATTATAGTATGGTCCAAAGTAATCCTAGAAATCTAAGAATACATATACAAGTAAGTCTGTAAATCCTTTTGTACTAAGAACCTCAAATTATAATTATGCTATGCAAAATATGTCATATAAATATGGTATGCCTATTGATATTGAGGAATATCCCATTATAAAAGAGGTTGATTCCACTAATCAACCTACTAACCTTGGTAAGCCAAATTTTGATCCAAATGTCTCAAAGGAATCTGAGCCCTAGAACTTTGGGGATAAGTAATTGGCTGTCAGAGGAGGGAATCCTAGGGCTTCCACCATTCACAAGGATTTTAACCCAAGATGTAGATCTAATAATAGAACCCTTGAAGCTTCCACATGAGGGGAGGGGTTCAATTTGACAAGTTATACTCCTGAACACTCTAAATTAGAGGTCACTCTAGAAGATAGAGATGACATAATCAAATATATGACATCCCTTAGATATGAAGCTCTAATGATTAGTGAGTTAAAGATAAAACAAGAAAAAGAAAGGGAAGAAAGGATACTAGCTATCATGTATGAAAGGGATGAGCTAAGGAGAAGAGTGGAGAAATTAAGGGAAATGGCCATTGAAGAACCCAATCCTACTACCACTTACGAACCTATTATGACCCCAAATATAGATCATCTTAAAGTGAATATTTGTACTAGCAAAAAAACCACAAGCACTTATACAAGTTCTATAATGAAAACTAAAGTTTCAAACCCTGTGCCAACTCATAAATCTAAGCATATAGACCTTGGGAAAAAACCTGTAGGTCAACCTAAAACCACTACTATTGCTGATAATACAAACACTACATTCACAGTTATTCCTACAAATAGAACACCCTACCCTGCAATATTGACAATACCGTTAGCAAATGAACAATTACAAAAGGAGTTGGATAAAATGTAGATTATGGATGAAAATTATCAGATGGAAAGGAAAATTTCTTTCTTGAAGTCATCAATCCCTAATCCCCATGCTTCTACCTCTCAGAATACACCCCATTTAGTAGCTCAAACTATTGGTATGAATACCACTTCCACTTCTGGTCATTCCATTCCCATATCCCAATAGTTAAACACTTGGTATGGTGGGAACATTCCTAGTGGGAGTGGAGGTGGTAGTCAAGGGAGTGGGGGTGGAGGTTCTAGAGGAGGTGGCGGAAAGAACACCTACTCTAGAAATAAAAATACTGGTAGTAGTGGTGGTGTAGGAAATCAAGGTGGTGATGGGGGAGGATAGGGTGGTGATGGTTCCCATTCTTCCCATTTTGATCAAGGTGTTTGAAGATACCCATTTACTAGGAGACCAATGCAATTGGATAGATATAGACAATTATGCTTTCTTGGGATACCTGGTTATCCTAACCCTCTCCTGGAAGATATAAGGAATATGTTGGTACAATTTTCTAGAAACAATTCAATTAGTGGAGAGGACAACCTAAGATAATTCAACAATATGATGGATTATTTTTAAGTGGAACATGAAGATGTAATGGTGAAATTGTTTATGTAGTCTTTAACTGAGGATGCGAGATACTGGTACAAAAGTCTACCAATGAAAAGAATTGTCTCTTGAGAAGAGTTCAAGAGGGTATTAAAAGAGTAGTATGGGGATAAAACTAACCCAAGATTCATGTTAAGTGAATTTAACAACATCACCAAAGTTCCTAATAGAATAGTTTTTGACTTCAATACTATATTTCAGAAAGTGATGAATAGATTTCCTACTAATTTGAGGTTAAATGACCAAGTATGCTTGGTTAACTTTTGTAATACTTTTGATTCTTAGATGAGCTATCATATAAGAGACAAGAACCCTCAAAATTCGAGGGATGCTTTTAAAACTTCCTTACACATTGAGAGCAATAGAAGAGACTCAGGAAATGTAGGTAGAAGGGATGATTTGAAAATTCTCAAGAACCCTAAATAGGATAAAAGAGTTATATAATAGGCTCCCTCATTTCATGAAAAAATAGATAACCTCACTAATTTAGTGAAGGGTTTGAATTACAAACTTGCAAAGTAAGAAAAGGGGTTATCAAATGACAAACTTTTTCCAAAGGAATGAGAATCTCCAAGATTAGATGACTTCCCGTAAAATACAAATTTGCACAATGGCAAGCTAGTGCAAAAAAACTAGAAAAATACACAAAATAAGGCTACACCTGACCCATTATAGAAAAACTCTACCAATTTTGTTGATGATCTATCATAGTGTGTGGCCTACCAGTTGCCACAATCACCTCACCAATGTGTAGTCATACAATATTTGCAAGAAGAAAATGTTACAACTGTTGATTATGATCCATCTGAGGATCATGGTGAAGAGATAAATATTCTCATGAGTATATCCAACTTTGCTAATGAAGAGTATTCTTCTAAGGAGGAATCTCATGAGATTGACATTGACAACTAGAGACAAAGGTTAGATGCATACCAAAAAAGTTCCTTTCTGATGAAGACACTTAATGAAATTACAATGTTTGTACTCTAGAGATTGATGACATCAATACATTTCTCAAGAAGCTTTCCAATCAAAAGATTCAAATAATGATAGCTACGTTAGTAGTGCAAGAAAGGAAAATTTACAACCTTAGGAATAGGGTTGTTAATGATGATCAGGGCCAAGGAGATAGCTTGTTCATCAAAGAAAACAATGCAAACACCAGAGTGTTAAAGCCAGAGACTAAGATAGCTAGAGAAAAAGTAAAAGAAAATAAGGGAAGTTAGATCTCAGATAAGAAGATTGATAGAACTAAAGTGGATGGTGAAATTATTTCCCCAAATATTAAATCCAAAGCTCAAAAGCAGATAATTGAAGAAGGAAAGTAGGAT
Source organism: Sequoiadendron giganteum (assembly GCA_007115665.2). Lineage (NCBI taxonomy): Eukaryota > Viridiplantae > Streptophyta > Pinopsida > Cupressales > Cupressaceae > Sequoiadendron > Sequoiadendron giganteum. The sequence continues at coordinate 260,147,030 of CM021104.1, read as the reverse complement.
AACGAAAAGGTTGAAGAAAAATGTGAGCAACAAAAAGGGAAGGTTGATGAACAAGGTGTGACATTTTCTGATATTCCTAAATACACCTCTATGGATATGTTTTGATTGCTATCACAAGTTAAAGTCACTATTCATTTGTTGGAGATGATGAAGATTAATCAACATAAACATAAGGTAGTTTCCCTTATTAATGGTGCGGCTACAACCTATACTGATCAAGTAGTGTCTACTCCACCCAGAGTGAGTAGAAATGACTTAAAATTGAAGGAAGGAGATGGAGCAATTACTGATATCTCTTAGATCTACTTGGGAACTATAGTTACAACTTGTCCTAGACAATTATATCCATTATTTGTAACTCTAATCATCGATGTAAAACTATTTAAAAAATGCATGATAGAGTTGGGAGAATCTTCAAACATAATGCCAATTGAGATTATGAAGGAGATGGGACTAAAAATAGATAATACATATGGAGATTTCTATGCTATGGATTTTAGGGAAGTACCTATGATTTGGGTGATTTAAGAACTCCCATAAAAACTTGTTGTATTCCCAGACAAATAATTTACAATGAGCATTCTAGTGGGGGATATTCCACCCAATTATAGAATGTTATTGTCAAGAAAATGGAGTTACCTCCATGGGAGCTAGTATGTAGTGTGATATATCCTATCCCACATTCCTCGTTGATAGAAAATCACCAAGTTAGTCAGGGAGTCTAGAGTCCCCCACATGATAGAGTTAACTTATGAAGAAGACAAAATAAATTTTGTTGATACAAACATTAATGTATTTAGAGTGGAAGAGTTACAAGAAGAAGGAGACAAGCAACCCGCACTCCTTGAAAGAGAGATAGATAATGATGACCTTTGGACATTACATTTTGATGGGACATTTTCAAAGGAGGGGTTAGATGTAGGGGTAATACTTGTCTCCCCTAGTATCATAACTTTCAAATTTTCATTCTCCTTGTTTGTGTGTACAAATAATGTTGTAGAATATGAGGCGATGCTACTAGAGATGAGTTTAGTCAAAAATCATGGTATCAAGAAACTAAGAGTCATTGGTGACTCAGAGATGGGTATTTCCTAGGTCAAATGAAAGTATGTATTCAAGAACAAATAGTTTAAATAGTAGAGGAATGCTATATGGGACTCAATTGAGTAGTTTGATGCTTTTGGCATAGACTAGATAGAGAGGACAAAGAATTAGGTGGCTGGTTTATTGGCCAATATTGCTCTTAGACTAGATGACATCACTTTTGTTGGAATATCCAAGGTGGAGGTGAAAACACAACCTTTAATCCCTAACAACATCCAAAATGCACAAGTCTTCAATAATGATGAAGAAATACTAGAGTTTTTGACATGATTGGACCAATATGAGGGTTAGTAGATTGAATTTGAAGTATTTGTTGAGATTGTGGATGGGAAGTAGATAGTGTTTGCTAATGAATTATTCATCCTAAGACCAAAAATATCCCTAAGGGTCTTGTGGCCTTAGAGAGGGTCTTTGATGGACATGATAGGAGCAGTACAAAGAAATCATCCACACATCCAAATGACCTTGACGAGGTGAACCTAGGGGTTGATATTTCTCCAAAGAAAGTATATGTGGGCAAGAAAATGAAGCCCCAAATTAAAGCAATGTTGATTTCTTTATTGAGAAAATATAGGCATGTTTTTGGTTGGTCATATGATGACTTGAAGGCATATAGAGAGGAGTTATTTTAGCATGAGATTCCTCTTAAAGTAGATGTAAATCCATTTAAGAAACAAACAAAGGTCCATTAACCCCACCTTGGCACCAAAAATGCAAGAAGGATTGGTGAAGCTTAGAGATGCAAGAATAATCAAGCCTATCAGAAACTCATCTTGGGTTTCTAATCTTGTGTCAATGAGTAAGAAGAATGGTGAAATAAGATTATGTGTCAATTTTTTAAACCTTAATGTGTTATCATTGAAAGATAACTATCCATTACTAAACATCGAGGCCATGTTACAAAAAGTAACTGGCTGTGAACTTCTATCAATGATGGATGCATTGTCTGGCTACAATCAGGTAAAATTGAAGGACTCTGAGTAGTATAAGACTATATTTACAACTATTTTTGGTACCTTTGTATATGCAAGGATGCCATTTGGCCTAAAAAATATAGGTGCTACCTTTTAGAGAGCTATGGATGTAGCATTCTCTAATTTTGTAGACATCTTCTTGGAAGTTTATCAAGATGATTTAACCACTTCCTCAAAGAAAGAAGAACAACATTGCATGCACTTGGAGAAGATTTTTATTAGGGTTTTGGAATATGAGATATCACTCAACCCTAAGAAGTATGAATTTGGAGTTACTGATGTCAAATTACTGGGATACATAGTGTCTAAGGAAGGAGTGAGAATTGACCTTGAAGGAGTAGCTACAATAGATAAGATCCCACCACCAAAAAATGTTAAGGAAATATTGTCATTATTTGGACATATAACATTTATAAGGAGATTTTTCACAAATTTTGTAAAGATCATTCGCCCTATATAAAAATTTCTAAAGAATGGTGAGAAAGTGGTATAGAATGAAGAGCCAAGTAAGGATTTTCAAAGTATTAAACAAGAAATGAAGGAGAATCCAATCCTTAGGACTCTTGACTTATCCAAGCCACTCCAAATATTCTCTTTTTCATCCTTCCATAGAATTTTTGTAGTCTTATTGTATAAAAACAATGAGTGATATGAGTAACCAATTTCTCTCTATAGTAAATCATTGCAAGACACTAAGTTGAAATATGATATGACTAAAAATTAGGCTTATGCTCTGGTGAATGTGGTTAAGAACTTCAAAAATTATTTGGTTGGTGCAATAATTGTTGTATATGTACCTTAAAATATTGCTAAAGATATAGTTACTCAACAGGAGGTCATGGGTAGAAGGTGCAGGTGGATCAATTAGATCCAAGAGTTTAACATTAGTATTGAGATTACCAAGCTTGTAAGAGGACAAGGGTTGGAAAAGTTAATACCTGAGTCAAATATAGAAGCCAACCAAATAATCAATGTTGATGTTGTGGATGCATGTATTGCATTTGTGACATGCAAACTTTTGGATGGTACAAGCATATTTTGCACTGCCTACAAAAAATACAATTCCCTAAAGGGTTGAATAAAAATGAGAAGAGAACACTCAAGATCCAGGCCATCATGTATGTGATCATTGATAATGACTTGTGGTGGTCAAACATGGATGGAGTTTTTCTCAATGTGTAAATGGATAGTAGGGTCAAGAAATATTATATTTAAGATGCATAATGGTGTGTGTGGTGGTCACTACATGGCCACAAATACTAATAAGATTTTGAGGGTAGGTTTTTGGTGGCCTACACTATGATTTAAAGATGCATAAAAAATGGTAAGGGCATGTGATGCATCCCAAATATTTTCTAGTAAGTTGAAAATTTTAGGTAACTTACCCCCTAGACCATTTTAACAATGTAGTATTGACTTTGAATTGGTGAGATTATAGAAAGATCAAGTGGTGGACACTCATGGATATTAGTTGGTAAAGACTACTTCACAAAGTGGATAGAGGCCATTCCCACAAACAGGTCCACAAGTAAAGCAGTCACTGATTTCTTAATGAGGAACATTTTGACAAGTTTTGGGGTACCTGAAAAGCTGGTACTTGACAATTCTATGTGTTTCAGGTCAGAAGAGTTTATTAGTTTATGCAATAAGTATGGAATTTCACTTTCATACTCATCCCACTATCACCTACAGGGAAATGGACAAGCTACATCTAGTAATAAAATTTAGCTAAATGTTATAAAGAGTGTGATTGAGAAGACCAAAATAGTTTGGGATTCTAAGTTGAAGAAAATACTTTGGGTTGATAGAGTGACAATCAAGAAAGCCACAAGGTAGTCACCAAAAGAACTATTCTATGGGATTGAGGCTAGAATTCTTATAAAAATGTTCCAAATGTATAATTTCATGCAAAAGTATGATGATGACTTCCCAGATGATATGCAAATTAGGATAAATACTATGATAGAAATAGATGAGATAAGAATAGAAGCTCAACAGAAAAACATGAAGGTGCAGCTGCAAGTGAAGAATCTATAAGACAAGAAGTCGTTGGTTAGGAAATTTGAAGTTGGAGATATGGTATTGATGTGGAATGCAAGAGCATCGGACAAGGGAAAACATTGTAAATTTGAGACCCTATGGTTTGGACCATATCTAATCAGCAACACACATGGTGAGGACTCTTATTTTTTGTAAAATTTCATTGGTGAACTTCTTGAGCTACTAATACATGGACAGTTCTTGAAGCCATACTTCTCTTGAAGTATGCTATTTTCCATATGCAATAATTTTTTTTGTATATTATGTATATAGGTTTGGTTTAGTTTGGTTTTGGTCTAGTTCGACTACCTTATCTAGATAGTTCCCTAGTTTTTGGTTCTCTATTATGGTTTTCTTCTACTTGAGATTTTAAGATCTCACTCCATTCATGTTGAATAGACGTACCCAACTAGAGCCACTGGTGGGATATTAAATTGTTTTGTTGGGTCTAGGCTTGCATTTCAAATTTTTTGTCCTCCTGAGTATAGGGTTTTTCTTTTCATGTTGCTAGAGTTCCATATTAAGGTTAAAACCCTCTTAAGATCCTTATTTATACAAAATACTTAGTATTATTTTAATTTTTCATTGGCCTTATGTTCACTTTTTGAGTCACTTAAGTACGAATTAAAGTCATTGTGTCATTAGCCCAACCTTATTGGTGGTATTTGGTCATGCACCCCTTTTAAATATTTTTCCCATGGTCTATAGTCTGAACAAGTCAATATTAATTTTTTAATCTTAACTTTAGGTGGGGGAAATATATTTTTTAAATTGCCTAAGTCTAGCTTGCGTTCCTCAAGAATTCCCCTCTTTAAGTCACAACTCATTGCACGCGCTATTAAAATCACTTAAGGAAGTTCCCATGCCCATAGTTTTAATTTGGACCATTCCCCGCTATCGCTCACTGATTTGATAACATCATGAAAAGTGGCGAGGGGTAGTGGTTGGCTACCATTTGTATCATCTCTCAAGTGGATCCTAACGATTTGTAAGGCAATAATTATGGTGGGCCCAATATTTAAGGGCTACGATTTATCATCATGATTGAATCCTGACCGTTCCTCACTACCTTTCTCTAAAATGTTGATGTCATAAAAAATAGTGAGGGAGAGCCAGCAGCTGCCACATGGCATAGTTTGTAGTTCTCAAGTAACTATTGTAAGGATGAAATATTTAAATAGAAGTATAGAGGTTTAAAGATTGAGCTTCTAAAGGGGTTTTTAAGTGCACATGGATTTAAGGAGGCTTGACATGTTTTAATCTTAGTCATCCATCTGATAAAGGTGTTGTGCACATGGATCTAAGCCTAAGGATTAAATAGCATGTAGGCTGGGTTGTACTAGGCTGATCTAAACCATTCCTCACTACCCTGTAGTTGTTGATCAAAATATTGCAGATTCACGAGGGATAGCAGGCTAGCAACATGTTGACATCTCATGGCCTGTAAGTTGTGGTGGAGCTCATGGTGACACTAAAGAAAAGAAAAAACATGGCAATGTCTAATTGGCTAGGTGTTGAGATCAAAAAAAGTAAACAATTCAAAATTTTATGACTCCATCTAAGGCATCCATTGATCTAGTTCATTATGAGATCAATGGTTGTGATTTAAATTTGAAAATAAAGTTGATCGATTCATTCTAGTTCGTGCAAGTGAACAATAATGGTGGAAGTGATGTTAAATAACCATATTAAAGGATTATTTCACCACAAAAGTTGGAATAAAAGCACTATTTGATTTACCTAAGTGTTTTAAAGAATCCAAATATTTGTAGTGACATTCTTCAAGAATTTATCATCTATAACTAGGGTTTCCAAGCGTCAAACACTAGTAAGTAAAATGCACTCTTTCCCACATTGAATTTCAATAGAATTTGCATGCATGTGCTGGTTTTCCTTATCATATTACAAATTAGGCTTCTTTTAAGGTTTTAAGTTCATTGAATTACACGCTATTATTTTTGATTTTTCCTTGTTTTCCTATGTTAAGTCAATGCCAAGTTGCACTTAGAAAACCCTAGATTGCATTTATTTTATTGCAATGGCACCCAAGGCCCAAGCTTCCAGTTTTGAGATCCTGACATGTACCTTTTTTAAGACTTGACTAACTGAAACCATCCACAAATAGTAATACTTTGGGCCAAGTAATGTACCAAGGGCCTAGAGTGAAGGATATAATTTTTAACATAAAACATGCCATCATAGATGCTACCCTATTGGTCACTAGATGGACCTTGTTCAAAAAATTGGTTTGGGAAGAGGTTTCTAAGTATTCCCTTATGCAATGGCTGGATTAGGTGGCTATGCGTAAACTAGTTGTACCTAATGTATACTTGGATTGGATCTGTCGAAGTCCATAGAATCCAATTATGATCCTAGTGTTAGGTTTGTAAGAACTCACTCAAGGGAGACAATGGTGGATGTTACTATGGAAGGACTTGTTGAGGTATTCAAACCGAGCCCTTACCATTTTGAGATGGTGAAAATTGACCAAAACAAGTTGAAAGAATAATATGAGAAGGTGAGGTTTACCTTTAGGGTATTTGTATTAACAATCTTCATGGTTAGAGGGAAAGGGGTAGGTATAATTACACTTAACCCCTCTGATAAGGAGCCGCTTGAGATCAATTTATTTGAACACTATTTCGAGAGATATTTCTATAGCCTTTGCCATATTTTGGGGTATGAACCAAGAGAAAGGATGTTGTTAGCTCTTATGTATATGGTTGCTAACATCCATCATGGAATGATCGACACAATTTATGATTTTTCTGGATATTTGTTGGAGGAAATGCATAAGGCCCTAGTGGCTCTTACAATTGGTGAAACTTGAGTAAGGTTTTGCTGGTACTCCCTATTTATGCACATGTTTTTGTACATGGGACTAGGTTATTTTGGTGATGACATATAGTTGGATATGCAGAATGAGCATGGTTAAGATATGCATGTTGAAATGTGGACTTCTATCTTGGACAATGATGATCAACATTCCAGTTATGTGGTGTTTTCAAATATTTTTTTCTCCAAGTTGATGAGTGTTTTTGTGGTGAATCCCCCTAGGATTCCAGTGAAGCTTCATGATTTCTTGAGACCTAGGTAGAGGAGACCTCACTTAGGCATTAATAATAACTAGGGATACATTATTCCATATTAGAGTTTACCATTCTTATATTTTATGGCATAGGCAAGGCACCTCATGTGCTTCCAAAAAATATTCCTCTAAGGATTGGTTTCTTGGAAGGTATGTGGCGATTCGGAGATGTGTAAGACAATCATATGGTGGGAATGAGGAAAGAGAATTTCTTCCCAATGTATATAGTGTTTGTAGATTTTGTTATGACCAGGTATGGGTAGAATAATATCATTCCTAAGCTCAAGCTCTTGAAGATGAAATGTTGTAGATTGAGGAACCATGACCCAGAGGGTGTCAAGGTTGCTTTGAAGAATAGAATTAGAGGGGGTAGTTATTATTAGAAATTTTATTTCCTCAAAGATGTAATTAGGAATTTATTTTCTTACCAATTGCAAGATGATAGAAAGATGAAATGGATAGTATTTGATAAATTGGAAAAGGAAATTTAGGAGAAAGATATAAATTATAAATCCCTTCCATACATAAAGGATGAAATACTTAAGGTTGAAGTAATGTTTCAAAAAAATTATAAGGTAATAGGGTGGCTAAAAGAGGAGAGTATTATGTAGGATAGAGGGAAGGCTAAGGTAATAGATGAGCAAGGTAAGGGGAAAGCCGCAATGGATGTAGAAAAATTGACATCTCAAGCCCTTAAGAAGTTACATGTATTTGCAAGGAGAAAGGGTACTATAAAATAACAACAAATTGTTACCACCCCTTCTTAGTTAGAGGGGTCAAGGGTATCTTCACCTACACCAAAATTTCCACCATTTTCAACCCCAAGGTTAGTTGCACCCTAGATCATTGGACTTGATTCTCCCATTAGAGAATCCCAACCAATAGACCCACCTTTACCAAAAGGAGAAAGGTTGAAGCAACCGGGCTTGTAGATTATGCTATTGATTCTGAGGATGAGATGAGTAAAGGAATACCCTCACCTCTAAGGGAAATAATTCCATGGATAATGAGCCTTAGATTGAGAAAAGTAGATGTGAGTAGATTGAATAATACTGATGATGTGAGGGAGGAGGCCTACAGTATGTTTGCAAAAACCTAGGATTTTGAAGAATTTGTTTGGAGAGCTAGGAAGGATGAATATGATGAGAACATAAAAATTAGAATGGTCAATAGCCTAGAGCTCCCTAGAGAGGCCATCAAATGTAGGGTACTTTCTTAAATGAAGGAAAAGTACCTAAATATTACACCTAATGAGTGAAGGGAATTGGTAAGAAAAATTTGTGTACTTTTTCTACCAGAATGGGACTTGTCTTCACCCATTGATTTTGACACTATTAGGAGGCATGACACCCTAATTTTTGCTAAAAATAAAAATAAAACAACTACCTTACAAGGATCAACATTTATCCCTCAATGGGACGCATTGATAATTTGGGCACTAGCCCCCAATACAAGGAATCCAGTACTTATAGAGAGTAGATCTGACCTTAAGGGAGGGTTAATAATAAAAAGGATGTCAGATACATCAATTGTAGAGGTAGCCACATTGGCTGTAAATGTTTCTCAATTTACTAAAGAAATTGTAGAGTCTATACAAGAAAATTATGAGGAAAAGACTAAGGAATAGAATTATTTGGTAGTATATTATAATAAGGACAAGATTTTTTTTGTAGAAGTCCAACTTGATAATGAACTTTTGAAGGAGAAATTGCGAGAATTGCAATCAGGGTTATCAAGAGGTCAAGTATAGTTTCTAACCCCATCAACTCTTCCAGTGTAAGCACCTCCTATTTATTCTCCACCTCCTCCTTCCACCTCTATTGAGTTAGTTTTATACAATCCAGATGATGTGCCTATTGCATATCTTAATCCAAGTGCCTTAGTTGTAGCTGGACCAAGGGAAAGGGCTAGTAGAAGGGAGTTGATGGAGTCTCTCAATGTTTATGATGAATTCATTCAACATGTGGATAAGATAGTGTATATGAACACCATGAAGATTATAACTGTGGTGTTGGAACATATGAATACGAAGATTGAAACAAAAATTCTAAGTGTGCATTCAAATTATTTTTCTATGTTTGATGCTATAAGGAAGTTTGATAGGGATAGGGAATTGGCCATTGATGAATAAATAGATTCCCAAGTTGGATGCATTAAAGCACATGGTTATTGGATCAACTCATGATGCCAATAAACCAATTAATATTTCCCCAACCCATAGAGTTGTAAAAGGAGTTGTAGAATGTCAATGGGCGATGATCCTATGGAAACAAAGATCGGGGAGCTTGTGTAGAGATTTGATGAAGCTGAATTTGGTTTGTTATGTAATAGTCTTAATCATTTTGGTAATGCTAAGACTTTGTAACAATGGAGAGATCAAATGAGTAGCTTATTTGCCACTTAGGACACCTTACTTTGCGAGAGTGTGGATATTGATATGTTGAAAGATAGCATTGACACTCTAGCTTTCATAAGTAGTTTCCTTGAGGGCTTTGACAAGGAAGAAACTCAAACATTCATCATGTATGGTGTTGGAACTGTGAAGTTTTGAAAACCTCATTAACCCTTCATGCTTATTAGTTTCCCAAAAAAGGTTCATAATACAAACATAAAAATCCTCACATAACATTTTTTAACCAAATTCTGGATTAAATTTTGTCATACATTCCCATAATCTTCATCTGACATTAAATCTTTAACATTTGAAAATATCGACATAAGTTGATGTCGGTCTCACTGATGATAATATACATCTCCTCAACATATTGACAAGACATCAGATGTGTCATACCGACAAAGTTATACACCAAGAGAAGGTAGGTTTACATTTCTTATCGGCAAGACAAAAGGTATCGGCATTACGATGTAAGGTCATATCGAGCTAAGTTACCTTTTATCGATTGGAATAAAATAAAGTCTGTCAGAGAGACTATGGTCATCAGAGTGAGATTTCAAAGCACTGCCTAAAGTGTTACTGGTCTTTCCAATAAAGAAAAGGGAAGACTCATTTGGTAAGACAAATGATGTTAGGGAGTCTTATCGACCCATCGGGTTACACCGACAGAGCTAAGCATGCAGAGATAAAGGTTATCGAGAAGACAATGCATGTGGTCTCACCAAAGAAAAATTGTATCAGTGAGATATGTCTCAGCGGAGAGATCTAAGAGACATCACGATGAGTATCATTCTATTAGTACAACAATTACTTGGTCTCAACGACATAAGTTGACAAAGTGAACATCTCGGTGAGACGAAGAGATTTCAGAGTAAGGTGAAGAATCGTTGGCTTGATTCGTTAAGTCTGGGCGATAGTTTGCTTCCGTGAAGGTCATGGCGATATAAAAAGAAAAAGGAAAAAAAACTATCGAGGAGACTTGTGATGTCGAGGAAATTGCAAGACATATTAGTGGATGGGTGAATGTTGAATAGGTGGATCGGCCAAAGATTTGAAATTTCTTGCCGATATCATCCCTGATGTGATAGCGAGAATTTTGAAAAAAATTGCAGCATTCATGTCTCAGTAAAGACATTAATGGCACCATGAAGCATAAATGATTTTGCATATCAGGGTAGGTTCAATTGAAATCATTGTTTCACGGAATTGGCAGTGAAGGAGAGTAGGGGAACCGACAGAATAATTAGGGCATTCGTTTGACTTGGATTTGTAGGAAAAATACAGTAAGTTTCTAATCCTCTCAAAATTCATGAATTTTGAATATGGAAGGCACTAGTTCAGAAAAAATAAAGGGAAGAAAACCTAGGGAAGGTAGTCAATCAAAGGTAAAAAAGAAAAAAATTGAATTCCAACCAGAGGGCACTGAGAGGAAGTTAAATCAAGATCTCATAGACCAGTTACCTGGTTCAAGGCCTAAAGCTATGTGTTTTGTGTAGCTCAAAGCAGAAATTGATAAATTGGATGACAAATGAAAATTCATAGGGGATGTTTGGACCCCAATTAGAGGTTATGTGTTGTTCAATTTCCATTATCATAGGAGAAATCGCTTCGAGCCAGTATGCAATCCGTGGAGGCTCAATTTGGGAAAACTAGTGTGCCCTAATGTCTTTGTTGATGTCGAACTGGTAAAATTACTAGTTGGTCATTATAACCCAAAGAATAAAGCTATATGTGATTTGTTAGGGAATCCATTGATACATATATCTAAGAATGCAATAGTTGAGGTTTTAAAATTGGAAGGAATATGTAGTGAGAAGATGATAAGTGAGGATCTCGATAGTGAATTCAGAAGAATCGAAACCATTTATAAAGGCTAGAGATTACCCTTGCATAGAATTAGGTGTCATGGAAAACCTACTCCGATGGAAGATAGTGAGGGACCACCATTTCATTGTGGATCTCTTCGAACCCTACCTGAAGTACACTAATTTTTCAGTGGGACAGGTATTGGGGATGGAAGTCCCAGAGCATATGATAGTTGTGCCCATGGTGATTTCTGGAGATATTCAGTATCATAATTAAAAATCTTTTGATTATGCTTCACATGTGTTTAAGGAGTTGGATGCAGGGTTGATAGCAATAAAGAATGGTGCCTTTGTCCTGCACCTCAGGAATTATTCACTGTTGATGCACTTGGTGCTATATTTTGGATAGGAGTTAGGATTGTGGCCCTAGGAGCTAAGGATTTCACAATCTAATAAGGAAGGTAGGCCATTGCCTGTTCAGTTATGGACTGCTATTTGGGACAATAGGTTTGCTAATTCTAATTTCTTGCATTTTGAAGAATACTTTGTGAAGCCTTTATATAGATTTTTAATCATCTTGTGATTATTCCTTATCTAAAGAAGTAAACAGTTTTCTTAGGCCTAAGGATTATAATGGACCAATCAACCACAATTGGGGGGATGGTATTGCTTAGAAAATGCCACTATGATTAGGGTTTATGGTTTTGAGGATACACCATTCATTTTTCCTAGAACAGTCCCAGATAGAATTGCATCCTTAGAGATTGTTAGGCAAATGGATTTCTCTTGTGTCATGAACTCAAGTTCATATGGGAAATAGGATTTTATGCCTAGTACACAGTGTTTTGGTGATTTTACTATGTTGGCAAAGGAGGGCTACAATTTGATTCTAGATAAGTTATTACATTACAACATAAGAAGAGCACCATCAAGAAAAAACTTTGATCCAGATGGATATATCCATTCTGCCAGACAAAGAATAAATTTTGGAGGGTACCAAGATGTGCCCTATCAATATGATGACATAATCAGAAACTTGGAGGTAGAAGAAGCAGAAATGGTGATGGAGTAGCATGATCAGGAGTTGGTAGATGCTGAGTTGTTATCCTCAATTAAAGGAATATCAAAAGCTGATAGGCCACAAGGCCCATCCGGGAAGGTATTGAGAATAAGGACTCAGGATTATGCCTATGCTTCCAAAGAAACAAATGTTGAGGAAACTATGGATGTTGATACGAGACATGAAGATTATAGATATTTTATAGTAGATGATGAATTTGTGAAAACCTCAGAGTTTAGAACATTTTTATACAAACAAAAAGAAAAAGAAACAAGAGGACTGGTTGACAATGTCACATTAGGAAATGAGGACCAATTGTTAAAGAGTTTAAGGGATGAGGTGGATAAAAAGATGACAAACATGACCCCTAAAAATTAGAGAGATGTTAGAAAAGGAAGGTGTTATGATTTTCCCAATATTGGATTTCAATTCTGCATTAGTTTTCGACAATTTCCTGAAGGACAACAATGCTACCCACAAGCTCAACATAGAGAAGGTGACAAAGTTGTATACAAGATCAAGATACAATCCTGATGATGAAACATTGATGATTTGGGCTTTGTTACCCCCTCACAAGAAGTCAATTGTTATTGATACTAAGAAGGCATTAAGACATGTCATGACTTCGAAGGCTGGAGAGGCTGATCCTATTGTAACTGCAGAAATTGGGATCAATATAGCAAAGTTGAATAAAGCCCAGATCCAAGCATTGATCAGATAGAGAGAAATGTATAAAACCAATAATGAGAGAATGCTGAGAGAGAATGAACGTTTAAAGGACTTGGTAGGTACTATAACAGGGTTGACGGAGATGCTCACCCAAGGTGAAATTTCACATGAAAGGAACCATTGGGAGGGGTCAAGTGCATACTCACAAGGGAAAGTGGACACACTCACTGCAATAATCAAAAAGAGGCAGGTTGTTTTAAGCACTTGGTTAAATAAACTTTGCAAAAAACATTCACAATACGTGGATGCTATAAAAGAACATAGAAGATTGGATGACAAAATCCAAGAGAGAATTGAGGAGATGAAAAGGGGTACTCCTAATGCTGCAGGAATTGAAAATGCCAATGGAATCATGGATAAGCAAGCGAATTATTTGAGGAATTACAAGGGGATGTGCAGAGATTGATTGAAGCTACTAATGACAGATTGACTAAGTTCTACGATGATGAAGGAAAACTGAAAGAAGCGACTACATGGAAAGGCGAATGCAGATCGATACTCCAAGAGATATTGAAGACAACCACTGCAAAGGGCATAACATTGGATGAAGCATGTGAGAAAAACGAATGAATCATGATGATGGAGATCATGATCCATGATGTGTTAGGAGATGCAAACACACATAAGCACCAGGATTATACAGAGCACATGTCTGTAGTTCATTTGTGGCTTAACAGAAATTAGTTAATGATAAACTTGTTAATAATTTATGCTTAAGACTTTTCAAAAAGATACGTCCTTTTTCAAATTAAATGTATAAGTATCCATTGTTGGATAGTAGGAGAAAAAATAAGATAGAATTAGAATAGGATAGACTACTGTAAGCATTATATTTTTAGAATGATGACATTCAAGCAGACTATGTTGCATGTATGAATTTTGAGGAAGATAATGAAATACTATTGATTTAGTGGCTTCATTCTGGTATCAATTGTTTGTTGGATTGCTGCGATTATTTGATTGTCTACAATCTGATGTTTCTTGATTGTTTAAATTGAAGTATCAAGTATATGTTTGATTTATCAGTACAGATTTGTTGTTTCTGTGTGATTTGATTTATTGGATTCTTTAATAAAGAATTAAATTCCTTTCAATCAATTACAGTAATCTGGGAATGTTATTTGGATCAGTAAGAAGAATCAGATAATTAGATTTGATATTTTTCCTCAAGTAGGTTTTATTAGTTACATCCTTGCATGTTTATACTAGTTGTAAACTCATACTTGTATGCCAAACGATTAGAGGACTTGCTAGATAGAAACCACTCATTAAAAGGCTTTCATTTGACTCTGTTTTACCCAATAAGGCACTAGTCTCCCTTATTTTCACTACATTGGTTTTATTCATTTCATTTGACATCTCTTAATTGAACATATTAATTTACACCTTGATATTGCATATACAATTTATACCAAATTAGGATCATATCTTTCCACTATCAAATTTCCATTTGTGGATAGTTAGGTCAAGTAGGAAACATAATTCAAAAATCTGTGTCACTCATACAAGTGCACCCACCTAGGTTTAGCAGAGCCTTAAGAGTAGAGGGTTCAACCATATTGGTTGGCCTTGTTAGCTGACCAATAACGTAGTGAGAGTGTGGCAACCTCTCATTGTTCATTCAAACCAGCATTTTTGAGACCCAACATATGACCCATATAGAACCAAGATGAATGAGTTTATTACGTATGCATGGCCATCTAATGATGATTTTTAACTGTAAAGGAAGATATATGTTGATATTTCTAACTTGTAGGTTGTTTCAGAGGAAAGGTGGTAGTAAATATTGATCGTGGTACACTTGACATATAAAGTCTCTGGTGAGAATGGATATAAAACTTTTTGCACTTTACCTACGTGGATTTTTGTCTTCACATTCCAACTTAGTTCCCATAGACAAAATTCAAATATAAATGAATAACTGAGTGGAAAAGTATCTCAAAGGGACAAAGGATTAAAAAAGTAAATATAATAGTTTTATCCTCAGAATATTCCTACATTTTGAAATGTAAATAGTAATTTTCAAATAAAAATGTGACAAGTGTACATTGGCCGCAAGCTTTTTTTTCTCCCTTTTTTCTATAAAAGGGAATTCAAGGCCAATTACATAGGTTGTTATTGAGTGATTTTGAGAAAATAATTATGATAGAGAATGTAGATACATTTTTTCTAAGTTTTGTCTAGGTTTTGGAGTTTTGAGTCTTTGATTATTAGCATTGTATATTATTATTGTTACTTATGAATGCAAATGGAATATTTCTAGAACCTTTGTTCTCCATTATATATTTTATATAAATCATGAATGAAATTGATCAAAGATCTTTCAATTCATCTTTGTGGTGTTCCCATTGATTTTTTTTTAATTTTTAATGCTCTTTTTCAAAGAACAAGTTAATTTGCTTTAACATAAAAGAAGGTTTATATGAATGTATGCTAGGATAACTAAGTAATATTGTCTTGTATTTTTGAGTTAGGTGGTGTATGGAATTATTTAATAGCTGTGTTGTGATAGAATGAATTTTATTACATGATTATAATTAAATGATTTAAGACTCCATGCCCTGAGATAAGACACTAGTCCAGAAGTTGTGTTTATGTTACAATCCTTTGGTCATTCACAACAATAACATACAAAATCAATTTAAATATTTTATTTTAGTTTGAATGTACGTCTTGAGCTAAGTTTCACCATATTATTCTCATGTTAAATACCGGTAAATGCTGTAAAATTTGCTAGGTCTTTTAGGTATATCATCTATTAAAAAACAATTTGGAAAATATATTTGTTGTTACAATGTTCATAAGTAAAATGACACAAGAGAGCTTAAGAGAATTGTTAGGTATCACCCTCCTAGGTTTTGTAGAGCTTGAAATGTAGAGGGAAAGTCTCAAAGACTTTCACTTATCAAGTTGGGAAATCTCTCCTTATTACTAACCATTGAATTTGGAAAATTCATAAGAAATTATGAGATGAACTTGGTTTATTTCAAACACCAACACACCCAAGGGAGAATGGGTCTTGCTTAAGTTCTAAATCCCAATTTTTAATATATTCTTGGCAACATTTTAATGAGTCAAACTCAAGTTTCAAATGTCAACTTATAGAATCTAATTTTTAGGAAATTAGATAAGAACCTATAAATACATAATTATTTTAACAATTCAACACTAACACTTTATGCAAGAATTCCTATAGAAAATCTTATTTTCAAAAGAATTGAAGAGAAAATTTATTAAGAATCTATAGTAGAAAATCAAGATGATATCATCATGTCAAAGCTATGTGTGTTCATAGTATATTTTGGATCTAACATTGTGATGTAGGTTTCAAGCATTCAAGCAAGTATTCAAGTATAAAATCAAGTTAACATTCAAGCCAATTCATGCAAGATCTAATCCTTAGAGATATGTGTTGGAATTCAGTCCTCTAAGGATAGCCATTAAAGGGTTGGTGAGTTGTTACATAAAATTGTTCATTTATCATTATCTTTCATTATCAATGTTGAATTACCAAAATAGGGTTTGACCAAGGAAAATACCCACTCACAAAAACAAATAAATTTTCCCTCTCTTTGTGTTTGCAGATTTGTAGGTGAAGGATTACAAATTGGATCAAAAGTGTAATTTTGCAAATTTGTCAAAGTTGTCATCAAATTTTTCAAGCCACAAAAACTCATTTACAGATTTAATTTCTAACTTTCCAATAGTGGAATCTAGAGGAATTATCAGTGAAAATCCAAGATTAGAGGACTATGAAAGTAGATTTTGGAACCCTAATCGAAGACCCATTCACCTTAGGGCGAATTTGTCCTAGTAGGATACTCAACAACCACTTTTGGTGATAGGTGTATAGTATTTTACCCTTCTTAGATATATCAAAAGATTCCAGTTTCTATTTATATTATGCTTTAAATTTGAATTTAAAGTTTTCAACTGCATAATTGAGTTCATTAGGTATTTTATTTTTAGCTCCCTAGAGTGCATTTTAGTCATATTTATCATTTTTTTTGTCATAAGAGAAATAGTAGATCCTCTAATAGGGTTGGCTCACCCGAAGGTTGAAATTCAATCCTACCTTTGGGAGATCTCTTTAACTAACAAAATTAGAAGAACAATAGGTGCATCACATCCCCTAACAATAACTCATTTCTTTATTTGATTTTGGTGAATCTAGTGTTCTATGTTTCATTTTGGTTAACCCGAAATTCTTGTACTATAAGCTTTTTGATTTGGAGATCATTCAAACCTTAGGTCTAGTATTTTGCATTAGTTTTCTTGCATTTCATTTAGGGTTTTCAAAATTACATTAGTTTACATTTCATTTGGGGTTTTAAAGTTGCATTTTGCATTGTTTAAAACTTCAAAAATTCAAAAAAATGCATATTAGTGCTTTTCATTCATTTAAATAAAAAATTAAAACAAAATTGCATCTAGAAAGTTGTCATTTTGCTTGATATTTATCGTCAAATTGCACTTGCATTTCATCATAATTTTTTGGAAATCTATAACTAAAAGTATTTGTTTGCAACTTGAAATAACAACCTTAAATATCAACTCAAAAACTCATAACTTAATTTTTCAAACCCCTATGCAAGGACCCATTCATTCTAGAGCGAATTTATCCTTATGCAAGTCACTTTCTAAAATTTGGGCATTAATTTGTCTCTATCTGCTTTGAATGTTTCTATTTTTAGATCTTAGTTTTAGTTTCTATAATTACAACATTTTGAAATTGTTTGCATTCAAATCAATTGGTCAAAACATGTGCATAATCCAAGCATAAAATTTACATTTAAAAGACATCATTTTTAGTTTTGTACATTCAAAATTCAAAAAAATGCTTGCATGTCATATTTGAAAATTTGTAAAATCCTTTTACATACTTCCATTGTACTTATTTTTTGGTGTTTTCTATATTTGTGCAGTGCTTTTTTGGTAACCTTTTTGTTTTTTGAAACTTTTAAGAGTATTAAAACTTGGTGTCCAATTGCTAATACTTCAGTGAGACATAGTTCGATACTCATGGCATATCATGCCAGTACATCCACTATGGATCTTAGGTTTTCTAACTCTTTCAATCATAGTGTTAACACTAGTCAACCCATTTTGGAATCCATACCTGAAATAACATGTCCTATGACCTCCAATCTCGTTGATTTTCAAACCATTGTTGCTCATGTTCCTCAAGAAAACTCAAAAAAAATGGATAAGTCCTTAGAAATACTTCAAAACCTTATGAGTGTTGAATAAATTTCTAGTACTATGGTTCCTATCATAGATAACATGAGAAGAATGCTTGATAATGAATTGGGAATATAAATTGTGTGAAGCCTAGCTCATATAATTGATGACCATGTTCCTACAATGGTTAGTTGTGCTCAAACTTTAGGATATACTAAAATTGAAGGTGGAAATCAAATTCATCCTCCCACAACTATTGCCTCTATTCCTATATACACTCATTGAAGTGTTACCACAATAAGAAAACCATATAGAAAATTTAACCCAACATTATCTATGTCTACTAGGAATCATTTTATCTTTGTTAATTCAGACATCATATCTCCTAACCCATCACCTCTCACAAATTTTCAATTCACTTGTCCTCCTAAAACATATACACCTACTTCTTATTCACCTCCATCTCAAAACAAAACCAATGATTTTTCGTCAACCAAATTTTACAAAATGTGTCATCTCTCCAACAAGAAATTTCCACATTAAACCAAAATCAAAATAGCCAACTTTCACAATATGTCAAATGCAGCCTATTATCATTGAATATATTTAAAGAAAAAATGCCACAAGGCATTGAGATTCCTAGATTTGAGAAATATGGTGGTAAAGGAGATCCTAGAAACCATGTCCCGACATATACAACCTTATGCACTGACTTCATCTTTGAAGACAAGATCTTGGATAAGCTTTTTCCTTGATCCTTGAAAGAAACAACCTTGGAATGGTTTTTCTCTTTATTGAATAATTCAATCAACTCATTGAATGATATTTTTGATGCCTTCCTCAACCATTTCAAAGTGCATATTGTTCCTAAGATGGACTTACAAATATTAGTAGAGGAGATGGTGTGTGAGAAAATGAAATGAAAAATGTTAGAGTGATTGAGGATTGCTAAATGCTACAATGTGAGGAGCTATATGAATGAGCAAACAAATGTGTTGCATAAATTTGCATAGAAGTGTTTCATATACAATGCTTCACCAGAACTGAACTCTCACACAAGGAAGGTGAATTCTATCTTAGTTCATCCATTGGTAGTGAGCTATACTTTGTTTTGTAAACTATTTCAGGATTTGAACCTTCAAGGATAGTGTGTCCTTGCAATGAGCCATTGCAATATTCTATATCTAGATATATTATATTGTGAGCTAATCCTCACCTTCATTTTCCTATTTTAGGTTTTCATGTAAAACTTTGGTGTTGATGTGTCTTATGGTGTCATGCTTCTTTTAATATCTTAAGTCTTATTTGTAGTTGTTTGTTGACAGATTGGTCACCTCATTTAATATGCCCTATCCCATTCAAATGAAAATTTGGCCAACAATTGAGTCACTCACAACGATACTTGTGGCTGCTCTCTACTTATTTTACAATGAAAAATAACCTTAGAAAGATTTGCAATGAATAAAACACAAGATATGTGTTTAACCAGAAAGCAAAAAAGGCAACCACCACCTACTCATAACCATGAAAGTAGGTACAAAGAGATGATTTAATAAGAAATAAAAAATATAGAACAATAACTTGAGGTTCACTTATTCTATAATCATGGATTATACTCAAAAAGAGAGAAAAAAGAAAGTCTTTTTCGTAGATGATTTAAACTAAATTCAAAGTTTAAGAATTAAATACATACATAGTCCAATATAATAGGTTAAAAATTGAAAAGTAATTATCATGAAGCAAAGTCCATGTAATAAATGAAACACTTATAAATTCAGAGACTCAAAAATATTTCGTTATTTCTTCAATGCCAAAATACTAGTTCAAAGACTTAGTACCCCTATATAGATAGACTGAGTTGCAGAAAAAACTGCCATTTTTCCCCCTCCCCTATACAAATCTCCTCTAGCCTTTTTATACTAGAAAATAATTGTTCTGTAGACATGGAAAATGTACAATTCGGTTCGACACACTTGATCTCGATTACTAACAACATTTCCTCCCAAATAATACTTTCAGCTTATCATCACCTTCTGTCTCTTAATTAAATAAATCATTATTTATTTGATTAAGTCTTTCTCCTCTATTGATTATATTCATCAATTTAATTTAACTTTATGTCAATGTTTAATTAAATAAATCATATTATTTGATTAAAGTCTCTAAAGTCTTCTTATTAAATTGAATAAATTAAACCTTATTTAATTTAATCTAACATTTCCCCTCTTAGTTAAATAAATCAGAAACATTTATTTAATTATCTTTCTTCTCATTTTGATTTAAATCAATCCTAAAATCTAAGTCAAAATGGTCCAATCACCTAACCTCTCATTAAGTTAATCAAATCTTGATTAAGTTAATCCCTATAACTAAAATCCTCTAGAGAATACAACTTGCACATGAAAATAGATTTAATTCATTTATTAAATCTCTATTTTCCCTCACATGGCATAAAAACGAAATATTCCCTTAAATTTGAATTCGAAAAGTCCAAGTGGATGGGTACTTCTAACAAAGCATTCAATCCTCTTACATGTCCTTTTGCATTTATCCAAGTGGCATTTATTTCATTCCTTTCTCCCTCTCACATGTCATTTCCTCAGTTTCAAATTCCAACTAATTGCATTTATTGACACTTTGGCCAAAATATGCACAACCATCAACCATTCACATGGCAACAAGTGGCATTTGGCCATTGAGTGAAAGTTAGTCCCATATTGCCCAAATCTTGCTCTTTCTTCCAAATTCAAATCTATAAATGGAAGGCTTATCTTCTCATTATTCATCCACGATATCATGCAAAGTTACTCTCTTGACATTAAGAGCCAATTTTGTGCACTTCATTCCATACATTCATCATTTTCACAATTCCATAACTAGGTTATGCCAAAATCTCATCTAGGATATTTGATCAATCCACACACCATCAACATTGCAATTTAGGAGTTGGGAAAGGGTCAATTTCAACACATCAATTGACACCAATACCCCCAAGGGATCACTAGTTTGCTTGCTTAATTAGGATTTACTTGTATTTTTATATTTTTTTCTTCATCTTTCCTAGTTTGAGTTTTAGTAAATGGATTTCATGGGGAATCCTTCATTATTACTTGCATTTGATCTAATACCGTGATTGTTTATTGTTTTTGTGCAATTGCAGGTTTAGGGGTTCACATGTTCATAACGATGATTGAAAATGACTGATATCCAAATAGTCACCGAGAAATGAGAATGGTTTCATTACACCCCAAAACTTTGGTTACAACCGATAATTACAAAAAGATTCCATGCATGCAAAATAGGAGATTCAACCTCTCCTAAAGAAACATGTTTCCACCATCAGTTGCATAAAGAGGTCATATCACTAAACCACTAGAGGGGCCAAAACTCTAAATAGCCCCAATTCCATTTTCATAATCAAATTATTAAATTCAGTATGTTCTTCTTCTTTATCTAAGATAAAAATTACATTGTGGTATTTGACATAACTAGTTTTCTCCTTCCACGTTAGTGAACACAGTTCATAAATGATGTCAAGTTGCTCCTCCTCAGGCCAAATTAAATTTGGTTGTATGATAGGCATGAATTCATCTTCACACTCTCTAATGCCACCAGGAATTACCATCTTGGGGAAAATATTGGAATTGGAGACACTACCACTTTCGCTCATATGTGGGCTCACTTTAAAAATGACGGTATAAAAATATCATTTATTTGTGAGGAAGAACACACAAATCCATTACATATCTATTTCACCAAATCCTTATTTAAGAGCAGTCTTTTCAAGAAATTTAAAAGATTACATTAAACCTCGAGCTGGCATTTCAAAGCATTTGAGAAGAAATTCCTTAAAAACACAATACAATTTATTAAATGAGCTGACATATTGAAAATTGTGCATCCAATTAGGTCTCCCCATCATTGAGAAACATAAACTTATAACCATATGTCATAAGTTCTAGGGTTTTGAGAACCTTTGATGAGCTGACTACATAGGATAATCAACAGATAAGATTTGGCATGAAAAAGGTACAAATAAGTCGGACGATCGGGTAGTTTCGAAACCAATGAACCCATGACTTGAGTTAGGGATTTAGACTAAGCCACAACACAAGCAACACTTATCTTCTTAAAGGGAAAAGAAATTTAAAATTTTAAGTGGAAAGAATTGATAGGTAACATTAGCTTTGATTGGGGACTTTATTTCATGGAGAAATAGAGAGAACCTTTAGAATCCTAGGGAAGACCCATCTAAATCCATTAGGCAATAGAGTCAGGAGAGAGATGGGGTAAAGGCACAATCAACAAAAAAGTAGAGGGGAACTAGACACAAGCCAAAAATGGGACAAGAATACCAAACTAGAAAGAAAACTAGCTACCAGAGCACCGCAAAATAGGCTACTATATACATGGTCCAAAGACCCTACCTTCAGAGGGAAACCTGATATGCTCATGCAAAGCCATTGACAGGCTAAGAGAAATAGGACCCACTGGAAAAAAGAGGAGTGCGAGGAGTGCAACTATAAAAAATTTGCAGATTCAACATGTAGATCCAATGGAAACTCGCCAAGTGTAAAATTCCCTTATATATTAGCATGCCACCAAAAATCCATTCTTCATCATATATGTCTTGGGTACAATGGACCATACCTTCATTGTTCATTTTAAATAGATATGAAGTATTCACTTCACAGAAATAAAAAATATTCCCATTAGTATCGATAATCAAGAAGCCATTAGTTACTAAAGAGGTGTTGTTATTTCCTTCAACAACCATTCTTAAAGGCTCATCTTCTTCTTCAATCGTTAAAAAATCATTGACCTTGATCTACAAGTTAGACATAACGACTCCATTATCAAATATGCAATTATCAGAGAAAATTTGATCTTCCCTTTTTTGTTCATGATCAGAATCATTCACAAGAACAGATTCATCTTGTTCATTATATGAAGAGAAGAGTAGAATTTCATTGTCTGATTCAAAAGTATTATAAAATCAAAAAGGTGTCAAAATTTTCAAAATTTGATAGCACAAATAATGCATTAGGTATGTCCCAAATAATCTCATTGTAAGTATTTCCTGACCCTTCATCTATCTTTACTTCTTATATAGTATTTTCCTTAGATGTAACATTTGTCATTCCTCATTTGAACATGCAAGGAAAGCATCAGGAGTCAAATATTATTTGTGCAGACTACAGGGAAAATTAAGTCTTGGGTGTACAACTAATGTTTGTAGTATCCGAATATCTTTTTCTATAAACATAAGATCAAATCTAATAGGAACTGCATACCTATCTTCAGTAAAGAAATATGAATATTGTGAGAATCTAATGTTCATACGTTCGATAGCTTCGATAGACATAATTTTATACACCTCTTCTTGTAGTTTCTCCTTTTCAAGATTTTCGCCGAGAAATTATAGTAACGACATATCTATATCCCTCTTTTTATCAGAGGCCAATGCAGTTACCTCAACTTCTTCAATATGGCCATTTTTTTCCACAATCCCACGTAGAAAATCATTGAACCCCCCAGACACCATTTAGGAATGAGAACTATATTGGACTCATCTACAGATATAGAAACAAATGGTTGTTCGATCTCATGTTCATCAAACATAGAAAAGTTAAAAGAAACTTTCTCCTTATCTTTTGATTCTTCCTTTAACATTTATAAATTTTCTACCTTTGTTTGAGGAATCATGTATTCAAGATCTTTAAGAATGTAATACCTACAACACATATCTTTGAACAAAAAAGTGGATTGATGATCTTTGTGCACCCCTTTCTCCCGAGCTTCAGATATACTTGTTTTGAGACCATTCCATAATGAATGAATCATCCCATCTTCTTCAACCAATATTTCCCTGATTGTTGGTGCAAACCTCTTTCCAAATGAATTCCACTGCTTAGCCTGACCTAGAACCATTTTATAAAATATCGTTATTAAACAAAGTCACCAACCTTCATCTCGAAAAAAGAAATAGTTTGTATCTGAAACAAGAAACAATCAGTACTTCAATTCCCAGAGCCTCTGATTCAATTCCCTAATGGAGTCGCCAAAAATCTGTTGGTTGAAAAATTGGTCACCTCATTTAATATTCCCTAGCCCATACAAATGAAAATCTGGCCAACAATTGAGTCACTCACAATGATAGTTTTGAGTGCTCTCTACTTATTTTACAAGGCACACCTACCTTAGAAAGTTTTGCATTGAATAAAACACAGGATATTCTTTTAACTAGAAAGTAGCAAAGGCAACCACCACCTAATCATAGCCATAAAAGTAGGTATGAAGAGATGATTTAATAAGAAATAAAAATTATAGAACAATAACCTGAGGTTCACTTATTCTATAATCACGGAATATACTCAGAAAGAGAGAAAGAAGCAAATATTTTCCATAGATGATTTAAACTGAATTCAAAGTTTCAGAATTAAATACATACGCAGTCCAATATAATAGGTTAAACATTGAAAAGTAATTATCATAAAGCAAAGTCCATGTAATAAAATGAAACACTTATAAATTCAAAAACTCAAAAATATTTCTTTATTTCTTCAATGACAAAATACCAATTCAAATACTTAGTACCCCTATACAAATAGACTAAGTTCCAAAAAAACTACCTTTTTTCCCCTCCCCTATACAAATATCCTCTAGCCTTTTTATACTAGAAAATAACTGTTTATAATGATCATTGAAAATTAATGATATCGAAACAGTCACCAAGAAATGGGAACAATTCCGTTACACCCCAAAACTTTGGTTACCACCCATAATTACAAAAAAATTCCATGCATGCAAAATAGGAGATTCAACCTCTCCTGAAGAAAACTACTTCCACCATCAGTTGCATATAGAGGTCATATCACTAAACCACTGGAGGGTCCAAAACTCTAAATAGCTCCAATTGCATTTCCATAATCAAATTACTAAATTCAGCACATTCTTCTTTATCTAAGACATAAATTACCCTACAGTATTAAACGTAACTGGTTTTCTCCTTCCATGCTGATGAACGCAATTCAGAAATGATGTCAAGGTGCTCCTCCTTGGGCCAAATTAAATCTGACTATATGACAATAACAAGTTCAACTTCCCACTTTGTGATACCACCAGGAAGTACCATCTTGGGAAAAATATTGGAATTGGAGACACTACCACCTTCGCTCGTATGTGGGATTACTTTAAAAATGGCGGTATAGAAAGATTATTTATTTTCCAGGAAGAACATGCAAATTTGTTACCGTATCTTCTTCACCAACTCTTTATTTAAGAGGAATCTTTTCAATAAATTTAAAAGATTATGTTAAACCTTGAGCTGTCATTTCAAATAATTTGAGAAGACATTCCTTAAAGACAACATATAATTCATTAAATGAGCTAACATATTGAAAATTGTGCATCCAGTTTGGTCTCCTAGTCACTAAGAAACATAAACTTATAACCATATGTCAAAATTTCTAAGGTTTTGAGAACATCCGATGAGCCGAATGCATAGGATAATCAACAAATAAGACTTGGCACAACAAAGGTACAAATAAGTTGAATGGTCAGGTAGTTTCAGAACCTATGAACCCTATGAATTGAGTTAGGGATTTGGACTAAGTTGCGACACAAGAAACACTTATCTTCTTAAAGGGAAATTTTTTTTTAAATTTTGAGTGGAAAGAATTGATGGGTAACAACAGTTAAATATAATTCAATCACTGGATGGTTTATAGTTGAATGGTTTAATTGAATACTGATTCACCCCACTCTTGGTATTACAGGTGTTCAACAATTGCTATCAGAGCTTGGTTCCCCTAAAAAAATATAACAACTTGAGGAAGGTCTTGAAATGTGAATAGACGAAAGCTAAACAAGTTCTTATTCCTCATGATCAGATCCTTGCTAAACATACAGATTTGAAGGATAGCCTGAAGGAAGAAAATGAGTGCATTAAGAAGTTAAAGGAAAGATATAGAGAAGTAAGTGACCAATTAAAGAAAGAAAATGGGGACATCTCTCTACTAAAATAAAAATTGGAAGAAAAATGGAGAATTGAAGATTTACAGAAAGCTAAGGATGGGTTGGATTTTCTTAGCCTTATTTACATCATGGTTTGATCCCACAACCACTAGCCTCATAGCTTAGAGTCTTGAGATCCATTTCTCCATGAGTGGAATTTCCACCTCCTTGTCTATGTCAAAATTATTTACTGCATCAACCATGGAGGAATAATTAGCATGGATTCTAATTAATCTCTTGTCAATTCCTCTATTTAAATGCTCCAACACTACAGTCACAATTTTCAAATTGTTGACAAAGATCATCATATCATGCTGACTGCACTTTTTCTCATATTCCTTCAAATTTTCATGTAATTCTTCTTTGCTAACTTCCACTCCCTATTGTGGGCCTAATGTTCTTTTACCAATACTGAGAAAATCCACATGTCAGCCTCCCCACTCCCCTATTCGTTTTAACCCTTGCACAATCTTTAGCAACAAGGAGGCAAGGAGCAACCTAGATTAAATATGACACCCTCAACCTACTTGCATTTTAGCTTAAGACCACCTGCCTATGTGTGTAACCTTCAGATATGATGGGAAACTCAGATTATAACATCTCATTCTACTTTAAACCATGTACTCCAAAGATCCCTTTAGTAGGTTGTTCATTAATTACCTCAATCTTAAACCAAAATATTTCATTAATACTTCATGCTTCATTATAGTCCTTTTGATGGTTCTAATCATGCTAGGTGGCATCTCCCTAGTTCCCTATTGAGGGAAACAAGATGAAGGTGGGTCCCCCAAGGGTTGGTAGGGAATAGTCATGATTAACCCACATCACCTTATATTGACCGTCGATCACATTAATCCTTTTGTTCGCTGACTTTAAAATGCAATGGGTCGCACTAATAGAAGGGACCCATGACACTTTCCTACCAAGCCATGTAAATATTTAAATGAATATTAAAATCAGGTGGGGGCATGAGGAAGGGTCAAGATCAAAACATATAGATTCGACTACCACCATAAAAGGATTATATCTACACGTGCACAATTGTTAGTAATTAAAAGGAGACCTAGATAGGCTAATGAGCAGAGGGGACATAAAACATTAGGCTAAGACATTAAAGCAATGATAAAATATTAAACCGCAGACTTAGGACCATCTTAGAAAATATTTAAAGATTTGTGACCTATATAATGTAACAATATTTAAAGTAACTCAATGGGTAACAACTGGGAACCTTAGGCTCAAGGGGGCAGTAAAAAGGAAGAGTCTGATGACATAAATCATAACTAATGTGACTAAGAACTGGTGATAGAAGGTCAACAACAAATTAGACATTTACAAAGGAATTGATTAATGGTGAAAAAGGGAATATAAAATGTCACTCTTTCTCCAACTAATCATTCAAATATTCCCTAGGGGTCCTAATTTTATTGACTAGAAACCTCACAAGGTGAGTTAATTCTTAATGAGGAGGACCTAGGAGGGGATTCTTTCAGCTTTAAGGGGTTCACCACCAAGAAAATTACTTGAAAAGATAAATGAACATTCAATCTAAAAAACCTAGTTATGCAAGCTAAATGACAGATGCTAATAATGAAATTATGCAACAAGGAGATAGGATATATGTACCTAGGAAGTTTGGAGATTTTGTGAGGGTTTTTGAAATGAAAAGAAGTTTCCCAAAAGTGGTATGGAGGAGTAAGATGCCATGGGTGGCATATTAGTCATGTTGCTATTTTTTCAGGGCAGATGTGGAATATTCGGATGTTGGAACCGAATCTGAAAGAATCTCTGAAGAATATGCTTGGGAGGACAAAGACACCCAAGGTGGCATATTAGTACCATTCTAAATTTCTGAAAACTCCAAATGTGATCTTGAGCTCCAAGGTTTGCACTTGCTTCCTTTCCGATCTCAGGTTATGAAATATAGGGATTCAACCTATAGGTGAGTTTTCGTGAAGATGGCAACTTTGTAATGCGATTTTGTAGCTTTTACAACTTTTCACTCCAAATGATCTTCAAGATTTCAACCTAGACCCGTAAACACAAATATGCAAGTTGGAAAAACTTTTTGTTTGTTAGTGAATGGGGGTTTTCCTTGTTCAAACCCCTTGTTGATTATTAAACCTTGAAATGAAATAAAGCAATGAAGGGAAATGGTGAATGAACAATATGCAATGCTACAACTCACCAAACCCTTGTTGTAAAGTTTACAAATTTAGATGAAATGGATGCAATGGATATGGATCTTGAACCCAAGATATGGACCTAATTTACTTACTTGATTCAAAACCCTACATCAAAATTGTTAGCACAACAACACACATGATGCAAGAACATCTTTGATATGATTCTTGAATCTTGATGATTGCTCCAAATGCTTGATAGAATTTATCTTGAATGCTCTTGTGAACTCAATTTTATATTATGAATTCTCTCACAAAAGACTTGGTCAGAAATGAATGAATGAACTGTTGGCAACACAAGGGTAGACAACTAAGAGGTGGGGTGAATCAATTGTCATAGATTTTGAAACTTATTAAACTTATTGACCTTTAATCTTAGATCTAATTAATAACAGTGAAAGAATGAATTAAAGAAAATCAAAAACACACATAACACCTAGATTTTTGCATGGAAACTCTATTACGGGAAAAACCATGGTGGAGCTTAATCCACAAGTAATACCCTATTAACAATATAAAAAGAATATAAGAGGAATGCACATGCATTCAGGCACACTGCTTAGAGCTCACTACTCAAAGGAAGACTCATTGTCTTACACAAAATATTCAAATTAAATCCATCTAAAGAATTTGAATTGGGAAAGTAGCATCTACTAATGCTTGAGTACAGTTCTAGTTAAGCACATGAACACATCTTCACTATCTTTCACTCTCCTTCACACTCTGCTCTACCTTCAAATGATCTAAACCTTTTTCACACAATTTTCATTTCACACACTTCACATGTTTCACATACATCTCAAAAAAATAAAAAATCACTTATATATATCCGCAAGAAGAATTTACATTGTTTTATGTCAACTTGAACAAAATAATAGAATGAATGTAAACTGTTGACCCAAAACAATAAATATTATCAATGTGCATCAACAAAGGTTGGTCATAACATAGTAGAGGGCCAAAATAATGTTCTCGAACACAAAACACTTTCGAAGATTCTTCCTCGAAGATCCACAACACGCTTCAAACACCTTTTCGACCATGAACATGAAAAACATGAACACATAAGAGAAAATATTGGATCGCGAGAATAATGATCAATGCGGACATGTAACATAGATATAACATGATCTAGAAATGTCCATGAACACCATGGGAACATACACAACTAAGATTACAAAAATAGAATTATCTTCTTCCATGAACACCATTTAAAGTAACATAACAGTTGTCAGAAGACATAAACTTATAACTTACTCAAATGTTCATGCACACCTTTGAAACTTTTGTAGTAGAAAATAGATAGGTTTGAAAACATACCCTTTAATCCATAACATCTTGTTATCAACATACTTAACTTTCTACCATACCGATCTTCACTGCTATTGAGTCTCAAAAACGCTAGTTTGAATAAACCACGAGAGGTTGCCACACTCTCACTACGTTATTGGTCAACTGACTAGGCTAACCAATATGGTTGAACCCTCTACTCTTAAGGCTCTGCTAAACCTAGGCGGGTGCACCTATATGAGCAACACAGATTTTGAATTTATGTTTCCTACTGATCTAACTATCCACAAATGGAAATTTAACAGTGGAAAGATATGATCCTAATTGGTATAAATTGTATATGCAATATCAAGGTATGAATTAATATGTTCAATTAAGAGATGTCAAATGAAATGAATAAAACTAATGTAATGTAAAAAAGGGGCGACCAGTGCCTTATTGGGTAAAACAGAGTCAAATGAAAGATTTTAATAAATGATTTCTATCTAACAGGTCCTCTAATTGTTTGGCATATAATTATGAGTTTACAACTAGTATAAATATGCAAGAGTGTATTTGATAAACCCTACTTGAGGCAGAATATCAAATCTAACTATCTGATTCTTCTTACTAATCCAAATGACATTCCCAGATTACTGTAATTGATTTAAAGGAATTTTAATTCTTCTTTAAAGAATCCAATGAACCAAATCACACAGAAACAACAAATGTGTACTAATAAACCAAAAATATACTTGATACTTTAATTTAAACAATCAAGAAACATCAGATTGGAGACAATCAGATAATCACAAGGATCCAACAAACAATTGATGCTAGGATGAAATCATCAAACTAACAGTTTTTCATTGTCTTCCTTGAAATTCATACATGCTACATACCCTCCTCAAATGTCATCATTTCTGAAAATATAATGCTTACAACAATATATCCTATTCTAACTTTATATTCTACTCCTCCCATCAATTTATCCAACAACGAATATTTATACATCAATTTGAAAAAGGACGTGCCTTTTCAAAAAGTCTAAAGCATTAAAAGTTTAAAAAATTCACTGTTTAACTGATATTTGTTAAGCCACAAATGGACTATAGACATATGCTCTTTATAATCCTGGCGCTCATGAGTATCAACATCTCCCAATGCATCATGAATCACAATCTCCATCATTATCATTTTCTCATTTTTCTCACATGCTTCATCCAATGTCACATCCTCCATAGTGGTTGTCTTCAACATCTCTTGGAGTATTGTTTCGTATTGACTTTTCCACGTAATCGCTTCTTTCATTTTCCCTTCATCATCATGTAACTTGGTCAATATATCTTCGGCAGCCTCTGTCAATCCCTGCCCATCTCCTTGTAACCCCTCAAAGAAATCCATGTGCCTATCCATGATATAGTTAGCATTTTCCATCTCTGTACTACTAGGATCATCCTTTTTCTCTAATTCGTTGATTTTTTCTTGGGTTCTGCTATCCACTCTCCTGTGTTCCTTTATTGCATCCACAAATTGTGAATGTTTTCCCTAGAGCTTATTTAACCAAGTGGTTAGGATGATCTTCCTTCTTTTAATTATTTCAGCAAGGGCATCTATTTTCCCTTGAGAGTAGGCAGTTGATCCTTCCCAATGGTCCCTTTTCTGTGAACTCTCACCTTGGGTGAGCATCCTTGTTGGTTTTGTTACAGCACCTACCAGGTCTTTCAAGCATTCATTCTCTCTCAACATCCTCTCATTATTGGTTTTATACATCTCCCTTTCCCTTATCAATGCTTGGATTTGGGCTTTATGCAACTTGGCTATATTTATCCCAATATCAACAGTTGCTACAGGATCAACCTCTCTAGCCTTCAGGGTCATGACATGTTCGAATGCCTTTTCAGTACCAATAACAATTGATTTCTTGTGAGGAGGATACAAGGCCCAAATCATCAATGTTTCATCATAAGGATTGTATCTTGATCCTGTGTATACCTCCATCACCTTCTCTATGCTGAGCTTGTGGGAAGCATTGTTATCTTTTAAGAAACTATCAAAAACTAATGCAGAATTCAGATCCAAACCTAGAAAAATCATAACACCTGCCTTTTCTAGCATCTCCCTTCCCTTTTTAGGGGTGATGTTAATCATCTCCTTGTTTACCTCATCCTTTAAGCTTTTTAATAGTTGATCCTCATTTCCTGGAGTGACATTTTCAACCTGTCCCCTTATCTCTTTCCCTTTTTGCTTATATAAAAATGTCTTAAAATCTGAGGTATTTATAAATTTATCATCTGATATGAAAGACCTATAGTCTTCATGTCTTGTATCTACATCTATGGTCTCCTAAACATTTGTTTCTCTTGCAACATAGGCATAGTCCTGAGTCTTCATTCTTGAAAATTTCCCAGATGAGCTTTGTGGCTTGTCTACTTCTGATATACCTTTAATGGAGGATAACAACTCAACATCCACCAACTCCTGATCATGTTTTTCAATCACAATTTCAACTTCCTCTGCCTCCAGGTTTCTGATTATGTCATCAAATTTATAGGGCACATGATGGTACCCTCTGAAATTTGGTTTTTGTCTGGCAGAGTGGATATACCCTTTTGGATCAAAGTTCTTTCTCACTGGTGCTCTTCTCATGTTGTAGTGCAATAATTTATCCAGAATCAGATCATAACCTTCCCTGGCTAATATAGTGAAATCACTAAAACACAATGTATTGGGCATAAAGGCCTGTTTCACATATGAACTTAAGTTCATAACACTGGAGTAATCTTTTTGCCTAACAATTTCTAGGCATGAAATTCTATCTGGGACAATTCTGGGCAGAATGAGAGGTGTGTCCTCAAAGTCATAAATCCTAATCATTTTGGCATTCTCTAAGCAATACCAATCCCCCCAGTTGTGGTTAATCGGTCCATTATAATCTCTAGGCCTAATAAATATTTTTACTTCTTTAGATAAAGAATAATCACAAGGATGGTTGAAAAATCTATACAAGGGTTTCACAAATTCTTCAAAATGCAGGAAATTTGAACTAGCAAACCTGTTGTCCCAAACAACAGTCCATAATTAAATGGGAAATGACCTACCTTCCTTGTCGAGTTGTGAAATCCTCAGCTCCTAGGGCCATAAACCCAACTCTTGTCCAAAAACAACACTAAGTGCATCAACAGTGAGTAATTTCTAAGATGGAGAACAAAAGCACCACTCTTTATCGCCATCAAACCTGCATCCAACTCCTTAAAAACATGTGCAACATAGTCAAATGATCTGGAATTGTGATACTAAATGTTTGCAGCAATCACCATGGGCACAACTGCCATATGCTCAGGTACCTCCATCCCTAATACCCGTCCCACTGAGTAGTAAGTATATTTCAAGTAAGGTTCAAAGAGATCTACCTGAAAGGGTGGCCCCTCACTATCTTCCATTGGAGTAGGCTTTCCATGGGACCTAATTCTATGCAGAGGTAACCTCCACCCTTTATAAATAGTGTCCATCCTTCTGAACTCACTATTGAGCTCCTCACTTACTACTTTCTCACTACATATTTCCTCCATCCTGAAAACCTCAACAATTACATTCTCAGATACATGTATCAATAGATTCCCTAACAAATCACATATAGCTTTGTGTTTCAAGTCATAGTGTCCAGCCAACATCTTTACCAGTTCAACATGAATAAAAACATTAGGGCACACCAATTTCCCTAAATTGAGCCTCCATGGATTGCACATCGGCTCAAAGTGATTTCTCTTGTGATGATGGAAATTGAATAACTCATAGCTCAAAGTGATGATGGAAATTTGTATTTGTTGTCCAATTTGTCAACTTCTACTTTGAGCTATGCAGGACACCTAGCTCTAGGTCCAGAACTAGGTAACTAGTCTATGAGGTCTTGATTTAGCTTCCTTGCAGTACCTTTTGTTTGCAAGTTAGTATTTTTCTTTTTTTCTTTTGATTGGCTACCCTCCCCGGGTTTTTTTCCCTTTGGTTTCCTTGAACCAATGCCTTCCATGCCTTAATTTCTCTACTAGTTCCTTTTCTCTCCTAAGCTTTGAATTCTATGAGACAATGATTTCAATTGATCATACCTTGATATGAAAAATCTTCTACGTTTCGTGGCACCATTAATGTCTTTACTTTGACATGAATGCTGCAAGTTTTTTTTGAAATTCTCACTGTCACATCAGGGCTCATATTGGAAAGACATTTCAAATCTCTGGCTGATCCACCTGTTCAACGTTCACCCGTCCGCTAAGAAGTCCTGTAGTTTCTCTGACATCACAAGTCTCCCAATGGTTTCTTTCTTTTTTACTTTTATATTGCCATGATCTTCGCCGAAATAAATATCGCCTAGACTTAATGAATAGAGCCAACAGTTCTTCACCTTACTCTGAAAGCCTTCCCTCTTACTGAGATGTTTGCTTTGTAAACTTATGTGGCCAATACAAAAACATTGTTCTGCCGACAAAAAATATTCACCGTGATGTCTCTTAGATCTCCCCGTAGTAACATGTTTCACCGATACGCCTCTTCTTCAGAAAGACAATGTGCATCGTCTTCTCGACACCCTTTATCTTCGTATGCTTAGTTTTGTTGGTGTAACTTGAGGGGTCGGTAAGACTTTCTGGACTCTCCCTGACATCATTTGTCTTACCGAGTGATTTCTCCCTTTGCTTTATTGGCAAGACCAATAGCGCCTCAGCCAGTGTTTTGAAATCTCTCTTCGATGACCAAAGTCTCTTTGATAGACTTCATTTTCTCCAATCGGCAGAAGGTAACTTAGCTTGATATGACTTTTCATCATCGTGCCGATACCTTTTGTCCTGCTAATGAGAAATACAAACCCGTATTCTTTTGTTATATAATTTCATCGGTGTAACCCTTCTGATGTCCTACTGATATACTGAGGATGTGCATATTTTCATCGATGAGACCTGCATCAACTTATGCCGATATTTTCATATGTTAAATTTTTAATGCCATATGAATTTTATGGGGTTTTATGACAACATTTTAAATTGGATTTAGGTAAAAGATGTTATGTGAGGATTTTTGTGTCTGTATTATGAACCTTTTGGGAGAATAATAATCATGAAGGGTGAATGAAATTGCCAAAATTTCATAGTTGCAATAGTGGCTCCGTCTAGGGATGAATGATTGTGAGATCATTGCAAGGATCGAGATCTTTGGGAGAGTAGACCAAACATTATGGATGAGAGAAAGTGGAGATGGAAAATGATCCTAAACTACTGTACATGGAAAAAGATCAAATAAGGATTTCTAGGATTGTCCATGTACTAGCAATTTCTTGTATCCTTTACTTCCTATACTAATGTGCATGGAAAGTATTACGAGAAATTTTTCTTCAAAAGTTGTCCATGCACTGGCAACCCTTGATCCTCTGTGACTTTTAAGAGAAATTTTTTTTAAGAAATTTCCCATGTACAGGCAACTCCTGTTCTTCACCACTCATATTTTGTAGATAGTATGAATCCTCCCCTTGCTTTCTGATAATAACAAAAGGTCCTAACCATAGTTCCTCAAATTTTCCATGTTTTCCCTTCTCTTGGCATCTAGCGTTCCACATCAATACTAGATCATCCTTTTCAAATTTTCTATTTTTTTCTTTTTTGTCAAACAAATATTTCATTTGTGCTTGTAATTTCATGTTCTAGTTTTGAGCTATTCTCCTTATTTCATCAAGTTCTGCAAGCTACTCCATTCTCTCCTCCATTGGTTCAGGAACATCTATATCTTCTTGAAGGATAAATTTGTAAACTGGCAATAAATTTTACAAAGGCATCTTAGCTTGTGTTCCATAGACTAATTCATATGGGGATTTTCCAATTTCCTTTTTAATAGTGATTCTATCTGCCCATATAGCCAATCTTAACTTTGAATCCTAAGATTTTTTGTTCTTATCGAGCATCCTTTTTATGATTTTTCAAAGACTCTTGTTGCTAGATTCTGCCTGACCATTAGCTTATGGATGATATGGGGCAGAATAAGAAACATTGATACCATATGTATTACAAAACTCTTTGAACTCATCAGACCTAAAACACATGCCATTATCTATAATCACTCTCAATGGTGTACCAAATCTAGTAATAATGTTATCCATTAGAAAGCTGATCAAAACTTTACTTGTTGCTTGCTTGGTTGGGATTGCCTCCACCCATTTGGTGAAGTAATCAGTAGCCACTAGTATCCACCTATGTCCTCCACTTGACTTCTCTTGTATTTCTCCAATGAAATCAATCCCCCATTGGTGAAAAGGGGCTTCAACTTGCATAGGTTTGAGTGGTAGAGCTCCCTCATACTTCATTTTCCCTAAGAACTTTTGGCATGCCTCACACTTTCTTACATATGAAAATGAATCATTGAAAATTTTTGGCCAGTAATAACCTGCCCTGAGGATTTTATGTGCAGTTGTCTTTGCTAAATAATGTCCTTCACAAACTCCTTCGTGCATTTCTTTTAGAACATGATCAACCTGTGATTCATCCAAACTTAACTGCAACATTCCATCTCTGTTTTTCTAGAATAGATCTCCTTCTATAAATACATATTTAGAAGCCTGCAATTTTAAAGTTCTTTTCTGGCTATCACTGAGTCCTTCTGGGCTTTTTGTGTTCCTAAGGTAATGCATGATGTCTGTGTACCAGGGTGTATGCTCAATGCTTGCAATTTCATTTCCTTCTCCTTGTACATTGCAGATTTGATTTACCTCAATGTTTGTTTCTGCCATCAATTTGGCCAATCCTTGGCCTCTTACCAATCTAGTAATCTGCATTTCCATATCAAATTCCTGAATTTTGTTAATCCACTTGCACCTTTTCCCTGTCACTTCTGATTGTGTCAAGATGTCTTTGACTACTGCATGAGGAACATATGCAATTACTTTGGCTCCAACAAGATATGACCTGAAAGCTTTTGTGGCCTTTACCAGTGCAAAGACTTGTTTTTCCATTATGTCATACTTCAATTTTGATCCTTGTAAAGATTTACTAAAGAAAGATATAGGTTGCTCATGACCATCCTCATTTTTCTGTAACATGACAACAACTATTGTATGTAGGGAAGCAAATGAAAATATCTAAAAAGGTTTTGTGAAATCAGGAGACTTGAGGATAGGGGCTTCCTTAATGGATTTTTTAATGGATACAAAGGCTTCTAATGCTTCTGGGGTCCATTCAATCTTTTGTCCCTTTTTTAACATTTTTGATATGGGTTTGACAATCTTAGCAAACCTGGATACAAACCTCCTAACAAAATTAATCTGCCCAAAGAATGACTGAATGGCTCTCACACTTTAAGGGATAGGAACCTTACCTATAGCCTCAACTCTCTCAGGATCTATCCTAACTCCCTCTTTTGATACAATGTGTCCTAAGATCTTTCCCTTTGTAACAACAGAATCAAATTTCTTAGGGTTCAAACCGATGCCATATTCTAAAGCTTTAATGAATATTTTTTCAAGGTGCCCTATATGATCTTCAACCCTTTTTGAGTAAGCCATGAGGTCATCTTGATACACCACCATTATAGAATTGAACAGATTAGAAAATACTAAGTCCATAGCCTTGTGAATGGTTGCTCCCGCATTAGTGAGACCAAAAGGCATTCTCACATATACATATGTCCCCCATGGGGTTGTGAAAGTTGTTTTGTATTGCTCACATTCTTTGACTTTAACCTAGTTGTAACTAGAAAAACCATCCATCATAGACAACAACTCACACCCAGTTACCTTATGCAGTATGGCTTCCATGTTAGGTAGTGGGTAGTTATCTTTAAGAGATGCTACATTCAAATTTCTGAAATCTACACATAGTCTTATATCTCCATTTTTATTTCTAATAGGAACAAGGTTTGACACCCATGTTGAGTTCCTCATAGGTTTGATAATACCTCCATCTCTAAGCTTGGTCAATTCTTCCTACATTTTTGGTTCCAGAGTGGGGTTAATGGGCCTTTGTTTCTGTCTAAATGGCTTTGCATCTGCTTTCAATGGAGTTTCATGTTGAAATAAATCCTCCCTATATGCCTTGAGGTCTTCATAAGACCATGTGACCACATGTTTATACTTTCTTAACAATGAAATCAGCATTCTTCGGACAGTAGGGCTTATCCTATTCTCCAATATATACCTTCCTTGGTGATAGTTCAGTCCCCAAGTTTACTTCTTCAATATCTTCCCTTTTGACTAGTGTTTGTTTCATAAGGGATCGATCACTTCCATCGTATACTCTTTCCAAGGCTACCAACCCCTTGGGAAGTTTATTAGTCTTAAGTTGCAAGACCTTCTTTCCAAACATTGTCTCTTCTCCATTTATTTCTTCCACAAAGGCATTGAAATCAATTTCTCGAGCCTCATACTTGTCTATACATTGAAGGAATTTGAAAAGGTCAGTGTCATCATTGAAAACCTACCAACTATATACATTGTCAGGTATTGTAGGTCTTGTTTTGAATTCCACTTGGGACACTCCTGCTAATGTGATATCATCTTGTTTTAATGCTACATTTGCCAATAAATCTTCCATTATGTTTTTTGATCTGTCCACCCAATCAATGGAAAAAGCATCAAATAGTTCAATTGTATCCCATATCACATTTCTGTATTGTTTCAGTCTTTTATTTTTTGCTATATATTTTGGTCTGATCTAAGATACAACCAGCTCCGAATCTCCAAAAACTGGTAAGATTTTGATCTTGTGTTTTACTGCTAAATTCAATCCAGTCAACAAAGCCTGATATTCCGCTACATTGTTTGTACATTCAAATGCTAACAGAAATGAATATTTATAAGTTGAACCATTAGGAGATATAAAAACTATACCATCTCCATTACCCTCTTGGCTGCAAGCTCCATCAAAGTGCATTTGCCATATTCCTTGTTGATTTTTAGAAATATTCTGATCAATTGGATCTTTTCTTTCCAACTTAGGTTGAGATAGTTCGACTCTAAAACTTCCCAAATCAACATCACAAAAGAAATTCAGTGGCTCTTGAGGAGCATATTCAACAATTTGATTCACTCTAGGTTCTCTATACAATTTTACCTCTTCTCCATTCACTGGTATGGTGGCATATGATAAGTCAAATTGTACATTGCCTCCTACTACAACAATCCACTGTCTCAACAAAAGCATCCCAAACTGAGGTGGTGTGTGAATTACAGTTATGTCAATAGTGTAAGAGGCTTGTGGGTAAGTTACTAACCTTACTTCCACATTTTTCATGATTCCCACAATCGGGACAGGCCTGCTATCTATGGCTTAGCATTTACCTCGCTCCACATCTATCCATAAACCAAGCTGCTTCATTACCCCTACTGGCATGATATTCATAGAAGCACCCAAGTCTATCATGCAATTTCTTACTAGTTTTTTGCTTATGAGTAAAGTGGTGAAAAATGGGTCAATTTGTGGTGTGTTCATTAGGTAGGCTTCTGGGATTTTTACCTCCTTCATTTTATTATTTATCTCAGGGACCTCTTTGTTTCTAGGGCTTACACTTTGATTTCCATTAGAAACTAATTGTATAGTACTTTCCCTATATTCCTTGTTTTTCATCATTTCAATTAATGGTACAGACATTTTCAATTGAGATAAAGCTTGTATAAAATCAAAGGATGTACCTTCAGTTTTGATTGCCTTTTTAGGTTCAGTGCATTCTCCTTTGTTTTCTTCCTTTTTCTTTTTTGATGTTTGATCTGGCTTTTTCTTTTCAATGAGAGGTTTCTTACTTTCCTCCTTAGGGGATCCTTTCTGTTCTCTTTTGTCTAATTGTTTATCATCAATTCCTTTTGATGTCTCATTTGATGCTTTTTTATTTTTTATAAATATCCCCCTTGGGACACCCTCATCTCTATTTACCATTCAGTTTCTCAAATGATATTTGTTTCTAGCATCCTCTACTGCTGCAATCATCAATATTTTAATCTCCTCTTCACTTGGTCTTCTTATATTGCATCTATTAGTCTGACTTGATGCAACAGGGGGATCTTGCTCATTTTCATTTTCCTCATGATCAGAGAAAACATGTTGCTCTTTCATGTGAACATTGTATTTCTGGTGATCCACATTGTATTCATATCCTTCCTCCTCTGAAGATGCATACTCTTGCTCCAAAGGGTTAAGAGTGTGGGAAGTTAGGTAGACATTCTGGTCTTCACCACCATCATCTTCCTGTATATCTTCCTCTGATATTGGCTGAGTTGTTACACAGTGTTTAGGGGAATGTGGTGCATAACAAACTGAACACCAGGGACTTTTATCTACCATGTATGCCCCTTTTTTTTTTAATGGATATGGTGTCTCTTTATTTCTAGGTCTATCATTCACTAGTTTCCCATCTTTCCAATTGGTATTATAAGGCATGTCATGCAACCTTGGTCTTTTATTCCTACATGTGTTCTCTTGTCTATTTAGGGGAACATATTGAGGAACCCTATGGTTTTCCCTGCAGCTTTCCTATTATTTTCAATGGTTAAGGCTATCTTTTGGGCCTCCGCCAGATTCCTAGGACCTCTGTTTCTCAATTCATATCCTATCTTGGGGTCAAAGGCCTTCAAATAGATACTCAAGGCAACAGGGTCAGCCAACTTGGATGCTTGAGGTATTTATTGTGTAATTTAACAAACCTTTGGTTAAAATCGAAGGTTGACTCATTCTGATGTTTTTGAATTGTCACTAACTCATGTAAGGCAAAATTTGATGCACACTAATTTCCATATTGTTGAAGAAATTGTTTGTGGAACACCTGAATGGAGTAAATGGATGCAGTTAGCAAACTGTTAAACCAATCTCTGGCATCCTCAATCAATGACATCATGAATAGTCTCATTTGTGCATCCTCATAATGCATGTCCAAGTCCTGAATGACTGCCTTAAAATTTCTCAGATGTTCCTCAGCTGTAACTGTATTACTTCTTGTGAATTTAGGGACTAAGTTCCTCCAATTTTTGTCTAGGGGGTAAGGGTAGATTTGAAACCCAACAAGATCGAACTGTCTAATCATAGTTGTGCATTGTGGGAGGGGATTTTTAAAATGTTGGTGTTGGTAGAGTGGGTTTTTGTTTTCCATATATTTTGTTCCTTGTGGGGATGCATACTGTTGCTGAGGAGGTGGTTGAATATTTCGGTGTTGTGGTGGAGCATTAGTGTTTCTATATTGATTTCTAGGTTGATTTTGGTAGGCTTGAGGAGAACTCGATGGCTTCATATTGTTGCTTTTATGGGGGGGTGTATATTTGGGTCATTCAATTACTGATGTTTTGTTTTGAGCTTTGTGTAACTTCATCTTTTTCAATTCTTCCATTGCTTGAAGTTGTTGCTCATACTCTACCCTTAATCTTTTTGCATTTTTCCTCATTTGTTCCCACTGTGTATCTTCTTCATCTCGTGCTGTAAATTCATGATTTTCTTCGAATGTCTCATCATACTCAAGACCTCCCTCATAGAGTGTTGCTCCTTGTTCATCTTCATATTCTTTCCTTTTCCTAGCTTAGAACTCAACCATGTGTTCATCAGCTTTACCAAGGTCCATTGGGTGGGAAGTATTTCTCCTCCCCTCAAGAGTATGGAGCTCTTTAAATGGGCTCTCTTCATTTGCAAGTGTATCATATGAATTGTCTGTTTGCAGCAACAAATTTGATGCTTTGTTTTTTGTTGTTGTGTCCAATTTGTTAAACACTTTCTTGCTCTGATTGTTTTTGTAATTTGACTTTCCTTTATTATAGGACCATCCCTCTCTTTGCACAAAGATCTCATTCCTTGCATGTTGTGAGAAATTGTGATGGTCTAAACTCTAGGTTGATTCCTTTCTGATTTGTATCTTATTGTATTAGTCTCAATGTTTTTATACATTCAGAGTCACCACCCACTTTTTTATAAAAGTGAAAAGATTTTGTGGTTATCTTACCCAGCGGAGTCGATTTCTTTAAAATTTCAATAATGGTTTTCTTTAGTGACTTTATATGGAAAGGCTGTCTATTACTAGACAATTATCTAGTTTTTCCCCAGTATAGTCGCCAATTTGTTGGGTCTCAAAAATGCTGGTTTGAATAAACCATGAGAGGTTGCTAGACTCTAATTACATTATTGGTCAACTGAAAAGGCCAACCAATATGGTTGAACCCTCTACTCTTAAGGCTCTGCTAAACCTAGGCGGGTGCACCTATATGAGCAACACAAATTTTGAATTTATGTTTCCTACTAATCTAACTATCCACAAATGGCAATTTAACAATGGAAAGATATGATCCTACTTTGGTATAAATTTTATATGCAATATCAAGGTATGAATTAATATGTTCAATTGAGAGATGTCAAACAAAATGAATAAAACTAATGTAGTGTAAAAAAGGGGAGACCAGTGCCTTATTGGGTAAAACAGAGTCAAATGAAAGCTTTTAATAAATGATTTCTATCTAGCAGGTCCTCTAATTGTTTGGCATATAACTATGATTTTACAATTGGTATAAACATGCAAGAGTGTATTTGATAAACCCTACTTGAGGCAGAATATCAAATCTAACTATTTGATTCTTCTTACTAATCCAAATGACATTCCCAGATTACTGTAATTGATTTAAAGGAATTTTAATTCTTCTTTAAAGAATCCAATGAATCAAATCACACAGAAACAACAAATGTGTACTGATTAACTAAAAATATACTTGATACTTCAATTTAAACAATCAAGCAACATCAAATTGGAGACAATCAGATAATCACAAGAATCCAACAAACAATTGATGCCAGGATGAAATCACCAAACTAACAGTTTTTCATTTTCTTCCTTGAAATTCATACATGCAACATAGCCTCCTCGAATGTCATCATTTATGAAAATATAATGCTTACAGCAATATATCCTATTCTAATTTTATATTCTACTCCTCCCATCAATTTATCCAACAATGGATATTTATACATTAGTTTGCAAAAGGAAGTGCCTTTTCAAAAAGTCTAAAGCATAAAAAGTTTACAATATTCATTATTTAACTAATTTTTGTTAAGACACCAATGGACTATAGACATATGCTCCATATAATCCAAAAATTGTGAATGTTTTCCCTAGAGCTTATTTAACCAAGTGGTTAGGATGATCTGCCTTCTTTTGATTATTGCAGCAAGTGCATCTATTTTCCCTTGAGAGTAGGTAGTTGATCTTCCCAATGGTCCCTTTTCTGCGAACTCTCACCTTGGGTGAACATCCTTGTTGGTTCTGTTATAGCACCTACCAAGTCTTTCAACCGTTCATTCTCTCAACATCCTCTCATTATTGGTTTTATACATCTCACTTTCCCTTATCAATGCTTGGATTTGGGCTTTATTCAACTTGGCTATATTTATCCCAATATCAATAGATGCTACAGGATGAACCTCTCCAACCTTCAGGGTCATGACATGTCTGAATTCCTTTTCAATATTAATAACAATTGATTTCTTGTGAGGAGGATACAAGGCCCAAATCATCAATGTTTCATCATTAGGATTGTATCTTGATCCAGTGTATACCTTCGTCACCTTCTCTATGCTGAGCTTGTGGTTAGCATTGTTATCTTTTAAGAAACTATCAAAAACTAATGTAGAATTTAGATCCAAAATTGGAAAAATCATAACACC
This sequence comes from Sequoiadendron giganteum, assembly GCA_007115665.2. NCBI lineage: Eukaryota > Viridiplantae > Streptophyta > Pinopsida > Cupressales > Cupressaceae > Sequoiadendron > Sequoiadendron giganteum. The sequence goes on along the minus strand of CM021104.1, from coordinate 260,103,528 downwards.
TACCTTTTCTAGCATCTCCCTTCCCTTTTCAGGGGTGATGTTAATCATCTCCTTGTTTACCTCATCCTTTAAGCTTTTTAACAGCTGATCCTCATTTCCTGGAGTGACATTGTTAACCTGTCCCCTTATCTCTTTCCCTTTTTTCTTATATAAAAATGTCTTAAACTTTGAGGTCTTTATAAATTCATCATCTGATATGAAAGATCTATAGTCTTCATGTCTTGTATCTACATCTATGGTCTCCTCAACATTTGTTTCTCTGGAAACATAGGCATAGTCCTAACTCTTCATTCTTGAAACTTTCCGAGATGAGCTTTGTGGCCTGTCTACTTTTGATATCCCCTTAATGGAGGATAACAACTCAACATCCACCAACTCCTGATCATGTTTTTCAATCACAATTTCAACTTCCTCTACCTCTAGGTTTCTGATTATGTCATCAAATTTATAGGGCACATGATGGTACCCTCTGAATTTTGTTTTTGTCTGGCAGAGTGGATACACACTTTTGGATGAAAGTTATTTCTCACTGGTGCTCTTCTCATGTTGTAGTGCAACAATTTATCCAGGATCAGATCATAACCTTCCTTGGCTAATACATTGAAATCACTAAAACACAATGTACTAGGCATAAAGGCCTATTTCCCATATGAACTTAAGTTCATAACACCAGAGTAATCCATTTTCCTAACAATTTCTAGGTATGCAATTCTATCTGGGGTAGTTCTGGGAAAAATGAAAGGTGTGTCCTCAAAGCCATAAACCCTAATCATTGTGGCATTCTCTAAGCAATACCAATCCCCCCAGTTGTGGTTAATTGGTCCATTATAATGTATAGGCCTAAGAATTTTTTTACTTCTTCAGATAAAGAATAATCACAAGGATGGTTGAAAAATCTATACAAGGGTTTCACAAAGAATTCTTTAAAATGTAGGAAATTTGAATTGGAAAACCTACTGTCCCAAACAATAGTCCATAATTGAATGGGCAATGGCCTACCTTCCTTGTTGGATTGTGAAATCCTCAGCTCCTCGAGCCATAAACCCAACTCTTGTCCAAAAATACAACACTAAGTGCATCAACAGTGAGTAATTTCTAAGATGGAGAACATAAGCACCACTCTTTATCATCATCAAACCTGCATCCAACTCCTTAAAAACATATGAGACATAGTCAAATGATCTGGAATTGTGATGCTGAATGTCTGCAACAATCACCATGGGCACAAGCATCATATGCTTAGGTACCTCCATCCCTAATACCTATCTCATTGAATAGTAAGTATATTTTAGGCAAGGTTCGAAGAGATCTACATGAAAGGATGGCCCCTCACTATCTTCCATTGGAGTAGGCTTGCCATGACACCTATTTTTATGTAGAGGTAACCTCCACCCTTTATAAATAGTTTCCATTCTTCTGAACTCACTATCGAGCTCCTCACTTACTGCTTTCTCACTGCATATTCCCTCCATCCTGAAAACCTCAGCAATTGCATTCTCAGATACATGTATCAATGGATTCCCTGAAAATTCACATATAGCTTTGTGTTTCAAGTCATAGTGTCCACCCAGTATCTTTACCAGTTGAATATCAATAAAAAAATTAGGGCACACCAATTTCCCTAAATTGAGCCTCCATGGATTCCACACTGGCTCAAAGTGATTTCTTTTGTGATAATGGAAATTGAATAGTTCATAGCCCCTAATCGGAGTCCAAACATCCCCTATAAATTTGCATTTGTCGTCCAATTTGTCAACTTTCACTTTGAGTTGTGCAGGATGCCTAGCTCTAGGTGCAGAACCAAGTAACTGGTCTATGAGGCCTTGATTTATCTTCCTTTCAGTACCTTCTGGTTGCAACTCAGTCTTTTGCTTTTTTTATTTTGATTGGCTACTCTCCCCGGGTTTTTTTCCCTTTAGTTTCCCTGAACCAGTGCCTTCCATAATTTAAAATTTTACGAATTTTGAGAGGACGAGAAACTTACTATAACTTTCTTGCAAATTCAAGCTAGGTGAATGCCTTAATTGCTCAACTAGTTCCTTTGCTCTCCTTCACATTGAATTCTATGAGACAATGATTTGAATTGATCATACATTTATATGCAAAATCTTCTATGCTTCATGGCACCATTAATGTCTTTACTAAGACATGAATGCTGCAAGTTTTTTTCAAAATTCTCGCTGTCACATCAGGGCTCATATCAGCAAGGCATTTCAAATCTCTGGCTGATGCTTCTGTTCAACTTTCATCCATCCGCTAAGACGTCCTGCAGTTTCTCCAACATCACAAGTCTCCCCGATAGTTTCTTTCCTTTTTCCTTTTATATCACCATTAACTTCACCAAAATAACTATCGCCCAGACTTAATGAATCAAGCCAATGGTTCTTCACCTTACTCTGAAATCCTTTTGTCTTATCGAGATGTTTGCTTTGTAAAATTATATTTCCAAGACCAAAACATTGTTTTGGCGACAGAAAATATTCGCCGTGATGTCTCTTAGATCTCCCCACAGTAACATGTTTCACCGATACGCCTCTTCTTCATAAAGGAAATCCGCATCATCTTCTCGACACCCTTTATCTTTGTATGCTTAGTTTTGTCGGTGTAACCCGAGGGGTTGGTAAGACTTTCTGGACTCTCCTCAACATCATTTGTCTTATTGAGTGAGTTCTACCTTTTCTTTATTGGCAAGAGCAATAGCGCCTCGACCAGTGTTTTGAAATCTCTCTTCAACGACCAAAGTCTCTCGGATAGACTTCATTTTCTCCAATTGGTAGAGGGTAACTTAGCTTGATATGACTTTTCATCGTTGTGCCGATACCTTTTGTCTTTCCGATAAGAAATACAAACCCGTATTCTTTTGGTATATGATTTCATCGGTGTGACGCTTCTGATGTCTTGCCGATATACCGAGGATGTGCATATTTTCATCGATGAGACCTGCATCAAATTATGCCGATATTTTCATATGTTAAAGTTTTAATGCCATATGAATTTTATGGGGTTTTATGAAAATATTTTAAATTGGATTTAGGTAAAAGATGTTATGTGAGGATTTTTGTGTCTGTATTATGAATCTTCTGGGAGACTAATAATCATGAAGGGTGAATGAAATTGCCAAAATTTCACAATTCCAACAACTACTTCACATACAACCTGTAACATATTTATTAAAAATTTCTCAATATCCTCGACATATACTATCTTAAAGTCATTAATTCTAATAGTGTTGACATCAATGAAAACCACATATCATCAACTTGAACACAACATCCAACAATCTCCCCCTTTGGCATTGATGGAAACACATGATATGAAAAACACACCATCAATGCAATTAACAATCTCCCCTTTACACATTGCTCTTCTCACAATGTTCTCCCCCTTAATTTTAGCTCTTCCATAGTTTTCCATATTAATCTTCTCCCCCTTTGACATCAACGGAAAAGGTACACAAGATTTGAACCACATATCTGAATCATCTGACTACTCCCCTTGAGTAGCATCTACCACAACATCAATCTAGATCAAGATATGACTATGAATGCATAGACTGATGCAAAGATTATGCATATTAGTTTTGATTAGGAGGTGTAATCACCCCTAACTTCCCTATGAGATACTCAAAAGTATCCTTGGTGAATTCCTAGTAAAGATGTCTGCAATTTGTTCCTTAGTAGGCACATACTCCAATCTGACTTCCTTATCACTCACCTTATCTCTCAAAAATTGGTACTTGATAGATATATACTTGGTATTTGAATGTAGCACCAGATTCTTATAATTTTTTATAGCACTTGAGTTATCACAGAATATGGCAATAGGTTCATAATACATAAATCTAATATCTTTCAACATTTGCTTCATCCATAATACTTAAGTATAATTATTAGTAGTAGTAATATATTCTACCTCTGCAGTAGACAGGGAAATGACATTATGCTTTTTTCTTAACCATGAAATCAAATTATTTCCCAAGAAAAAGGCACCACCACTAGTACTTTTCCTATCATTCACTTCTCCTACCCAGTCAACCTTAGTAAAGGAACTTAAAAAAAGATCATCATCTTTAGGATACCATAGGCCAAAATCAATTGTTCCTTTCAAGTATCTAAAAATTATCTTCATAGTAGTCACATGAGATTCCTTAGGATCGTCTTGAAATCTAGCAATAATGCATACATCATTCATGATATCAGGTCTAGTTTGAGTCAAATAAAGCAATCCACCAATCATTGATTTGTATCTAGTTGGATTTACCTTCGAAGAATCAACATCTTATGTCAACTTACATCCAGTCACCATGGGTGTATCAACTCACTTTGAATCTTCCATACCAAACTTCTTTAGAAGTTCTCTCACATACTTGGACTGAGATATAAAGATTCCTTTATCCACCTGAGTAATTTGCAATCCCAAAAAGAATTTCAATTCTCCAGTCATTGATATCTCAAACTAATTTTGCATCTCATTAGCAAACTTCATGCACAAACCATCATCTCCTCCAAAAATGATATCATCAACAAATACTTCCACAAACAAATGTTTGCCATCATCAATCTTGAAATATAGATTACTATCACTAGTACCTTTGTAAATACAAGCTTCAACAAGTACTTATCCAATTTGGCATACCAAGCTCTAGGGGCTTGTCTGAGTCCATGCAATGCTTTCTTCAACCGACAAACCATATCTCCTTGATCAGTCAATTGAAATCCATCAGGCTGCTCAATATACACCTCCTCGTCCAGTTCACCATTTAGAACTGTTGACTTGACATCGTTTTGATAAACTTTGTAGTTTTTGTAAGGATCATAAGCAATAAATGTCTCACAACTTCAATTCTGACAACAAGAGAAAAAGTTTCTTCAAATTCAAATCCTTCCATCTGAGAGTATCCTTTACACACCAATCTTTCTTTGTTTATGATAACTTCACCTTATTCATTCAGCTTATTTCTAAAAACGCATTTAGTTACAATTACATTTTTGTTTTTAGGTCTAGGAACAAGAATCCATGTATTATTCTTCTCAATTTGTGGTAGTTATTCTTTCTTTACTTAAATATAATGTTCATCTTTGCATGCTTCATTGAAATTACTTGGCTCAACCTTTGAAATTAAACAATATTCCTCTACAATTCTTCTCCTCGTCTGAACACCTTTGTTCTTATCTCCTATAATCTGATTTTTTGAATGATTTAATCTCACATACCTTGGATTCTTAGAGTGTTCTTGAGTTTTAGGCTCATGTGATCTCTCTTCTGTACTTTCACTGGTATCTCCTTCTTCTTGATATTCTTGATTCATCGAAACGATCTGAACTTGATTTGAAGTCTAACTCTCATTTGTACTGTCATTCTGATCATCATAATCATATCCTCAAGTTCTCAAGGGTCTGACAATGTCTTCATCAACCTTAACATTTTCATTTTAAACCATTTTCTTCAATCTCTTATTGTAGCACTGGTAGGCCTTGCTCTTAGTAGAATAACCACTAAATATTCCTTCAGCACTTCTAGCATCAAAATTTCATATATCTTCATCTCTCGTGATATAGAATTTACACCCAAATATTTTGAAATATCTAACAGTAGGCTTATGACCAAACCATAGCTCAAAATGAGTCTTACCAGTATTACCTTTGATTTGTATCCAATTAAGGATATAAATAGCAGTACCCACAGCTCCTCTCCAATTGATATGAGGGACATTTCCTTCCAACATCATAGTTCTAGCAGCATCTTGAACTATCCTATTCTTCCTTTCCACAACTCCATTTTGTTGAGGGGTTCACGGTGCAGATAATTGTCTCTTTATCCCATGTTCTTCACAAACATATTTAAACTCACCAAAAGTAAATTCACCTCCTATATCTGATCTCAGACACTTAATCTTTAGACCTCTCTTTGTCTCAACCATAGCCTTAAATATCTTGAACTTTTCTAGAGCTTCAGATTTTTCCCTTAAGAAAAAAACTGCATCATCCTAGAGTAATCATCAATAAGAAAAATGAATTACCTATAACCTTGTAGAATTATGATTCTAGTAGGACCACACAAGTAAGTATGCACAAGCTCCAACAATTCATTTGAACAATGTGGTTTGCTGTGAAATGAAATTCTAGTTTGTTTTCCTAACTGGCATTCCTTGCATATGGTATTAGTAGGCTTCACCAGCATAGGAAGATCTCTCACTTCTTGTGATGAAATTATCTTAATAATGTTTTCAAATTTTACATGACACATTCTTCTATGCCTTAACCAACTTTCATCAACTAGAGTAAGCAGACAACCTTTACTACTAGCATTCAGATGAGATATGTTACCTTTTGTTTTAGTATTTGAAGCAATCACATTTCTAGAACTTCCAAGTATGCTAAATTTTCCATCTTTGAAATTAAGATTGTATCCCTTATCAACCATCTATCCAACACTCAAAAGATTATGGTTCAAACCTTCAACATAAAGATCATCAGTATTATACTTACCATCAAAGGAAATACATCCTCTGCCAGGGATTATACCACCATTGTTATCACCGAATCTTTGAACACCACCATCATACTTCTCCAAGCTTATAAATTTATTCTTATCACCTATCATGTGTTGTGAGCAACCACTATCAATAACCCATTCATCTTTTTCTTAAAATCGAGCAGCTAGAGCTTTCTCCACATTTGTACAACTAGAAGATTTAGTAGACACATAATTATTTTCCTTGATAGAAATAAACACAAAATCATCTTCACTTTCATTCCCTTTGTTAGATTCATCATCTGTCGCACCTTCATCAGTAGCACAGTAACACTTATTTTGAAATTTAGTCTTGTAAGGTCTTGGCTTAGGAACTCTTTCAGGACACCTTAAGGCAAAATGAACTATCTTATTGCAAGAGAAATAGTTAATAGGAAACTTTCCTTTATACTTACCTTCTCCTCTAGCTTCCATTTTGACAATAAGTGCTTCAAGCTCATTCAATTCTCTTTGGTCTTCTTGAATCTATCTCATTTCTTCCTCCTATCTGAATACCTTTCTAGAACTTTCACCTAGATCATATCTCTTCTTGTCTCTCTTGGAATTAGTAGTTTTAAAATCATATTCTATCTTCGGAGGGGCATCACTAAATTCACTCAACTCAAAAGTAGTAAGTTTACCAACCAACATATATCTGGTTATATTTGTCAAAGTTCAGAGTTCTTCAATGGATGCAACTTTGATTTTGTATGCATCAAGCAAGGATCTAAGCACTTTAGCAACAATCTTTGATTCATCCACCTATCCACTAGCACATATGATACCACACACAAATTCATTAACTCTTTGCATGAAAGTAGCAATATTATCATCATTACTCATTTTCAATAGTTCATATTTTCCTTTCAGACTCTGTAGCTTAGCCATCTTCACATTAGCATCACCTTCATATAAAGTTTCCATATTTTTCTAGATCTCAGAAGGAGTTCTTAGATTCATAACATTTATCATCCTAGAATCAGTCAAAACACTCAACAATGCTTCCTTATCGCCAATGCATCTCATATGACACTTAATTCGAGTTTTCCATAGAGAATAATTTGTTCCATAAAATCTCAGAATATCCTTTTTGTATTTCTTCATCCCAGATCACCTCAAGTTGTTAAAATTCTTCCAAGAAACCTTCTCTGATACCAATTACTGGCAACACAAGGGCAGACAACTGAGAGGGGGAGGTGAATTAGTTATCACAAATTTTCAAACTTATTAAACTTATTAACCTTTAGTCTCAGATCTGATTAATAACAGTGAAAGCATGAATCAACAACACATCAGAAACACACATAAGACCAATATTTTTGCATGGAAACCCTATTAGGGGAAAAAACACGGTGGAGGTTAATCCACAAGTTATACCCTGTTAAAAGCATAAGAAGAATATATGAGGAATTCACATGCATTCAAGCACATTGCCTAGAACTCACTGCTCAAAGGAAGACTCACTGTCTTACAAAAACTATTCACATTAAATCCATCTGAAGAATTTGAACTGAGAAAGTAGCATCTACGAATGCTTGAGTATAGTTTCGGTTAAGCACATGAACACTTCTTCACTATCTTTCACTCTCCTTCACACTCTACTCTACCTTCAAATGATTTGAACCTTTTTTGCACAAAACATTTACACACTTCACATGTTTCACATACATCTCAAATGAAGAAACAATCACTTATATATATCCACAACAAGAATTTACATTGCTTTATGTCAGGTTCAACAAAATAATAGAATGTGTTGGTTGTTTTTACTATAACCAAGTTGCTCTTTGAATCTACCTATGAAATTGCCAATTCCAATCAAGGGCATCTCGGAGGACCTGGACCAACTGACAAGAATTGTAAATACCTCCTACACTTTTGGCTCTATAAGACTCGGGAGGGTGATCCCTTAATGTGTTTACAACCTCTACACCATTATCATAAACAACATTAACAACAACATATAATATCATTTAATAGATAAACATAATAGGATAACACTAAATAGAATTGGTTGTTCATCAATATTATTAACTATTTGGAGCATGAGATAATTACAACAACACTTCACAGTAAAATATAGTCATTAACTTTCAAATTGTAGCAATCTCTAGGTAAAGAAAATCAAATACTGAACCTCACGAACAGGTACAACCTAGATTAGTGCCCTATATCTATTGGAGGAGTAAAATTCATAAGCATCTAAAGGTTCATGACAAATTTAACACATAGAATATAAGATCCTCGATAACATTTCCTTACAATCTCATCAATATGTATTCTAACCCAATACTATTTATCAAATCATTATACAGAACATATCAACCTACAATCCCATTTAAGCATTTTAATTAATTCCTTGAATTAAAGCTAAAACAAGAATTATAAACACAACAACAGTGAGATGAACAAAACAACCCTTGATCTTTTTATTCAGAATTCAGACATGCTTTCAAAATGGAGAGACATGAGCTCAAGTTAATAATTTTAACTCAAATTCCAATACTATCATATAACATTAAATCCCCATGAGTTCAAAACTTACTACAGAATGACTAAAAACCTAAATTGTATTTTCTCTAAAAACTATTAGACATTACAATTTTCTCTGTAACTTCGCCTAAACTTGACCAAAATTATCTAGCTTGCTAACCCATACCTCTAGACTTGAAATCCTTCTTATAGACAATGAAGGAGAAAACAAGCATCGGGCTAGAGAGTACACATGTCACCAACCACATGGACCGCCTTCTAATATTTCAAAAAATTGTTACAACGACAATCTCCCTAGAGAATCTTCTTGTTCATCTTTCCCACTGAGAATGGTTGATGCAGCAACAAAACTTCAAGAATTTTGTGCCTACATGGTCATCAAAAACAAAACTGGAATTTGTTGTAATTGCAACATCTGATTTGTTAAACGTTAGTAGACTACTTCGTTCACTCTTCCTGAATTATATATACATTTACCCACTGCTAGTACTCTTCATCAATTCGCCAATTAAAACTAATTACCTTATTTACCTTGACACTATATGGCGTATACTTGACTGCCACCTGATTTGCTTCTCTTTCAAAAGACTCAAGGAATGAGTTGGTGTTGATAATTTTGTCCAAACAACTCACCAATAAATCAAAATCTGATTCATCACAAATTAATGTAATTTGACCATTAATAACCTCATTTGCCTGATCTTGCCACTACTAAAGTGATCTGATATTTACCTACTTATCAATTATGTCAGGTAACAATGTGTCGCTTCAATCATCAAAATTCTTCACCAACTCTTTGATCTTCCTACTGAAATCATCTGGTAAGGCCTGAAAACCTTGTAATGACTTAACTAACACTTGAGTAGGCCTTAATGATTTAGGCCTTATACATTATATCTAAATCATTGGCCCTAGGGATCCATTTTTCAACTAATGGTATTACTACCTCTTCATCCCTATCAATGTTCTTTATTGCACCTAATAATAAAGAATTTGAAGAATACACATATGAAAATCTGTCATCAACCTTCTCATTTAAATTCCTCAATACAACATTAACAATATCCCTTTGCTTTGAAAAGACTCCCTCCTCCCTTACCTTAAAATATTATTGTATCTTTGCAATTTTGTGCATCAACTACTTCTTTTTTGGGTCAACAAAGCATTCTAAATCTTCTTCAATTGGTTCCAAAGTAGGGCTGAGGGAAGGAGTTTTACTCAGAGACCCTGGTGTAGAAACAATAGGGGAAATATGAGGCACTGACCCTTATGTGGAAGGAAATGTTTTCATCCCTGGAGCACTTGATGTCTCCCCAATCTGCATATATTTTAACCTGTTCACCTATATCTACAACTCAATATTCCTTTGTTGCACCTTATTATATTCTCCTATTATAAAATTATATTTCTCCATAAGGCTTTTCTTTTCAGCCTCTTCTCTCTCAGCAGTCTTCTGGGCCAATTTGGCCACATTTGCAGTATTATTAGTGACCTCTATGGTTGAGGTCTTTGAATCTCTCTTTATTATTAACCCCCCCCCCCTCAAATTTAGGTTAATATAAGTAACCTTGGGATTTCTCCCTTGGGGAACCAAAGCCCAAATTGCCAAAGTCTCATACTCTTCACTAAAGGAAAATTTTTGCAATGCTGCCTCAAACTCTTCTTCAAAATTTTGCAGGGGATGCTTGGACTTCAGAATGGCATTGAAAGCTACTACATCGACAATGTCCCACTTAGGTAGAATCAAGACACCAGATTGATTGACCAATTTTCTCCCCTCCTCAGGAGTGATTCTCTTGAATTCATTCATTAATTCTGCTTTCACTTCATGATCATTCTCTTGGTCTGACCTATCAGGCCTCAATTCCCTTCTCTTCATGCATTTCTCTTGATATTCTTCCAATTTCATTGTCCATACCAGTTGCAAGAAGACTAGTGTCTTTACAAAACTATCATCATCCAAAAACTGTTTACAGGCCTCCATCCTTGCATCTTGCACACATTTACCCTTCATATCCAAATCTGATAGAACCAATTCAACTAGTCTAGGAGGAGAAGTCACACCCATATGGATATCCTGATCAGTGAAAAAAATCTCACCCACCAAGTCCTGTTGTGACTACTTAATCCTTCGGCTCTTGGGGCTTGGCTCTGATGATGGTGGTGAGGAACTTTTCTCAAGTGATGATTCTAAATCAATTATCTTAATTGCCCTAGGTGTTTTGATCTTTGGAGTTTTCCTTTTCTATCTTCATCTTCTTGATCACTGCTATCATTTATTTCCATCCTCTAAATAGGCCAATCATCTGTAGGATGGTAGGTTGGCCTTTCTTCAAGTAGCCTTGCAGCTTTGTCATGTATGCCCAGGTCCAACTCCAGGTTTATCTTCTTAGTGATCAAAATGCCCATGATTACTTTGAAGTTTTCCATCAAAAATTCAATCTTTTTATAATAAAGACTGAACTCCATCAATGGATCATACTTTGGATCCATTTTCTGCACAATGGCCAATAGCTTGTCATAAGCTATCCATTTCTCCTTGTTCAATTCATGCTTACTTAGATCAAATTCATTCCTAATCTGATCCTCGGGGAAATTGAACTCATGCATGAATTTTTCCCCTTTTATTCTTTCTCTAAAAAGTGCGAAGAAACCCTCAGGATCATGTTGTTGCTTGGGACCACAATTCAAATAGTACACTTCAAAAAAAATTCCAAAATGGACCCAGCCTCCCTTCGAAAAACCAAAATCAGACACCACTATATATTCCAAGTAAAATGTACCCTTACCCTGCCACATCACCTCAGAAAAACCAACTCTTGGTGGCACATTTTAGGGCAATATATGAGGGGTTCCTTGAAATCCATACACCCTCAACATAGTGCTAACTGGGTATGGCATAATGCACCCCAATTGTGGCATACTTTCAATTATGGCTTCCTCCCCTTTGCTCTGAGGAAATAATGCAACTCCTCGGGAATTCTAGGTACATTTACCATCATCCTGTCTCAATCTATAAGAAAAATAGTTTCAAACTGCATATAACTTGCATTATCCCTGTTGTATGATAAATCAACAGTCCACACTTGCACTAGCAGTTTTTATCCATTAACAAACTGCTTCAACTTCATCTTCTCAGAGAAGAAATTGGCATTCTTAAACAAAAACATATACATTAACATAGAATACCAGAAGAATGGAGTGCCTGCATCATTTTGAGGCAAACTTCAATAGCTCTTCATGTATCCTTTCAGCCAAAAGGAGGCAAAATCATATACCACAGAGAAATTGGGGTGTTGTATTTGCACACCCATGAACATGTAGGCTATGTGCATCATTGTGTTGGGGTTAAAACCCAAAATCTGACATAATGAGTAGAAGGTGGCCAAGAAGTGATTTGCAAAGTAGTTCAATAGGAAAGGTTCCTGATCACTAGGGCTAATATAAAATTTGGAACCTCCTACCCAAGCCAAATGAGGCAGGAGCAACTTAACTCTAAAAAGTGATTTTGACCTCCCATACTTGTGTTTCATCCCCTCAAGATCAATAGGAACCAAGAACATACTGGGATCACTTAGATCAAAAACCTGTTGGAACTCCTCTCTGTTAATGCTTAACAAAAAATTTCCATCATTATCTCTAATCACCCGTGTGACAAGTTCATCTTTTGTAGCCACTTCCCTAAGAAAATCCACATCAAGGAACACATTCAACACTACTAGCTTCCCCATATCATACCTCCAACCATTTGAAAAAGGATGGAGAAAATTCCTCTATCCAAACCATAGTCTGAACATCTCCAAACCCGTAAGGGGAACCCTAGCATTAGCTATGTTGAAACAATTATATACTAATCCCTGCCCTAGGGTTTTTCCTCGCATCAAGATCAACCCCTTCTTCCTATCATTCATTGACAAGGGAAATTGATCTAATAATTCATCATATTGGTTTCCTTTTAGATAATCAACCTGGTTGGAATGCTACTTTGATGGCACCATCTTGAATAAACTAGGGTTTCCTTACTACTTCGAACCTCAAATAAACTAGGGCTAAACAAAATTATAAAATTCAAGAATAAAACCCTGCAATTTCTCACAATTCAATTAACCTATAGACCTAAAACAATTTTCAATAATCCTTGCGACAAGCACACAAAAAATTCACCCAAATTTAGATTTCAAATTAACTAGGAGATATAGAAATCAACTTATGGCTTTGTGTTTGCAGAAACCCTATTCTTTGCTATAACAACTCGTAAATTTGTCCTCGGCCTTGAGACTGATCTGCAAAAAAATTTGAATGCTTTGTGACATAATAGGGCAAGAAAAAGGTTGCTTTATTTCAATAAAATCATGCCAGTAGACATCGTATCTGCCATTAAAGCTTACTCACACGTTGTGCCAATGACTCCAATCACATTTGATGCAGATTCAAATACTATCCATTGATCCTTAACTTTGGTAGAATTATCGAACGACTGCCTTCAAAATAAATTGACACGATCTCCACCATGGTGATAATGGCCCACCATATTCTACGTTGCCAAGGAAATCCACATGGTGTTCGCCCGTGATATCACAATCAGTAAAGACCTCGCAACTCCCAATCACGTGATGGCGGGAAACCATGGATCTCAACCATTGACAAACCTGCTCGTTCAAAATAGTCGCCAACTCCTGCTGTTAGTCTCTGAGCACCTTTCCTACCAAGATTATAACATGTCCATTGATTTGAAGCATGTGCATCTCATAAGTGCCTTAGTAACCTGCTAAATAATGTATTAAAGTATTTTTATCATCCCTTCGACTTCACCAAATGAGACAAGTGGTGCTCACCTGTGACATCACAGTTAGTCAAAATTGTGTGGAGGGGTCATCACAGGATAGCGGGGAATTGCTGAGATCGAATGGTGATTGATCTACAGTGATGCAATTTTGTTCTTTTGTAAAATATAAAACATGTATTAAAAGCATGAGGGGACATCACTAGGCCAACGACAAACAATGACATTAATTGTTTTAAACGAGGGAGCACGAGGCTATCCTAGAATTAGGAAAAAATAAATTTTGGCAAAGGACATAAAATGATGGAGCAAAAGGGGCGTTGCAAAGATGAAACAATGGGGATCAAGTTGTTTTAAAACCCTCCTCAAAAATTAATGTCCAAAAATATCCCACCCAAGGCATAAGACAAAACATGAGGGTTTTACATGAAAACAAAGGTAAAACCCCACCCTTAGGATTTTCCCAAACATTATGGAGGACTAGAAGCAAAGGTAGGATAAAGTGGAACTTATAGAGAAAAAATTTGAAGTTCCATCAGTGACTCCAGTTGGGGACGTTCATTCCACTGGAATGAAGCGAGATTTCATAATCTTAGGTTGAGCAGACCAAATGCAAAGACAACCAAGAGGGATTGTCTAGACTAAACAACCCAGTAGGAAAGAAACCTACTAGTAACCTATATACAAACCTAAACTATTGTTCATGGAAAATAATACTTCAGGTGAAGTATAATTTCAAGAACTGTCCATGAATAGGAAATTCAAGAATATCCCCTATCATATCTTGGAGGAAGCATTAATCTTCACCCCACCTACTATTGATCAGAAAAGGACCCAACCAGATTGCACCAAATTTTCCATGTTTTCCTTTATCTTCTAATCTAGTGTTCCACATTATGACTAAATTTCCATGTTGGAAGCTCCTTGTAGTTTCCCTTTTGTCATAATTTTTTTTTACTTGGAACTACAATTTTTCATTTTTCATTTGAGCTTCTCTCCTGGTTTCATCCAATTATATGAGAGCTTCCACTCTCAATTGCATTTCATAATAATTTTCATTGTCATATATCTGGAGAAACTTATACATCTCCATCATATTATTTTGGGGCAATCTAGCACTTATCCCATAGACCAAGTCAAATGGGGCACAACCTATTGTTTTCTTCATAGTTACCCTATCTGCCCAGACTGCTAATCTCAACTTAGAATCCCATGCCTTCTTATTTTTATCCAAGATTCTCTTAATGATTTTCATGAAGATTTTATTTCTTGATTCTTCTTGTCCATTTCCCTATCGATGATATGGTGATGAGTAATAAATATGGATCCCATGCTTTTAACAAAATTATGTGTATTCCTCAGATCTAAAACACATTGCATTATCTGACACAATCCTTTCTAAACATCCAAACCTAGTCCATATGTTGCTCGTCAGGAAGTCAATTACCACTTTACTAGTTGGTCTATTTGTTGGAATTTCTTCCAGTGACTTGGTAAAATAATCAGTGGCCACCAATATCCATGAGTGGCCTCCACTAGATTTACATGCTATCTCTCCCACAAAATCAATTCCCCATTGTTGAAATGGATATTGCACTGCAACTGGTTTTAGAGGCAAGTTACTAGAGAAATGTTGACAAGCATCACATGTCTTCACTAATTGGTGTTCATCTTTAAAAATAGTAGGCCACCAAAATCCAGCCCTCATTACCTTATATGCAGTTATTTTGGACATGTAATGCCCTCCACAAACTCCACTATGCATCTCACTTAGAAGTTCTTGTGCTTGATCTTGATCTAAACACTTTAACATGACACCTTCTCCATTTCTCCACCAAAGCTTACCAACTATAATAACATACTTGATAGCATATAATTTCAATGCCCTTTTTTCATTTTCACTCAAGTTGTTAGTACATTTCATCTTTTTCAAATAATAGATCACACCTTTATACCATTAAAAATGTTCCTTATCACATATGTATGATCTATTCTCCTCCTCTTGCAAATTTATCTGATTTTCGTCTAGATTACTTTGGTCCATAAGCTTGGCCAATCCTTGTCTTCTCACTAGCATAGTAATATGGATCTCAATATTGAATTCCTAGATCCTATTGATCCATCTACACCTTATTCTTGATACTTCCTGCTATGTGAAAATATCTTTGACATCACCACTAGGTACATATGCAAGTATAGTAGCTCCCATCAAATAAGGCCTAAAATCTTTTACTGGCTTTACCAATGCATATGCCTATTTTTCACTTATATCATACTTAAGTTTCACAGCTTGTAAAGATTTATAGAAAAAGGCTATAGGTTATTCAAAACCTTCTACATTCTTTTGCAACAACACAGCTGTAATTGTGTGGAAAGAAGCAAATGAAAAGATCTATAAGGGTCTAGGAAAATTAGGGGTTTTTAATGGAGGAGTCTCCTTTATGGCTTTCTTAATGGTCTAGAAGTCCTATACAAACTCCTCTCCCCATTCAACCTTAGCTCCCTTCTTAAGCATCTTGGAAATTGGGTGAACTATCTCAACAAAATTTGACACAAACCTCCTTAGGAAGTTTATTTTTCAAAAGAAAGACTGTATGCCTTTAACATTTCGGGGTTGTGAGATTTTTTCTATTACAATTACCCTCTCTGGATCAATCTTGACTCCATCCTTGGAAACAATATGTCCCAACAATTTTCCCTCTCTTACCCTAAATGCATATTTCTTCAGATTCAAAGAGATACCATACTCCAATGCTCTACTAAATGTCTTCTCTAGATGCTCACAATGATCCTCTTCTTTCTTGGAATATTTTTTCAAGTCATCTTGGTAAATCACTAAAAAATAGTCAATGAAATTTGAAACTTCCACATCCATGGCCCTTTGAAAAGTAGCGCCTGCATTTGTTAGACCAAAAGGCATTCTCACATAGACATATTTTCCCTAGGGTGTAATGAATGTTGTCTTATATTTCTCAGAATCCTTGACCATGCACTAGTTTTAACTAGAGAACCCATCCATCATAGAAATTAATTCATAGCATGTCACCTTTTGCAACATGGCTTCCATATGAGGTAATGGATAGTTGTCTTTTAATAAGGACACATTCAAATTTCTGAAGTCTACACATAACCTGATGTCTCCATTTTTCTTTCTCACTGGTACCAAGTTTGACACCTAGGATGAATATCTGATTGGCTTCATGATCCTTGCATCCCTTAGCTTCATTAATTCTTCTTGCATTTTGGGGGAAAAGGTAGGATTGGTAGGCCTTTATTTTTTCCTAAATGTCTTAGCACCATCATGCAAGGGAATCTCATGTTGGAATAGATCCTCCCTGTATGCTTTAAGATCATCATAGGACCATGCAAACACATTTCTAAACTTCCTTAATAATTCAATTAGCATCCTTCTCACCTTTGGTGACAGTTTCTTTCCAATATATAAACTTTTTGGTGATGCCTCTATCCCAAGATTTATCTCTTCCAAATCATCAAGATGGGAAGTAGTATGATTAGCCTTTGTCCTATCCTGATTATCAAACACTCTCTCTAATACAACTGAACCCTTAGGAAATTTATTTGTCTTTAACTGAATGACCTCATTTCCAAATATAGTATCTTTAACATCAATTATTTCCAGAAAAGCTCCAAAGTCAATTTATTGACTTTCATATTCATCCACACAATTTAAAAACCTCAGTATGTCATCATCATTATCAAAAAGTTAACAATTTTTGATATTATCAAGAATTGATGGCTTGGTTTTCACTTCAAATTTGGAAATCCCACCATAGGTTATATCATTTGGTTTTAATGCAATGTTTGCTAATAAATATGCCACTTTGTTGTGTCCTCTCTCCATCCAACCTATGACAAATGCATCAAAGTTTTCCAATTCATCCCAAACAAAATTCCTATACTGTTTCAACCTCTTTTTCTTTGATATCTACCTAGATCTAGCTTGGGAAACCACAAGCTCAAAATCTCCAATTATCTTGAGCTTCTTGATCCCATGTTTTTAGCTAATCTTAGCCCCAATAATAGGGTCTCATATTCTGCCACATTATTGGTGCACTCAAATGACAAACTGAAAGAGAACCTAAATGTCTTTCCACTTGGTGATTGTAACAAAACACCTGCACCAAATCATTCTTTTGAACTTGCACCATCAAAGTACATAGTCCACAAGTCATCAGACTCTGACAATTGTCTTACTTCTATATCAATCGGTGCAGTAGGCTTATCAAAATTGCTAGGGAATTCCTCAACCTTGAATTCATTTATGCCACTGTCAATAAAACATGTCATATTTTTAGTTGGATCATGCTCAATCATATGGGAAACTTTTGATTCTCTTTCAATCTTGACATCCTTACCATCAATGTAGAAAGTAGAAAATGATAGATCACACTGAATGTTACCCCCCATTGATACACTCCACTTTCTTGACAAAAGCATCCCAAAATGTGGTGGAATGTTTGCAACTAACACAGTCATGGCTAAATCCTTCTTAGGATACTAAGTTAGTTTATAAGGCAATGCTCTGATAGTTCCAACAATTGGCACCTCCCTTGAATCCAAACCATAGCATTTACCTTGAGTAGTATACACTGTCAAGCCCATTGCCTCCATGATTTTTACTAGCATAACATTATTTGATGCCCCTGAATCTATAATACAATTCCTTAAAGTCTTCCTATTTATATCAGCACTTAATAAAAAGGGGTTTATATTTTCGAGGCACATATTAATAGAATTCCCTAGATATATGTGGGGAATTTGTCACACAATTCCCTCCACTTCTTTCTCTTTTCCTTCTCCTTCGTCCTTTGCTTCTTTACAACTACCTTGTTCAAACCTATTACCAGCAACACCTTCATCATTTTCTTTGCTCTCTTATTGTTTGCTTCCCTTAAATTTCTTTTGCTTCCTATCCTCTGAAGTAGGTTCAACAAAATTTGTAATTACTTTAGTCTTCACCAATGATGAAGCTACATATTCTTGAGGCTTTGGGGTTTCATTATTTTTATCCCAAATGTTATCATTTTTAACCTTTTTAATTTTGACAATATCCTTTTTTCTATCAACCTTAACACCCTTATTTTTGTCCTTTTGCTCTTTAATAAACAGGCCAGCAGGTTTACCCTGTTCACCTCCCATAGTTCTGTTTCTCAGCGGAAGTAAACTTCTCATTTGAGCAGCCATTTCCTTAGTCAACCTTGCAATCTCTTCTTTTGATGGTCTCCTTAAGGACATTGAATCGTCAACTTGCTCCATAGTCCAAGCATTATGGTCAAAATCACATTCCTCATCAGAGAAGACCTATTGATGGTACATCTCACTTCTTTGTCTCTGATTATCCACATCAGCTCCCTATGATTTATCATCAGAGGAAAACTCTGCCTCATCAATGTATGATCTATCCATACAAACATCTACATCACCCTGCTCACTTTCAGGATTCTGCTCATGAGTTTCTTTCTCTATTCCCTCAGCAACAAGCAACTGAGCAATACTAGAATAATTTTGATCATGTGGATGTTCACACACCTCACACGATGGTCTATCCTATACCATATTTACTGAATGATTTTATAGGGGGTCTGGTGTATGCTGATCATGTTTAGACTTCTGGCTAGGAAAGATTGGTTTCCCATCTTTCCAATTTGTGTTATAAGGTTAATTTTGCAACCTAGGTAGTCTATCATTCTTATTATATTGTTTCTTTTTATTTCCTATACCCTTTTCTTTCTTGGAAATAGTATAATTTATGTCGTTCAAAGTGCTGAAGACCTTATCCCATTTCTCATCATCCTTAGGCTTTGTAGCATAAACCTTCTCAGTCTTATCCTTAGGATTTTTTAACAATGTGTGTTTTTCTCTCCTACCATACTTCTTAGAAGGTCTCCTATTACTCTTATTGTTTATAGCCACCCTGAATACATCCCTCATAGTCAGAGGGTCTTTATCTTTGAGGAGATATTCCATTTTAGCATCAAAAGAATTAAAATATGTAGTTAGACAGACATTTTCATCAAGCCTCAAAACTTGAAACAACTTATACATTTCTTTTTGGAATCTTAGATTAAACTCTGTCATAGGCTCATTTAATGACTTTTTGATATTATTGAACTCATTCAACATGAAACTGGCATTGGTTTTATCACCGTATTGTTCATTGATTTTTTTTTCAAATTCAACCCATGAACCAATACTAGCATTAGGTAAACCTTTGTACCAATCCCTTGCATCTTCCATCATAGATTGAACAAAAAAACTCATTACAACATCTTCATGTTCCACCTCATAATCATTTAGCATATCCATAAAAGCTTTTAAGTGTTCCTCTACTGTCACAACATTGTTGCCAACAAACTTACTCATATTTTCACTAAGATCATCAGGGACAAAGTTTGGATAACCTAGAATACCCTCAAAGTATAATCGCTTATATCTTTCCAACTATATAGGTCTTCTTCGAAATAGTCCCTCAGTCTTCTGAGAGTCATCACCAGATCGTATGTTTTGTACCCTAGGGCCAAAATTATTTTTATTGGTATCTAGATTTATCTTAGGACTAGATCCTGATGCATCTCGGTGACTTGATGAGGTTGCAGCTTGTGCAGCCTCATCCATGCTTGAAATATTTAGGAAACTTATTTTTCTTTTCATATTTACATTTGCAGCCTCAATTTTTGTCATCTCCAATTCCTCAGCAAGAGCCTCAGCCTCCCTTCTAACCTTTTCTAAGGAATTTTTAGCTTGTAATGGTACATGTGAGGGAAGGTCCTATTTAGGATGGTGGGAAGTCACCTTTTCACTTATTTTAATCCCCTCAGCCTTTTATTTTCCCTTGTCTAGAACAGGTTTAGGGTTTGTTTTACTCGGTTGAGGCTTAATAGGATTTGAGGTTTTTGGGTCTGAAGGTTTTGATTGGGCATTAAATTGACCTACAAGACCTCCCTTAGACACATGCTTTATCTTGTTCTCAACAATTTCATGTACAACGGGGCCCTCAAGATCTGGCTCAAGTTTTTCTTGGTTCAGGAGCCTCATTGTTGCCAACTATCTAATCAACCTATCCCTTTCAATCACTTCATGCATCAATTTTGTTTCCCTCTCCTTTTCCTTTTTCATCTTGAGCTCAACTTTCTTTTGGATCTCCTACCTTAAGGATTCAATGTCTCCAAAAATATCATCAGGGTCAGGCAAAGTCATATCAGAACTCAATGTATCACTTAGATCTACTAGATTGACCTCTTCTAGTACATGTTCAGATAATAAAGGAGTTCCATCATCCTCAATAGGAGGAGGAGGCACATCATTGGTGCTTTGTCTATGATGGCTTCAGCTTCTACTCCTACCTCTTCTCTTTTCAACATATTGGACACTAACAGGTTCTTTATTTTGACATGTTACATCCTCTTGAACTGGTGTATTAAATAGTGCATCAAATAATCCATAACTATTGAATTTTGAATTTCTAGACACTTCTTCAATAGTTTCAAGGATAGGGTGTAAAGGCTTACTTGTACCTTGGTGTACATGGTTCTATGACATGGGAGCAACATTGCTAGATTTTGGTCTTTTCTTTATCCAGTCCTTCTTCATTTTATGAAGTTCACCTTCCAATTTATGTTCTAAATGATTCTTCATGAATGACCTGGTGTTCTTCATTCTACGTAGTTTTCCAAAAGATCCTTCAAATTTATATTAAATCTTCAAAATAAGATGCACACTAGTGTAGAGACCTTAGAGTCACCACCCAATTATCTTGGGAATACCAAAAGTCCAGATTTACTTGGTGAATTTCAAAAGACCTTTGGAACTTTGTATTGACAACATACAATATACTTCACCAAACGAACCAAAACATATTGAACAATAGAAGATATGGACAAACCTAACATAGAACCATGGGCTCAACCTTCAAATCACAAAAACAGTATGAAAACTCTATGCAAAATGGACAACCGAAACACTGACAAGAAATATTTAGATTAACATCCCTAGTAGAGTCACCATTTTGTTGGTTGTTTTTATTGTAACCAGGATGATCTTCTAATCTACCTATGGAATTTCCAATTCCAATCAAGGGCAACTCAAAGGACCTGGACTAACTGACAAGGATTTTAAAGACCTCCTACACTTTGGGCTCTACAAGACTTGGGAGGGTGATCCCTTAATGTATTTACAACCTCTACACTATTATCATAAACAACATTAACAACAATAGATAATCTCATTTAATAGCCCAACATAATAGGATAAAACTGAATAGAATTGGTTGTTCATCAATATTATTAACTATTTGGAGCATGATATAATTACAACTAAAATTCACAGTAAAAGATAGTCATTAACTTTTAAATTGTAGTAAGCTCTAGGTAAAGATAAAAAAATAATGATCCTCACGAATAGGTATAACTTAGATTAGTGCCCTATATCCATTGGAGGAGTCAAATTCATAAGCATCTAAAGGTTCATGGCAGATTTAGCACATAGGATATAAGATCCTCGATAACATTTCCCTATAATCTCATCAATATGTATTCTAAACCAATACTACTTATCAAATCCTTATAAAAAAAATATCAACCTACAATCCCATTTAAGAATTTTAATTAATTCCTTGAATTAAAGCTAAAACCAGAATTATACACACGACAACAGTGAGATGAACAAAACAACCCTTGATCATTTTATTCAAAATTCAAACATGCTTGTACAATGGAGAGACATGAGCTTGAATAAATAATTTTAACTCAAATGCCAGTACTCTCATAAAAAATTAAATCCCCATGAGTTCAAAACTTACTACAAAATTACTCAAAACCTAAATTGCATTTTCTCTAAAAACTATCAGACTTTACAATTTTCTCTGCAACTTTGCCTAGACTCGACCAAAATTATCTAACTTTCTAACCAGTACTTTTGGCCTTGAAATCCTTCTTATAGAGAATGAATGAAGAGACAAGCATCAGGCAAAAGAGTACACATGTCACCAACCACATGTACTGCCTTGTGGTATTTCAAAAATTTGTTACAACAAAAATCTCCCTCGAGAATCTTCTTGTTCATCTTGCTTGCTGAGAATGGTTGATGCATCAACAAAACTTCAAAAAATTTATGCCTCCATGGTCATCAAAAAACAAAATGGAATCTGTTGTAACTGCAATAGCTGATTTTTTAACCATTAGCAACCTACTTCATTTCACTCTTCCTCAGTTAATTATACATTTACCCACTGGGTATGTGCAGGATCATCATGGAAAAACAAGTCCTTAAGTGGCAATAAAATTCAGAAAATCAAAGTTAGGCAAATTGACGTAAAAATTTGAATAAGTTATCTATATTATTTCAAAAATATGTAAGAATAGAATCTGTAGAAAATTGAATTTAGTTTCTAAACTACTAGGTTTATTTATTTTTAAATAAACTCTATTTGGTGAAAATTTGAAATTTCAATGCAATAGTAATTAAATTTCAGGGAAAAAATAAGAAGTAGGTGTGTGTTTGACCACCCTAACCACAATAAAATATTAATATTTTCTTATAATATTTTAGATATAAGTAGGGGACACATGTACCGATGTGATGCATATTTTTTTGTAATTTTTTCCAAGTTAATAATCAATTATGAATTTTTTATTACAAATTTTAAAAAATATAAAAACTCGTATGTTTGACCACCTTAACTTGGTCAAAAATTCATGAAATTCAATTCTTTTTTTTTTAATACTATAGTATGTGAATCATAGAATGTGCCTTTTTTTTTAATTAAAAAAATGTGATACCGTTTGGAAGCTATAGATTTTTTTCAATCAACCTATCAATTAGGACTTTAGTCATAATTCAAATAGAAAATGAATAGTAATTATTTATTAAATTCAAAGTAAAGAATAATTTATCTAGGTGGAAAGCTCAGAATCTCCTTTAAAAACCCTTTTCGTTTCATCAATTTTGGGTAAAAAAAAAGTTGTTAGCCACATGGGCCATCATATCACTTAGATATCGCCACTTTTTGGCCCATCATGATCCTGCGCATACCCCACTATTGGTACTCTTCATCAATTGGCCAATTAAAACTAATTACCTCATTTACCTTAACACTATATGGTGTATACTTGACTACCACCTAATTTGCTTCTCTTTCAAAAGACTCAAGCAATGAGCTGGTGTTGATAATTTTGTCCATACACCTCACCAATAAATAGAAATTTGAGTCATCACAAATTAATCTAATTTCAGCATTAATAACCTCATTTGTTTGATCCTGCCACTGCTGAAGTGATTTGATATTTCCCTGCTTATCAATTATGTCAAGTAATAATGTGTCACTCCAATCATCAAAATTATTCACCAACTCTTTGATCTTCCTACTCAAATCATATGGTAAGGGTTGAAGACCTTGCAATGACTTAACTAACACTTGAGTAGGCCTTAATGATTGGGGCCTATTATTTACATCAAACCTTGAGGCCTTATACATTATATCTAAATCATTGGCCCTAGGGATCCATTTTTCAACTAATGGTATTGGTACCTCTTCATCCCTATCAATTTTCTTTATTGCACCTAATAATAAATAATATGAAGAATACACATATGACAATCTGTCATCAACCTTCTCATTTAAATTCTTCAATACAACATTAACAATATCCCTTTGCTTTGAAAAGACTCCCTCCTCACTTACCTTCAAAGATTCTTGTATCTTTGAAATTTTGTGCATCAACTACTTATTTTTTGGTCAACAAAGCATTCTAAATCTTCTTTAATTGGTTCCATAGTAGGGCTGAGGGAAGGAGTTTGACTTTCAGACCTTGGTGTAGAAACAATAGGGGAAATAGGAGGCACTGACCCTTATGTGGAAGGAAATGTTATAATGCCTAGAGCACTTGATGTCTCCCCAATCTGCATATATTTCAACTTATTCACCTCTATCTACAACTCAATATTCCTTTGTTGCACCTTATTATATTCTCCTATTATAAAATTATATTTTTCCATAGGGCTTTTCTTTTCAGCCTCTTCTCTCCCAACAGTCTTCTGAGCCAATTTGGCCACATTTGTAGTCAAATTAGTTGCCTCTATGGTTGAGGTCTCTTAATCTCTCTTATTTATTAACCCCCCTCTCAAATTTGGGTTAATAGCAATAACCTTGGAATTTCTCCCTTGGGGGGCCAAAGCCCAAATTGCCAAAGTCTCATACTCTTCACTAAAGGCAGAGTCTTGCAATGCTTCCTTGACCTCTTCTTCAAAATTTTGCAGGGGATGCTTGGACTTTAGAATAACATTGAAAGCTACTGCATCAACAATGTCCCACTCAAGAAGAATCAAGACACTAGCTTGATTCACCAATTTTCTCCTCTCTTCAGGAGTGATGCTCTTGAACTCATTCATTAATTCAGCTTTTAGTTCATCATCATTCTCTTGGTCTAACCTATCAGGCCTCAATTCCTTTCTATTCTTGAATTTATCTTGATATTCTTCGAATATCATTCTCCATACTAGTTGCAAGAAGATTGGTGTCTTTATAGAAGCATCATCATCTAGAAACTCTTTACAAGCCTCCATCCTTGCATCTTGCACACATTTACCCTTCATATCCAAATCTGGTAGAACCAATTCAACTAGTCTAGGAGGAGAAGGCATACCCATCTGCATATCTTGATCAATGACAAAAATCTCACCCACCAAGTCCTCTTGTGACTAATCAATCCTTTGCCTCTTGGGGCTTGGATCTGATGGTAGTGGTGAGGGACTTTTCTCAAGTGACGATTCAAAACTAATTATCTTAATTTCCCTAGGTGTTTTGATCTTTGGACCTAGTTGTTCAAGCAATTTCATTATTTGTTTCCCTTTTCTATCTTCATCTTTCTCATCACTGCTATCATTTCTTTTCCTCGTATAAATAGGCCAATCATATATAGGTTGGTAGGTTGGCCTATCTTCAAATGGCCTTGTAGCTTGCTCCTATATGCCCAAGTCCAACTCCAGGTTTATCTTCTTAGTCATCAAGATGCCCATGATTTATTTGAAGTTCTCCATCAAAAAATTAATCTTCTTATGATATAGACTTAACTCCATCGATGGATCATAATTTGGATCCATTTTGTGCATAATGGCTAATATCTTGTCATAAGCTATCCGTTTCTCCTTGTTCAATTCCTTCTTATTGAGATCAAATTCATTCCTAATCAGGTCCTTGAGGAAATTGAACTCATGCAAAAATTCGCCCCTTTTATTCTTTGTCTAGAAATGGCGAAGAAACCCTCAGGATCATGTTGTCGCTTGGTGCCACAATTCAAATGCAACACTTCAAAAAACTTTCCAAAATGGACCCAACCTCCCTTTGAAAAAAATAAATCAGAAAGCACTATATAATCTAGGTAAAATGCCCCTTACCCCTTCCTATATGGTTGTCCTCATGGATGCATCCCATCTGCCACATCACCTCAGCAAAACCAACTCTTGGTGGCACATTATAGGGAAATATATGAGTGGTCCCTTGAAAATGATACACCCTCAACACAATGCTAACAAGGTATGGGATAATGTCACCCCAGTTTTGGAAAAGATTCAATTTGGGATTCCTCCCCTTTGGTCTGAGGAAATCATGCAACTCCTTAGGAATTCTGGGTACATTTACCATCAACCTAGCTCTCAATCTGGAAGAAAAATAGTTTTCAAGCTACACATAACTGGAATTATCCCTATTTTATGATAAATCAATACTCCACACTTGCACTCGAAACTTTTCTCCATTAACAAACTACTTCAACTTCACATTCTCAGAGAAGAAATCAGAATTCTTAAACAAAAACATATATATTAACATAGAATACTAGAAGAATGGAGTGCTTGCATCATTTTTCTACATCTTCAATAGCCCATCATGTATCCTTTCAGCCAAAAAGGAAGAAAAATCATATATCATCAAGAAATTGTGAGTTTGTATTTGCACGCCCATGAACATGTAGGCTATGGGCATCATTGTGTTGGGGTTAAAACCCAAAATGTGACATAGTGAGTAGAAGGTGGCCAAGAAGTGATTTGCAAAGTAGATCAATCTAGAAGGTTCTTGATTAGTAGGGCTAATATTAAATTTGGAACCTCTTTCCCTAGCCAAATGAGGTAGGAGCAACTTAACTTTGAAAAGTGATTTTGACCTCCCATACTCCTGTTTTATCCCCTCAAGATCAATAAGAAACAAGAACATACTAGGATAACTTAGATCAAAAACCTATGTGGAACTCTTCTTTGTTAATTCTTAACAGAACCTTTCCATCATTCTCTCTAATCACACGTGTGACAGGGTCATATCGTGCAACCACTGCCCTAAGAAAATCCACATCAAGGAACACATTCAACACTATCAAATTTCCCATATCATACCTCCAACCATTTGAAAAAGGATGGGGAAAATTCCTCTATCCAAACTATAGTCTGAACATCTCCAAACCCATAAGGGGAACCCTCGCATTGGCTATGTTGAAACAATTATATACTAATCCCTCCCCTAGGGGTTTTCCTTGCATCAAGATCAACCCATTCTTCCTATCATTCATTGAAAAGGGAAATTGATCTAAGAAATCATCATATAGGTTTCATTTTAGATAATCAACTTGGCCAGAATGCTACTTTGATGGTGCCATCCTGAATAAACTAGGGTTTCCTTACTACTTTGAACCTCAAACAAACTATGGCTAAACAAAATTATGAAATTATAGAACAATACCTTACAATTTATCACAATTTAGTTAACCTATAGCCCTAAAACTATTTTCAACAAGCCTTCCGACAAGAACACAAAAAATTCCCACCAAATTCAGATTGTAAATTAACCAAGAGATATAGAAATCAACTTATGGCTTTGTGTTTGCAGAAACCCTAATTTTTGTTGTAACAACTCATAAATTCATCCTCAGACATAATGGGGCAAGAAAAAGGTTGCTTTATATCAATTAGATCATTCCAGTAGATGTCTTATCCACCATTAAACCTTATTCGCATGTTGTACCAACAACTCCAATCGCATTTGATACAGATTCAAATACTATCCGTCGATCCTTCATGTTGGTCGCATCATCAAACAAATGCCTTCAAAAAAACTGGCACGATCTCCACCATGGCAATAATGGCCCACCATATTCTACATTGCCAATGAAATCGACGTGGTCCTCGCCTTTGATATCCCAATTAGTAAAGACCTCACAATTCTTGATCACGTGATGGCAGGCAACCGTGGATCTTAACCATCGGCAATCCTGCTCATTCAATAGAGTCACTAGCTCCTGTCGTTAATCATCGAGCACCTTTCTTATCAAGATTATAAAATCTCTATTGATTTGAAGCATGTGCATCTCATAACTTACCTAGTAACCCACTTCATAATTTATTAAAGTATTTTTATCATCCCTTCGGCTTCACGAGATGAGACACGTGGCTCTCACCCATGATATCATGGTCAATCGAAATTGTTTGGTGGGGTCATCACGGGATAGCGGGGAATGAATGAGAGCAAACGGTGATTGATCTATGGTCATGTAAATTATTCCTCTAAAAAATATAACTTATTAAAAGCATGAGGGAACATCACTAGTCCAGTGACAAACAATGACATAAGTTGTTTTAAACAAGGGAGCACGAGGCCATCCTAGACTTAGAAAATAATAAATTTTGGCAAATGAAATAAAAATGATGGACCAAAAGGGGCCCTGCCAAGATGAAATGATGGGGCTCAAGTTGTTTTAAAACCCTCCTCAAAAATTAAGGGCCAAATAGATCCCACCCAAGGCATAAGACAAACACGAAGGTTTTACATGAAAACAAAGGTAAAACCCCCCCTTAGGCTTTTCCTAAACATTATGGAGGACTAGAAGCAAAGGCAAGATAAAATGGAACTTATAGAGCAGAAATTTGAAGTTCCATTAGAATGAATGTAAATTATCAGCCAAGAACATTAAAGATTATCAATGTGCATCAACCAAGGTTGGCCACAACATAGTAGAGACCCAAAACAATTCTCTTGAACACAAAACACTTTCAAGGATTCTTCCTCGAAGATCCATAACATGCTTCAAACACCTTGTTGCCCATGAAAATTGAAAACATGAACACACAGATAAAATCTCAAATTGCGAGCACAATGATCAATGCAGATGTGAAACAAAGATAGAACATGATCTAGAAACATCCATGAACACCATAGGAAAATACAAAACAACTAAGATTACCAGAATCACACTATCTTCTTCCTTGAACACCATTTGTAGTAATATAATATCTATTAGAACACATAAACTTATAACTTTCTCAAATTTTCATGCGCACCTCTACCATACTAATCTTCTCTGATTCATAGACAACCTGTAACATATTTATTACAATTTTCTCAATATCCTCGACATATACAGTCTTAAAGACATTAATGCTAATAGTGTTGACATCAATGAGAACCATATATCAGCAACTCAACCACAACATCCAACATGAACCTTGTATTTATACTTACTTATTCCTAATATCTTGAAATTACATCACACCGAGCTGACATATGAATTCATTAAATCAAGGAGGCTAAATCCTACAAGAATTTGAAACCAGATCTCGGAAATGACTCAAGGAGGACTAAGACGCCCTAGGTGGCATATTAGTTTGAAGTCATTGAACATGGGTACAAACACCAAAAAGGGGCCCAACTAAGATGCCTCAAAATAAGAGTCCCAATAAAGATGCCCTAGGTGGTATTTTAGTCCCAACCCAAAAAATGAGGACACACAGATGATATCATTAGATTATTATTAATGAATTGGAGACTATCGGGATTAGCCAAAAAAAGATGTAATT
Organism: Sequoiadendron giganteum; assembly: GCA_007115665.2. Lineage (NCBI taxonomy): Eukaryota > Viridiplantae > Streptophyta > Pinopsida > Cupressales > Cupressaceae > Sequoiadendron > Sequoiadendron giganteum. The sequence goes on along the minus strand of CM021104.1, from coordinate 260,073,884 downwards.
CATAGGGCTTGTGGATACAAAATAGGACCAATTAAGAAAAAAATGAGGATAAATAAAGCAAGGTGGGCCCAAACAAGTGTGAAAATGCAATGGTATGAATTTTACTACACTACATTTATCCGCCACTTTAGTGAGAGGATGAATTTGTTGCAAGTGTGGATGTGTTTAATGGTGTTTTCATTGATGAAAACACAAGTTAATGTTGTGTACAAAGGGTATTTTTATATTTGAGATATTATAGAAGTGCTTAGAGTACATGGAGCTATATTTATGAAGTTGTAGTTGTGTTTTTCCCACATGCTTTTGAGAAAATTTAAGAAATAATGAAAGTAGTGTTTAAGTGTGTTTTGAGTGTGCTTGATTATTATGGTCTGCATTTCCTTTGTGTTGATCCTATGCCTATGTAGATCTGTAAGTATGCTCATAAGCTTCAATGGACTACATATATTGAGTTTTAGCTTCTGATTCGATGGTGAGTAGAAGATTTGTTCACCGCTGTGTGAACTAGTTTGGTAGAACTATTTGTTTGTGGACTAGGAGAAATTCTTTGCCTCTATAGTCTTTTGATATTGGGTTTTAGATCTTGCAAATTTGGGAGATGACTCTTTCTGATGGTTTCTGTGTTTTGAATTTTTTTCTTATGGTTTGGTGCTTCAGAAGACCTACTCTATAGCTTCTATGTTTTTTTTGATTGATTTGGTTGGATTGATAAATTGTTCTCTTTGAATGAAGTTTGTTGTAATTGCTACGGATGTACTTGAGGTGTTCTCAAAGATGGTAAAATGTCTGGTGAAGCATGTTGAGTGATCCACGTGAGATTTTCTTGTTGGAGATATGTGTACTTCAAAAATCATTGGTGTTTTCATTAGGTTTGGCGAACTTGGTGTCTACACGTTACATTAAGTTTTTGCATTGTCTTAAGAAAGTGTGTGCTTGATGAAATATGTTTTTTGGATCCTAAATTAAATATGTATTTGGTCCTCTCTCATTCTTATCCACCATGGGAATTTTGAGTAGCCGACCGAGTTTGAATTTGTAAATAAAATTGTATGCCAACCTTGGAGAATGTTCCTAAGGTTAAAGATGGTATAAAAAAGATAAAGTTGTAGTGAATTTGATATCCATCCATCCACAAATAGAGCATGTGAGTGAAGTGTGCGAACAAGTGTGAAAATAAGAGAGTGGAAGAGATAATTAAGGCAACATATTTTAAGGTGTTAGATTCCTAAAAGCAGTGAGCTAATAGCAACTACAATTAGGTTACGAATGTGTGGAACCCTAGTGGTGGATCTTCATTTATATCTTTTTATTTTCTATAGGTAGTGAGCCTCCTTTCTAGATAGTGATTCTTTTGAAGGTAGCGATCCCTTGCATTTAGGAAGTGAGCCTTTTGTATTTGGGTAGTGAGCCCTCTAGAAATGAAACTTTGTATCCGGTATTGCATTACGACTATATTGTGAGTTAATCCTCATCATGGTTTTTCCCTCATTGGGTTTTCCATGTAAATCTAGTGTCTCTGGTGTTTTCTTTTTGTTATCTACATTTCATGTTCACACTTAATAACATATTGAATTTAAAGAGAGAAGATAAAGCTTAAGAGTAAAGTTATTTGATACAACTAGTTCACCCCCTCTCTCAGTTGTCTTTTGCATTTCAACACTTGGTATCAAAGCTCTAGTTTGTTGGTGAAAAGCTTAACAACTTGAGGTATATCAGATGGAACACAAGTTGTAGATTCCTATTTTTGATCGAGCTGATTATAGTGACTGGAAAGAACATATGAGAAGTTATTTGATTTCACTTAATTTCAATACCTGGAAACTTTTGGAGACAAAGTATGTGATACCAGTAGCTGGTCCTTCCTCTATTGATGAGATTGTATCCTTTGAATAGAATGAAAGAGCAAGGTATGCTATATTTAGTGCTTTATCTAAAACTAAAAGAACACAAGTTATTTCTTTAGCTACTACTCATGAAGTATATATAAAGATGAAAGACATATATGAAGGGAATGATAGAGGAAATTTGTCAAGGAAACTAATTGCTAAGTGAAAATTTGAGAAATTGAGAATGGAAGAGGGACAAGACATTGAAAGCTATTATAAGAGAGTTGAACTTATAGCAAAAAAATTCAAGAATCAAGGTGTTGTAATGTAAGATGAAGATATAATTGAGAAAATATTGATGACCTTACTAGACAATTACAGTGATAAGGTATTTTCTCTTGAAGAACAATATGATCCAAATACATTTACTAAGGAGCATCTATTTGGTGTCCTGACTATATTCAAGATGAGAAACTTTGCAAGAGATAAGGAGAAGACTCAAATAACCTTTAAAGCAATGAAGATAGGAGATGTCTCGGATCATGATGATTAAGAAGATTTGGAAGCAGATTTCACAAGGAGATTAAAGAAAGGTATTGGTAAATACAAAGGTAAGTTTCCTTTAAAGTTTCCAATTGTGGAAATATGGGTCATTATGCATCAAGATGTCCTAATAGAGCTCCACAAAAGAATAATAAGGATAGTAATAATAATCAGAAGGATAAAAAGGATAGGAAATTCTAGAAATTGTACTATGTCAAAGAAGATGCAAGAATTTCTAATGATGAATCTAAATTTGAGGAAGATAAAGATGAATGTTTATTCCTAGCCATGGGAAATAAAGTTGTATCTACTAACCATGGGAGATGTTCAAAAGAATATGGCCTAGAAAGCTAGAAGAATGAAATAGAAGGTACTTTGGTAATTGCTTTTCATGCTAGACAGGATGGAGACTTTTGGGTAATTGATAGCGAATGTTCAAATCATATGAATGGAGATAAAAGTAAGTTTTCCAAACTTGAGAAGTATGATGATGGAATGGTCATGTTTGGAGATGACTCTTGTGATAAAATTGTTGGCAAGGAACAATTAGTTTTGATGGAAAACATAATATTGATGATGTTTACTATGTAAAGAGTTTAAGGCATAATCTTTTAAGTGTTGGAAAAATGTGCAACAAAGGTTTTAAGCTTGTGTTTCAAGATAACACTAGTGAGATCAGGAAAGAATCTAGAATTGTGGTAGCAGTAGGAAGAAGAACTCATGGAGACATCTATCAACTTCAAGGTGGAGATGGTCAGTGTTTTTTTTTCTCAAATCAATGAGATGTGGCTCTGGCACTGGAGGATGGGACATGTGAATTTTGATAATCTAATCAGGATCAGTTCTAGGGAAGTTGTCAGAGGTTTGCCTAGAATCATAAAGCCTTAAAATTAAATTTGCAGAAGTTTTCAAATGGGAAAACAAACAAGAAATAGTTTTAAAGGAAAGGATTGATCATCTACTAGAATTCTAGAATTAATCCATATAGACCTATGTGATCGTACAAGAATAGGAAGCCTAAATGGTGATAGGTAATCTATTGTCTTAATTGATGATTACTCTAGGATGACATGGGTTACATTTCTTAGAGAAAAGGCCCAGGCTCTTGATAGATTCAAAGTATTTAAGGCAAGAGTATAATATGAGGAAAATCTGAAAATAAAATGCTTAAGGTCTGATAGAGGTGGATAATTTACATTTGGTGAGTTCAATGCATTTTGTGAAGAGCATGGCATAAAAATACTTTATTTTTCTCCTAGAACTAATAACTATGATGAAAGAAGCAAATATTCCTAATGTGTATTGGAGAGAAGCAATCCACACTGCTATTTACATTCTAAATAGAGTTCATATCAGAGATAATAGCACCAAAACCCCTTATGAACTATGACTGGTAAGACTCCTACTATTTAATAGTTTAAGATATTTGGAAGTAAATGTTACATTAGAAGAGATGATGAAAATATTGGAAATTTTGATGTTAGATGTGATCAAGGAATTTTCATTGGATATTCAAACAACAACAAAGCTTACAGATGTTTTAATAAGAGACCAAGGAAAATAATTGAAATTGATAATGTAAAGGTTGATGAAGCTATGTATAGAACAATGGAAATAAATGAAGGTGAACTCGATGATCCTATCTCTGTGCAAATACAAGAATAAAAGGAAGGGAAAGAATAAAGTGATGCAAAAGAAGAGATTCTAGAACCTGCACCTAAGACTCCTAAATGTGTTCAGAGAAATCATCTGGAGGAACAGATAATTGAAGAAAAAAGTGCATTAGTGAAGACATGAAGCAAAGTGGTTGAGGTAAACTTGTATTTAGTTTCTAAGATAGAACCTAAGACTGTGAATGAAGCATGTAATGATGAAAGCTAGGTTAGAGAAATGAAAGAGGAACTACAATAGATAGAGAAGAATGAGACATGGGAACTAGTCCCTAGACCTAGAAACAAGAATGTAATTGGTTCAAAATGGGTAATCAAAAACAAGTTGAATGAAGATGGTGAATTGGTAAGGAATAAAGAAATACTTGTATGTAAAGGATATTCACAGGTTGAAGGAATATATTTTGAAGAAACTTTTGCATGTGTAGCAAGAATGGAGGCCATTCAGATGTTCTCAGAATTTTTAGCTCATAAAGACTTCAAAGTATATTAGATGGATGTCAAGTCTATATTTCTGAATGGAGAACTAGAAGATGTGTATATGGAGCATCTGAAAGGTTTTAAATTATTTGATGAACCAGACATGGTTTGTAAATTAAAGAAGTAATTATATGGACTTAAACAAGCTCCTAGAGCTTGGTATGGAAAACTAGATAAATACTTGACAAATCAAGGATTTAGCAAAGGGTCCGTAGAAAAAAGTATTTACTTCAAGGTTGAGAAAAATAACATATTGATAGTTGTGGTATATGTTGATGAAATCATCTTTGGTGGAAATGAAGGTATGTGTAAGATATTTGCTGAAGAAATCCAAAAATAATTTGAAATTTCTATGATTGGTGAATTGAATTTCTTCCTTGGACTTGAAGTAAATCAAACTGACAAAGAGATATTCATTTCAAAATCTAAGTATGTTAAGGAATTGTTAAAGACGTTTAGAATGGATGACTCCAAACTGATTTGTACCCCTATGGTAACTGGATGTAAAGCGAGTAAGGATGTTGAATCTACTAAAGTTGATCAGAGCATGTACAAATCTATGATTGGTGGAATGTTATATCTTACTACTACTAGACTTGAGAACATGCATGGAGTATGTTTAGTTGCAAGATTTCAAGAAGAACCTAAGGAAGCACATGTAACAACTATAAAGTGGATATTTAAATATCTTAAAGAAACTCTAGATTATGGACTATGGTATCCAAATAACAACAATTTCACTTTCAATGCCTACAATGATGCAGACTGGGTTGGATGTATAGATGAATGAAAGAGTACAAGTGGTGATGCATTCTTCCTTGGAGGAAGATTATTTTCATGGATAAACAAGAAATAGGATTCATTTTTTTAATCCACTATAGAAGCAGAGTATATTTCAGCAACATCCTACTATACACAAGTACTTTGGTTGAAGAAAACCTTGATGGACATAGGTGTGGTAAGTGATGAACCTATTTCTAGATTTTGTGACAATACAAGTGCTATAAACATTTCAAAGAATTTAGTGATGCATTTTAGAAAAAACACATATCTATCAAGTATCAATTCTTGAGGGAGAAAGTACTGAAGAATGAAGTTAGACTTGAATATGTACCTACCAAAGAACAAGTTGTAGACATATTCACTAATTCCCTTTCAAATGATGATCTTGAGTATCTTAGAGGGAAGTTATGGGTTACTACCCTTCCTTCTTTGAAGTGTACATGTAGGTGCATCAGACCACTGGATTCATAGACTTCCTTTATTCTAGACTGATCATGGAGGTCTACTCCTTAGGGGGAGTAGAGAAATGCATTGTTGTAGTATGTGATGTGAGTGTACTCCTAAGGGGGAGTGAACAAATATTTATATGGCAATATTCCTTTTCCATTGATGTCAAAGGGGGGAGAGAGAGAGAATCATGTGAAAGTTTTATGCTTGGTAGGTTGTCACTTCTAAAAACCATGTATGTTGTCTTTGATGTTTTTTCACATCATGTGTTGCAATTAATGACAAAGGGGGAGATTGTTGCCATTATGGATGTGTTTGATAGTGTTTTCATTAATGTTTTCATTGATGTCAACACAAGTTCATGTTGTGTAAATATTGTATTTGTATAGTTGAGCTACTGTAGAAGTTCTTAGAGTACATGGATCTATATTTATGAAGTTGTAGTTGTGTTTCTGCCAAGTGCTTTTGAGAAAATATGATAAATAATAAAAGCAGTGTTGAAGTGTGTTCTGAGTGTGATCTGATATTGTGCTCCACATTTCCTCTATGTTGATCCTATGCCTATGCAGATATATAAGTATTATCATAAGATTCAATGGATCATATACACCAATTTTTAGATTCTGAGTCGATGGTGAGTAGAAGATGTGTTCACCAATGTTTGAACTAGTTTGGTAGAACTATCTATTTGTGGACTGGGAGAAATGTTTGGGATCCATAGTCTTCTAATATTTGGTTTCAAATATTATAGATCTAGGAGATGACTCTTTCTAATGGTTTATGTGTTATGATAAATCTTCTTGTGGTTTGGTGCTCTGGAAGACCTGCTCCAGGGCTTCTATGTTTTTGTTGATTGGTTTAGTTGGATTGATAAAGTGTTCTCTTTGAATGAAATTTGTTGTAATTGTTCTGGATGTACCTGAGTTTTTCTCAGAGATGCTAAAATGTCTGGTGAAGTGTGTTGAGTGATCCACATGAGATTATCTTGTTGGAGATGTGTGTACTTGAAAGATCATTGGTGTTTTCATTTGGTTTGGTCGAATTGGTGTCTACATGTTACATCAAGTTTTTACATCATCTTAATAAAGTGTGTGATTGATCCAAGATGTTGTTTGGTTCCTAAATTAAATATGTAATTGGTCCTTTCTCATTATTATCCACCACGGGAATGTTGAGTTTTCCACCTAGTTTGAATTTGTAAATAAAACTACATAGCTGACCATGGAGAATGTTCCTAAGGTTGAAAATGGTATAAAATAAAATCAAGTTGTAGTGAATTTGATATCCATCTATCCATGAATCAAGCATGTGAGTGAAGTGTGCAAACAAATTAGAAAAGTAGAGAGTGGAAGATAAAATTAAGGAAATACTACTTAAAGGTGTTAGATTCCTGAAAGCAATGAGCTGATGACATGCAAAATCTTTTGATCAGGCTGTGAATGTGTGGAACCCTAGTGGTGGATCTTCATTTATATCTTTTTATTTTCTATAGGTAGTGAGCCTCCTTTTTAGAGAGTGAATCCTTTGAAGGTAGTGAGCCCTTGTATTTGGGTAGTGATCCTTTTGTATCTGGGAATTGAGCCCTCTGGTAGTGAGCCTTTGTATCAGGTATTGCATTACTACTATATTGTGACTTAATCATCACTATGGTTTTTCCCTCATTGGGTTTTCCATGTAAATATAGTGTCTTTGGTATTTTCTTTCTTTTATCTACATTTCATGTTTACACTTAATAACTGACTGAGATTAAAGAGAGAAGATAAAGTTTAAGAGTAAAGTTATTTGATACAACCGATTCACCCACTCATCTAAGATGCCTTCTGAATTTAAAAAATTGGTATTAGAGCTCTAGTTCCTAAGTGAAAATCTTAAGCGCTTGAGGTAGATTAAATGACACACAAGTTATAGATTCCTATTTTTGATGGAGCTGATTACAATGATTGGAAAGAACAAATGAGAAATTATCTGATTTCACTTAATTTCAATACTTGTAAAGTTGTGAAGACAAAGTATGTGAAACCAACAGCCACTCCTTCCTCTACTGATGAGATTGTAGCCTTTGAAGAGAATGAAAGAGTGGGGTATGCTATCTTCAGTTCTTTATCTAAATCTAAAGGAACAAAAGTTATTTCTTTAGCTACTGCTCATGAAGTATGGACAAAGTTGAAAGAAATTTATGAAGTGAATGATAGAGTAAAGTTTTCAAGGAAACTAAATGCTAGGTGAAAATTTGAGAACTTGAGAATGGAAGAGGGAGAAGAAATTACAAGCTATTATCAGAGATTTGAAATTATAGCAACAAAAATCAAGAATCAATGTGATACCATGTCAAATGAATATATAATTGAGAGAATCTTGATGACCTTACCAGATAATTATAGTGACAAAGTATCTTCTCTTGAAGAACAATATGATCCAAAGACATTTACTATGGAGCATCTATTTGGTGTCTTGACTGCATTTTAGATGAGAAAATTTGCAAGATATAAGGAGAAGACAAAAACAAACTTTAAAGGAATGAAGATAGGATATGACTTGGATGATGATGATTCAAAAGATTTGGAAGCAAATTTTACAAGGAGATTGAAGAAAGGTACTAGTAAATAAAAAGGTAAGTTTCCTTTTAAATGTTTTAATTGTGGAAATATTATTCATTATGCATCAATATGTCCTAATAGAGCTAAAAAAAATAAGAATGGGGATAGTAATAATAATCCCAAGGTTAAAAAGTATAGGAAGTTCAAGAAATTGTACTATGTCAAAGAAGATGTGGGAATTTTTGATGATGAATATTACTTTGAGGAAGATAAAGATGAATGTTTGTTCCTAGCCCTGGAAAATAAATTTGAATCTACTAACCTTGGGATATATACAAAAGAATTTGGTCTCAAAAGCCAAACAGATGAAACAAAAGGTACTATGGTAATTGATTTTTATGCCAGACAGGATGAATACTTTTTTGTAATTGACAACAGATGTTCAAATCATATGACTAGAGATAAGAGTAAGTTTACTAAACTTGAGAAGTATGATATTGGAGGCATATTCATGTTTGGAGATGACTCTAGTACTAAAATTGTTGGCAAAGGAATAATTAGTTTTAATGGAAAACATAATACTGATGATTTTTACTAAGTAAGGGTTTAAGGCATAATATTTTAAGTGTTGGGAAAATGTGCAGCAAAGGTCTTAATTTTGTGTTTCAGGATAACACTTGTGAGACCAGAAAAGAATCTAGAACTATGGTAGCAACTGGAAGAAGAACTAATAGAAACATATATCAGCTTAAGGGTGGAGATGGTCAGTGTTTGTTTCTCAGATCAATGAGAATTGGCTCTGGCACCGGAGGATGGGACATGTGAATTTTGATAATCTGATTAGGATCAATTCTAGGGAAGTTATCAGAGATATTTCTACAATCATAAAACCTTCAAATTCAATTTGTAGAAGTTGTTAGATGGGAAAAAATTCAAGGAAGAGTTTTAAAGGAAAGGATCAATCATCTATTGGAATGCTAGAATTACTCCATATATAACTCTATAGTCCTACAAGAACATGAAACCTAAATGGTGACATGTACTTTATGCTCTTAATTGATGATTACTCTAGGATTATGTGGGTTACATTTCTTAGAGAAAAGGCTCAGGCTCTTGATAGATTCAAATTAGTTAAGGAAAGAGTAGAAAATGAGGTAAATCTGAAAATCATATGCTTAAGGTCTGATAGAGGTGGAAAATTTACATCTACTGAGTTCAATGCATTTTGTGAAGAGCATGGCATAAAAATACATTATTATGCTCCTAGGACCCCTTAGTAGAATGGAGTTGTGGAAAGAAAGAACCAGAATATTCAAGGGGCTACCAAAAATATGATGAAAGAAGCTAATGTTCTTGATGTGTACTAGAGAGAAGGAATCCATGCCGATGTTTACATTCTTAATAGAGTTTAGATCAAAGGTAACAACACCAAGACATCTTATGAACTATGAACTAGTAAGACTCCTACTATTAAATACTTTAAGGTATTTTGAAGTAGATGTTACATTAGAAGAGATGATGAAAATATTGGAGATTTTGATGCTAGATGCAATGAATTCATTTTCCTTGGATATTCAAACACCAACAAAGCTTACATATATTTTAATAAGAGACTAAGGAAAATAATTGAAAGTGCTAATATAAAGGTTGATCAAGTTATGCATAGATTAGTGGAAATAAATGAAGTTGAACCTGATGATCCTATCTTTGTGTAAATACAAGAAGAAGAAAAGGAAGAGAAAGAACAAAGTGATGAAAAAGAAGAGATTTTAGAAATTGCACCTATGACTCTTAAATATATTCAGAGAAATCATCTGGAGGAACAAATAATTGAATACAATAGTGAATGAGTGAAGATATGAAGAAAAGTGGTTGGGTTGGCTGTATAAATGACATGTAGTATGTCTATATAAATGACATGCAGTATGTTTAGTTGCAAGATTTCAAGTAGAACCTAAGGAATCACATGTAACAGTTGTAAAGAGGATATTCAGATATCTTAAAGGAACTCTAGATTATAGACTATTGTATTTGAGGAATAATTATTTCACTTTGAATGCCTACACTGATGCAGGTTGGTTGTATAGATGACCAAAAGAGTACAAGTGATGGTGCATTCTTCCTTGGAGGAAGATTAGTTTCATGGTTGACTAAGAAACAAGATTCAGTTTATTTATCCACTAAAAAAGTAGAGTATATTGCAGCAACATCCTACTATACACAAGTACTTTGGATGAAGCAAACCTTGATGGACATAGGTGTGGTAAGTGATGAGCCTATTTCTACATTTTGTGGCAATACAAGTGCTATAAAAATTTAAAAGAATCTAGTGATGCATTCTAGAAGAAAGCACATATCTATCAAGTATCACTTCTTGAGGGAGAAAGTATTGAAGAATGAAGTTAGACTTGAATATGTACCTACCAAAGAACAAGTTGCAGACATATTCACTAAGGCCCTTCTAGAGGATACTTTTGAGTATCTCAGAGGGAAGTTAGGGGTTAATTCCCCTCCTTATTTGAACTAAGTGCACAAGGAGGTGTATTAGTCCAGTGGATTCATAGTCTTCTTTTGTTTTGGATAGATGATGGACATATACTCCTCATGGCGAGTAGAGAAGTGCAATTTTGTAGTATGTGATGTGAGTGTACTCCTAAGGGGGAGTGAACAAAGCTTTATATGGAAAGAAATTCCCTTGCCATTAATTTAAAAGGGGAGAGATAGGGAATCACGTGAAAATTTTATGCTTGGTAGGTTGTTGCTTTTGAAAATCATGTATGTTGTCTTTGATGGTTTTTCACTTCATGTGTTGTCATCAATTAAAAAGGGGGAGATTATTGCAAGTATGGATCTGTTTGATGGTGTTGTCATTAATATTTTCATTTATGTCAACACAAGTTCATGTTGTGTAAATATGGTATTTGTATAGTTGAGATACTATAGAAGTGCTTAGAGTACATGGAGCTATATTTATGAAGTTATAGTTGTGTTTTTGCAAAGTTCTTTTGAGAAAATTTGAGAAATAATGAAAGAAGTGTTGAAGTGTGTTTTGAGTGTGCTTCGATATTGTGCTCCACATTTCCTTTGTGTTGATCCTATTCCTATGTGGATCTATAAGTATGTTCATAAGCTTCAATGGATCATATATACTGATTTTTAGCTTCTAAGTCAATGGAGAGTAGAAGATGTGTGAACTGGTTAGGCAGAATGATCTGTTTGTGGACAGGGATAATTTTTTTGGCTCCACAGACCTATGATATTTGGTTTCAGATTTTGTGGATCTGGGAGATGACTCTTTCTGATGGTTTATGTGTTTTGTTAAATCTTCTTGTGGTTTGGTGCTCAAAAAGACCTACTCCAAAGCTTCTATGTTTTTGTTGTTTGCTCTGGTTGGACTGATAAAGTGGTCTATTTTAATGAAGTTTCTTGTAATTGTTGTGGATGTACCCAAGGTGTTCTCACAGATGGTAAAATGTTTGGTGAAGCATGTTGAGTGATTCAGATGAGATTATCTTGCTAGAGATGCGTGTACTTCAAAGATCATTGTTGCTTTTGTTAGGTTCTACTGACCTAGTGTCTACACATTATATTACATTTTTGCATTGTCTTAAGAAAGAATATGCTTGATCCAAGATGATGTTTGGGTCCTAAATTAAATATGTAATTTGTACTCTCTCATTCTTATCCACCATGGGAATTTTGAGTAGCTAACCTAGTTTGAATTTATAAATGAAATTGTATAGACAACCTTGGAGAATGTTCCTAAGGTTGAAGATGGGATAAAATAAAATCAATTTGTAGTGAATTTGATATCCATCCATCCACGAATCAAGCATGAGTGAAGTGTGTGAAAAAGTGTGATAAGAAAAGAGTGGAAAAGAGAATTAAGGAAGTATCACTTTAAGGTGTTAGATTCCTAAAAGTAGTGAGCTAATGGAATCTACAATCTTCTAATTAGGTTGCAAATGTGTGGAACCCTAGTGGTGGATCTTAATTTATATCTTTCTATTTTCTCTAGGAAGTGAGCCTTTTGTATCTGGGCAATGAGCCCTCTAGCAGTGATCCTTTGTATCTGTTATTGCATTACTACTATATTGTGAGTTAATCCTCACCGTAGTTTTTCTCTCATTGGGTTTCCCAAGAAATATAGTATCTTTGGTGTTTTATTTCTATTATCTACATTTCATGTTTACACTTAATAACATATTGAAGTTAAAGAGAGAAGATAAAGTTTAACAGTAAATTTATTTGATACAACTGATTCACCCTCCCCCTCTTAGTTGTCTTGTGAATTTCAATGGAACTTGCTTCAAACCCACACTAAAGTAGCCAACCATGCAATCAAGAGGGGTTAAAATGTACAAATTTTAGTAAGATAGGATGATAATAATCAAGAGGGTGGCCAAGCCCCAAGTATCAAGATCCTATTAAAAACCAACATAGGCATAAAGGAACACACTTGTAGATAATATATGAAGCCATAACCAGATTGGTAACACACACCATCAAAGATAGGAAAAGGAAAAAGGAAAAGAGAAAAACTACAACAGATCAAGCTTCGAATGGTCATCCAATGTGGTGGAATGGGTTTAGGCTATTTTTCCAAAAAGGGATTTTACAAGTGGAATGCATTGTCCACTATGCAAACAAAACACATGCTGACAAGGGCTAGTGGGAGCTATTTGTCGACTAGGTGAGCCCCAAGAGGTCCATATCAACATCATACCCCCATGAATATTATAAGGAAAAAGAGAAAATATACACTCACAAGGGCTAGTGAAGCTAGTTGTTTACTAGGTGAGCCCAAAGAAACCATATCAAAGCCATACCTTTATGACTTTAATAAGGCACAAAAATAAAAAAATGCAACACAACAAGAAAGAGAGATGTTCAAAGGGATTTTTCTTAGTTCATACAAGGTATTACTCTTAGGGGATGTCACGCTTAACATATATAAGAGAGGATAGATACAAGGTCCCATCTTGGGGAACATCATTTCTAATGCTTCCAAGAGAGGACAAGTGCAAAAGGTCTCATCTTATTTCCAAGAGAGGACAAGTGCAAAAGGTCTCATCTTATTTCCAAGAGAGGATAAGTGCAAGGTCACATCCTAGGGAACATTATATCTAATGTTTCCAAGAGGGGACAAGGAAATATCATGCTCTTTGAGGGAGTCAAACTTGAAGACACCACCAAGAGGAAAAATGTATCGTATAAAGAAAGAAAATCACATCCAGGAACATAAAAAAAATGTAATTGAAATCCTGCCAAAATAATGCCAATGTATGCCCCCACTTTAAAGAAATTTCTAACACCATGCTATGAGCAATTACTTTAAAGTAGACAAACATGAAAAGGAAAAGAGGGTTTCCCCCCAAAAAAACATAAGGGATCTATGGATTGATGGTCAGTATCTATCTTTGCTAGAATAATATTAGAGAGCTTGGAACTTTCATCATCACTCAAATACACATAGAACTAGAAAAATAACACAAAGAGAGTGAAAACAAAGAAAATACTTTTGGGTCAACATGGAAGAGACATAGAGTGTCTCAACACCTTGTTTCCTTCCCAAAAGGAAAACACAAGACAAGAATGAAAGGAAAAGACAATGAAAAATATTTTTGGTCAACATGGAAGAGACATGGTGTCTCGATGCCTTGTGTCATCGCAGAAAGGAAAAAAAAGGACAGAAATGAAAGGAAAATGAAAGATAAGGAGAAATATTTCGGATCAAGATGGGAGATACATAGGGTGTCTCAATGCCTTGCATCATCCCTAAAAGGAAAACACAAGACAAAAGAAAAATGAAAAGATCAATGAAAAAGGAAAAAGTATATGATAGATAGAAGAATGAAGGTATAAATAGAAGAATGCACAAAGAGAGAGAAAAATAAAAAAAACCATCACGGGGGATCATGTTACACACATGCAATTGAAATCAAAAATAAAATGAAAAAAAAGTAAAAAGAAAAGGAAAGATAAAAGACTAATAGAGAATGAGTCAACCATCTAGTAGGTCATCCACATTCCATTATTGTTGAGTATATGTAGAATGTAGATCACTATCGAGAGGGAAAACATCAAGTGCTATACTAGGAAAATCACCAGGTTCAACACATGTTGAATCGCTCGATTTAGGAGAATCACCATGGTTGTTATAGTTTAAACTCATTGATGATGAAAATAACAGATTCAACTCATTATGCACTTTTTCATCAATTTTAGGTGTTTCCTCATCATCATCCAAGTTAACTACAACAAGAGGATGAATGCTAATATCCATAGAAGGTTCTAGTCCTTATTTTGTTGGATACATAGGATGTATTGTTATGGTAATGGAGGAGTCTAATCATTTATTGCTTCTGTAAGGTTTGGATTTTGATTTTCAATGTTGTTCCCATCACTCATCTTTCGAGCAATAGCACGATGCCTACACCTATGCTCTATAGCATTGCAGGTCCTTTTATTATTATTTTCAAATTATGTTTGTGTAGGAGTGGGTTTACCAACCATAGGTTCCTTTTCTTCTTATGAGGGAAGAATGAAATAAACCATAGAAGGTTGTTCAACCACTTTCTCTTTGGATTTATAAATTTTCTTACGAGACAGATTAGGACTTGTTTGGTTTTCTCTAGGTCTCTTGTAGGAAACAGGTAAGGGTTTATTCATGGATAGGTCTTGGTTTTTTTGAAGGGTTTTAGGCTCAACATTATCTTGTTTAGGTGGTAGAGGTTCAAGAATGGGTGGATGTTTGATCATGAGTGGAGGCAAGTTTTCAAGGGATAGTTTGGCTATCCATTTTGCTTTGAAATTTTGGAAGATAGGAAAAGGAATTCTTCATGTGGTCTTATAGGTTCCATGGGCTTGGGCCAAAAACAATATAAGGATAAATTTTCATAGGAAGATGGAGGTCTAAATCTACTATGGTTTTATGGTGAATATCTAATTGGTGAATGGAAACTTTAAGCAATTATGGACAAAAAATGGGACTGCATTCATGGAGTGAAGCTATTTGTAGCCTAACTTCACATGAGAGTGGTCCAAATTAGATATAATGAAGAATGACACATTTTCTTTCTTTGTTCCTACTTGTAATAAGAGTGTGATCAAGCCCATCGTAGCATGAGCAAAACCATCATATGTTTTAATCAATACTTTTGGTTTATCATATATATCTAGAGTGAGTTCATGCACATATAAGAGTTCTTTTGTGATCACATTCTCTCCATATACAAGATAAATTAAAATCCCAAGAGTGGTATTGTTATTGATTATGTCAGCTATGTAAAGAGGACCATCAGGTGCATGTATAATTGTTTCTTCTCAAGAGAAAGTAATGTTAATGGTTTTTTGTTTACAACGCTCGATGTCAATCGCTCCTTCCATTGTATCAATAGGACTTTTTTCATTAGTATCCATAGGATTTTGTTCCTCATCATCCATCTGAATTTGTTCATGATTACTCATATTTTCATCATCCATGTCAACATTCATCACATCGGGCTTAGTTTCACTAGCCTTATCAAATCAAGTATTATGGTTGGGGATGAGATTGGTAAATATTTGCAAGTTTTGGTTGGGAGGAGCCACAAAATTAGCACCTTTGTAATTCATAACTCCAATTAGGATATGATTGGAATCGGTAAGGTCTTGCACAAGATATTTAAGATGATTGTAATGTTTTGTATCATGCTATTTTTGTTGGTGATAAGCACAATAGGCATTGTGTCTAAAGTTTAGAGGTAATGTCTTGCAAGGGTTAAGGGGTCAGACGAGAGGTAAGGTAAGAATTTTTTTGTTTAATAGCTAAGTAATGATATTGTGAAGGGTGTCTGGTAAAGGTGTGAATTTTCTTTGTGGATCCCCAAATATATAAGGATTACACTTTTTGATAGTAGCTACTTGGGTATCAACTTGTTGGGTGGGTTGATAGGTGGAATTTAGTTGAGGGAAACTTTTAGTTTGTCTTCTAAAAGGTTGATAAGTGTTTTTGTTTGAGGATTCTGGATTTTTCAGGATGGGTAGGGGTAGCTTTTGATTCACTAGCACTTATAGTATTTTGATAGTCTCAAAGTGTAATGTATAAATGCATGAAGGAAGGGAATTTAATCATGGTGATCTTGTCTCATATTTTTCTTTGTAAATTTTATATGAACAAATTTTGAAGGTGGGAATTGAGAATCTTAACACTAATTTGGGAATAAAGTGTTTCATAACATGAAATAAAGTCAATGAATTTTTCACTCTCATTTTTCTTGCATCTCATCAAATCATCCAATGTAATTTTAGGAACAATGTGCACTTGAAAATGGTTAATAAAGGCCTCACCAAGTTCATTGAATGAACAAATTGAGTTATTCAGTAATGCAAAAAACTAGTCCAAGACATTGTCTTTCAATGATTGGGGAAAAAATTTACCCAAAATTTTATCCTCAAGGATAAAGTCACTACACAAAGCAGTGAAGGTATTAACATGATTAGTAGGATCTCCCTTTCCTCCATATTTCTCAAATCTAGGGATCTCTATACCTTGTGGCATCAGAGTCCTTAATATCTCCAAGGATAGTGGGTTTCTCTTGACATAGTATGAAGGTGGACCATTTGTATTTTGATTTATGATAGAAAATTGATGTTGAAGGGATGAAAAGATTTGTAAAATTTAGTTAATGATAGGATCATTTCTTATTGTTTGGGATGGAGGTGAATATGGTGGTGGTGTGTATGTATTGGAAGAAAAAATGAATGGATTACTTGTGGTAGGAGGTATGCGATTAGATTTCACATAGGTATAAGGAGCACTAGTGGAAATGTGTGAGGTAGGAAGGATACTGTTTGTAGGTTTCACCGTTATTGTCATTATAGGATTTGTATAGGTGGGAATTGAGGTTATGGTTGAAGAGGGAGGAGTTTGATTTCCTCCTTGTCTTTTCACATTATTTCAAGTTTGAGAACCATTGGTGGTGGAAGGGAGATGTTTTCCAAAGATGTGAGCTATATTATGCACAAATTTCAGTCCTTCATCAATTTCC
Source organism: Sequoiadendron giganteum (assembly GCA_007115665.2). Taxonomy (NCBI): domain Eukaryota; kingdom Viridiplantae; phylum Streptophyta; class Pinopsida; order Cupressales; family Cupressaceae; genus Sequoiadendron; species Sequoiadendron giganteum. Next base: position 260,056,566 of record CM021104.1, on the reverse strand, counting down.
ATCATGTGGTGAACACTATCTATAGAAAGTATAACCATGTTGGAAATGTTTTTCCGTACTCAAACTATCTTGTAAATGAGCTAAGTCTTCATGAATTTTCATTATATTTTCTTGAGGGATATGATCAACCATTGTTTGTACACTTTGCATAACACTTTTAGGTAAGGTATGCATAATAAAAGTTGTGTCAAAGGTATGGTCCATACTTAGTGAGCTAATGCCAACACTAGAAGTAAGAGATCTTGATAACCCAAGATCCACAATGAGTGTCTTATCATGGGATACCATAAGTCTCATAGTTTTTCTAACCATAGTATTAGCAATAGGAAACCAAGTACTACAACTCATATAAAGAATAAACCACAAAAAGTGCAATGAACACAATATCCTATGCTTGCAATTACACTTGAAATGAAAGAAATTGGAATAACATAAATTCTAAAAACTGAAACAAAAATTGAAGGCAGCCCATAGAAACATAAAAAAGAAATTTCATACCTTGAAAACTAGAGAGTCAAAGTCAATAGGGACTAATATTCTAGTAAGGGAATCTTGGTCTTCCCAGTGATATTTTGAAGTTCCAAGGAGTGAAACAAACAAAAACAACAAAGAGGATTCTGGAGAAAAAACCATGAAAGGGACTAAGATGCGAGGAAGGGTGTTTTAGTCCTAGAAAATATTTTTCGTAGAAAACAAATTCTGGACTATCTATAGTGTTTAGATATTTCCTATTTACGGTACTATGTTTTAGAGAGATAAAAATGTGCAAATGAGTGCAAGAAAAATTAAATAGGAACAAACAATCAAATGCAATTTTTTTTTATCAATTTTAAATGCAATAAGAATGTTTCTAAATGCAATTAAGAGAATGAACAATGCACTTTTCAATTTTTTAATGAAATGAAATGATGTAAGAAAGTAAAAATGCAACCTACCTACACTTTCACTAATGCAAAAATAGGAAACCCTTAATGTAATTTTACTAATGCAAAATTCAAAAACCCCAGATGCACTTTCACTAATGCAAGAATGAATGTAATATAGATCTAAGGACTTTAATGGACTCCAAAATCATAAATTAATGCTCAAAAATGTCAAGTTCACCAAAATGATTAATGGTGAAAAAGGGCATATAAAATCTCACTCTTTCTCTAACTAATCATTCAAAGATGTCCTAGGGGTCCTAATTGGATTGAATAGAAACCTCAAAAGGTGAGTCAATTCAGAATGAGGAGTGCCTAGGAGGAGATTCTTTCAGCTTTAAGGGTTTCACCACCAAGAGAACACTTGGAAAAGATAAATGAACATTCAACCTACAAAACCTAGTTATGCAAGCTAAATGAGAGATGGTAATAATGAACTTATGCAACAAGGAGATAGGATATGTTTACCTAGGAAGTCTTGAGATGTTATAAGGATTTTGGAAATGAAAAGAAGCTACCAAAAATTTCTATGAAGGTCTAAGACACCCTAGGTGGCATATTAGTCCTGCTTCTATTTTTTGAGGTAGATACAAAATCTTCGGATGTCGAAACCGGATCTGAAAGAATCTTGAAAAAATATGCTTCAGAGGACTAATATTCCCAAGGTGGTGTATTAGTCATGTTTTGAATTTCTAATAACTCCAAATTTGATCCTAAGCTCCAAGGTCTGCACATGATTCCTTTTTGTTCTAAGGTTTTGAAACTTTCAGATTCGACTTGTACGTGAGTTTCTGTGAAGATGACAACTTTGTAATTCAACTTTGCAAATTTTACAAGTTTTCACTCCAAATGATCTTCAAGACTCCAACCTAAACCTACAAACACAAATATGCAAGATGGGAAAAATATGTTGTTTGTTAGTGAATGGGGGTTTGACCAAGGCATACCCCTTGTTGGTAATTAAATCTTGAAATGAAATAAAGTAATGAAGGGAAATGGTGAATCAATAACATGCAATGCTACAACTCACAGGACCCTTGTTGTAAAGTTTGAAAACTTGTGTCAAATGGCTACAATGTATATGGATCTTGAATCCAAGATATGGACTTGAATTACTTACTTGAATCAAAACACATGATGCAAGAATTTATTTTATATGATGCTTGAATCTTGATGATGGCTCCAAATGCTTCATAGAATTTCTCTTAAATTCTCTTGTGAACTCAATCTGATATTATGAATTATGTCACAATTTTTTTTTTTGAAATGAATGAATGAACCTTTTATTGTACTTACTTATGCCTAATATCTCGAAATTACATCACACTAAGATTAAATATAAATTCATTAAATAGAAGAGGGTAAATCTCGCTAGGATTTGAAATTAAATCTTGAAAATGACTCAAGGAGGATGATGCAAGATAGAGGTGAGTTGATGGTCACAAGACTATTGGGGCCCTTTACTTTATTCCTTCTTTGATTCTCAAAACAACTCTTCACCTAGTGTTACTAGGCCATCACATGAGGTTTTCAGGGCATAACTCACACACCGGGCCATAAAAGCACTCACCAACCATGTGAAGCTTGAGTGCTACTAGCCCAATTAGGCCTTTTATTCTGGAGCAACCACCCTTAAAATTTACTTCCAATAAAAACTAACACCTTGGATAGTTTTATTCTATGTCCAAACATAGGATTCAATGGGTTTTAGGGCTTGATTGAAAAACATTTCGATTCTACACTTACTATACCACTCAACTTGCCAAAACAATGAAGGAAATGATGCCACAGTCACCTAGGGCATTACTTAAACCCTCAAAAACCAATTCCCCTTGCCCTAAATCCTTGTCATCATTGAAAAAATACCTACATCTACCATTCCATCGAGATTCAAAGATTTCCTACGGTGGAATTGAATTTTATTTCATTATTCTCTTCAAACCCTAGTTACCCTAACCAAAGAGGGTACCTACTATAATTTGATGACAATTCACTTCATAAATTGAATTAGATGCTCAAAAAAAGTTCATATGATAGGTTTCTCAATCCTCTATCAAACCATGCATTCAATTCTTCAATTTGAATCCATACAGAGCCGTACTATGCAATTAAAAATGAATTGTAGAATTTTAAGCATAAAAAGAAGGCAAAATGATGTCCAAAAACACTTCAAATCATCAGGAACTTCTTCTTCAAGGTTTTTGAGTACATTTCAAGCCATTTCCAAGGATTCCCAATGGTCACAACCACTATTTGAGTTGGTTGACTATTCACCTTCCTAATATTGCATTTTCTTGCAAAAATTGCTCACAATATTTTGACAACTTTTCAAAAACACAAAAAGACTTAACACACCAACCTAGTCTTGATTTGAACATTACAAATGGTCTTAAAATACATTATGCATATCAACATATGACTCCCCTAGAAACCTAGGACTCAAAGTGACAACTGAGAACCAAATTTTTTGGTTGGTGCTCCTGCACCATACACCTGGAGAGGAGAAATTTAATCCTCCTAATGAAATGAGGTCTGCAACAGTAACTCCATGTTGTGAAATGTCTTCTTTAGACATCCAAGTTGCATCTCCTTTAGGTAATCCAAGTCATTTTACCAAATTCTCTTTATACACCTTCCTTCTTTTCCTTTTCACCTCCCTTGAATCCCAGATAGCTTCAAGTTGCATAGGTTGAGTAGGTGGAATATCTTTAACCTAGTCCTCATCATCATTCTCAGGTTCACCTGCTTCTTCTCCTACAAAATAAGATCCCTTAAAGGGGTAAAGGTCAACTACATTTAAAATAGGTGATATGACAACTCCTTGTGGGAGTTCAATTTCATATACATTGTTTCCATGTTTATGGACCACCTTGTAGGGTCCTATCTTGTTCATCATCAACTTTGTATACTTCCCCTTGGGAAGAATCTCATTTCTCGGATGTACCAATACTAGATCTCCCACCTTAAATTGTACATCTTTTCTCTTCAAGTCTGCTTTCTTCTTGTACTTTTCCACATTCTTCTCAAGTGTCTCCTTCACTTGTTTGTGTATGTCATGCATGGTTATTGAAAAATAATCTCCTTGAGCACTCCTTTAGTTCACCCTAGTCAAATCTCTTAACTCATAGACACTCCTTGGGTGCATTCCATAGAAAACTTCAAATGGAGTCTTACCAATACTATGGTTGACTGAGTCATTATATGCATACTTTGCCTATGGAAATATCAAATCCCATGACTTATTGTGTTCCTTGGTTAGACATTGTTAGATGTTGTGGTTGTATTACTGATATTTGGTTGTCATTGATGTCAAAACTATTAGCATTGGTGTTTCTAAAGGTTGTATATGTCGAGGAGATTGAGAAAATTGTAAAAAATATATTGTAGGCAACCAGTGAAGTTGAGAAGGTCAGAATGGTGGAAAGAGTTGTAAGCTGGTAATCTAAAGGTGTGATTCAGAGGGTTTGTTGTTGAAACTTTCTAGTATGTTTTCTAAAAGTTTTAGAGGTTCACATCAAGATTTGTGGAATTTATGAAGATTTGTGTTCCTACAATGATTAAGTTACTGTAGTAGGTGTTCTTGGATGAAGAGGATGAAATTATGGTAATTTAAGTTTTTGTTCAGGTACCTAGGACATTCATGAATGAGTATAGATCATGCTCTATCCTTGCTATACATTCAAATTGATTAGAGTGTTTGTGATTGGAGAATTTTTTTATGTGTGCTCGATTTTTCATGTTCTTGGACAACATGATGGTGGTAGTGTGTTGCAGATCCATGAGGATTAATATTTTTTTGTTTGACATGTTCTAAGATTTTTTTTTGGGTCCTCACTATGTTGTGATCTGCTTGTGTTGGTGTGCATCAAGATTTATTCGTGTATTAAAGCTGACAGTTGTAATTCATTATTTATTTGTGGTCAACTGAATAGTTATTGTAAATTCGTGTGGTGGATATATAAGAACGATTGTTTAAGTGTGCTCAAGGTATGCTCAGTGTGTGCAAGTGATGTACATGTTTGAATGAAGGTCAAATCATTCAAGAGTAGAGAAGAGTGTGAAAGATATTGAACAGAGTGTGGAAGAGTGTGTAGAAGTGTTTGTGTGCCTAACCAAAACTGTAATCAGGCTTTTGTAGAAGCTAATTTCTCAGTTCAAACTCATCAAATGGATTTAATCTGATTATTGTATGTAAGGTAGTGACCCTTCCTTTGAGAAATAAGGTCTAGGTAGTCTTCCTGAATGCAAGTGCACTCCTTTTTCATTCTTCATTATACTTCTAATAGGGTATAATCTTATGGACTAACATCCACCATGGTTTTTCCCCTAACAGGGTTTCCACGTATAAAATATTGGTGTTCATGTGTCTTTGATGTGTTATTGATTTACGATTTCACTTTTAATTATCAATTATGAGATTTAAGGTTGATTAATGTTGAATAAGTTTGATTTTGGTAACAACTGATTCACCCCCCCTCTCAGTTGTCTATCCTTGTTTTTCTAAAATTTTGTATTAGTGCTAGTTCCTTTGAGGATGCCTAGCAACTTGAGGTGATCCAAGATGGCATCGTAAAAGAAGGATAGTCCCAGATTCAATGGTACAAACTACTCTTTATGAAAATTCAGAATGGAGTGTCATTTGAACTACATTGGAGAACCTTTCTGGAAGATCACACAAAGTGCATATACTATTCCTCTGAAGATGAGATCAAGAAATAAGAAGCTAATACCATGTCTATTGAAGCATTGTTGAGTGATTTGATAGATTCAAAGATAACAAATGTGTTAGGATTGAAGACTATATATCAGGTCTAGAAAAAGTTGGAAACATTATATGAAGGAGATGCACTAGTGAAAAGTGCTAAGCTACAAAGTTTAAAAGGCAAGTGGGAAGATATGAAGATGAGTGAAGATGAGAACATCCTCTCTTTTTCTCAAAAGATAAATGAACTGGTGATGAGAATTAGATGTGTTGGTGGAACCTTGGAGGAAGAATAAATTGTGGCTAAGATACTTAGATTTGTGCCTCCCTCCTACAAAAAAAGAGTTCATGCTATTAACAAACTCACGATAGTGACAAATATTACAAGAGACATGCTGATTGATTTTTTTTTTACTTTTGAGTTAAGTGAATTTGGTGAATCTACTCCTAATACCGAGTCTACATTGAAAGCTACTATATCCAAAAAAATCCAATAGAGATACAATCCAGGAGAGAGTTCCAAAAGGACATTCAAGTATGAAGATGAGATGAAAAATATTGAAGATGAAGAAAAATAATTAGAAGAACTGGAAGCATTGATTGTGAAAAGAGAAGCCAGAGGTCATGGTAAGTATAAAGTAAAGTTACCTATCAAATGTTTTTCTTGTAGTAAAATAGGTCATTTTTCATCTAGATGTCCTGAAAGAGTTTCTAAGTACAAACTTGAGAAGACTAGATTTAAAAGGAAATGCTATTATGCCGAAGAAGGTGTAACTGATGAAGAATCTGATAAAGAAACCGGAAATGAAGATGAATGAGTATTCATTGCTATTAAAGAAAATGGTCAGGTGTCCACTGAATCTACTAGTAATGTGAATTTTGAGAAAGCTCTTGTAGAAAAAAATGAAGAAAAAGATGAGTTGGTAATTGACAATGGATGCTCACATCATATGACTGGTGACAAAAGAAAGTATGTAAGCTTGGAAGACTATGATGGTGGTGTTGTAAGATTTGGAGACAACACTTCTAGTGTAATTCATGGTAAAGGCACTATTTATTTTGGTGGTAAGGACAATAATAATGATTTTCTTTATGTAGAAGGCTTAAAGCATAACTTGTTAAGTGTTGGACAGATGGTAGAAAAGGCTGAAAATATTCAATTCAAGGATGGTAAGTGCAGAAGAACGGGAAGTTTTGGAAATATGATTGCTATAGGTATAAAGACAAAAGGTAATATCTTTCATTTGAGTGTTACTAGTGAAATTTGTTTAATTTCTTAGATTGATGTAGGATGGTTATGGAATAAGAGGTTGTGTCATGTCAACTTTGATAATGGAGTATTATATTTGATACATACTAATTTATGTGGTCCATCTAGAATTAGAAGCCAACAAGGTGAAAGGTATTTTATGTTACACATTGATGATTATTCTAGAATGATATGGGTTGCTTTCTTAAGAGAAAAAAATGAAGCATTAGAAAAGTTCAAAAGCTTCAAAGCTATGGCAGAAAATGAGATAGGTCCAAAGATCAAATGCCTAAGGTCAGATAGAGGTGGTGAATTCACTTCCCGTGAATTCAATTCTTTTTGTAAAGAGCATGGAATAGAAAGACAACTATCTACTCCCCAGCCCCCTCAACAAAATGGAGTTGTTGAAAGATAAAATAGAACCATTCTAGACACTGCTAGAACCATTATGTTGGAGGAAAATTTTCCTCATTTCTACTGGAGAGAAGTTGTAAGCACTGATGTGTACACCATTAACAAGTTGAATGTCAACAATAATTCTTGTAAGACACCTTTTGATCTATGGTTTGGCTATAAGCCTACTTTCAGGTATTTCAAAAACATTGGAAGCGAATGTTACATCAAGAGAGATGATGATATAGGAAAGTTTGATGCTAGAAGTGATGAAGGAATATTTTTAGGTTACTCTACTAAAAGAAAAGCTTACCGGTGCATTAATAAGAGGTTAAAGAGAATGGTTGAAAGTGCAAATGTCAAAGTTAATGAAGATATTATTAGACCATCCATATGTAGTGGATACGATTCAGATGATCAACATGATAACACTAACAATGGAAATAATGTTCAGACATAGAATCAACTTCAAATTGTTTTAGTGAACATAGGAAATCAAGAGGCAGAGACTAGCAGAAGTTCAAAAGAAATAACACAAGAATAAGAAGTCAGAGAAAATCCTATAAATCCCAAGTATGTAAGGAGAAATCACTCTGATAGTCAGATAAGAGGAGATAAGAGAAAAGTTGTGCAAACTAGAAGAATAATTTTGGAAGAGTACTATCTAATTTCCAAAGCTAAGCTTAGCAATATCAATGAAGCATGCAAAGATGAATATTGGATGGAAGCCATGAAAGAAGAACTAATGCAGATAGAGAAAAATGATACATGGGATCTTGCTCCCAGACCTCAGAAAAAAAATGTGATTGGAACCAAATGGGTATTTCAAAATAAGTTGAATGAGCAAGGTGAAGTGGTCAGAAACAAGGCAAGATTGGTTTGCAAAGGGTACTCACAGATGGAAGGTATTTATTTTGAAGAAAATTTTTCCCCTATTGCTAGAATTGAAGTTGTAAGATTATTTCTTTCTTATGCTACTTTCAAGAATTACAAAGTCTATCAGATAGATGTAAAGTTAGTATTCCTAAATGGTGATCTAGAAGAATAAGTCTATGTTGAACAACTAGAATGATTTCAATTGATTGATGAAAAGGACTTGATATACTAATTGAAGAAATCTCTATATGGACTTAAGCAAGCTCCTAGAGCTTGGTATGCTAGATTGGATAAATAGTTCTTGAAATTTGGATTCAATAAAGGTACTAATGACATCAATATATATTTCAAGTTGGATTAGAATAAAGAATTGATCATTGAAATCTGTGTTGATGACATTATTTTTGAAGGTGATGATGATTTGTGTATGAAGTTTGTTGATGAAATGAAAAGTGAGTTTGAAATGTGAATGATAGGAGAGCTGAAATTATTTTTAGGATTGCAAATCACTTAGTTAGATGATAGAATTTTTGTATCTAAGTCTAAGTATGTGAAAGAGCTACTGAAAAAGTTTGGCATGGAAGTTTCAAATCCAGTTGGTACACCTATAGTAACCGGATGCAAACTTACATAGAATGATGATTCTCCCAAAGAAAATCATACAAGATAAATGTCAATGATTGGTGGATTACTCTATTCAACTCAGACCAGACTAGATATAATGAATGTTGTATGCATGGTTGCTAGATATCAAGTTGATCATAAAGAGTCTCATGTGACTATTGTGAGAAGAATTTTCAGATACCTGAAAGAGACAGTTGATCTTGGTCTTTGGTATCCTAGGGATGATGATCTTATCCTAAATTATTTTAGTGATGTTGATTGGGTAGGAGATGTGGATGACAAGAACAGTACTAGTGGTGGTGCATTCTTCTTAGGGAAAAAGTTGGTATCTTAGCTAAGCAAAAGTAGAATTTTGTTTCATTGTCTACTACTGAGGTAGAATATATTGCTGCTGCAAACAGTTGTACTCAAGTATTGTGGATGAAGAAAATGTTGAGAGATGTCAAAATTGAGTATGAAGAACCCATTTCCATATTTTGTGACAATTCAAGTACCATAAAAATTTCCAAGTATCCTGTGCTCCATTCAAAGACAAAGCATAAATACATCAAATAACACTTCTTGAGAGATAAAGTAAGTGACAAAGAAGATAGACTATAATATATACCTATGAAGGATAAAATTGTAGACATATTTACTAAGATTTTTCCTAAGTATAATTTTGAGTATCTCAGAGGAAAGTTAGGGTTGATTTCCCCTCCTGAACAGAGGTAAGATGGAGGTATTTGCATCAATTTGTGAATTCATAGCCATATCTTATTCTGGATTGATGTTGTGGTGGTTGCTACTTAGCGGGAGTAGTCAAATGATTCAAATATGTGATCAGAGCATGTGTACCTTTTCCATTGATGTAAAAGGGGGAGAGAAGAGTAATGTGAAAAACATAGGAGAAGAAGGAAACAAGAAAAGATGCACAATCTCAGGAGGAGATTGTTGGAAAAGAGTTAGTTAGGTTGATGGAATTATTTTTCACATCATGTGTTTCCATCAATGCTAAAGGGAGATATTATTGGATGTTGCGGTTGCATTTATGATATGTGGTTGTAAATGATGTCAAAACTATTAGCATTGGTGGTTTTGAAGGTTGTATATGTCGAGGAGATTGAGAAAATTGTAAAAAATATATTGCAGGTAGCCAGTGAAGTTGTGAAGGTCAGAATGATGGAAAGAGTTGTAAGTTGCTAATTTGAAGGTGCGCTTCAAACGGTTTGCTGCTGAAACTTTCTAGTGTGTTTTTCAAAAGTTTCAGAGGTTCAAATAAACATTTGTGGAAGTTATGAAGATCTATGTTCCTACAATGATTTAGTTACTATAGCAGGTGTTCTTGGATGAAGAGGATGAAATTATGGTAATTTCAGTTGTTGTGCATGTACCTCTTATGTTCATGGACGAGCCTAGATGATTCTCTATCCTTTCTATACATTTGCATTGATTGGAGTGTTTGTGATCAAAGAATTTTTTGATGTGTACTCGAGTTTTCATGTTCTTGGCTGACATGATGTTGGTAGCATGTTGCAGATCCATGAGAATTAATATTTTATTGTTTGGCATGTTCAAATGTGTTTTTTTGGGTCCTCACTATGTTGTGACCAACTTGTGTTGGTGCGCATGAAGATTTATTCATGTATTGAGACCGATAGTTGTAATTCATTATTTATTTGTGGCCAACATAATAGTTGTTGTAAATCTGTGTGGCAGATATATAAGAGTGATTTTTTAAGTGTTCTCAAGGTATGCTCAATGTATGCAAGTGATGTACATGTACAAACATAGATCAAATCATTCAAGAGAAGAGAAGAGTGTGAAAGAGATTGAGCAAAGTGTGGAAGAGTGGGTAGAAGTTTTTGTGTGCCTAATCGGAACTGTAATCAGGCTTTTGTAGAAGCTAATTTCTCAGTTCAAACTCATTAGAAGGATTTAATCTGATTATTGTATGTAAGGTAGTGAGCCTTCCTCTGAGTAGTAAGCTCTAGGAATTGTTCTTGAATGCAAGTGCATTCCTTTTTCATTCTTCATTATACTTCTAACAGGTTATAATCTTGTGGACTAACATCCACCATGGTTTTTCCCCTAACAAGGTTTCCACATAAAATCTTGGTGTTCATGTGTCTCTGATGTGTTATTGATTTATGCTTGCACTATTAATTATCAGATATGAGATTTAAGGCTGATTACACCCCCCCCCTCACAGTTGTCTATCCTTGTTTTTCCAATAGACATCTCAGTAAATTCCTCAAAGACCTATCAACAACCTCAATTTTCCCATCTTTTTGAGGATGGTAGGTAGAAATATAGGTTAAAGTAGTCCCTAATTTCCTCCATAATGTTCTCCAAAAATGGCTAATGAACTTTGCATCTCTATTAGACACTATTGACAGTGGCAACCCATGGATTCTTACAATCTCTTTGAAGAATAGACTTGAAATATGGGAGGCATTATTAGTTGTTTTTAATGCAATGATGTGTGCCATCTTACTAAACATATCTACCACAACATATATGCTATCATATCCTTTTTAGGTCCTTGGTAAACCTAAGACAAAATCCATACTTATGGCTTCCGATGGCCTATTAGGTATGGGAAAAGTTTGATACAAGCCTACATTTGAGCTTGTCCCTTTGGCTTTGACATATGACACATCCCTTTACAAACCTTTTCACATCCAAATGAATATTGGGCCAATAGTAAAATCTTCTAACTTGATCCAAAGTCTTATCACAACCAAAATTCCCTTGTAGGCTCCCACTATGTTTCTCTCTGATAAAATTCTCCCTCATTGAGCACCTTGGTATACACAACCAAGCCCCCCTAAAGAGTATCCCATCTTGCAACACAAAATATACATACTCCCTATGAAATGATTCCTAAGATTGCTCATAGATAGTAAATGCATCATGGAAGTATTCATCATTTTGATACATATCTCTTAATGAATCTACACCCACACTTTGGAGTTGCACCTCTTGTACCATCACTACCCTCCTACTCAGAGCATCTGCCACTTTGTTGGCTTGTCCCTTCTTGTTTTTTATGGTGAATGTGTAAGCCTGCAGGTACTCAACCTATTTCATGTGCCTATGGATTAGTTTTTCTTGACAATTTAGGTAAATTATAGCATGATTGTTTGTGCAAACCACGAACACCTTAGGTATCAGATAGTGCCTCCATTTTTGGAGTGCTTTTACCATAGCATATAGTTCTAGATCATAGGATGAATACTTTTTCTTAGTCTTATTGAATTTTTCACTAAAAAATGCAATAGGTTTTCCTTCCTGACTTAATACCGCCCCTATGGTAAAACCACTAGCATCACATTCAATTGTAAATACCTTGTCAAAATCAAGAAGTGTGAGAATGGGTTGGTGTGCTACCTTTGTTTTGAGGTACTCAAAGCTTTGATCAACCTCCTTTCTCCATTGGAATCTTCCTTTCTTTTCCTCCTTAATGGTATCTATCATAGGTGCAACAATGTGACTGAAACTCATTATAAAATTTTAGTAGAAACTTGATGGGCCATGAAAGCTCCTTACTTCCCCAAATATTCTAGGTGTAGGCTAGATGAGAATGACCTCAACCTTCTTTGGATCCATCTTCAAGTTCCCTCCTAAGATCACAAAGCTTAAATAAACAAGTTTTTTCTTCAGCCACTCACACTCCTTGAGGTTAATCGACAACTTTTCCTCATGCAACTTTCCCAAAAAAATGTCTAAGTGTTCTAAGTGGTCTTCTCTTGTCTTACTAAATACCAAGATGTCATCTAGATACACTATATTTAAATTTTTTTGATGAAATACTTTAGAACCTCACTCATGAGTCTCATGAACATACCAAGAGCATTAGATATCCCAAAGGGCATCGCCAACCATTCATAAAGGTTCTCATTGGTTTTAAAAGTTGTCTTCCACTCATCACCCTCTCTGATCCTTATTTGGTGATAGCCACTTTTCAAATCTATTTCGGAAAAATAATATGCCCCTACCAAACTATCCATGAGGTCTTCCATCTAGGGTATAGGGAATCAGTATCTAATGGTTATCTTATTAATAGCCCTTGAATCAGTGCAAAGTCTCCACTATCCATCTATTTTTGGTGCCAAGATAGTTGGCACAACACATGGACTGAGGCTCTTTCTCACCAAATTCTTATCTATTAGTTCTTCCACTTTATTTTTGATCTTATCATTTTGTTGAGGTGTCATTTTATATGTTGCTTTATTAGGTAGACTTGCACCAAGGATCAGGTCAATATGGTGGCTTACATCATAGACTGGAGGTAATCAACTTGGAACCTCTTTCACAACAATGTTTTCATACTTGTCTAGCAGAGTTTTCACTTCACTTGGAACTTCTTCTTTGTCATCTACTGCTGCATTAGAAATTGGTTTTCGTACAATGGCATATCCACATTCCTCCTCTTCAAGGCTCTTCAAAAAATTGTTTTCCTTCACTACCATCACACTAGGTCCTTAATGGACTGAACTATCATCTTATTTCAAAGGTGTAGGGTTGTAAGATACCCCATCCTTATCAATAACATAAATTTTCTTATCTCCATCATATTGGGTCTTCCTATCAAATTGCTAAGGCCTGCTAAAAGGGATATGGCATACATCCATAGGGACAATGTCACATAGAATGATTTCTTTGTATGGGCCTATATTAAACTCCACCCATGAATGATCACTCATAAGCACCTATTGACCCTTATTGATCCAAGACACTTTCTATGGTGTAGGGTGAAAAATCCTTTTGTTTCAACTTTTCTACCATTTCCAATGAAACAAGACTTTTAGTAGATCCAAAATCCACTACTACTTTACATATCTTACCTTGTCTCTTGCATGTAGTTCTGAACAAAGACTTCCTTTATGGTGGCTCCTTTGTATTTGGGACCTTGATTAATATCTTCCTCACAAGCAAAGCCTCTCCCACTTCTGAACCTGCATGTAATGAGGGTAAGTTTACACTTTCTCTATCTTCCTTTTGGACAATGTGTGTCCTCCTTTCCCCTCCATGTGAGCTTGTGCCTATTTTGTCATGGCATCTCCAAGTAGGGTGACCAATTTGGTCACATTGATGGCACTTCTCAGAGAAGGTATTGGATCCTCTCTCTTGGTTACAAAGCCTTCCTCTAGTGTTTCATCTCCTCCCTCTAAATCCTGCTCTTGGTTCACTAGTTTGTTCTTGTTTTGCAATAGATTCACCTTGCTACCTTTGGAACTTTGATCTACCTCCTCCAAAGTTACCTCTTCCTCTATTACTCTTTCCTCTACCTATAGCCTACTGCTCTTTCTTCCTTCTAATTTTATCCTCAGCCCTTGTCACCAATTCAAACCATTCCTCAACACTTCTAGGGGTGGTTAGGCTAAACTCATATTGAATAATAAGCCTCAAACCATTCATATACCTTGAAAAATTCTTCACTTCATCTTCATGGTGACTTACTCTCATACTCAATTTGTGGAATTCTTCTATATATGTCATCAAATCCATCTCTTTCTGCTTCAAGTTTTGCAACCTCCTAAAAATTTGAATCTCATAATCACTCGATAGGAATTAGGCTCTCAACTTTGATACCATTCCTTCCCAAGAGTTGATCTTGGCCTTGCCTTTCCTTAGCCTTTCTGATTGAGTGTAATTCCACCATGTTAATGTTGGTCCCTTTAGTTTAGTCTTAGCCAATTTCACTTTTTGATTCTCTAGGGTTTCCTTGTAATGAAATAAATTATCAAGGGAATCTATCCAGTCTGGTACCTCCTCACCATAAATTTTTCCACTATGCATTTGAAATTCCATCTTGATGTCTAAAGTGTCTCCTTTGAAAACCTGGAGCACTTTCCTAAACTTTCTCTCCTCTGGACCCAACTCTTCTCCTTGGGCTCCACTTTGAGGGGCTTCACTCTCACCCCCATTTTCTTCTTCCTCTTCATCACTTTCCTCAATGGTGACCCTATTCATTCTTTTGTTTTCTTCTAGTGTTGCTATCCTGGCCATCATACCATCTTGATTCTCTTTTATTTCCCTCACTTCTCTTGTGAGTATTGAATTCCCTTTAGCAGGAATTTTACCCTCTTTTCTACACAACCACTTTCTCTAAATTTGGTTCCACACACAACTCTCCCAATCAAAACCTAATCTTTGATACCACTTTGATGCAAGACAAGGATGATTTTATGGTCATAAGACTATTGGGGCCATTTAGTTTATTCCTTCTTTGTTTCTCAAAGCAACTCTTAACCTAGTGTTTCTAGGCCTTCACAAGAGGTTTTCAGGGAATAAATCACACACTAGGCCATAATACCACTCACCAAAGAACACACACATATCCCTTACCATGAAAAATCACATATCAAAATATTGGACAAGGTTGTTTCAAACCAACCATGTGAACCTTGACTGATACCAACCCAATTAGACCTTTTACTCCAAAGTAACCACCCTTAAAATGTCCTTCAAATACAAACTAACACCTTGGATAGGTGTATTATATGTCCAAACATATGATTCAATGGGTTTTAGGGCTTGGTTACAAAACAATTTGATTCTATAGTTTCTATTCCACTCAACTTGCCAAAATAATGAAGGAAATGATGTCGTAGTCACCTAGGGCATCACTTAGACCCTCACAAACCAACTGCCCCTACCT
Organism: Sequoiadendron giganteum; assembly: GCA_007115665.2. NCBI lineage: Eukaryota > Viridiplantae > Streptophyta > Pinopsida > Cupressales > Cupressaceae > Sequoiadendron > Sequoiadendron giganteum. The sequence continues at coordinate 260,041,153 of CM021104.1, read as the reverse complement.
TGAATCATTTTCATCATTGAAAATAGTCCTGCATCTACCATTCCACCAAGCTTCAGATATTTCCTATGTTGGAATGGCATTTTATATTATTTTTTCTCTTCAAACCCTAGTTACCCTAACCAAACAGGGTACCTACTATAATTTGATGATAACATTCTCTCAAAATTGAATTAAATTCTCAGACCAAGTGAATATGATGGATTTATCAATCCTCTATTTAACCATGCATTCAATTCTTCAATTTGAATCTGTACAGAGTTGTACTATTGTAGTAAATAGTGAATTACATAATTTTAAGCATAAAAACAAGGCAAAGTGATGTCCAAAAACACTTCAAATCATCAAGAAGTTTTTTGAGGTTTGTGAGTATATTTGAAGCCTTTTCCAAGGATTCAAAATGGTTACAACCACCATTTAAGTTGGTTGACTATTCACCTACGCAAAATTGCATTTTCTTACAAAAATTGCTTACAATATTTTGACTTCTCAAAAACACAAAAATACTTAACACACCAACCTAGTATTGATTTAAACCTTATAAATGGTCTTAAAGGACCTTATTCATATCAAAATATGATTCCCCTAGACACCTAGGACTCAAATTGACAACTAAGAACCAAAATTTTAGGTTGGTGCTCCTGCACTAGAGGACTACGATGCCCTAGGTGGCATCTTAGTCCTAAGTCATAAAAAATGGGGCAGAAACACCAAAAGGGGCCCAATTAAGATGCCTCAAAATGAGGGTCCCGAGTCCTCTGGGGGAAAACTCACTAGGTGGGATTTTAGTCCCAACCCAAAAATCAGGGACACACAAATGAGATCATTAGATTATCATTTGTACATTGGAGAATGTTGAGATTAGCGAGAAAAAAGATGTAATTCATAGGGCTTGTGGATTAAAAATAGGACAAATTAAGCCATAAAGGAGGATAAATAAAGAAAGGTAGACCCAAATAAGTGTGAAAATTCAAGGGTATGCATTTTACTACACTACATGAATTATATCTTTAAGATTTTTCAAGGGTTTAGGAAGTACACATAAAAATTAGGACTGTAAAGGAAAGACCAAACCCTTAGCCATAAGACTAGTCCAGATTAGGACAACAAGTAGATTTGCCAAAATTTAGCAATGGAACACAAAGATTTTTAGGGGTTCCACCAAATCATGTGTTTTTTGATAGTAACCCAAACAAAGTTATAAACATTACCTTAGCATTTTCTTCAAAAGCTTTCTTTCTATTGATAGTAGTGGGAGGAGTGGTATGGGCTTTGTATTCCTTGTCAACTAACATCCACACATCAGACCCTAGTAATTCTGGATGTCTTCATTTTTCTTCTCCAACACTTATAGTTGATCCATTAAAGAGACATTCACCGTGTACAAATAAGTCTTCTTGTTAATCCATTTTTTTGTTCACTTTACCAAGATCTACAAGAGATGATTAAGCCTCTCCTAGGGAACTTAGGGCTCTAATCTTAATTTTTGGAACACAAAAATCTATTGAGAGGAGGGGTGAATCAGTAGATCTTGAAACTTAGCTTTTAGACCCTTTATATAGACTAAATTCTTAAGCCCTTAATAATACTGTAGATTAATTCCTTTAAGCACTTGATGTAGATAACTAAACTAGTAGAGGGATAACCATACACACAAAATACTATAAGTACACATGATGTATGTGTAAAACCTAGGATGGGAAAAAACACGGTGAGAAATGCTGCTAGGATCCAACCTCACAATCCAATCCTTTGTTACAATTTTTAAGGGAACCAACTCCCCAATTTAGGAGCACCAAATCCAAGGAGAAATCAATCCCCTCCTCTAAGCACCAAATTATTTATCTAATGGCACCAACCAATTAGATTTGCATTGAAAAAAACATTGTGTTTACAATTCAATGTTTCAACTTACTTTGCAACTATATAATATTTGTTGCAATCATTGAAACTTACTTTATATTGTTGATGCTACAGTCTCAACAACACATCCCCTATTATCTAGAATCCCTTTGATCTCTACACTCCCTTCTACACTTAGAACAATCCCTATTCTACTTACAACACATTCACATATCCACTTGAATATTAACCTAGATAAGATCCTTTTTTTTGGGTTCTACTCATATATCACTTGTGCATTCTCTGTCCACAACTTCTCTCACTCTTCTCTTTATCTGTACTACATACTTAGTAAGATATAACATTTTTCTACACTCTCTACAACTGTAGATTCTTCTCACCCTCTCATCACTTGTAGACTTTAACACACCAAATCTTGTAGGCACAAAAATTATTTCTTGATTGACTTCTAGTTTTTCTTAACTTCACCAACCTACAATAAATAACTTGAGATACACACTAGAATAGATCATCTCAAACATTATTTGTTTAGATTTTCCACCACTTCCTAACTTCAACAACAAGATATATCTACATTGATCCACACACTATTGCCCAACTCACCATCAAAATATCTGATAGGGTTTACCAAATATCACACTGAAATCCATAGCTTTGCATTGAGCATCATAAAATTTATTTTGTTTACAAAGAATTTTTCCAGATTATCTCTTTATCAAACCCTAGAATCAAATATGCATTAAATGCATTTCCTTCTTTGCTCGATCTAGTTTTGATCTTCATCAACATGGCTATCTGTGGGGTTGTTTAGCACATCAAAAAATCACCTACTACAATGATCATAGGTGCAATTGGACCAATTAATTATTTCCTCTATGTTGGTTACTAGTCGAAACCCTCATTTACATGGACTCCCAATCTCCTTACTTTAAGACATCTAGGTAATTATCCTTCCATTCTTGAAATTCTTCCTTTGTGGGCCGATCGAATATGACAATATTGCCAGTCTTTAACCTATAAGGAGCATATTTGGTGAAAAATTGATTTGCTTCCTTATCAAACTCCTCTAGAGAAATTCTTGTTTGAGCAAGGATGTTCATGTTCTTCTTTAGCATGCTCATGCCATTTCTTTCACAAATCAAGGATGCTTTCTTTGAAATCACATCATCTACCTGCTTTCTCCAATCCTATAGATATTTGATCTTACCATTTTCCTTTAATATATCAGGAAGGAGACCACGATTCATTTCATTAAAGCTCTTAACCAAATTCCTTATTTTAGCCTCTAAAGGCTCAATCTTTCCTTGAAATTCATGAATTCCATTCATAGTTTTAAGGGGGTTGGATTTTTTTATGCCTATTTACATCATGGTTTGACCCTACAACCATTAGCCTTAGAACTTGGAGTCTTGGGATCCATTTATCCATGAGGAGAACTTCCACCTCCTTGTCTATGTCAAAATTATTTATTGCATTAACCATGGAGGAATAATTAGAATGGATTCTAATTAATATCTTGTCAATTCCTCTATTTAAATGCTCCAGCACTGTAATCACAATTTTCAAATCATTGAAAAAGATCATCCTATCATGCTGACTACACTTTTTCTTATATTCCTTCAACTTTTCAAGTAATTCTTCTTTGCTAACTTCCACTCCCTATTGTGGACCTAATGTGATTTTACCAACACTGAGGTAATCTACATGTCAACCTCCCTTACCCCTCGTTGGGTTTAACTTGTACAGAGTTTTCAACAACAAGGATGTGGTGAGCAGCCCAAATTAAATATGATACCCTCAACTTGCTTGAATTTTAGCTTAAGACCATCGATGTCTATGTGTAACCTTCAGATCTGATGGATGGATCAGATTATAACATCTCATTCTCCTTTAAACCACATGCTCTAAAGATCCCTTTAGTAGCTTGTTCATTAATTCCCTCAACCTTATGCCAAAATATTTCATTAATTGTTCATGCTTCACTATAGTCCTTTTGACGGTGTTGATAAAGCTAGGTGGAATATCCACGCTTCTCCTTTGAGGGATGAGAGATGAAGGTGGGTCCCCTATGTGATGACAAGGAACAATTAAGATTGACCCACATCACCTTATCTCAACCATCGATCATCTAAAGTATTTTGTTCATTTCCATTCAAATGCAATGGGCCCCACTGACAGAAGGGACATACGACGCTCACCTACCAACCCATGTAAATATTTTAATGAATATTAAAATCAGGTGGGGGCATAGGGAGTGATCAAGACCAAAACATATAGATCCAATGGCCACCATAAAAGGATTATATCTACACGTGCACAATTTTTAGTACTTAAAACAGGAGCCTACCTGGCTAATGAGTAGAGGCGACATAAAAAATTAGGCTAAGACTTTAAACCAATGATAAAATATTAAACCCTAGACTTAGGACCATCTTAGGAAATATTTAAAGATTTACAACTTGCATAATGTAGAAATATTTAAAGTAACTCGATGGGTAACAATTGGGACCCTTAGGCTCAAGGGGGTGATAAAATGATGAGTCAAATGAAATAGATCATAACGAATGTGATTGGGAACTGTTGACAAAAGGTCAACAAAAAATTATACATTTGCAAAGGAATTAACTCTTTAGGATTTTTCAAGGGTTTAAGATGTACACATAAACCTTAGGACAAATGCAAGACCAAACCCTAAGCTATAAGACTAGTCCAGATTAAGACAACAACTAGATTTTGCAAAATTTATCAATGGAACACAAATATTTTTAGGGGTTACACCACATCATGTGTTGTTTGACAGTAACCCACTCAGAATTGTAGGCATTACCTTAGCAATGTCTTCAAAATATTTCTTTCTAGTGATAGTAGTGGGAGGAGTGGTAGGGGCTTTGTATCCCTTCTCAACTGACATCCACAAATCAAACCCTACTAATTTCAGATTTGTCTTCATTTTTTTGCTCCAACACTTATAGTTTGATCCATCAAAGAGTAATTCGCCATGTGTAGATAAATCTTCTTGATAATACATTTTTGTGTTCACTTTACCAAGATCTACCTAAGCTGATTAAGCTTCTCCTAGGGAACCTAGGGTTCTAATACCAGTTTTTGGAACACAAAAATCTATTAAGAGGGGGTTGAATCAGTAGATCTTGAAAGTTAGCTTTTAATCCCTTTGTGCAGACTAACTTCTTAATCCCTTAATAATACTATTGATTAATTAATTTAAGTAATTGATGTAGATTATTAAACTATCAGAGAGATAACCATACACACACAAAAAATCCCATAACACATAATGTACATGGAAAACCCAGGATGTAAAAAACCATGGTGAGAAATGTTGCTAGGATCTATTGTCCTAATCCAACCTCACAATCCAATCCTTTGTTATAATATTTAAGGGAACCAACCCTAAGGAAGCACCAGATCCCTAATTGAGGAGCACCAACTCCAAGGAGACATCGATCCCCTACTATGAGCACAAACTCAATTATCTTATGGCACCAACCAATCAAATTTACATTGACAAATACATTTTGTTTACAATTCAATGTTGCAACTTACTTTGCAACTGCATAAGAATATGTTGCAATCTCTACAACTTACTCTTTGTTGTTGATGCTACACTCTTAGTAACACATCCCCTCTTATCTGGACTCTTTTAACTCTACACTTCATTCTCTTCTACAGATAGAACAATCACTATTCTACTTGCAACACCTACACATATGCACTTGAATATTAACCCAAATAAGAGATCCTTTTTGTTTGGTTTCTACTCATACATCACTTGTGAATTCTCTATATATGACTTCTCTTATTCTTCTCTCTAAGATTTTAACGTACTCAATATGATATAACACTTTTCTACACTCTCTACAACTACAGATTATTCTCACCCTCTCATGACTTGCAAACTTCAACACACCAAATCTTGTAGAAACACATACACTTTCCTAATATACTTATGATTTTTCTTAACTTTACTGACCTACAATCAATACCTTGAGATGCCCACTAGATCATATCATATTGAGCATATTTTGTTTATATTTTCCTTCACTTACTAACCTAACGAACAAGCTATCTCTACATCGAGCCATACACCATTGTCTAACTCACTATCAAAATATCTAATAGGGTTTACTAGATATCACACTGAACTCTATAGCTTTGGATTGATCCTCACAACATTTAATTTTGTTACCGAGAATTTTTCCAAATTAGCTCTCTATCAAACCGTAGAATTAGATATGCATTAAATGCATTTCCTTTTTTGATCGATCCAATTCGATCTTCATCAACATGGTTTCTTGTGATTCCAGTTAGTAGATCAAATATTCACCAAAAATGGTCATAGGTGTAATTAGACCAATTAATTATTTTGTCTATGTTAGTTACCAGTCAAAAACCTCATCTACATGGACTTAGCCATTTGGCATCTTCACATTTGAAACTAGACAACTCTAAAACATCATGACTGGATTGATCTCCTTTAAAATGAAACCATTGATCACTTTCCCTTTGGAACAATAGCCATTGTGTATCGCTACTTATTTTCATGCATCAACATCTATTTCTAAAATGTGAAGAGATATCATAATCACCATTAGATCTTCAACTCTTAATCTTCACCATCAACCTCATAACCATCGCTACCTCATAGCTTATCACTTTTCTAATAGAGACTTCATTTTACACTTTAGTGATGTCCTTTTGATCATTACTTGATGATATCGACCATTGAATTATCATCACTCTTAATCATCACTTGTCGCTACTTCACATGATCCTTCAAATTTAATTTAAGCAATGTGAATAGATATAGCGATCATCATCCGATCACCCTACTTTTAATTTGACCCTTTAATCTTATCACCTCATATTAATACTTTGACAAGAGTGATCATTTTCATTCCAACGATGTGAGGATGTGCAACAATATCTATTTGACCTTCATTAGATAGTCTTGACTGATCATCACTCATCACATAAAGCTTTCCTTCACCTTACTTTACTACAACGATGAGAGCATCCTTCATGATGCAATAATTTTCTCCCACCTACATTTGTTAAAATCATACTCCACTAGTTCCCATCGTTCATCACTCATCGTTGATTGCATATATTCCATTATTTCTCCATCAATAATGTGAATAAACATGGTGGTCACCATTGGATCAATCTCCATCCAATCAACACCATCCCCTACTATATCATAGGATGAAAACATGGGCCCACAATCTTAGTGGGCTAGTATCCAACTACCATATGTCTACCTTGGTGTAGCCTTCAATATCCTTCTTTTGTTCATCACCCATCATGATAACCATATTATTGCTTCACTTAATAATAATTATTTGAAGTGACTTAATGATATGTCACCATGTGTTCAGCTTGCATGTTTAGGACTCATTAAAAATTTTGTGCACCATTAGATCACTAGGGATTGATCTCCACCATTGATCAAGAATCATCGGTATGTCAAGGAGTCTCTTCAAACTATCTCACTGATATATACATGTCTCCTTGAGATATCCCATTTCCTTGCATGGATGGTCCCCACTATCCATGTGTCATCCTTTTCAGCACTATGAAACAACCATCACATATGTGACTTGAAATGCCAGTCAATAACACATTGAAACTTATTCTATTGGACCCACCATTGGAGTGTTAAAGGGACCAATCTATATAGGAGAAAATTAGAACACAAATTCCCCTTTTACCCTCATCCACTGTAGAAAATCAAATTCAGAGGCTTAATTCCACATAACCCCAATGTTATCATTCCACTTGGTTCATGTTTTGAGCATCGGTAGAGGTGTTTTTGTCAGGGATTCCCATGCGACACGCAGGTGTCCGAATGGTGCACTTACGTATCTGGTAGATTACTGGGACTAGGGTCTACAAAGGTGTTACACTTCCTATTGTAAGTCAAACAATAATGCCTCCCTTTGGCTCAACAACCCAAATATGGTTGTTTCTTCATCTCTCTTCTTCATATTGATTATTCCTTCATCCATTTTCATCTCTTCACCATCTTGAGACAACTCCATCCACAAGCTCTTAGCATTTTCAAGCATTGAAGCAATATTTTTTACTCCATAGCAGAAATCTTATCACTCCATCACTTCAATAGGGAAAACTAGGACAGAAACATTGCAACAGAGGCCCTAGTTCCTCTCATTTTCTCCCCCACTAGCCTTGAGCACTTTGGGTGGAGGTGGTAATCTCCTCACCCATATTCTCTATTATTTGGTTGAGTTAACACATTACTATTTTGTAGTGGTTTAGTGTTCTATTGCTTTCATTTCCTCTTTATCATATTATTTCTACTTTGTTGCAAACTTGGTTGTTCGTGGAGGTGTAAACACCAAAATGGGGGTCTGACTAAGGCAGACCCCTAAACAGCCCCCCAATATTTTCCCTCTTTTCTATGTAAGGTGGAGATATCTTAGAGCTAGTTGGTGAACAAGTTATTACATGAGATCATCTTCATCACTCTTGCAATAATATACTTGTTTTATCACATCCATTTATATGTTTCATATTTCATAGTGTTAGTTTTCTCCCTTAGAAACTAACAACTAGCTTGTTAGTTTGTTTTTTAGTGGTCAAACCTTGTCCTCTTAGTTTTCTGGTCCTACGGATGCTAGCGCACCTGAGAGATGCCAGTGCACCACATTGTCATCCCAGAACTACACTTTTGTTCTCTAATAGAGAGATAACTGAGATGCAAAGTTGACCCTAAAAACTAACTCACCTAGTCTCATTTCAACTCTCAAGTTTACAGAGTGATCGAAGGACCTTATAGTCCTCATCATTCTCATCTCACCTATCCTAACGTTTCCCATAAAATGTGGTAATTTAGGGAAGCCTACTTCTCTCAACCCTCCATGACCTAGGGCCTTATAGTGGTTGGTCCCTCTCTCTTATATTTTTGGTGAACCCGACGAGAACCAACATCTACTCATTTATTAGTGTTATGAAATTTTTATCTTATTCCCTTTGATCGTTGTACTCCTCTATGCTATGAAAATTATTGAGCATCACAACCTAGTCCATGACTTCTGGGTATATTTTCAAGAAAATCCTATGACACCTTCCGATAGAGAATATGAAGGTCTCTTCTAGTTTCACTATAGGTCTTTTCTTTGGTTATGTGGTTGGTCTTTCTATGTAAGAAAAAGTTTCATGGGGCGAGTCTAGTTTCTTTGATGGAACTAATCGCATCCCTACTCCTCTTGTGTCCCCTGCATGATCATCCATAGATGAGTGTGAAGCTATCCACATCCCTTCCAAATGTGTCACTAGTATGAGAAAAGGGTTAAGTTCTTTGGAAAATCACTTAGAGAAAAACCCAAAGTTTTCATGGACTACTAAAATTATTAGCAAAATAAAGTATATGGTAGGAAAAGGTCGAACATGTATAGAACTCCTGGCTAGTCTCACTGGTCTGGCTGAAGCATGAACCACTTCAAACCATGGTAGCATGATACGAGGTGGTCCCTTTGAAGAACATGAGAGGTAGTTAGGAGTTTCAATGCCTCCCACATCCATGTACATGGCCAACATAGTCCCTTCCATCAGTATCCCTACTACTTATGAAAGCTTTGAAAGTTTCAGAGTAAACATAAACCCTCTGGGTTTCCACCTCCCCCCTCTTACTATCCTCGATGGTGGGGGATTTGGTGGGATGATTGGTGGAGGATTTGGTAGTGGTAACTTTGGTAGAAAAGGTGGAACTGGTGGGAATGGTTTTGATGGAGGTCATGGTGGTGGCTTTGGAAGTGGTGGTGGCTCTAGAAGAGGTCACATTAGTGGTGGCTCTGGTGGTATTCATAGCAGCAGTTCTGGTGATGTATCTTATAGCAGTTCCACTAGTTCTTTGTCTTTTAATGACCCAATTCTAAATACCCTTCTTCAAAATATGGGGAAGATGCAGAGCTAGCTGGCGAACCTCTCCCAATATTTTCCCTATCATATCTTCCAACACTTCTTTTGACATATCCCATTGTTGGTAGTGATTCTAAACACTCCTTTCCCGAAAGGGATGGAGATTCCTAAATTCAAGAAATATGACGAAAAAGGGAGCCTGCAAACACACATGTCTGCCTTTAAAGCCTTGTGTATAGATTTTTTTCCATCATGATGCATTGATGGCCAAATTGTTCCCTTGATCCCTCAAGGATATATCACTTGAGTGGTATTGTTCCTTGCTTGGAAATTCCATCTTTACGTTAGATCAACTTGTGAACCAGTTCTTGCAATAGTTGCAAGCCAACATTGGGCCTAAGATGACCTTCTCTAACCTTGTTCAATGTAAACAAGGGGATAATGAGAAGATTACTAATTTCACAGTGCGCTATTAGGTGCTCTTCTCACAAATATCATTCCCCTTTACCAGACTTTGATGTGCAGAAGGTGTTCATAGGAAACTTACAAAGGCCTTGGAAAGAGAAGTTTTCCCTTATGAAGTACCCTTCTTTCACACATTTGTGTGTGGGCATGTGAGAGTATCAACAAACGATAATTTAGTTTAGGGGATCTTCCTCATGCTCCTATCCTGAAGGGAAGTCCATTGTATCAATCTCTAGGAAAGGAAAATTCATTGCAAATGTAGTAGCCGCTATGGATAACAATGGCCTGAGACGTGACCGAAAGTTCACAAAGTTATTTGAATATTATTCCTCCATCTTACAAAAGCTATTAAAGGATAAGATCGTCAACTTTCCAAGTCTAAAACATGTTAGAGAACCATATCCTAGCTAGTACGAAGTGAATTACTATTGTTAGTACCATTGAGTCAATAGACATGATAATGAATGTTGCATGTGCCTGTGTCATGAGATACAAGATCACATCAAGGATGGTATTATTCATCTTGATGGGAACAAACATAATATAAACAAATCAATGGTGAAAGCTAATAGTGAATTGTAGATATACACGAACCCATTTAAGTCTCATTCTGCTAACATGATTATCAATCCCTCTAATTTTATTTCTCAATTTGAAGCCTACATTAACATGGTTACTATTACTCCTTCTCTTCATCTTGCAATTGATTCATCAGACATAAATTTCACTTCACAAGATGTACCAATAAATGGAAAACCTTACCCACTATATATTCTCGCTCACCTCAATGGCAACATTATGATGGTGGTATTAGTCGACCCCGTGAGTAGAGTGAATGTCATCATGGAGGAGACTTTATTCTTTAACTCCCTAAAAAGGGAGGAATATTAAAAAAATCCATCATCTTTACACATGATGGTCTTTCTCTTGAACCATATGGATCGATAATGCTATTCATCTTGGTTGGACCCAGGAGCATAGACAATGTTTTCGATGTTATTCCAGAGTCGGACCTATTTAGGGTGAAGTTAGGTATACCATGGTTTCATTCCATGAATGGGATTGCCTCTATAGTTCACAAGTGTTTAAATTTTTCTCATGAGGTTGTCATGCACGTAGCGCATGACACTAGATACCATCCTATGGTGTCTTGTGGAGGATATTCATTGGATCACTTTTTGCCCGCTCTAGTCGGTCCTCTTCCACCAAGAATAGACCTACTTTATAAGAACTATGTGAAGTATAAGGCTGGAGGAAAGGGACAACCAAAGTTGACCCTTCCTATAGTAGAGTAGCTAGCTACCTCCTCCTCCCGAAAGGGAAAGGAGAATCTTGCTCCTTCTCAGGCTACTTTGTCTACTTCCCTTTCTTGGGAGGAGTATTGGATGAGTAAGCTCAATCTCTATCCATTGAGGCTGATGGTGCCTACTTAGTGTAGACCCAAGATTAGGATATTGGATCTCCCTACCAAGCCTATTAGACCTTGGTACTACTTATATAGTAGAAAGAAAGGCTCACAAAGAGGATTTTCTCTATGGCCTCCTACTGCTTGTGCTCCTAAAATAGTGAATGGAAAGAGGCGCATTATCGAGGTGCTAGAGTCAATTCCCCCTGCTGTTTTTGAACCTGTCCCTCCTGCTCCCATCTAAGAGCCTATCCCTTCACTGGAAACAACTATGGAGGAAACTCACATGGCTGAGTAGGAGCCTTTAGTTCCTTTGCAACCTCCGGCCTCTAGTTTGAAGAGTCACAGAAACTACCTTGTGCATGAGTGCAAGTGCTGGAAAAAGTCTCTCCTAGTTGAGCAAGCTTCCTCACAAAAGAAGGAAGAGGAGATGACCTCTCCTACATTAGGACCTCCTACCATCTCCTCCTCTCTCCCTTCTATTCAAACCAGCTTTGTATCGCTTCTCGCTTTCACTACGAGCACACATGCACCTGGGAAGGTGTAGCTGTTTGTCACTCCTTCGGTGAATACACCTCTGTTGATATTCGTTCTAGATGTCCCACCTTTCCTGAAGCCCATAGATATTATTAACACTTTGGTTGTATCTACTATGGCTCTTTCCTCCTCTCCCTCTTCCCTTCTTGCTTCATCTATGGGGAGTTTTCCTCCTCCGACAAAGAAGAAGGTAGAGAGTGGTCCCTCTATCAATAAAGGACATAAGAGGAGCCCACCTTCCCCAAAAAGTGGTCCCGAACTGACTTGATCTATCTTAGTGATAGAACTGGTCCTAGCCTCTCCTGAGTTTGTCACCGCTCCCAAATCTCACAGTGAGCCTAGTGGTGAACCTTGAGTGCAAACTCCTTCGTTCGCTGAGGTGAAATATGACACTCCCATTAAGTGCATGTTTAACTTGGTGGATGAAGTTATGACATTGTTAGTGATCTTCAATTAGGTCGTTGACCTTGGACCCACAAGATTTGAGCGACAGAGACCTCATAGGTCCTTCTTCCTTAGCCCTTGTTGCGAGAGGGTTAGAAGTTCCTCCCCTTAACATTACACCACTATAGGGTCATTATCCTTCCCCTTACAATGATCTAGAGTGGGAGGCTGATGACCTCTTGGTTGATTAGTGTTAGGGGGAGACCCCTTCTTAATCTTTAGATTAGATGTGTGTGTGTTGTGATGTGTTCCCTTGTATCTATTTTATATGTGCCTGGATGACCCTCATCACCCCTGTTGATGCTTGTATACATGCGTGGTGATTGTGTTGTAAAATTACTCTATTTGTATCATCATTCTTCTATTTTTGTGATTGATTTTTGACAAATTGGGGATGATGCAAAGCATTGGGAGCATTTAGGCTTCGTTCCATGTTGACCCAATTTGTTATTTTTACATTGTCTTTCATGCATTCTTATTAATCTAGTTGGGGATTGATTATTTTTATCCCTTTCACTATGGTTACCTACTATTTATACAAGAAAACATAGATCTAACCCCATGAAACCAGATCCCCCTGTGCCCCTTGTTCATGTTCTCTCCACTTTTTGCTTTGTATTTATCTTTCTCTCTTCTTTACTTGAGCTTTCCCTCTTATGTGTGACAATTCCACCTCTGCATTACTTGGATCTTTAGAAAAAGTGTTTGTTCCCAATGAATATTTTCTCAATACCCTCCACACACTTCTTTGCTAGAATTGTATTCTCAACTTGAAACCCTAACAAAACATGTTTCCTTGATCATGGGTTCATAACAAAAGGACTTGGAAACCTTCCTCCGAAATGGGAATAGCTTTGATCCTCCCTTCGCAAGGGGGTATGTCCTTCCTTTCAAATTCATTGATGAAGTTAACATCTTTCAAAAGGATTCCTTGATGATGAATCGATTCAAGAAAGAAGACATTAGATTTTGCACAACGCATCCCTTGAGTGGACCCTCTCATTTCACATCGGGTTCCTAAGGGACCCCTTCGAAAGCCTTTACATCTTGACATCTAGCTTGGGGGAAGCCTGACTATACCTATTTCCTATATTTATTTCTAGCTCAGGGGCAATCTGAGTAGACCTACATTGCATCCTTGTATCTAGCTTGGGGCTAGCCTGACTAGACCTGCTTCAAATCTTTGCATCTAGCTTAGGGGTAGCCTGACTAGAGCTTGTCTCCAAATAGTGCATCCCTTGAGTGGAGCCATCAAACTTTTGAAGGGTTCAAAATGGATCCCTTTGAAAGTCTTCCAAATTGATGGTCTATGTGAATGTTCGCTTACTAGCCTACACATCTGCTTCCTAACATGTTCTATCTTGAGGTAAACATGTCTCCACTTTATGACTCTATGGAGTCCCCTTTTCTCGGTCTCCCTCATGTGAGAGCTATTGTGGGATACCTTCCTTATAGGCCTATGCATTTGTAAGGTGCTTTCCTTGGTCTCCTCCATGTGAGAGTTATTGGAGGATACCTCCCTTGCAGGACCATGGGATTGTAAGGCACTTTCTGTCTTTAGCTTCATAGTTTTCTTGAGCTACAAAGTCCTTTTCTTATCCTACACTCTCGGGTTTGCTAGACCATGATCTGCTTCCTCGACAGTTCAGGTATACCTTTCTAACCCTATTACTTCTTTGATCTACTTTACCAAAGCACTCACTATTATTTGTGCTCACTAAAGTGGGGGAAAAATGTAAAGGAGCTAATTTCCACCCCTAACGCAAATTCCCCTTTTACCCTCCACTTTGGAAAATGAAATTTGGAGGCTTGATTCCACATAAGCCCATTGTTCTCATTCTACTTGGCACATATTTTGAGCATTGGTAGAGGCATTTCTGTTAGGGATGCCCGCACAGCGCATAGTAATCTGTGTGGCGCACTAACTTCCCTAGCAGATTCTTGTGGCTCGGGTCTACAGAGGTGTTACACTTCCTATTGGAAGTCAAATAGTAATGCTTCTCTTTAGCTGGCCAGCCAAAATATGGTCATTTCTTGACCTCTCTTCTTCATATTGACTATTTCTTTCATGCATTTTCATCTCTTCACCATCTTGAGAGAACTCCATCCACAAGCTCTTAGTATTTTCAAGTATAGAAGAAATTTTTTGCACTCCATAGTAGCAATCTCATCACTCCATCACTTCAATAGGTCAAGCATACGACAACACCATTGCAAAAGAGGCTTGATTTCCTATAATTTTATCCCCCACTAGCATTGAGCACTTAAGGAAGAGGTGGTAAGCTCCTCACTCATCTTCTGTATTATTTGGTTGAGTGAGCACATTGCTATTTTGTAGTGTTTTAGTGTTCTATTTCTTTTATTTCCTCTTTATCGTATTATTTCTACTTTGTTGCAAACCTGGTTGTCCATGGAGGTGGAAACACAAAAACAAGGGTCTAACTAAGGCATACCCCTAAACAACCCCCCAACATTTTCCCTCTTTGATGAGTTTAAATGGAGATATCTTGGAGCGAGTTGGAAAATAGGTTATTGTGTGAG
Source organism: Sequoiadendron giganteum (assembly GCA_007115665.2). Classification (NCBI taxonomy): domain Eukaryota; kingdom Viridiplantae; phylum Streptophyta; class Pinopsida; order Cupressales; family Cupressaceae; genus Sequoiadendron; species Sequoiadendron giganteum. Next base: position 260,026,002 of record CM021104.1, on the reverse strand, counting down.
ATTGTCTTCATCGCCCTTGCACTAATATAATTGTTTTATCATGTCTTTTTATATGTTTCATATTTCATAGTGTTATTTTTCTCCCTTAGAAACTAACAAATAGGTTGTTAGTCTAATTTTAAGTGGTTGAACCTTTTCTTCTTGGTTCTCTGGCCATATGGATGCTAGTGCACCTGAGAGACACCAGTGCACCATGTTGTCATCCTAGAACCGTGCTTCTATCCTCTGATAGAGAGCTATCTAAGATATAAATTTGACCCTAAAAACTAACTTGCGTAGTCTCCTTTCAACTCTTGAGCTTGTAGAGTGATCGAAGGACCTTATAGTTCTCATCATTATCATCTCGCCTATCCTAACATTTCCCATAAACTAAGGTAAGTTAGGGTAGCCTTCTGCTCTTGGCCCTTTGTGACCCGAGGCCTTGCACTGGTTGTTCCCCCTCTCTTGCATAATCAACAAGTCACATTGATGTACATTAGTCTCTTCAATGAACCTTAGTGACATCATTTTGTACTAACTTCCACTCATCGCCCATCACATAAAGCATTTCTTCCTTTGAAGTCATAATTGTCATGCGAAGGACTAAGGTGATAGTTGCTGGATTTATTCCATTTAATCTCATCCATTCATCAGATATTTCACAAATACTTCTATGTCAGAGACACCAAAGCATTATGCAAAGGAATAAGGAACTGGCTATCAAATTTTCTATGCATCAATGTACACCATCAGATCTCCATTACGAGCACACGATGTATCATAGAAAGTATATCTTTCCTTTTCTTCACAAGATTAATATGAAGGTTGGTCATGATACACATATGAACTATCAACCTAGAGTGCTAGGTAAATGAGGCCAGTTACACAATGAGAACAATGTCTTAAGTGATAGCTTAAGAAACCAGTAACCAATAAGAAGTCATCGACAAAATATAAATTTGTTAGAGTGCCATGTCTACAAACACTTATGTTTTAAATAATAAACCTTAAACCTTTTTTGAGATACAAATAATTTCATTCTTTTCTCAACCTTCAGCCTCTAAAACTATAACTTATATTTTTGAGAAGCTCTTAGAACACCCTTATTCAATCTAGCACCAAATTTTCCTTCAAAATACCTAGAAGCCACTATTGTAGAAAGATAACAACATTTGGTCAACTTTGCAACATTTTGAGTAACTTTTGCAATAAATGTAAAATATGCTCTTTTGCACCATCAACTAATCACACACTTCTAGAACTAGATCTACATCTCACATAGACATCCTTTGTCATCATTCTAGTTTCTCCCTTGCATGATTCCACTTTTGACATCAATGACACTCTTACATTAATGACAACATCCTCCTTTATAGGATCAACTCCATTTCATAACTGATCTCTCCTTTTGAAATCAATGACAACAATATGCCAACAATACTACACTATTAATAGAGAAATTGCAAGCATTGAAATCTAGGCCATCAATGATAATAGGGCCACTAGTGACTGAAGTGTAGATCTCAACATCATCAACTTCTCCAATTCAGTCACCACCTCTTGTTCATTATCCACTCCCCACTTTCACAGAGATAGTATTATAAGATTTAGATAATGTGCCTATTGCATATCTCACTCGAGGTGTATCAGTTGTAGCTCCTCCAAAAGAAGTAACCAAGGAAGATTTGATACAAAAAATGGAGGATTTTGAAGAATTATTTTGATTGTATAATGACAATAATACTTTTATTGTAACTAATTTATTGGAACATTATTTATCTAAGGAATGAAAAAGAGTGAGAAGTGTCCACTCTAATTATTCTTTAATATTTCAATCAATAAGCATGTTGGGGAAGGATAGAGCCATTACTCTTCCATTAATTCCAACGTGAGTGCCCAAGCTAGGTGTATTGAAGAACATGGTAATTGGGTCTACACATGACCAAAATAAGCCACCAAAAATAACTCCAACTTTTAAATTATTAAAGGAGGTCATTGAGTACCAAGGATTGGTTGACACCTTAGAGAAAAGAGTTAAAGTACTGCTACAAAATTTTGATCAGAGCGATCTTAGCCTTCTACCAAACATTCTCAATGGTGAAGGAGGTCTTAAGACCTATGAGAAGTGGAGATGTCACATGGATATGGCAATCAAAACTAAGGCCATTTTGGTTTGTGAAAAGGAAGATGTGAATATGGCTATGTTGAATATGGTCCTTATAAAACTAAATTAGATGAATTTATGTCCTTCAATTGGCCTACTGAGGAGAAATATACAACTTGGGATGAAAAATACAAAACTATTCTAGACATTTAATCCTCTCCAACAGTGATATAGCAACATTTATTGGTCTACTTGGCATCTCCAATGATCCACAAGGTTTCCAAGAGGTGTCAACAAAAGGTTTTTTTCATTTTTCACACTAGGAATTTGTTCCTCCTACGAGCTCAGCTTTCCCAGGTACACCATTAGAAGATTGTAGACTTCAAACAACAAAGGTATCAAATAACTATTTCAAGATATTTTGAGAAAGCACTATGGATGTAAAAAAAATTGTAGTGTCCTTGCACTCTAAATATTCTCCATGAGCTCTTAGTTACTTATGTAATTTTGAAATGTAAAGTGAATGTTAAATGAAAATGTGACATGTGTAATGGACCAAAGATTTTTTATCCCTTGTTTTATAAAATGAAATTTAGGTTCATTTACACAGGTTGTTGATTAATTTTGAAGAGCAATTGTAATACAAAACACAGATATAGTTTTGTCTAAGTTTGTTCTAGGATTTGTAGTTTTGAGTGTTTTGATTATTAGAATTAAAGACTAGTACTATCACTTCTAAATGCAAATGAAATATTTATAGAGCCATTATTCTCCATTGTATACATCATATGAATCATGAATGAAATAGATCAAAGATCATTCAATTCATCTTCACTATATTTCCATTGAAATTTTATTCATTGTTGATGCTCTTGTTCAAAGAACAAGTTAAATTTTATTTAACATGAATGAAGATTTATGTGAATGTATGCAAGGATAGTTTAGTAATATTGGATTGTATTTTTGAGTTAAATGGTGTAATGCATTATTTAATAGCTCTATTTCTGATAGATATAATGTTTTTGTAGGCTTTTTATTAAATGGTGTAATACTCCATACCCCAAAACAAGAGACTGATCAATAAGTTGCCTATGTTATAATATTTTTGTAATTCACAACAATTAAATACAAAAATAAACTTAAATATTTACTTTGAGTTGGAGTGTCTGTTTTAATTGATATTTCATCATACTCTAATGGTTTCAAATGATAAATGTTGTAAGATTTGCTAGATCTTTAAGGTTTCACTTATTAAACAACAATCTAGAGAATATATATGTTAAGTTTGCAATGTACGAGGTAACTTGGCACAAGATTATTTGAAGGATGCATTGCAGGGATTACTATCTCAAGTTTTGTAGATCCCAAAGTGTGGAAGGAAAGTCTATCAAAATTTCACATGTTAGTTGGTCAATCCCTCCATATAGTGAATCATTGGAAATGAAAAAACCCATAAATTATATGTGATATTAGACTGGTATTTAAAAAAACATAAATAATTATCATGAGGTATAACTTTGGTATGGTTGGTACATGGGAGCTTATAGAACTAGCATGATTTTCCTACCTTTTGGGGCTCACATAGTGGACAATAGCTTTCGCTAGCCTATCAATATATTTTGTTTTCATAGTGGACAAAAGGTTTCCACTTGTGAACATTTTTTGGAGAAACAATTAATTAGGCTTGATCCATACCTATTGGAAAAATAGTCAATCGTTCATCCACCTCTCTTTCCTTTTTATTAATTTCGACATTGTATGCTTGTGTATATTTTCTTGCTACTGCATATTTAAGCATGTGTCTCTTTTTACCTTTGTTGGATTATTGTGAGATCTTATATCTTGGGGGATTGATCATCCTCCTTGACCTTTTTTGCCTTGTCTTTCTAATAGTTGTACAATTAGACCTCTCTTGTTGCTTATTTGTCTATATTAGTGTGAGTTTTAGCATAGGGCTCATCCTCTCACTAAAGTGGGGGATAAATATAGTGTAAAAAATGTACTCCTTTACATTTTCACACTATGTTTGTGTCTGTTAATAAATTGGACTTAAATAAGCCTTTAATTGGCCAAATTATGCATTTAAAAGTTTAATTAATCTCATTTTCTGAGAGGGAAACTTGTATTAAAAAGTTGTAAACATTAATTAAATTTCCTTTGGAATTTGGGTTTCCTAGATTTAGGTCCTAGGATCGATTCTCCCAAGGGTGAATGGGTCCCTCTTAAGTTTAGGACTCCAATATTTAATATTTTTGGTGGTATTTTAATGGTTCAAATTCAATTTGCAATCATTGGCTTTTGATGTTTAATTTTCAAGAAATTAGAAAATTACCTATAAATACAAGGTCTCTTTATCATTTGAATTTCAAAGCAATCTAGAATTTTCAAGAGATCAATTCAAATAAAAAATAATATTTTCAATGGTGTTCAAGAGAATATTTATTAATCATTTGTTACAACATTCAAGATCTCAAGCATCATGTCAAAGTTATCTTCTTTCATGCATGTTCTTGGAGCTAACATAGTGATGTAGGTTTTAAGAATTCAAGCATCAAGGTCAATATCCAATCAAGCCATTTCATACAAGATCAAGAACTTGGAGAGATGTATTATACTTCAATCCTCTAAGGATATCCATTCAATGGTTTGGAGAGTTGCAACATATAATTGTTCATTCATCATTCCTTCCATTCATGTTTTATTTCATTTCAACGTTTAATTACCAAAATGGGATTTGACCAATGAAAACTCCCATTCACTAAAAGAAAACATTATTTTTCCTTTCTTTGTATTTTCAGATTTGTAGGTGAAGAAGGATTGAATATTGATCAAAAGTGAAATTTTGAAAAGTTACAAAAGTTGTCAAGCCACGAAATCTCACTTGCAAATTTATTTTTTGGCTTTCTGACTATGGGATCTAGAGGAATTAGGAGTTCAAATCTTGGAGCAAAGGACTATCAAAATATATTTTGGATCCCTATAGCAAGACCCATTCACCCTACGGTGAATCTTTCTGAGGAGGACACTCAACATAAGCTTTTGGTGATAGGTTCATAAAGTCTTACCATTCTTAGATCTGATAAAAGTTGATTGTTTATATTCTTTTTATACTTTAAATTGATGATTCAAGTCTTACATTGCATAATTGAGTTCATTTAGTATTTTAGTTTTTCTCCCAAAAGTGTTGTTCAAGCATATTTTACCCCATCCTCAATCATAAAGAAAACAATAAGATATCCATTAAGGTTGACTCACCTAAGGGTTGAAATTCAATCTTATACTGGGGAATCTCTTTTTCCTAATGAAATATGGAGGATAGGTGCATAGCCCCATTTCCCATACATTTTTGGAGAAATATTTTCTCTATATTTCACACAATACCAATTGCTTTACTCACAAATAAACATTAAAATTCATGATGCCAATCTTCAAAGAATGTTATTTGAAAAATTGTAAACCAATATTTAAGATAAGGTTGGGATGTTGAGATTCTCTTCCTCCACTCACTTGTGCATGAATGTTTGTGACTATCAGAATTTGATTACTCATCGTGGAGAAAAAAAATTCTCCAACCATCCTTAAAAATATGAATCTATGCCTTATTAAAAAAATTGACCATTCAAGAAACAAAATAAGGGCTTTGTACAAAAAAATACACCTCAAACAAATGAAGAAGTTAAATCTAAATTAGTTACTATACAAAAAAATCAATATCAATTCACGGAAATGAATAGACAAATTACTTCGTTACTCAATACCCTTCATTCCATCATGTTGCAACTCATGGGTAAGAACTGTATTACCTTGTTGTTAGAACACATAATCCTACTAAGCCTTTACCCCAAAAATATAATAAAAATTCCTTATGTCATTATCACTGAAAAAATGGACACGATACATAACAATATATGCATGTTAAAAACATTATGCAAGACCTCATTGATTCTAATCACATATAGAAAGGTGGTGTTAATGATCAAGGAAATAATTTTGTTGCTCCACCCAACCAAAATTTACAAATCTTTACCAATCCAATTCCAAATCATAACATCTCATTTGTTAAAGCTCGTGACACTAAGAATGATGTGGTGAATGTTGATAACATATAGAATAAAAATGATGATAATATGAGTGATAATGAATAAGATAGTATGGTCAATTTCATTGGTGTTCAACTTGTAAGGGCCAAACCAAAATGTCTCTTGACATAGATTTCTTAGAAAATCACATAATTAAACATTCACCCAATGGTCCTCTTTACACAATCAAAAGAATCAATAAGAAGCCTACTAATGGGATATTAATTGATCTTGTTTGTGTAGAGAATGTGATCACTGAGTAATTATTCTTTGTGTATGAACTTTATCAATATTTTTATGAACAATTGAAATCATTGATCAAAACACATAATGGTTTTTCTTGCCCTATGATAGGTTCAATCACTCTCCCCTTAAAAGTTGGAACAAAAATTTATTAAATGTCTCATTCTTCATCATCCTATTGTCATACCAAATCCATGTGAAGCTAGGTTATCCTAGCTACTCTCCATGGATGTCATCCCCTTGATAGTGCATAAATGCTCAAAATTTCCATTTGGTAATGAAATTTTCACTATGCATCATAGTAGTTTTAATCATGTGCCTTGTCATGCAAATTTCTCATTGTATTTATTTTGGCCGAAACCTATGGAACTTACTAAGCCTCATGAGGAAATATTTTTCAAATCTTATCAAAAGATCAAGGAAAAGCACATAAAAAAATGATGTCTTATCAATATCCCTCAGCCCATGTTTGAGTCTCCTATCATTGATGAAACGATGATTGAACCAAAATCCCTTTCAAGTAACTAACACTAGTATAGAAACAACAATAAAATACTAAAAAAAATACTAAAAACTACTTATAAATGATTGAAATTGTTCATGTGACCATTAGTAGTTTACTACTAGTCATATACAACACAACCAAATCTATGACTAAACCATTTTTAGTCATTTATTGGTTGTTTTGATTGATCAATTTGGTAGTATATTTATTTGTTGATTCATTCATTGATTGTTGTAATTTGGTCACTTATTTAGTCATTTTTTATTCACTATTATATTTAACTTGTCACTTATTTAGTTGTTGATTTAATCATTGATTGTTTTAATTTGGTCACTTATTTAGTAATTTTTATTCAATGATTTATGTGCATTGGTAGTGTATTTAGTCATTAATTCTAATCATCATTTTGATCAATTTGGTAGTATATTTATTCATTTTAATTCACTAATTTCATTGGTCATATATCTAGTCATATTTATTCACTATTCACTTATTTAAGTCAACTGGTAGTATATTTAATCAATTTAATTATTAATTTATGTCAATTAGCAGTATATTTAGTCATTTTAATTGATTGATATTTGAGGATTTAAGCATAAAACATATAAATATATATCAATCATCAATTGCACACAATAAGATAGTCATTGAGAAGGAAAAATTAGTGAGATTTATTAATAGAAAGAAAGTTGTTCTAATTATAGCTTAGAAATAGAGTAGTACAATTATTATTTTCAGTCACAAGACTGAAAATCTGAGTTACAATATTACACAAAAATGATTGCAAGAAAGAAACTTCTCCAAAAATATTATGTAATGATGTAAATTCATGCTTGAATCCATTCAATACAAGCACATGCCCCTTTCATCTCTTAAAAATCCTACAACATGGGAAATCTTTTTGGAGTAAGATGTAATGTTTAGAATCCAATGAGAGTGTTGATCGTGTCCCATATATGAAGCTCTCTCCTTCAATTTAGTCAACAATAACCCAACTAGAAATATATTTTTCTTTATATGTAATGTTCCATCTGATATGAGCAACAGGTTGTTGTCTTTTATGCCATAATGAAGTTATGCCTCAATACAACCAAAAAATTACTAGTCGTCTTAATTCAGAAAGAATAAAAGTGAATTTTATATTGAAAGTTTTAAAAAGTAAGTGCAAACATAGCATAAAGATAAATCAAATAAAAAACTGTAGCCTTTTCAACAAATGCCTTAAAGAGAGTGTTCAACATAGGCTTGAAATATGCATATTGAACCCTTGATTTCATAACCTTGTTCAAAATTTAAGAAAGGTGATACACTAAGATTATAAGATGAAGTTGACATATTATAGAATGAAGGCTATCAACACTAACTAGAGTGGAACAACATTATCAACATAGATTTCTTGGAAACCAATCCCAAGAATTCCATCAAACTTGGACAACAAAAATGTCAACCTTGGTTCATGTGTTGTCTTAGTAAAGGCATACACCATGAAAGAATCAATTTATACATAAATTACAAATAAAATTGATGAGAAAAGATCTTTGATATCCAACTAGGAAGCCTTAACATCCAAAAATTACTAACCTGATGTTTCACAACAAGTTTCCCAACTGTGAGATCACATTAACTTAGGAAACTAGATATTGATCCACTATCATAATGGATCTCACAAGATTCTCCTTCATAAAAAACAAATGATATATATTAATTGTTTAGCAACTTCCTTAATATCCCCATGTACATAGACTAAATCAAGTGAGGTTGAGGGTTTGAACTAGAGTACCATCTTCTTGGTATGTGCTTGAATTTGATCATGACTTGTATCTTGAATGAAAATAGCAAGCTCGATGCATTTTAAAATCATTGTTAATCATTGTTAAAAAAATTATAAAAAAATCCTCTTTAATTAAAATAATCCTTCTAGACATTTCAAGATAAGATATTCCAGTTAATATCTAAGAGTGATAATTTCACTATCAAAACAACCATCAATCTATTTACTATATATAATTTCTCAAAATTTAGAATTTGAATGTAAGGAAATTGGTGCAGGAGCACCCCATAGTTCACCCTACGAAAGTTGACTAGAAGGTCATGACTTGGCAATTTGTTTAGGCCAAACTTAGCAATCTCTTCCTATTTCTTTGTGTTTGTGCCTTAGTGGCATTTGAGGTCATGTATTGTGTTGGTAAAGGTCATGTTGACCATTTGATAGGTTGAGGTTTTTGCTACAAGTATGGTTTAAGACATTTGTAGACCTTTCTAGGTGTTAGATTTTCTAAATTTTACAAATAAGGCTTAAAGGTAGCCACAAGCGGCCAAAGAAGGGTTAAGGTTGAGCTTAAATACTTTTGTGACCCTATATAAGGGTGACCTCAGCATGAAAATGAAGTTAGAAGCTTTTACATTGTTTTGAAATTTTGAATTCAAAGGAAAAAATAGTGGGTTTTAAATGTGAATTTCTGATTTTGGTTAAATTTAGAGCTTAAATGGATTGAATCTAGTTCTATAAGTGGTGTAGAGTGTCATGTCAGTGTTAAATAATAATTTTGTGGTAGTAGTTTGATTCTTAATTCAGTTTGAGGTTCTGTTTGTAGGTAGTTGTTTCTTTCTTAGTTACTGATCTGACAGTTTGGTAGTTGAAAATGGAGGTTTAGATCACATTCACCCTGTACATAATGTATGGCCTCTTGGGAATTTTTTCTAGACTCCATGATTGTAAATAAGGTAGGAGTAGGAGTCATTAATAGCTCAGGAAACACTTTGAAAGTCTTCTCCTAGGAGAGCCTGACAGTGTCTGGCTAGGAAAGACATGGAGTGCATGGCACTTGATTTGCAAGGTTGATCATTCCCTATCAAGTCACAGTGTGGAGAGGGTAGGTAGATGCCATGCAAAGACTTGGCAAGAATGAGGAGGCTCCACCATTCCATTTGGAGGGAGAACAAATTGGCAGTTTGTTGTCTGGTCAGGAAAACCTAAACAAGAGGCCTAATTTGCCAAAATGAAGGTACAGTCTGTGTACGGGCAGTTGAAGGATAAGACCACTACAATCCTCAAGTGGTAGGCATGAGGACCAGGAAACCCAAAGAAAAATTCAATGTTCTTTGGAAGACTTTGGAGTATTAGTGTGTTCTCTCAGAGAAGGAGGCTGATTGGGGCTCTTAGGGCTAGTAGCCTTCCTAACCCTAAATGAGGGTTTGGTGGAAGTGATGGTCAAATGAAGTAAGGTGGACTCTCTAGAACCATGAGGTGATGATGTGAACTTGTTAGAAGCATCTCCACACCCCTACAAAGGTAAAATCTAGGATTGGGATTGGGTTAGCCTTTAGGGTGGATTAAGGGTTAAGGAAGAATTGTGAAGAAAGCACCAAGGTTGTCTTGGTTGGAAGAACATGTGTTGGTAGTTGGGTTGGCAAGGAGAACCAGGGGAGCCTAGACAATAAGTAGGTCCTATAGGTTAAGGTGGTGAAGTGAGACACCATAGGGTTCTTCCAAGTAAGAACAAGAGCAGGAATCATGGAGTGATTCCTCCAACCCTCCCTATCTGATTGGTATCAGAGCAAGTTAAAGATTTGGGATAGAATCTTGTATGTCAGACCTTGAATCCAGTGGTTCCACAACCATGGTGAAAAACATTGAGTTGGAAAAGAAGGTCGAAGATTAGGAGGAAGACAATAGGAGATTGAGGGAAAGACTAGCTCAACTTGAGCAAGCATTGAGTAATGTGCAGACCAAAGCCGAAGAGGTCAGTGATAGATTGGAAGGCAGGGTACCAAAGAGTGAGTAGGTTGTTGAGGTAGACAAGACCCCTAAACCTGACCCTGTTCTACAAGAGGAGCCTTTCTTGAAGGAATTGAAAGCTTTGAGTGGGAAAGCACTTGAAGGCATACCACTGTTCAGTGGGAAATTGGAAGTTGATTGAGTCATGGATTAGATAGAAGGCATGGAAAACCATTTTGAGTGTGATGGAGTCACTGAAGCATAAAAAGTGAAGGTGGACAAATCTAGATTGAGAGGATCTGCCTTGGCATAGTGGAAATTCATTCAGATAGAGAGGGAAAAGGAAGGAAAGAAGCCTATTTCAACTTGGAAGGGTATGGTTGCCAAAGTGAGAGAAGCATACATATTAGATGATTATGAGATTCAGTTACATAAGAAGAGACAAAGCCTAAGGCAAAGAGACCAAGATGTGAACACCTACATTGAGGAGTTTCAAAAACTTTGTATGAGGTCTAATGTTTCAGAAGATGAAAGTCTCAAGGTGGCTAGGTATCTTAACGGCTTGAAGTGGAACATTCAAGAGGAGATGACTCTTCTAAGTCCTAAGATAGTACACCAATGTTACCAATTAGCTATTAAGATTGAGAAAAGAAGCAAGAGGAGGCAGAGATCAAAGAGGACATAGAGGTGGCTATCAAGGTAGAGGAATTGAACAAAGAAACCAAGGGGAATCCAAACTCACAGAGCATGGAAGTGAAACACCTTCTAGAGGAGGTTATGGAAGAGGTAGAGGATCTTAGGGAGGATCAAATAGAGGAAAAGGAGCAGGCAGAAGCAACTCATATTTTGCTAATATGAAGTGTTATCATTGTGTTCAAGTAGGCCATCTAGCTTATAGGTGCCTAGAGAAAGCATCTTCATCAAGTACTGAGAAGAGAGTGGCATATGCTCAAGAGGACACCATGAGTACCAAATCACCTAAGGTTAATCACATTGAGTCAGAAATGGGGGAGAACTTGATGTTTGGAAGAGTTTTGATCAGACAACTGATCAAGGAAGAGCCAAAGCAAAGAAGAGCCTTATTTAGAGTGAGATGAAAAATACTTGGGAGAGTATGTAAGGTTATAGTGGACTCAGGGTCTACTGATAACATAATCTTAGAAGAGGCAGTAAGGAAGTTGAAATTGGAGAAGGTACCCCAAACTAACCCTTACGAATTATCATGGTCCAAGAAAGGGCAAAGTGTTCTTGTCAATGAGCAAACAATGGTGGAGTTCTCCATTGGAGGTTACAAAGATAAGTTGTTATGTGATGTGTTACCCATGGATGCATGCCATCTTCTATTGGAAAAAACATGGTAGTATGATACAGGTGCCATATATGATGGGAATGAGAAGACCATTTCTTTCAAGAAGGATGAAAAGACATTTAAATTACAGTCACTGTCAGAGGAGGAAGAAGGACAGTCAAAGACCCCTAGTGTCTTGTGAATCAATGGTAAAGAGTTCATTAAAAAACCTACAACAAGGAGGTGAAGGATATGTGGTTATGTTGCAACCCAAAGAAGAAGATAAGGCTAAGGAAATAGTCATACCAAAAGTAGTCCAAAAGTTGTTAGAACAGTTCAAAGACATAGTGAGTGATGGAACACCAGCAACCTTACCTCCAAAGAGAGCCATTAGTCATCAGATTGACTTCATACGAGGAGATTCATTACCAAACAAAGCAACCTACAAGATTATACTAGATCAAAACCTAGAGGTAGCTAGACAAGTACAGGAGTTGCTGGATCAAGGGTTAATTAGGAAGAGCATCAGCCCATGTGTAGTACCAGTGGTCTTAGCAACCAAGAAAGGAGGCAAGTGGAGGTTATGCATTGATTCAAGAGCTATAAATAGAATCACAATCAGGTATAGGTTCCCTATCCCTAGGATTGAGGACTTGATGGATTGTCTTGGAGGAGCTCAGTACTTCACCAAGTTGGATCTCAAGAGTGGATACCATCAGATCAGAATTAAGGATGCAGATGAGTGGAAGACAACATTTAAGACAACTGATGGGTTGTATGAGTGGAGAGTTATGCCATTTGGCCTCTCTAATGCCCCTAACACATTCATGAGGCTCATGAATGAAGTTCTCAAAGACTTTAGAAGGATATTTGTGGTGGTATATCTTGATGATATACTCATCTTTAGCAAGACAGTAGAAGAAAACCTAAAGCATGTGGAGTTGGTTCTTAGAAGATTGCAAGAAGAGAAGTTAGCCATCTAGAGAAATGTGAGTTCTTCAAATAGGAGCTTGCGCATTTGGGGTTTGTAGTGTCACAAGGATCATTGAAGATGGATCCAAGCAAGGTGGAAGCTATCCTAAATTGGCCTACACCAACCATAGGGACAAAGGTAAGAATTTTTCATTGATTGGCTCAATTTTATAGAAAATTCATAAGAAACTTTAGTGGCATATGTGCACCAGTCCTTGATACAATCAAAGGTGGCTTAAAGACTAAGTTTAAGTGGACTCAAGAAGCTGAGAAAGGTTTCAAGAAACTAAAACAAGAAGTGGCAACTCAACCTATTCTTTTATTACCTAGTTTTGACAAGTTGTTTACAGTGGAATGTGATGCCAGTGGAGTTGCAGTAGGAGGGGTGCTAAGTCAAGAAGGTAGGCCTATAGCTTTCTTCAGTGAAAATCTCAATGAAGCTAAGAAGAATTATTCTACCTATGACCTAGAACTTTACGCTTTAGTTCAGTGACTTAGGAAGTGGAGGCATTACCTTCTACCCAAGGAGTTTGTAGTCTTTACTGATAATCAGGCACTTAGCTATATCAACACTCAAGAGAAGTTGAGCAATAGACATTTGAAATGGATGGAATACATCCAAGATTTTACCTTCACCATCAAGCACAAGAAGGGATAGTTGAATAAGGTAGTAGATGCACTAAGCAAGAGATTGTTGATAGTACAAGAAATACAGATCAAGAGCATTGGAATAGAGAGTTTCAAGGATCTCTATGGGGAAGATGAAGACTTCTCAGAGGCCTATAATGTATGTTCTAACTTTGAGAATCACTTTCATAGTCAATACTCAGAGTATACATTGGAAAGTGGATTTTTATTCAAGGGGAGTCAGTTATGTGTTCCAAGAGGATCAATGAGAGAGAATCTTATCTAGGAGAAGCACAATGGTAGTCTTAGTGGACATTTTGGCAACAACAAGACATTGGAACTAGTGGAAAGGTTCTACTATTGGCCTAAGCTATCAAGGGATGTCAGGAGGTATGTGGAGCAGTGTGTAGCGTGTATGAAAGCCAAGGGAGGAGCTAGTAATGCAGGTTTATATCAACCCCTACCCATTCCTAATAGACCATGGGAGTGTGTTAGCATGGACTTTGTTGTCCCTAAGACTAAGACAGGGTCTGATAGTGTCTATGTGGTGGTGGATAGATTCAGTAAGATGAGTCACTTTATCCCTTGCAAGACCACTCATGATTCTAGCTATATTGATCACCTTTTCTTCAAATAAATTGTAAGGATCCATGGATTTCCATTGAGCATTGTCTCGGACAAGGATGTGAAGTTTAGGAGTCACTTTTGGAAGACTCTATGGAGCAGATTAGGTACCAACCTATCTTTTTGATCAGCTTACCATCCTCAAACTGATGGACAAATGAAGGTGGTTAATAGGGTGTTAGGTAACCTTCTAATATGCCTAACCAAAGAGTATGGATAGACATGGGACTTGGTCATATCACAGGTTGAGTATGCATACAATGATAGTGTGAACTGGATCACAGGGAGGAGTCCTTTTGAAATAGTGTATGTAATGCACCCAAGAGGTGTGTGTGAGCTTAGGTATCTAGGAGCTATGGAGCATACGAGTGGACATGTAGAAGATTTATCTCAGACCATGAAGGAGATTCAGGAGTAGGTGAAGAAGAAAATTAGAGAGGCTACTCAAAATTTGAAAGATAAAGTGGATATGTCTAGAAAAGATCTACAATTTGCAGTAGGGGATTATGTTATGGTCCACCTCAACAAATCTAGGTTGTAGAAGGGAACATAAACCAAATTGCAGATGAAGAAAGTGGGACCATGCAAGGTATTAGCAAAATATGGGAGGAACGCATGCAAGGTGGATTTACCTACAGATTTAGGGATTTAACCAGTGTTCAATGTAGCTGATCTGATCAGATATAAGGGAAAAATCACTGACATAGATCATAACAGCAAGGATATCTTCAAGGATGTGAGCAACATAGCCTTACCTACTTAAGACAAGCAACAAGCAGAGAGGATCTTGGAGTCAAGAGTGAAGAAGTCTACAAGGCATAAGGTGTACATGGAGCATCTTATAAACTGGAAGAACAAACATGAATCGGAGGCTACATGGGTGGATGAAGCTCAGTTCAAGAAGTAGGGTATTGACCCATCTTTGATCTTTCCCCATATTCCTTAATGTCTATGCAGAGGGGGAGAATGGTGCAAGAGCACCCCATAGTTCACCCTAGGAAAGTTGACTAGAAGGTCATGACTGGGCAATTTGTTTAGGCCAAACTTAGCAAACTCTTCCTATTTCTTTGTGTTTTTTCCTTAGTGGAATTTTAGGTCATGTATTGTGTTGGTAAAGGTCATGTTGACCATTTGATAGGTTGAGGTTTTTGCTACAAGTATGGTTTAAGACATTTGTAGACCTTTCTAGGTGTTAGATTTTCTAAATTTTACAAATAAGGCTTAAAGAAAGCCACAAGTGGCCAAAGAAGGGTTAAGGCCAAGCTTGAATACTTTTGTGACCCTATATAAGGGTGAACTTGGCATGAAAATTAGGTTAGAAGCTTTTACATTGTTTTGAAATTTTGAATTCAAAGGAAAAAACAATGGGTTTTAAATGTGAATTTCTGATTTTGGTTCAATTGAGAGCTTAAATGGATTGAATCTAGTTTTGTAAGTTGTGTAGAGTGTCATGTGAGTGTTAAATAATCATTGTGTGGTAGTAGTTTGATTCTTAATTCGGTTTGAGGTTCTGTTTGTAGGTAGTTGTTTCTTTCTTAGTTGCTGATCTGACAATTTGGTAGTTGAAAATGGAGGTTTAGATCACATTCCCCCTATACATAACGTACGGCCTCTTGGGAATTGTTTCTAGACTCCATGATTGTAAATAAGGTAGGAGTAGGAGTCATTAATAGCTCAGGAAACACTTTGAAAGTCTTCTCCTAGGCGAGCCTGATAGTGTCCGAGTAGGAAAGACATGGAATGCATAGCACTTGATTTGCAGGGGTGACCATTCCCTGTCAAGTCATGGTGTGGAGAGGGTAGGTAGATTCCTTGAAAAGACTAGGCAAGAAGGAGGAGGCTCCACTAGTCCATTTGGAGGGAGAACAAATTGACAGTTTGCTGTGTGGTCAGGAAAACCTAAACAAGAGGCCTAATTTGCCAAAATGAAGGTACAGTTTGTGTACGGGCAGTTGAAGGATAAGACCACTACAATCTTCAAGTGGTAGGAATGAGGACTAGGAACCCCAAAGAAAAATTCAATGTTCTTTGGAAGACTTTGGAGTATTAGTGTGTTCTCTCGGAGAAGGAGGCTAATTGGGGCTGCTAGGGCTAGTAGCCTTCCTAACCCTAAATGAGGGTTGGGTGGAAGTGATGGCCAAAGGAAGTAAGGTGGACTCTCTAGAACCATGAGGTGATGATGTGAACCTGTTAGAAGCATCTCCACACCCATGCAAAGGTAAAATATAGGATTGGGATTGGGTTAGCCTTTAGGGTGGATTAAGGGTTAAGGGTGGATTAAGCGTTAAGGAAGAATTGTGAAGAAAGGACCAAGGTTGTCTTGGTTGGAAGAACATGTGTTGGTAGTTGGGCTAGCAAGGAGAACCAGGGGAGCCTAGACAAGAAGTAGGTCCTATAGGTTAAGGTGGTGAAGTGAGACACCATAGGGTTCTTCCAAGTAAGACCAAGAGCAGGAATCATGGAGTGATTCCTCCAACCCTCCCTATCAGAAGTTAACCATAATTACAAAAGATTTGACACCAAAATTTTGTACAAAATGAATTGTTTGACAATTGTAGACACCTAAAAAATTTCCTAGCTTGTGAACTAGCATTTTGAAACTCATATTGATCCACTTTCTTCTATCTTCTCAATCTTACTAACATTTTCTTCTAGTCAAACATTTCTTCTATCAGTCCTTACACTTAACGTATCACATCAGCTTATCAAAAAATTTAGTTCACTATCTAGAATTTTCACCAAATTTCCCCAGGGGGCACCATCCATGCTATCCCTTTTGGGGCATACTGGGGAAAATATTACACCTAGGGCATACTGGGGCAATTTTATTTGAAACAAAGCAACTAGTACTTTGTATGAAAGAGGGGCAAAATGTAGACACCTAAAATTGTCCTAGCTTGTGAACTAGCATTTTGACACTCATATTCATCTATAAACTAAGTGATCGTTTAACATAATGTAATTAATTTATCATTAAACAACATCAAAATGCATTAAATTACATCAAATGACATCAAATGACATCAAACGCCATCAAACAACATTGAATGACATCAAATGGCATCAAAAAACATCAAATGACATCAAATGACATCAAATGGAAACAAACGACATTGAATGGCATCAAACAACATCAAACAACATCTAACAGAATCAAACAACATCAAATAGCATCAAACGACATTGAACAACATCGAACAACATCAAACATCATCCCACACCATTCTAGAACATCCCGTAACATCTCAGAATGAATCGAAACCACCTCGTAACATCTCATAATCATCCTGTCATAGCTCAGAATGACTCAGATTCATCCTGTAACATCTCAGAATGAATTGGAATCATCTTGTAACATCTCAAATAATCTTAGAATTATCCTGTAATGTCTTAGATCATCTCAAAATCATACTGCAATGTTCCCACATCACACCACATCACATCACATCAAAATGACATTAAAAACCCTAATTCCTCTATTAATTGAATAATACAACATTATTTACTTAATTCACTTTTTCATCATTTCAGACAAATTACATAAATTTCATTTATTTAATAAACTCCTAAAAAACCCTAATTCCTCTATTGATTAAATAAAACAACATTATTTTATTAATTCACATCTCATCCTTTCGACCAATTAAATAAATCTCATTTATTTAATCAAGTCCTAATCCCACCTTATTTCATCCTGATTAATTAAATAATGTCAATTATTTAATTACGTCACCAAAATCATCTTATTCCCCCTAAGTGGATTAAATGATTAAATAATAATTTAATTACAACACTTTCCCTCCAAAATTTGAATAATTAAATTAAATCAAACTAGTGCAACTTTGTTTGCAAAAGTCAAACTTGATTTTGCACATTCAACTCTAAAAAGACATTAATTAATTAAATCAATTAATTCATATTCCTCACCTACTTTCTGATTGATAAAATTATTATTGTTGACTAAGCAATCTAATTTGTTAACTAGTCAATCTATTACGTTAACTAAACAATCTATTATGTTAACTAAACAATCTATTTTGTTAACTAAAACATCACATTCCTAACTAAGCCATCAAAAACTTAACTGATCAATCTATTTTGTTAACTAATCAATCACATCCCTGACTAGCCAATCTATTTACCAATCACACAAATATTTCAATCCACTTTGCATAATTCTCTCATGTCTAAATCCTCTCAACACACTCTGACCGTTGATCTGGATATTCTTCAAAACGATCTTGATCATCCATGTCAAATCTCATTTTCTATATAACAAACTTCTCTCCCCACAAAAAGAGGATCAAAGAATTAACATAAATTGATCAACAAAGTGATTTCAAGATCATCCTTGAGAGATCTTCATCCATTATCTTCAATCAACCAAACACAACAAGCATTTATCCACACTTTGCACATGAACTTTGGAGGCTTCGTTGTGATAAGAGAAATCCAAAATCAACCGAATATACTCCACTATAGGATGCTAAAAGCTATCATTTGTATTCATTTCATTTGGTAATCAATAGGTTCCTCATCATGTTTGCAATAGTATAGTTCAAATTTTGTATGTGTAGGAGTTTCTAGAATTTAGATTTAAGCTTTTTGGCTATAGATTAGATTTCTTGATTAGATTTTCTTTCGTGTCCCTCTTGGATCATTAATCTAACATCCTTCTTCCCCCTCACATAACAAAAAAATGTTTTTTGATTAACCAAATACACCCTTGATATAATGATTTAAATAACAAGGAAAGATCAAAATGATGACAACAAGATAACATTCATCAATTCATTTCAATAAACAATTGAAACCAGAATTTGACCACCAATTACAAATTCATTCTATTGATCTTAAAATATAAATTACAATACGTTTCAAAATTTAGTCTTAACTAACATGTCAAAAAATGTCTTTTTAGCTACCCACTTTTAACATAAATTAAAAAGTCTTAATTATCGTTGTTTACATAGGATTACTTAAAAGCAATGAAATATGAGAAATGAATTAGACAAATTATCAAATGTTGAAGTCCAAAGCACTTTCAAGATACAAAATTCCATTACTCATCGGAAGGTACCTATGATCATTCAAATTTGACAAGATCCTCTCTCCATGATAGTATCTGCAAGGCTTGGTACTTCACTGATAGCCTTATTCTTCTAGGGGAGATATATATTTCTGCTCCCAATGGTACACTATGTAATCATGAGGCCATTTGTACTCATAGATTTTCTGTTTGTTGGCCAAGTGACTCTTCCATCTACTATCTAATAACCCTTTTCTAGTTGTGATGAATTTTGAGTATCCAACATCTAGTGCACTTATTCCATCCAAGGTTAAATTGAGGCAGTGAATATTTTTGACCATCATTTTGTAAATTAGTGAGGTAGTTGGGAACAATCTAATCTATCAAAATTCTTGGAGCCTTTCAGTTGCTCATCATCCCTTTGTATCTTAGGCATGAACCACTTCTTTAGTGTGTGAAATGAATCCATTCTTTCCTGATATTTTCTCATCTACATATATCATCTATGACCATTCATACCATTTTCTTAGTAGGATTTAAAGTTGTGAGGGACTGAAAACTCCTTTATAAAATTTTGCACAAAGTCGTTAAGGTGTGATGTACAAGTTTTCATTTCTTGAATAGGGGGTCCAATATAGGTACATGGGACTTTATTTGATCATTTGCTTGTGAAAAGGAAACATAACATTCATACACATTTTCCAATTTCTACATAATTATTTTAACCCTATGCTCCAAGATTTGTTCCAATACCTTAAGGGTTTCTCTCTTTTCTCTTTCCTTCGTTTCTTCACTAGTCTTTTTCAACTTATCAATTTCTTGTTTTAGCACATTTACTTGTTCAACAATGATTTTACCTGTATCAATCTTGATGGCAGGGGGCTGGTATACTATTAATTTTGTGCTTTGGAAAGAGCTTTTTCCTTCAATTGCTCTTTAAATCACATTTTCTATGAATAACCTATTGAATTCATCATTCAAATCCATTTGTGCTTTCTCATATACTTCCAATCTAAGCTCCATAGCTTTAACTTCATCCCTAGTAAATGTTGTTGAGTGCATTTTCATACTAGGTTCCTTTGATGTTGATGTGTCTTGAAGTGTCTTTACCATGGCAGTCCCTCTCATTTCTTTTACAACATCAAGCAATCTTAGTTTTTATGCTCTTTTTTTCTTTGGTCAAAAGACTAGGGTTTCAAATCTTGTATTTTGTCATGTGCCACTCATTCCATCATCTGAATTGAATTCAAAAACCAACATGGGATCTTATTGTCTTCTTACTTGATCTAGTAAGAATATATTTTTTACCTCCATCCCAAGAATAATTAGTATATTTCTTTCTAAAACCAATTTTCTTGTTTCTTGGGGTCTAACAATAATTTCATTAATCTTGAGACTTCAAAAGTCCAGGCAAGAATATGGTCAGGCCATGACTCCTCAATTCCCATCTTATTAATTTGGAGTCTCTCCTCAAATTCTTTCATTTTCATCTTAAACCAAAAATCATTAGTCTCGGGAGTTTGAATAAATTCATCATATTTAATAAATATAAGGGAAACAATCACCCTTTAATCATCATACACTTCTTGATCAGTATGTCCATGTACATCCACTCTTTCTTCTATTTTGTGAGCATCATTTGCAAGCTTAGGTAGTGGTTGATCAACTTCATCATCTTTGAAATTTCAAAGTACATCAACTACCACTTCAATATCCCATACTGCTTCACATATTTCATATGCCACTAAGGGGAACACTCCATGTGTATTTTTCCTTTTAGGACTTGGTTTCTTAGGAGATGCTTCTAATTGTATTGTGGAAGTTCCTGGTAGGGGTTGTATGATTAAAATACCACTTGGTTTTATGGGTAGCTTGGAGGGTTATGAAGACTAACCCTTAGGGAACTTTTTTGGTTCAACATTTAATCTTCCAAAGTTGTCAATTATTATGTTCATCCTTTTCATAGGATCCTTTTCTTCAACATAGAATCCTTGGAATCTAGTGTCCCTTTTGTTCTTCTCCTCCTCAAGCCTCTTTATGATTTTCCACTTCCTCTTCCTTTTAAAAACTTTATGAAGTGTAAAATAATTTATTATTACATATTCTTCATAATCCATTACATGGGTAATCCCAACTTTAGTGAGAAGTGTCTGTTGTATAAAATTAATATGCCCTTCAAGATCAAAGACCCTTTCTCCTCATTAATTCAATGAACACCCCATATTCAAATAGTTCTTCAAGAGTGTTAGACCCTATGGATAGCTCCTCACATTCAATTAGATCAGGGAGGAATGTCCCATTTTTTTGTCTTTTCATAACATCCTACTTTATCCATAAAATTTTCCACATAAATTTAAAAAAATAAATTCAAATAGAAACAAATTTAGGTAAAACATGTCGAGATTGAGGACACCCATAGACCCTTAAAACTATTTGGTCCCCTAAGAAGAACCAGTCATTGAAATTGTGAGTGTGTCCATGCTCTAGCTTCAATGCTAAAGGTCTTAATACTTGCATGATTTTATTAGGAAATCTTGGTGAAATATGACCAAGAGAGGCCATGACCTTTATTACAAAATCATCATGAAATATTATATAATGATTATTTTTACATCTACTATCCTAGATGTAACACTAGTTTTGTACAGGAAACCTATTCCCTTCATCATAATTCATTCCCAAACATCTTCTTTTAGTCCATCTATTTTTGTTTTGGTACAATATTAAATAACATAGTAGAGAGTATTGTCAGAAGAATGGAGAAGAGCATTATATATGCTTTCATTGATGTCACCACTTTGTTTATGGTATTAGATTGACCTAGTACCCTAAACCAGTGTGTAGAACATGTTTACACCCTCCGATGTTTGATCTATTAGTTTGTTCTGCATATTCTCTTCGGTAATCATTTTTATTTAAGGTTTTGAGAATAGGATTATGACCACTATAAGTGTGTATGTATATATTCCTGAATGATCATATGATTAGATGGTGTGTTTGCATCATTTTTGGTGATTGCATTTGCATATTAGGTTAATAATGGCTGACCAAATAATTAGTTAATAGCTCAACATGAATTGTGGTTATATGTGTGACCTAGCTTTGGTCCTATTCGACATAATATTGTATAACCCATAGTTGAATTACTTTCAAAGAAGCTTTATATGAAGCCAACAAGTTATATTTTTTTGTAAATATATATTGCATTCAATTAGGTCGACCTAATTGATACGTGTTGATATATCAGGTATATATACAAGATGGTCTGTAGATGGATAGATGAAGAAGTAAGAGCATATGAAAGTATTGATATGTGAATTGTATGAATAGAAGATTAGTATATTGTTATGTGAGTGAATACTCTAAGCATCAAAGGAACTGAATCTACAATTATGGTGTAATTCCATCAACTCATATTCTAGCTATAAGCCATTTTTTTTTTTAAATCTTCGTAAGTAGTGAGCCTCCATGTTTGGATAGTGATTCCTTGTAAGTAGTGATAATTTGTATTTGACAGTGAGCCTCTTTTGTAACTGATATTGAAATGACTATATATTGTGAGCTAATCCTCACTATTGTTTTCCATGTAAACAATTGGTGTTCCTATGTTGTGTGATTCCATTCTTTTTTCTTCCTCTTATTTTTTTATGCATTAAATAAAATGGTGTTTGTTCAATAAGTTTTAGAAGATATTGATTCACCCCCCCTCTTAGTATCTTGAATATTCAACAATTGGTATTAGAGCATTGGTTCCTCTAGAGAAGTCTAATAGCTTCAGGGAGATCCTACAAACTAAACAAAAGGATGAAGAGCTTTGGACTACCCTTGAAGATCTTGAAAAGGTTGAAATTGGAAACAAAGATCTGAAAGAAAATCTTGATCAAGCAAATGAATGCATCTAGAAATTGAAAGAGCAGTTAATTAAATTCAAAGAAAGACATAGAGAAGTGAGTGAGCAACTGAAAAAAGAAAATGAAGAGAATACCAGACTAAGGATGAAAGTGGATGAAATGAAGAGAGTTGAGGATTGTTTGAAAATAGTAATACAAAGCAAGTCTAATGTTTTGTCTAGGATTGAACATGAAGTAATGAATCTAAAAGCATAACTAGAGAAAGCTAAACTCTATGAAGATGATTTAAAGAAAAGCTCCACCAGGATTGATGAATTAATAGAAAAACATAAACCTTCTAAAGACAAAGGTGGGTTAAGTAATGAAGCTGGTGAAAAGATGCAAAACTCAAATTGAGTAAATAATCAAAAGTCTCAAGATAAAGGGATGCAAAAACAAAATCTAGGAAGAAAACCACATATTAGACAACCAAATGCACAAAGGTACTCATCATTCAATGGTGTTTTTTTTCCATGTAATAAATGTGGTCATAAGGCAACTGTGTAGGAGTACGATGAATCAATTTTTTGATTCCTTCTCTAGACAATGTTATACATGCAAGAAGATTAGACATAAATCTACTGAATGCAAATCTTAGGTAAGGATGATTAGTCAGGTGATAATGAATAGATTCAATCCAAGAATGAAAAATCAATCCTTTGATGGCTACTGCTATAATTGTAACATTTTTGGGTATAAAGAAAATCAATGCAAAATAAGGACTAATAAGAATCAAACAAGAGAGAGAAATGTTTTTTGCTACAATTGCAAAAAACTAAGACATATTTAAAAAGTGTGCAAAAGTAAAAAGGGAATGTAGACTGCTCTGGTGAAAGATGATGAACCAATGAAAAATATTGACAAAGAAGAGGTTAATCTGTAAATGAGCAAGATATGGATGAAAAAATAAGAATGAGAGTCTACTCATGCATCTGTACCCTCATCTAGTGTAGCTGATTCCTCTAAGAATTAGACCTAGCATGGTCTTAGGGGGAGCAATATCAGAAAATAGCTTAAACACCTTTGAAATATGGCGTTTCAGAGGCTGACACATTAATGTGATGTAAGGAATATCTGGACAGAGGTGATGCAAAATAAATTGGAAGAAAAAGAGAGAGCATGTTATTTTGTGGAGTGGAAGAAAAGTTTGTTAGCTTTTTGTAATTAATGTGATTTAAGGAAAAATGGTTTATAAATAAAATTCTCCAAATCATTTTGATTGTCTAAAAGAATTTGAAGGACTTGAAGAGCGACTTGGAGTGATTTTGAAGTGAATTGAATCATATTTAAGAAGATCTTTGTGGGCTCTCAAAATCAGGCGATGAAAGTTTCTCTCTCACAGTCTTCAAGGAAGGTAAAAGAAGAACCTTTTGTTGAATTTGAAGAAGTTAAGTGCTATAATGGAAATTTCTAATAGAGGATCAAGTGGAAATATCCCACTAAAGTTAAAAGGAGTCGAGATGGATGAATTCGATCATTGAAAGATAAAGAAAATGGAATTAGGTTTAAAATTGATTAATTTATAGATTATAAAAAGCCTAGGTTTGGATTTGTGGGGATAATTCCCTTAGATTATTGATAGAGAATTCATATTGTTCCTTTCAAGTAAATTCAAGGATGGTATTATTGTGTTGGATATATCCCATCCCGTCATGAAAGAATTGACTGAGGCTGTCAACGGGTTATGTAGCATTAGAGACCTTCCCAGAAAGAAGACCATAAAATACAAGGAAGTGCAGGAGCTGACCGAGTTGACAAAGATCCCCAAGCATTGATAATTGATACTATTTTTGATTCCTCGGTTAGGTATGTTGTGTATGGAATTTCCTATAAAATTTATTCTATAAATTGAGATGGCTCTACTTCATCCATTGTCATGTCACTAGTGCACAAAATGATAAAAGAGAATAAGAAGTGTAATCTGTGTGGATTGATTCTGTAAAATATTACCAAAAAAATACTGATGTCATTGGTAGAAGGATACCCTTTCTATTTTGGGTCCTTTCTTATATGTCTGGTACTCTATTTTCTAGATTTATTACTAGGAAAGAAAGATGTTAAGTGGGAATCCAAGATTCTCATTGCAAGACAAATATACAGATATTTGGAAGGCTTGGAAGATAAGGTAAGTGCGTGTAAAATATTTTTCCTATCTTTGCAAAAATATATGTGCTCCGGTTTGGTTATGTCTAGTCGATTTGAGGAAGGTTCTTCCTTTGAACCAAATTAATTGGAAGTTTTCATTAATGATTCCCCTCTGGAATCGAAGAAAATAAAAGTTGTCACTAAAAACATCATTGTTATTCCAAAAGAAAAGGAAGAAGAAGAGGAATCTTTGCCTGGATCTAAATCCTCTAATCCAAAAGACATTTGGTCTATGTCATTTAAAGGGAAGATGAAGAAAATTCGTGAGTTGTGGAATAACACCTCTCCAGTTGACATAATCAATATTGATGATGCTCTATTTGAGTATCTACTTTGAAAAGGTATTGATGTATCAATTGTTTTTGATTCCTTGCCGGAGAATTTAGTTGAAGTAGGTGAAGAAAGAATGTTGCTTGAAGGTCTGGAAGGATGCAAGTTGGAAGCCTTTGTTGTAAAGAGATGTACTAAAGCTAATCAAAGGTTATCAAAACTTATCATGGATATGAAGGAATGCATCAAATAAATCTCAAATATCTACAAGTATTTTCTCTGGTGGCCTATTGCAGTTGACAATTTCTTAAGTAGGATTGAAGAAATTGAATTTGAGGTAAACAACATTGGAAAGAGCTTTGATATTTTTAAAGACAAAGAAGAAAAACATAGACTAAGAGTTGTTGAATTGCAAGATGAGTTGATAATTATACAGAGACAAAGAGATGATGTAGTAAAAACTTTCGGGCTTCTTAAATAAATTGTTGAGGTCCAATTAGATCATCTTTCTAGAATACTCATTGATGTAGAAGCTTGTGAAAGATAATTCTCATCTACAAATTGGTCATCTTCTTTCACACTATTAGCTCTATTGGAAAGCATATGTACAAGAATGGATTATGTAGTACTTGAATGGAATAAATTATATCCTATTATCAAAGAAAGGTACAAGAATTTATTTCAATTGAAAAGTGCCATTCTTACTTGAAGGAACTTTCAAAGATTGAATGTTTGAAAGTTTTGAAGTTTTGAAATTTTGATGGCTAGAAGATTCTGGAAGTTTTTTCGATGAATTGGAATTATTTCAAATGTCACCATGTTTACATTCCTTTTTTTTGGTGCCCTTTTCCATTGATGTCAAAGGGGGAGAGATTTGGAGAGATCGGGTGAGTTTTGAATTGGAATTTTCGCACATGTTTCCATCAATGTCAAAGGGGGAGATTGTTGGAAGAAAGGAGAAGATCAGTCTGTATATTGTAATTGATTTCATCATGTTATTTATGGTATCAGATTGTTCCAGTACCTTGAACAAGTTTACACCCTCCAATGTTTGATCCGATATTTTGGTCCACATATTCTCTCTGATAATCATTGTGGTTTAAGGTTTTGAGAAAAGGCTTATGATCACTAGGAGTGTGTATGTATGTATTCACAAATGATCATATGATTGGATTTCATTATTAGGTTAATCATGGCTGACCTAATAATCAGTTAATAGATCAACAAGAATTGTGGTTATATGTGTGACCTAGCTTTTGTCCTAGCTAACATAATATTGCATGAAAAATAGTCGAATTACTTTTGGAGAAGATATATATAAATCCAACAAGTTATATTTTTTGTAAATATGTATTGCATCCAATTAGGCCAACCTAATTGATGTGTGCAGATATATCAGGTATATATATAAGATGGTTTGTAGATGGATAGATGAAGAACTAAGAGCATATGAAAGTGTTGACATGTGAAGTGTGTGAAAAGAAGATTAGTCTGTTGTCGTGTGAGCGAATACTCTAAGAATCAAAGGAACTGAAACTTCACTTGTGGTGTAATTCCATCAGTTCATATTCTTGTTGTAAGCCATTTTATTTCTATAATCTCTATAGGTAGTGAGGCTCCATGTTTGGATAGTGATTCCTTGTAAGTAGTTAGATTTTGTATCTAGCAGTGAGCCTCTTTTTTAACCGGTATTGAAATAACTATATATATTGTGTGCTAATTGTCACCATGGTTTCTCCCTTATTGGGTTTTACACATAAAAATATTGTGTTCCTGTGTTGTTTGATTCCATGCTTTGTTCTTCCTCTTTTATGTTTATGCATTAAATAAAATGATGGTGTTTGTTCAATAAGTTTTAGAGGATATTGATTCACCCCCCCCCCTCTTAGTATCTTGAATATTCAACAAGTATTTCCTAAAAGTGATGGGAGCTAAGTTCTCTCTTACTTGCAAAAATCTCTCATGTAGCCCTTTCTCAATTTTAGCATCAAAGTCATACTCAATGTTGAATTCAAGATTGTGTATCTTCATTTCCATCATCATGAGATAGGTTGGAATCCTCTCTTCAACATCTATTCTAAGAACTTGGAAAAAAGAAAAATAAGTTCTTTTGAATTATACTTGGAAGTCTTCTATGGAAAAGGGCTCAATTTGGGAGGGAGAGATAGGCATCCTCCTATTGTTTACACCCCTATTGATGTGTAAAGGAAGTTCATCACTCCTATAGGTTTTTATCATTCTCCTATAATCCCCCTCACTTATGTCCAAGTCAATCTTAGTGATAAATTTCTTGTTTAACATAAAAAACCCTATAATTGCTTCTTTAGTCAGCACCACTAATGGTGAACCATATGGAATTCTTATAGTCCTAGTTGCTAGGTGATAATAATGTGCAGATACTTTAATAAACTCAACATCTATGAAGACATTTGGGACTATCAATTTGGCCAAATCTAACATCCAAGGATTCAAAACTGGAATCTTGTCATCCCTTTTTTCATAAAAGTACCAAAATAGATCCAACCTTGAGATAGTGATAATTATGTCTCTACATCTATAGGATTTATCTCTAAAAACGGTTTTGAATCATTTATTTATAGAATTAGGTAACACAACTAAAATGGATTTTTGTAGGGACCTCTTCTCTCTTTTATAAACTATGGACTCTTCCTTTTTACTCGTGAGTTGATTTATTTTGGGTGGCATGATGAAGAATTTCCTCCTACTTAATTTCTTTAAGTGTCTATTTGTAGAAGCAAAATTAGTTCTTATACACTTGCTATAGAGGATTTCTATGAACTTACCTAGTGAAATAATAGTTGCAAAGTCTTCCCACTTGAGCTCCCTTACCTTTAGTACTCTAAGATGTGTGAATGATTTCCAAAATGTCATCGAGTACTAAGTAATATTTTTTGTTGAGCTTGGTCACCTAACTATTAATAACAATTCAAGCAAAATATTTCAGAATCTACCCATATTTCAAGTTTGAATACATGCCTTTGATCTTGGGAAATCCAATGGTCTAATAAACTAATTCTTTGACATATTGTATCGTAGTACCACTTTTTCATTTCAAGACTATTGTGGGATAGCATTAGTAGTACTACCACCTCGTGCACATCCCTTTTGGACTCTTGTAGAATGGTGGGTTAATTCTAGCGATTGAGTGATTGTTCACCATCATAGTGCTCTGTCATATAAAGACCACTGTGGGGTAGTGGTATGGTAAGGCTAGTAGTACCACCACCCCACACACACCCCTTTGGAATACCATTGGAAAATAGGTTAATTCTAGGGGATGAGTGATTGTTCACCACCATACTATAGTGCCACTATTTACCCCTTGTGGGGATGTGGTTTAATTTAGTTGTTAGCATGTTCTCAGTGACACCCCATGGTATTCATATTTGGTTTCCACAATATTGCAGTAAGCATTTGTACATTGAACTATATGTCCTGCCATCCTATGCATACCTCTATTGATTGATGTGGTAGTACGGTAATGGATTTTATTATGAATGTACTAGTTTAGATATCATTTTATTAAAAAGATTGAACAATTTTCTAATTTGGCAGTCTCTCAATTTTAGTTTTCAGTGTCAGTCAGACCTAAGATATCAGTTTTGTTGGTGTAATTAATTATTTAATTACACTTTATTAAGTTTTCTTAGGTAATAATTAGTTTACTTAAATAATAGGTAAGCTTTATTTATTTGAGCTAATTTTAGTTCAAAATTAGGTTTTACCTTTAGGGTTATGCATACATTGCTTTTATAAAGAAATTCATCTCTTGTAATTTCTAAATTCCTGAATATTATTCATTTGCACATCTTCATGCAAATTTCTATTTCTTTTTTTGGTTTTCATGTTTGATCTTGGTTTCTAACATGGTATTGGAGCCTTGATTTGCAACCCCTTCTTAGGTTTTGGAGAAATACATTGCAGAGATTGTTCAGAGTTCCTCAAGGGTTTCATACCTTGAGCTTATGTATGAAGCATTTTCGATCCAATCGAGCATCTCCATTGGATTCAAAGCACTGGAAAAAGTCAGGATTGGATTTTGTTTCATTGAATTTGGTCATCGTTGAAGAAATCTGTGAGGGTTTCAATCTCAATGATTTTTTGCAAGATCTAGGGGTAGCAAATTTTTCGGGGCACTTTGGGCACAAATGGAGGTCACCATCGCGTTCATAGTGGCCAAAAACCCTAAGAACGCTTGTCGTTTTGTCAATTTTGGAGTAGTTGGTTTTTGAGGCAAAATTGTTTTCCCAGGGAGGTCGTACGACCTCCCTAGCATGCACTCTGAGGTAGAAAAATAAACAAAATAATCAAAACCTGCACTTTAAAAAGCACAACTAGTTCAAATGGTGAGCATCATTGCTTCAGCACCTAGTGGCCACTAGTAGCGATGGCCCCAGGCAGTGCCACCCTTCCACTGTCGTTGGCCTCTTCAACTCCCACGGGCCCCTTCAACACCTACCAAAAGCCCTATGGGAAATTAAGAGCTATGCACCTAGCCCTTGGCCACTTTCAGCCTCACTTTCAGTCACATGGGTGACCAAGGGCTCTGTCCCTACCTCCTTCCCGCCAGTGCCTGGTCATGCACAAGATCAAGGGTCAAATTTGTTTTAGCCCCCACGGCTACATGCATGCCTTATTGGCCAAATCAGAGCACTTTCACCAAATCAAGAATAGCGTTTGTGTATGGAGTTAGTTTTTCACAAACGGGATACCATTGGAATGTTGGTTTTGAGCTCATTTTGGCGGTGCAAGTATATTTTCCTGATTTTTCTCTAGATTTATTTTGTAGGCCTTTGAAGTTAGATGAAGTAGTTTTAACTTCGGAGGGCATATCTTTTGACTCTGTTATCCATTTTTTACCTTTCTTGCAACATCAGAAAGATGATTCAGTCCTCTACATAGATATGAGGTCTTTATTTTAATCATGGAGGCAGATGTGAACATTGGTTTGTGCATGCACTCTTTTTTATTTTCATGCAGTAGGTTTGCATTTTGTCTTTCATTTATGCATGTTTTTCATGTTCACCTTTTACAATCATGGGGTATTGTAATAAATGAACTTATATAAAGTTCCATCAAGGTGAGTTATTGCATAATAATCTAATTAGAGTGTAGTTGTACTTTGATCTCATTTTGTATTGATGACAACTTGCATGAGTTGTATCTAGATTCTACTGTTTCTTTTGGCCACATCTTGCTCATAGCTTGACACATTTTGGTTCGCATCGGTTCACATCTTAGTTTGAGAGCCATTCATTTTATGGTTAATGCTCTAGAATCTTCATGGTACTTTCTCTTATGGATTAGTTTTAGTCACATTTTGGCATCGACATCGAGATACTCATAGCTTCTAGATTCTTTCATCATATCATTCCCTCTTATGGGGGCCATCATTTATGCATCTACTGTTGCTTCACATATTCTAGGGTTGTTCCAGTTTGTGAGTTTTCTAGTGTTCCTTGGCATCGATTCTATTATTGCATTATCATGATTCCACCTGAGTCCTTTAGTGACTCTCATATCGTTTCTTGTAAATAGAGGTATCTTTCCTTGCTTTCTAGATTTAGGATTCTAGTGTTACTCCATAATTTTTCTTCCAGTGCTTCTTTGCAATAGGTCATCTCATTGAGGGGGGGGGATTTGTCCCACTGGGTTTTCTCCTTTTTCCCATTCATTGTATGTGTACATGGGTACCTAACATGTCCTTATAGTCGGGACCCATTCATGCTTTCATGCATTCATGCATTCATCCTAGCATTAGGTGCATGCTTATTTAGTCTCCCTAAGTTGCACTTAAGGGGGAGTGTTGGTGTAATTAATTATTTAATTACACTTTATTAAGTTTACTTAGGTAAAAATTAGTTTACTTAATGAATAAGTAAGCTTTATGTAGTTGAGCTAATTTTAGTTCAAAATTAGATTTTACCTTTAGGGTTATGCATACATTTCTTTTATAAAGTAATTCATCTCTTGTAATTTCTAAATTCTTGAATATTATTCATTTGCACATCTTCATGCAAATTTCTCTTTCTTTTTCTATTTTTCTCTTATGGAAGGCATTTTACGGTTTGCATGTTTGATCTTGGTTTCTAACAATTTCTTTGTTCGTAATGAGTAGGCTTAGTTCACCTAATGTTTTTTTATATTAAGTATAGAGGAAACATTATATACAAATTACATTCTAAGAGTTACCTCAAAGATATAGACCCTAGGCTACCCCTTATTATAGCATGTGAATAACCTATTTCTTTTTACATCATATTAGCAATGCTATCCCATTTGCATCATCATATCAGGTAACACCTATACAAAATCCCTAGACAAGTATATAGTAGTAACCATTACATGTATACATACAAGTATATATTAGTAACCATTACTTTTATATAGATAAGTATATCATAGTAACATTAGAAAAGTATACAAAAATGACAACCCTTGTTTCCCAACTATATGAGTTACCCAATCCTTCTAGCACACCTGTAGCCACTATGCTTATCTGCATTCTTTAGCAATAGTAGTGCCTTTGTTGCTATTTTTTCCTCTTCAGATTGTCTTTGTGTCTTATCCGAGTTCACCTAATGTTAATATATCTATATGTTTTGTTAAATCACAAATGTTCATTATATGTTAGCATCTAGAAAACATATAGGACATACAAGAAAATAAATTCTAACTAAAAAATAAATTATTTCAAATTTTCAACCAAAGTAAGAAAACTAATAAGAATGATTGAACCTAACTTTAAATGCACTTCAAATCAGTAGTGAACATCTTAGGTTTTGTATACAATGTACTAGCAGAATAGTGATGATTACAATTAGAAATGTATTAGCAAAACTACAATGAATAAACATACCTATACTCAGATCTTTATTACATTCAATAATAAATTACACCATACATCTAACCAAAGTTTAGGTGACAAGCTAACCTCTTAAGGTGACAAAACATCATCATAATCATCTGTATTGCAAAAAAAATTAGAATCCTGATCATTTGTGTCAACATTTGCTTGATTTTCTTCCTCATCCTTATTTGTGATATGCAATGCATTCTTTCTCCCAATCTATTCATTGGTAACCAAAATGTATTCTTCAAACACTCCACCATCATCTTTATCCACTTATTTGAATGTTTCTTGTAAATTAACATATTTCCCATTAAGTATTATATCAACAACTTCCATGAATTTTTGTTTCGAACAAGACTCTCTTTGCATGGCATATGACCATCTTGAGCTTCTTACATTATCAATTAGAAATGATTGGTTAATTTTGAAGATGGGTAACATATGACTCATCTGTCTTTGATAAAAATTGTCTTCTATTTTCCCATACAAATCCATACGCATCAAATTGTACTGTAGATGGTCATCTATCCACTTACATTTTAATAATATAGGATTATTTTCACCATAGTCCACTAGAATAAATTCTTGGATGAATCCAACATAAAATTTCTTCTCAAATTTGTGAATAAATTCAGCACTAACAACAAAATCAAAAATTTTCTTTCCTTTGTCTTTTTATTCCACTCTTAAATGAATACCATAGGCCCACATTCCACAAAAATGTGTAGCCCATAAATGTGGATATTGTGAAAGCTCACTTTACTCTATTTTTATATCTTGACCTTATTTTGCATCATTGATTGCATTAGAAATACATTCTTCAAATTTTGGAAAAGAATCACCTCCAATCAAATCAGCATGACATTTTCACTTTTCATGTCGGTGTTGCATCTAATCTTGATTGTCTTCTTCATATTTTCTATATAGAATATTAACTACAAAGTCATATTAATAATATAAATGTGTAAATGTGATTACATAAATTATTGTGATATTTGTTTTTACCTACACAATTTATCGAAAGAAGATGTGTTTTGAAGAATATAGGCATGTACCACACTTCTTTCTTGATGTGATAGATTGAAGTGGCATCCATTGCTTTTTAATACTTCACCTGAAACTGTCTCTTCTTCATCATCATCCCATACATGTTGATTAACATTTTAAAAAAAAAAATTCTTATATTCTATGCAAAATCCCATGGCCTCTTGCATTGAATATTCCTTAGACATGTTGCCTTCTAATTTTTCCCTAGTATGAACATTTTTTTCCAAAACCTTCATATATCATTCTATAGGATGCATCCATCTTGTTCTTATTGGGCCACAATGCTTTAGTTCATATTGTAGATGTATTAAAAGATGCATAGAAATGTTAAATATTGTTGGTGGGAATTCCCGTTCCAATAGACAAGGGACTTCAACAACCTCCTCCGTCAAACAATCAAAGTTTGAAGGATCTAATAGATGTAAACTCATTCTCTTTAATATTAGGCCCAACCTTATAACTACCAATCTTGACCCATTTTCCAAACGTAATATATTTACCACAATAGGTAAAATATTCTCCATTATGACATGATATTCATGGGTCTTGAGGCCTCTTAAGCCATTAATGTTAGTTTGGCTTCTAATACTACTACTTACATATCCAATGGGAAAGTGATTCTAATGCATCAATCGTAAGAATTGTGCACATTGTTCCTTTTTCCAAACATTAAAGTAGCACTGGGTTTTCTATATTTTTCATCATCATATTTTTCAACCCAAATATTTTGACGAATCTTTAGTTGTCAAAATCCTCCACATGATGATATAGAATAAAAAAAACCAAAAAGAGTTTCTATAACAACATGGGCTATATTTTTCTCAGTATGCATAAATTCAATAGTATGCCTAATTGCTATATCCTTAAATTATGGAAACTTATAGAATATGCACAACCTTTTTACATTTCTTTGATTAAATGGATCATATCTACTACCAACAATCCCATCATTTTCAATAAATGATATTCTTTCTTTTTTCCATTTTCAACAATGTAATCACCTGTTATTAGCAATGGTTCTTCACAATTCTCTTCTTGACGATTGAACCATGTTTTTTGTTGATGATATGGATGATCCATTCTAAGGTAAGCATGATGCCCATAATAAATACACCTACGCAAAATTCTTTAGTGCCTCACAAAATCCTTAAATTTGCAAGCAAGTCATCCATAGTATTCATGAGCATTGAGACCAGATAATGTGCCATATGCAGAAAGATCATAAATCATAAAAAATAAGGAATATCTTAAAGTGCATTTTATTGAATGACCATCCCTTAAAAATTGAATTTCTTCAATTCCTTTCCACAATTACATTAGATCATCATATAATGGCTCTACGTAAGCATAAATTGTATCTAAAGTCACACTTTTATTTCTTGGTATAATCATTGATAGAATTAAGAAAAATGGTTTAGTTGTTAGACTTGGAGGAAAGTTATAATTTATTAAAAATATTGGCCAAGTTTACCATTTAGTAATTTTAATTGAGAATGGGTTCACCCCATCTAGAGCCAAACCCAACCTTATTATATGAGGATCTTGAGAAAAATCAGGCCATCTATTATCAGATTTCATCCACGTCTTAGAAATAGACACATGTCATTATTTTCCATTAGTGCTCTTATTTTGGGCATGCCATTGCATAAGTTCAACAATGTCTCTATACCTATATATTTGGAGTAATATTGGGATTACTGAAAAGTGATGAAGAACCTTTCTAGGAACCAAAACTAATTTCAACCCTTTTCTATACCTCGCTTCATGACATTTCAAACATTCAATCTCAAGTGCAAGATTCTTGTGCAATAATACACAACCATTCACACATGTGTGGATGTTTTCATACCCTAAGCCTAGCTTAGTGATTGCCTTTCCACATTGACTTTGTTTTGTTGGAAATATAGAGTCAGGTGGTAACAATGAGCTTAATAATACCAATAACTAATCTACACTCTCATTTGGACAACCAAACACCACTTGCAAGTTAAGAATTTAAAGGATTATTGTCAAATTACTTAACCTACAATTAGCATACATAGGATTTGAAGCATCCTCCATCAACTTGGCCCAATCATCGTTTAGACCCTCATTCAACATTATTTCAACTTCAAATGATTCATCTAACATTGTTGCCTCTTCATCTATGTTTGATGCCATTTCATTTATTTTTGGTGCCACTTCATCTATATTCTTTTCCTTTTCATCTCTCATAGTATACCATTCTATCATATCTTCATAATAATTGACATTCTAAGGGCTTATACAACTATGCCCATATATTTTCATATGTTGATAAAGATGACATTTTTTTTCACCTTTCCACCAAGACAAAAATTGCACAGACATAGATATTTGTCGATGTCCCTCTTATCAGCTATTCTCTCATCAAATGCATGGTACTAATTCATTGTCAACCTTCAACATTGATTGATTTGTAATGGTCTACATGCAGCAACAAAAAATTATAGACTAAGAGACAAAAACAAATTTAATTGAAATGAATTTCCATAGCAATAGAGTTATATAGAGTGAATAAAATAGAGAGTTTAACTAGTGGATTGTAAAAAATATATTTTTGTAGTTTATATTCAAATTTCTGATTACATTGCTTTACACATCTATCAAAATCAAAGCATTACATCACATTGCATAACTAATAACTAGATGCTAATAGATGAAAAAAATTCAATTAAAATATAGTTTTTACAAAGTCAACCTAAGTAGTTATGCAATCACTTCATATTGCATAACTAATAACTAGGAGCATCTGCCAATTGCATTTGCTTGTCATGGTATTCCATGAGACCACATTTCTTTGAGGCATTTTTTCAAACAGTTCACTATCTTGTCTATGCTCTCACATTTTTTATACATATTGTCCACCAAAGCATTTTATCAGACATTTCAATATCGTTTTACTATGACTAAAATCCTAAAATAAGTTCTTTCAAAGAAGCTATGAATGGATGGAAATCATAATAGTAATTAATATCATAAACAAGGCAGTGAACTAGTTGAAAAAATGCTTCAAAGAAATGTGGTCTCATGGTGATGGAATAACATGACAATCCATACCAATTTTCTTGTCATTGAATTCCATCACCATGAGACCACATTTCTTTGAGGAATTTTTTCCAAAGTTTATTGCCTTGTCTATGCTACCAAATTTTTCATACATGTCTACCAAAGAATTTTATCAAACAATTCATTGCCTTGCTGCTATGGCTAAAAGCCTAAAATTGGTGACTTAAAAAAATCTATGGATGCTTGGAAAAAATCAATCAAAGAATAATAATAAGAAAAAATATATGGTCTCATGGTTTTTTGCAACAAAAACTAGCTGATTTTATTTGCATTTTTTTGTAAGTTATAAACACATTTTTTTGGCAATTTTTCTATTTGAAATGGGGAAAAATCTCTATGGTCAATTTTGTGAATTTTTTAATTATATGATTCACATAGTTAGTGAAAAGAGTAGTGCTCATGAAGGAATGGTAAAGATGTTTAGATCCTTTGAATTATACCTGTACTATGCAGTGACATTGAATAATTCAGCAAACCATTTTTTCTTCATAGTACAACATTTTCTTATGAAATAGTTGGCTAAGACATATCTTGTTTCAACTGACCACCCTCTCATGAAATATCATTCATATTATAATCTTGCAGGATATTATCATAGTAAGGGTGATCATGACACCACTGGCCACTACTACATAATATCAGTCAAGGAAAGCTAGAGGCCATAGGATTTTGTGGATAGGTTCAATTAAATCTAGGAGATCTTAATAGTTCTCCCTCAAACTTTGAAAAGGTTTTGGAGGTCCACCCTAAGAACTGTGAGAGCTTAAAAGTTGTAGTCCATATATATGCTCAGCAAGGGTAGGAAAAGAAGGCTTTAGAAATTTTAAGAAAGGATTTGGGTGAGTTATTAATATCGATAGATCCCAGTGAGGCCTTAGATTCTCTTAAGAAAAAAAATCTCTTCTGAAGAAGAGCAAAGAAGTACACATTTAATTGTTAAAAAACATTGGGGTTCTTAATTTTGAGCATGATGAACTAGAGTTGGCTCAACAAAATTTTATGGAGGCATCAAGAAATGGCATTTAGGTTGAATTCATAAATAAAATCTCCAATACCAATTTTGTAGTTTTTATGTGTTCTTTAAGGATATGGAATTCTTCCATCAACTATATGAAGGTGGTGTTTCACTTGTGTTACCATGGGATAAATTCATAGCACTATTTAATCTTGCTAGGTTGTTTGAACAACTACATGATACTGAAATAGAAAATCTTGTATGCAGGCTAATATTGTTCAAGTTTCTTGATTATGTGGATGCATACCTATGTCTTGCAGCCATGTCTTAGGCTCAAAATGAGATCAAACTAAGCCTTGAATTGGTTGGGGATGCACTTAAGGTGGATTAAACTCATAAAATTATTTATGTATGCTTGGAAACATGGAAATAAAAATAGATGACTGGCTTAAAGAAAAAGAGATAATTAAAGTAGCACACCAACTTGTCTTAGTTGATGAAGAAAAACTAAAAGCTTATGAAGAATGAAGGATTCAAATGAAAAGGAGAAAGAAAGAGGAAGACCTTCGATGGGTGATGCAACAAGAGAAATTTGAACATGTGAGGGAATTATAGAAGAGTAAATGTAAGGATGGGGATGATGATGATGATGAGGCTAGTCAATCTGAGAAGAAACGAAAGAAGGAAAAGAAGAAGAAAATAAAGGATAAGGAACACAAGGCTTATGATTCTTATATGGAGGAACCTAATGTTTCCATGGAAGATGAGGAAAATTATATGAGTGATAAGGTACTAGATGATACAAAAAAATTCCTAAGATATTCTTGTAGCTACAGGTCTAGAAGACTCTAATGATAGTGAGATAAATTCTTTAGTTTCAACAAAATCATGAAGGAGACATGTGTACTCTGATTCTAAAGATGATAAATGATTATAGAAATAGATTCTGAGAGAAGATTATCCATATGATTATTATGTCTAGGCTTACAGAGCTTATACCAAACCTAGCTCCTATTTTCCAAGAGAAAAATCCCCAAGGCCAATGGGAAATGAACAATGAGCATCTGAGTTTCAACTTGGTTTCATTTTAAAAAGGGGAAATTACATTGTACAAGGATTTTTTAATAGAAAAATAATTTAATCCACTTATCTGGGATTGTAAATTAAAAATAGATGAATTAATCTATTTTCAATTATAGGTTCTTTTAATCTAGAATCAAATAGAAAGATAAAGCATAATACATTGAAGGACACAAAAAATGTTCTAAAATAAAGACTAAAATAGGGTTTCCATAAAAACAAGGATGGGGAAAAATGAAAAGATAACATACAGATGATTCATTTGAGGTTTTTTACAAGATCTCATTTAACTATGTCAAATGGATTTGCAAGGGACAAAGCATATTTGATTGACTATAATTTTGAGGTAACTTATCTATCATCGTTGTATGCATCATCTTCTCTTGTTGCATTGTAGAAACATATTTCGAGAGAAGATGATGCATACAATGATGATGAATAAGCTACCTAAAAAAATTATTGTATAAAATATGTTTTGTCCCTTCTCAATCCATTTGACATAGTTAAATGAGATCTTATCAAAAACCTCAAATGAATCATTTGTATGTTACCTTTTCATTTTTCCTTTTTTTTTTGTTTTTTATGGGTAACCTATTTAAGTCTTTATTTTAGAATATTTTCTATGTCCTTCAATGTATTATGCTTTATCTTTATATTATATTCTAGATTAAAAGAACCTATAATTGAAAATAGATTAATTCATATTCCCAAATAGGTTGATTAAATTATTCTTCTATTAAACAAATCTTGTACAATGTAATGTACCCTTTTCAAAATGAAACCAAGTTGAAACTAAAATGCTAATTTTTCATTTCCCATGAGCCTTGGGGATTTTTCTCTTAGAAAATAGGAGCTAGGTTTGGTTAAAGTGCAGGAAACCTAGACATCAACATCATATGGATCATCTTCTCTCAGAATATTTTTTTGAAATGGTTCATCATCTTCAGAATCAGATTATGTATGTCTCATTCATGATTTTGCTGAAACTGGAGAATATTTGTCTCCATCATCAGGGTCTTTTAGACCTATAGTTGCAAGAAGATCTTGGGGATTTTTTGTAGTATCTTGTGCCTTCTAACTCAAGATGGTCTTAGTGTCATAAAAGGGGCCACTTGAGTGTTGGCACAAATTCTAGGAAATATTTATGCTACAAATGGGGTAGCCATTGTGCTACTTGAAACAGGTCAATTTGATATTGCAAAGGATTTTTTTATACAAGTACAAGAAGCTACTGTAGGAAAAATCTTTGTTTAGATGTCTGATGTGTGGGTAAATCTAGCACATGTTTAATTTGCACAAGGATAGTTTGCACTTGCAGTGAAAATGTATCAAAATTGTTTGAGGAAATTCTATTTTCGCACTGACACCCAAATATTATTATATTTAGCTCAAACACATTATGAAACAAAAAAGTGGTAAGAGTGTAAAAGAACATTATTAAGAGTAGAAGATTGTAACTACTATAAGTTTCCAATAAAAAATCTATAGATTTGGTGTTTAATGTAATGACGGTTTTGAATCACCTCTTAATTCACTGTAGAGGGTGTCTCCAAATTAGACTTTGTTGCACACTTCAAGTAATTTGCAACAAACACTAAAGTTCTCTCCTACCTTTTCAAAATTCTCTAGGTCCTCTCCAACAATCTGTATTGCTCATGCAAGTGTTCAAACTTGAAACTCCTAGTGTAGTTCGCATGCCCAACTCATGTAACTCAAAACCACACACCTTAGTGCTAGGATAACCAACTACAACAAAAGAATGAATCCAGGTCTAGAATGAACACAAATGAACATAAATTCATGAATCATGCCAATAATTTGTTGAATGTTCAAAATACTAAGAGGGGGGTGAATCAGTATCTTCTCTAATTCATTGAACAAACATCATCAATTAATTCAATGCATATAGTAGATAAGATAAAGAACAATGCATTAAATCACACAACACATGAATATTGGAGTTTTACGTGGAAAACCCAACGAGGATTATCTCACTATATATATAGGTGTTCCAATACTAGATACAAAAGAGGCTCACTGCCAATTACAAAAGCTAACTATTTACAAGCACACATTGTCCAAATAGGGAGGCTCAATGCCTACAAAATATCACAGAAACAAAAATGGCTTACAACCAAAATATGAATAGATAGGGTTACACCACAAGTGCAGATTCAGTTCCTTTGATGCTCAAAGAATTCACATGCTAGAAGACTAATCTTCACTCTTCTTCACATTCATATTCTATTCACACACTTCACACATATCAACAAACTTTTTCTTTTCATTTATAAACCATCTTATATATATCTAATATATCCACAAACATCAATCAGGTCGGCCTAATTGGATGCATTACATATTTACAAAAAGATAAATGTCAGCTTCATACATAGCTTCACCAGAAGTAGTTCAACCATGTGGCACACTATATCATGTCAACTAAGACCAAAGATAGGTCACATATATATTTTCAATACATGTTAAACCATTAACTGATTATTAGGTCGGCCAGGGATAGACTTAATAAAAAAATGCAACACTATACTGATGCCAACTTTCCATACAATCATATGAGCATACAAAAATACATACATACAAACTTCCAATGTACATAAACCTTTTCCCAAAAAATTGAATAATGACAATCACCAGAGGGGAAATATGGACCAAACACTAGAGGATGTAGACTTATCCTTCATAGTGGTTTAGGGTACCAAACCAATCTGATACCTTAAACAACATGGTGATATTCTCCATTCTTCCAACAATATCCTCCTTTTTGATTGATGGAAATATGTGCTAAGAAAAAATATGTATCCAAAAATATCCCAATAATTTTCTCCAAATCTTTCCCCCTTTGACATCAACAGGAAAGGGCGACCAAAATAGAAAGGATTTAAATATATGTACATGGTGATATTGTACCTTAAAAATTCCAAAACTCCAACGCTTCCAAAGAAAATACTTCCAAAATCTTTTGGACATTCAAAACTTTTAAAGCCTTAAGAAAGCTTTCACAATCTTTCAAATATTCAAACTTTCAAAAATCCTTCTTTGATTATCAACTTTTCTCCTCACCTTGTTTAATTTCCTTTTTAACTTTTCTTTTCTCTCCTCCTTTTGTTGTCAGAATAGAAAAACAACAAAAAAATGAACATTCAGGATTCAAGTAAAAATGACACTCTTCACCTGAAACATTTCTTGTATCTTTCTTTGATAACTAGAAAGATATTCTAGTAAAATATAGTAGAATCCATTCTCATGCACATTCTTTCCAACAAAGCCAATAATGTGAAAGAAGATGACCAATCCATGGATGAGTACTGACTTTCACAATCTTTTGCATCATTAAGTATCCTAAAAAGATGGTCTAATCGGACCTCAACAATATCCTTAAAAATCCAGAAGGTTTTCACATCTTCTCTTTATCTTTGAACAATGATCAAATCCACTTGCAATTCACCAACTTCCATTATTTGTTTCCCTTGTTTGTATTCAAATATTTCAAAGTTCTTTCCAATGTTGTTCACTTCAGATTTAATTGCTTCAATCTTACTTCTAAAACTGTCAACCACAACAAACCACCAGAGACAATACTTATAGATATCTAACATTTCTTTTGATGCATTCATTCATCTCATTGATAAGTTCAAATAACATATTCTTAGCTTTAGCACATCTCTTTTCAACCATGGCTTCTAACTTACATCCTTTTGAACCTTCCAATAACATTATTTCTTCAACAACTTCAACCAAATTATCTAACAAAGAACAAAAACACTTGATACATCAATACCTTTTCTAAGTAGATACTCAACTAGATCATTATTGATCTTGAGTCTATCTGAGTCTTTCCACTAGAGAAGATGCATTCCACACTTTACTAATTTTCTTCATCTTTCCTTTAACTAAGATTGTCTGGATGTCATCTGGATAATTGGATTCAGATCCAGGCTAAGATTCTTCTTCATTTTCCTTTTCTTCTAGAATTATAATGATGTCTTCAATGATAGCTTTTTTCTTCTTAGATTCTGGAGGAAAATTACCAATGAAAAATTGCAATTCCGTTGTTCTGAAGGATGAACCCTCCTCAAATTGACTAGACACAATCATACCGGAGAAGATATATTTTTGCAAAGATAAGAAAAAGGCTTTACAAGAACTTGCATTATCCTCCATGCCTTCTAGATGTCTATAGACTTTTTTTCCAACGAGAATCCTAGATTCCCACTCAACATTTTTCTTCCCCGATAATGATTCCAAAAATTAGAATATTAGACATGAAAGTAAAGACCCAAAATGGAAAGGGTATCCTTCTACCAACAACATTCATATATTTTCAGCAAGATTTTCAAAAATCAAGCCACATAGATCAAATTGCTTATTCTCCTTTACCATTTTATGTGACAGATACATGGCAATAGCCAAAGTGGAGCCATCATGATTTTTGAAATAATATTTATAGGAGACACCATACACAACATACCTTATGATGAGGTTGAAAATAGTGTCTATCAACAAAGCTAGAGGGTCTTTGTCAATTCCTATCAGATCCTCCACTTCTTTGTACTTTATAATTTCCTTCCCAAGGAGGTCTCCAATGCTACATAGCCTAGTGTCAACTTCAATTGCTTCCTTCATAATTGTGTAGGGTTTGTCCAAAAAAATACTACCATCCTTGAATTTACTCAAAAGAAACAAGATGAATTCTCTATCAGTAAACCAAGAGAACTTCCCACAAATCGAAGCCTAGGGTTCTTACATTCTGCAAATTGTCTAACTCCAACCCTAATTCCATTTTCTTTATTCTTCGATGATCAAATTCTTCCAGTTCCACTCCTTTTAGCCTTAGTGGGATTTCCACTCGATCCTCTATTAAAAGATTCCATCATAGCACTTAACTTCATAAAATTCAATAAGATTTTCTTCTATTACCTTCCTCTATAGCTATGAGAGAGAGAGAGAAAAATCTATCACTTGTTCTTGATTATTTACAAATATCTCTCATAGATGCTCCAAATAGCTTCAAAATCTCTCCAGGATAGTTCCAAGT
The DNA here is from genome assembly GCA_007115665.2 of Sequoiadendron giganteum. NCBI lineage: Eukaryota > Viridiplantae > Streptophyta > Pinopsida > Cupressales > Cupressaceae > Sequoiadendron > Sequoiadendron giganteum. Next base: position 259,982,430 of record CM021104.1, on the reverse strand, counting down.
CACTCTTTGAATTATTCAAATTCTTAGGTGATCAAAAATAACTTGTAAACCTTTCTTTATATACCACCGCTTTTCCATAATTTGCATTAATTGTAATAAGCTTCAAAAAGTTGATAAAAACCTTCTTCCACTACACTAGGAAACCCTAATTCACTCCGCAGAAGAACATGCTTGAACTTTTTCTTCCAATTTATTTTGCATAACCTCTTTTCATCCAATTCTTACAAAATATCCTTGTGCCAACATCTGACACACCATATTTCCAAGGGGTTCAAAAAAAAATTCTATTAAGGCTCCCCCTAAGCAAGGAAAACTTTAGTGGAAAATCTTCACCAAGTGGCGAATATTTGAAATTGGGACCTCCGAAAATGGTGAATAATAGAAGCTAGAAAGGATGTCGAATCGCGAGGATTTTACAAAAAAAAAAAATTGTCTCGATTAATTTTCCAATGCATTATTTTTTAATGATGCATCATCAGAATGGATTCACCAGTAGTTTATATTATAAATACAAATATTACTTATATTCACCAGTATTTTTATATTCTTACAATTAATTTTTGGGAAATATCGTCGCTAATAATAGTTTACCATTTCATTTTAGGGATATTTTAGCCTTGAATAGGTTTAATATTTATTGCCATCGATCATCTTTTTAATCGAATGGATGCAAGTGAATTTTGCGAATTTATTTGCACATGCCTTTTAAAAAGGTTGTTGAGGCTTGAAATTTGTTTTGGGCCACACGATTAGATTTGATCATGTGGCCCAAAACAAATTTTAGGACTCAACAACCTTTTTAAAAGGCACGCACAAATAAAGTCACGGAATTCACTAAGTCATGAAATTCACTAAGTGCATATAAAATTGTTGTATCGGCAGGACATCCCTAAGTGTCCCACTGATGATGTTGAATCACACTAATATTCACTCATGAAATGAACTTCTAGCTGTCTGATTTAAAAGCTAATCGATGGTAAAATTTCAAGTTTCATTTAGTCTTAATTTTCAAGTGAGATTTTCTAAAAACACTTCATCCCCAGACCCCGCAAGGGGGCATTGCCCCCTCGACCCCCATAAGGGGGCTCTGCCCCCTTGACCCCACTGGTGGCTACCGCCCTCGAGCCCCTACTTCAATATTAAAAAAAAAACAAAAAAAATATGGGAGAACTGCTCCGACCAACTATGCAAATTTTTAAAGCAGAGATTCGCCATTGTAATTAATCTTTTTACTGATTGTTCACTAGGATTCACTAGTGTGATTATTTTATTTTACCAGTTATTCATTAAGATTCGCCAGGATTTTACACCTTTCCTAAGGGGTTTCTTAAAGTTATCCCTGCCCCTAAGACCATGCTAGGTCTAATTTCCAAAGGAATCATCTGCACTGAATGAGGGTACAAACACATCTGTTGTCTCTCATCCTTATTTCTTCTTCCATATCTTGCTCATTTCTTGCTTAATCTCATATTTTCCAATCTTTTTCATGGGTTCATATTCCTTTATCAGATCAGACTGCTTTCCCTTTTTACTTCTGCACACTTTTGAAATATCCTGATTTTTTGCAATTGTAGCAAGCATAATTTATTTGACTTGCTTGATTCCCATTAACCCTTGATCTACACTGATTTTATTTATGTCCAAAATTGTTACAGTTATAGTAACATCCATCAAAAGATTGATTCATTATACCTCCATTAAACCAATTCATCATCTCAGTTTTGCATTCACTAGTTCTATGTCCAATCTTCTTACATGCATAACATTGTCCAAAGAAGGAACAATAAAAATTGATTCATCCCACTCCTACACTTAATTGCCCTATGTCCAAATTTATTAGATGAAAAAAAAACACCATTGAATGATAGGTACATTTGAGCATTTGGTTGTTGGATAGTGGTCTTCTTTCTGGATTTCTTTTTTGCTTCCTTTTATCTTGAGTCTTCTGATTGTTTGCTGGATTTGAGTTCTGTATATTTTCACCAGCTTTATTACCTAAACCACCTTTGTCTTTAGAAGTTCTTTGTCCTGCTATCAATTCATCAAGCTTGGTGGAGCTTGTCTTGAAATTATCTTCACAAATTTTTTCTCTCTCCAAATCTTCTTTCAGATTCATCACTTCCTATTCAAGCCTTGAGCATACATCAGACTTACTTTATATCGATGTATTCAAACACTCCCCAACTCTCTTTTGTTCATCCACTTTCACCTTTAATCTGCTAATTTGTTCATTTTCTTGTTTTAGTTTCTTAGTCGCTTCTCTATATCTTTCTTTGAATTTCTTTAATTGCTCTTTCAATTTATGGATACATTCATTTACTTCATCAAGATTTTCTTTTAGATCTTTTTTTTCAATTTCAATCTTTTCAAGATATTTAAGAGAAGTCCTGAGCTCTTCTTTATCCATTTGTTCAATCTACAAGAACTTCCTCAAGTTTTTAGGCTTCTCTAGAGGAACCAGGATTTGATACCAATTTTTGAATGTTCAAGATACTGAGAGGGGGGGTGAATTAGTATATTCTCTAATTCACTGAACAAACATCATCAATTACTTCAATTCATATAACAAATAAGAGTAGGAACAAAGCATGAAATCACACAACACATAAACACTAAATTTTTGTGTGGAAAACCCAATGAGAGAAAAACTATGGTGAGGATTATCTCACTATATATATAGTTATTCCAATACTGGATACAAAAGATGTAATGCCCTGCCAAGTAACCCTAAAGGAAGTTGCAATTAACATCTTAAGCGAACCAATTTTTTTTTATAAAGTGCATTTACCATACACATTCACTTACTAATTAACAACAACCTCTAAGGCTACAAGGTTAGGATTACTTAAACCCACACATACATAATACATATAACCATAGCCTTATGAACTTTATGAAATCACCATCATACATCAAAAGAATACCACATAACATAATAAGATAATCAACCAAGATACAATCTCATAAACATTATCTTAATCCAATAGATACATCACTCATTCCCAGAATGAGGCAATAGTACTCAAGGTTATAACTACAAAATTCCACCTCATAATCATAAGAGGGATAAAATAACTTATACAAATTAAAATATTACAATGCAAGATAAAACAATGAGAACCACGAGCTGTTCATCTAGATGTCTCGCCACCAAGTACTAAAGATAGATGGGGACCCAACGGTTTTGGTGCATGTTCCACCCAACCAATGTGGTACCCGAAGGCCCACCCACCATGCTAGGAGATAGTAACAAAGTAACATGGACAAAGATTCTACTACCTCTAACCAAAGGCAGACTCAAACTAACTCATACTATTATAACCAACCAAATGAATTAACAAGTACAACTCATTCACCATACAAGTACGAATCAAGTACAACTCAAGTACAATACAAGTACAAATCAAATACAATACAAGTACAATACAAGTACAACTCCAACATCACTGACATAGGTCATATTGCTTCCAGACATAAAGTAAATCAAGTATATTCAAATAACCATACACATAAAATAATTAACAACAGTTGTCATAGATAGAGTGTCATCGCAAGGTTTGTCATGAGATCTCCTCTAGGCATTCTTCATAGGCTCCAGCACAAGTAATCATGATGGCCTCAACCGAATCCCGGCACTCATACTCACTCATGCGGAATCAACTACCTCTCGCAAGAGCAAGATAGTTGATCTTGCCATTCCAGACCTTCTCACTCATCCCAAGTCTAAACAAGCCCTTGCGTCTATGAGTGAGGATTAACTTATCTTGATTAATGTGAAGTTAGTTCTAATCTTCTAAGTACATTATTTTAATTATCACTTGTTTAAATCACTCCTGAAGGTTATCCAGTTTACCTCTTTGGGCTCTGGCGCCTAACAGAAGCCACTCTTCTATTCGACAACACACATCCAACAATCTACCAAGGGAACCACAAGTGCATACCAACTAGGCATCATAATCCACTCCAATACAAAGAGGATACAAATAATAGAAACTCACTCCAACATCTTGGAGGAAACAACACATAATCCACTCCTTTCACAAGAGGTACAAAATATCTCACTCCAAACATCTTGGAGGCAACAACACATAGTCCACTCCTTTCACAGGAGGCAACAAGATGAAACCACATAACAAGGTCACTCCATACAAGGAGACACGGATCCCATAATCCGCTCCTAAAACAAGGAGGTGCAAACATCCCCATTCATGAAAACCGGGTAAAACTGAGAAGACGCCATGCACTACCCAAGGGAAAACAACTGGATGGCATAAAGATTCAACAACCGTTATCCTCTAAGTTCTTCTGGAAGACTTATAATTGAGGACTAACATTAAATCCCAAAACCAACAATGCAACTTGACGACATAGCAACAAAAGCATTCAAGTCATCAATCAAATCTAATATTTGGATTTCCTAAATCCATACTCATTTAATAGGTAGTGTTGACAAAGTCAAAGACATGATAACTAGGTCATCTAAAATAATCATAACCCCTACTTCCCTTTTCATTATTGGAAATCTAAAACAATTAAACTTACTTCCCTTTACTGAATACAGAGAATTAAATCCTTTAAGATAATCATGAGGAATATACTACTTTTGGATATACTAAATCCATATCTCTTTCATAATCCAATCACAATGATTCAATTAATCTAAATAGAAATTAATAAATAACATAATTGATTACCTCATCAATAAAAATAACTTCTAAATTTATTTTTAAATCGACACAAATCCATGCAAGTAAACATTTTCCATTTCCTAACCAAAACTTACATCTCATTCAATTTTCTATTTAAAACATTCAATCATTTTAATATAATAGCATATTGTTTCTCCATCCATTTTCCATATACACTAATCAATCCATTTTTAAATCTCTATTCAATAATACATTGCATGCATCTCATTAAAATAAAATACGATAATGAATTTTACACTGAATATATATATATATATATATATATATGCTCCATATTATATAGACACCATTAATATTCCATTCACAATGACTAGATTACTCTATGGAACTAAATAACACATAATAACTATTTGCCTTTTTCAATATAGTTAGTTCCTAAATTTACTTCTAATGCAACCTAACACTATTGCAACCAATCTTTTTCAATTTTCTATCTGGAGTCTATGACTCATCAACTATCCATTTAAAAACATGCAGTTTCATCAATGTATAAAAATATCTTTTGGTTTGTCTATTTGACCATGCATTCATATTGTTTCTAATTAAATCTCATTAATTAAAACAAACATTTAAATATAAATATTTCTCTAATTCATCAATCTATTTAAATATCTTTTTCCTTATTAATTTTGACCATACATTCAAAACTTATCTTTTAAACATGCACTTAAATAAAATAAGGTAAATACTGATTGAAAATACTCATGGATATATATATACATCTCAATATATTTTCTTCAATCATATTAACAAAATAAGTATTTCCTTTTAAATCAATTAATTACTTCTATTAAAAAAAAACATCTTTCTCTACACATTTTCTACACATATTAATCATTTCTTTTAGAACACTAATAATACCCAATTTACAAACAACAGAATAAAATAATATAAAATATTATTTATTCTCTCAAATGGATATATACCTTCAATATATATATACTAAATATAAATTAATATATTTAAATATATTTAATCATTAACATTTCTTCTATTCTTGACAGAATATTAAATTGTTTAATTCAAAATAAAATATCCCTTATCACTAATTTTCCAAAATATAAATATATATTTTTCCAATTAAATCAAATTAATAATTGAGCCTTTCACACATGAATTTAAATTCCACAATTAAATTTTAAATTATGCATTATCTAAATCAAATATTTAACTCTTTCAATTAAACTTTAACATGCCATTTTAAAATAAACAATAACTTCCCCATATGTTTATAATTTTAATTCCACTAATCTAATATACAAATTTTATTTAAAATTAATATAAATAAATATAATACTTTAGTATTATAAATTATAATATAAAATATTATTAAATAATATTTTAATATTATAATAACAATACATAAAATATTAATATTTATAAATATCAATTTATTATTATTTTATTTTCAGAAGAGCCATGGAAAAATAATTTAACAACAGTCTCATGTTTCAAGCATAACTCAAAAACTACGATCTGGGTATTTCCCAATTTTGGACAAGGGTTAGAAAATTACAAAATGAAAAAACATTTTAAATGTCTTGAAAACCCAATTTGTGAAAGTGAAGTTATAGGCGACGCAATCAGACCATTTTACCATGAAAATTATAACTATACTATAGATTTTAAAATCTGCTTTTTAATAATAAACAGAAAGTTTCATTTCCTGAAAACATTCTAAATGCATTGTTCAATCTCTATGTTTAATTTCAATAACAATAAAATCAATTTCTCCAAATAATTTAAATTCAACTAAGGTTTTCACAATTTTCACTCAAGCATTTTCACAAGCAAGGGTTGTAACTTTGTTTAATTCTTTTCTTCTAATATCAAATTTATTTTCTAAAACAGATTTAACAAACAAATCTTTAATCATTACTATTTTAAAGAAAACAATTAAGAACAATAAAACACAAAGAGGAAAACCTGGTACAAGCAGCTACAGGAAGAGATGAATTTTTGATGCAAGCCTCCTCCAAAGATTTCCTGAATTTTTATTCAATCCTCTAATGCATCCAATCCAAAATCCAACAAATGCAAACAATCTTTCCTTCAATCAATTTTATAATCAAGCTTTCTTCAAACCCTTGTGCAAATTTTCCAAAATTTCTTCCCTACTGTAAAAATTAATTTTTTCTAAAAACTTTCTTCCCTAAAATTAAAACATATATTCTTATAAATCCAAAATACCTAATTCAACCCTAATTCATATTACATGCAAATTAGATATTTCAATTTCAATTTCAATTTCAATATTTACAACCCTAATTCACATTACATGCAAATTTTCAATTTCAATTTCAATTTCAATTTCAATTTCAATTTCAATTTTAATTTCAATTTCAATTTCACTTTTCAAAAACCCACTTTCAATTTAAAATTCAATTTCAAATAATAAATTAATTTTCAAAGATGCAACTAATTTCCCAAATAAACATTTAATTACAATTTCTAATTTAATTCCCACACGTTGAAATTAAATTCCAAAATTAATTTTAATTCTTTTATTTCCTTTCACTCTCTTACATCAGATTTAATTAATTAATTTAATTATTTAATAACTAAATTCAACCCCTTGGATCAAATTTAATTAATTAAATAAACTAAATATAATTAATTAATTTAAATATAAACTTTTATCCACATTGCATTATTTAAATTAAATAACTATCAACATGATTTAAATGCAATTATTCTAAATATCTATTTCCAAATCAAGAATGCTTCAGAATTAAATAACATCAAAGCAAGACAGACAATGACTCGACACACACAACTGACACACACTAAGGCTAGGGTATAGACTTGACACATGTTACCTAGCTACTATCTCCCGTTCAACTTAACCGTTGGATCGACACGCTCAAACCTGTGAAACCAGGTGGAGTCGATGTCATGTACCTGCAATCCTGCAACCAAGTAAACAACATCATACGATATATCCAGCATATAATACACACCGTGAAGAAAGAATTATGGATTCGTAGGGCACTCGCAAGTGAGTGATGCGAAACCGTCCTCTTCACCAATATACTCATCAAAACTGACACTTCCATCATAATTCCAATAATCTCATAATAATATCTCATGTTAGCTCTACAACATCATTAATCCATAATGCAAGTGAAACTATAATCAGATAACTACATCCCACAATAATATTTGTCACTCAATAGTAACGATCAAAACATCATAACAAAATGTATCCAGTATCAAAGTAATTGCAACCAAACATAGCATAAAGCAACTTGAACAAGAAGCAAAATGGAGGGGCATTACAAAAGGGGCTCACTACCAATTACAAGAGAACACTTCTTACAAGAACCCACTATCCAAATAGGGAGGCTCACTACCTACAAAAGATTACAAAAACAAAAACGGCTTACAACTAGAGTATGAACTGATAGGGTTACACCACAAGTGTAGATTTAGTTCCTTTGATGCTGAGAGAAATTAAATTCTAGTAGACTAATTTTTTCTCTTCTTTGCATTCACATTATATTCACAAACTTTGCATATATCAACAACCTTTTTCTTTTAATTTACAAACTATCCTGTATTTATATTTGATATATCCACAGGCATAAATTAGGCTAGCCTAATTGGATGCATTACATATTTAAAAAAAGATAACTATTGGCTTCATACACAACCTTTCTAAAAGTAGTTCAACCATGTGGCATACTATATCATGTCGGCTAGGACCAGAGATAGGTCACATATATATCCGTAATACATAAACCATTAACTGATCATTAGGATGTCCATAGATAGACCTAATAAAAAAATGCATCACTATACTAATGCCAACTCACCATATGATCATATGAGAATACAAAAATACATACATACACATTTCCAATATTCATAAACCTTTTCCCAAAACCTTGAATAATGACAATCACTAGAGGAGAAATGTAGACCAAAATATCAGACCAAAACATCAGAGGATGTAGACCTGCCCTTCATACCGGTTTAGGGTAACAAACCAATTTGATACCTTAAACAACGTTATGACATCAATGACAACATAAAGACTGATCTTCTCCATTCTTTCAACATAATTGGCTGAATTTTTTTTAATTTTTTTTGTCTAATTTGTATTTGGTGACTAAGTATTTAGTAATTTTTATTTTTGTGACTAAATAATTGTTTAGTCAACAACCAAATTAGTCATTTATTTAGTCATTTATAGTTTAGTTGTAGAAAATTAGTAGAATTTAGTCATTTTTAGTTGTTGTGACTAGAAATTTTAGTCACCTAGTCATTTATTTTCCAAATTCTACTAGTGCAAGGAAAATCCATGATAAATCCTCCACCTATTTTCTATAAGAAATTAAGGGATAACCATACGATTCCCATTGTGCATCCTAAGATCAAAAATATTATAAACATAAAGAGAAAGTGGTTGAATAACACTCGATGGTTCCTTCCATTCCTCCCTTGTGGGAAGAAATGAAACCTATGGTTTGAACACCCAATTGTACACAATCAAATCCTATAAAATGTGCAAACTGAAACAAAAATGCTAAAGAGCATAGGCATAGGCATCGTGTTATTACTTGTAAGTTAAAATAAAAGAACAAATAAAAAAACCAAGATCAAAATTTAACTCAAACAAACCATGATGAATATCTACCTTCACCACAACAACAAACAAATGAAACTTTAATGAACATTATCATTAGGCCTCCTATTGTGATTAACTTGGATGATGATGATGAGAATGCTAAGATTTATGAGGAAGTGCATAATGAGATGATTTTGTTATTTTCCTCTTCCATGAGCTTAGATTAGAACAACTATGATGATCCTCCTAACAAGAGCATATCACCACATGTTGAACCTAGTGATTGTCCTAGTACGACACTCATTTTTTCCCTTTTGGCTATTCATCTATCTTCTTCATATGATGAACAAGATTGGGATGCGAATAATTGTTTATAGGTCAGCTCGCATTTGTCATACTAGATTTTTTTTCTTGTTTATCATGTTCTTTTGTATGGTTACATGTGTGTAATGTGATCCCTCGTACTATGCTACTTGGAATTTCTTTATGTTTGTGAGCCTACTTTGTATGACCCTTCTCACTCCATTGTTGCAGGGCTAAAAAGGAAGTGAATATGTTGTGACATTTTTCTATTTATATCTTCATTCTTCTATCTGACATAAACATTGTCTTTTTCATTTATCTTTTTCATAGGTGTCTTCCATGTTGACCCAAAAGGATTCTCCTTTGTTTTCACTCTCTCTATGTGTCATTATTCCTTTGTGCTCATTACTCCATGAGTTATTTGGGGAATGTTGAAAATTTGAAACTCAATTATATCACTATAGAAAAGACATATGCTAACCCAAAATCCATAGACCCTATTAGAACCAAAATTTTCATAAAAACTTCTAAGGGTTTACCTATTTGAACCCATTATTTTCCTACCTTTTCATAAAAAATCATTTCATACCCCAATCCATGATGTTAAAATACCTTTTACCACCATCATTTACCCTTCATAGCATTTACCGTTTTACCACGACCTTTTGCAAAATGGCTCGCGGTATCACGGTTAAGAACAGTCATGCAAATGATTACCATGCAACCATGGACGGTCAGAGAAGAGACTACAGTGGTGTGGTGGTGGATAGGTTCTACCATGATACCACGTCCGGTCAAGGAGGAGACTATGGTGATGTGGTGAATAGGCATGCAACAGTGAGATAGCGATGAGGCTGGTGGTCAAGAAAGTTATCGTGCAACCACCAAGGATCAAAAAGGAGACCACGGTAGTGTGGTGGGTGGTTAGTAAACAACAAGGAAGTAGTCACCATGATACCTTGGTGAGAAAATATGATGACCAGCCACCGATTAGTGAAGAGATACCGCAGTACCGCACATGGTAAAGGAAGAGACCATGGTAGTGCGGGTGACGGTGAAGGCATAAGCAAGTATTGGAGACCGTGATACCACCATATGTAAGCACAAAAGTCATGGTAGAGCGGTAAACACAAGGAAGCTTTGCATAAATAAATAAAAGGAAATATTATGAGCGGTCATGATATAAAATAAAATAGATACATAACTATACTTTTAGAAATATTTAATTTGCTGATAAGGAAACTCAATTAAATATTTTAATTTCTATCAATAAATGTGAAGTGGTTGTAGTAGGAAAATGAAGAGTTGCGACTCTTGAAATTTACTCTATAAATGTATTGAAAAATTAGTTTTGAAAGGGGAGGAGAGTGAAAAGTAGTTAGATTTTTCAAAAAATAATAAGACTGGGAATGCAAATAATGTACAATTTTTTTTTTGAAGCAGAATCAATGGATAAGCTATTTTGAACTGGTGAAACCCATTATGTATTTAGTTGTTGAGATTCTATATTTTTTGCATTTTCCTATCTAGTTGTCTCCAATTAGAAATATTTAAATCATTTAAATCAAGATATCAAATATATTTCTGATTTATCACAGTGCATTTTCACTTTGTGGAATTTGATTAACTGGTGTCTGCAAGTCATAACTAAATTCTTTTAAACAAGTCATAGTGATTGGATGGTTAAAGAAGAACCTGGTAGGAAAACATTCCAGCACAATTTATGCAAGTCATAAATTTGGTGAAGTCACATGTCATCCTTAGAATTTCATTTTTCAAAGTGCCTAAGAACTAGAATTAAGACAGAGAGGGAAAAACACATACAATTTTTTATTTTTGACTCTATTGCTCATGTGGATAGAAGGCACTGACCTATCACAACCTAGATGATAAAATTCCTAATAAATAACATATTCAAATTCTTTATTTTATGTAGTAGGAGTAGTAGTTATTATTTTTTCTATTCACTTCCAATTTCCATTGTGAATAGATTGATTGAGTAGGAAATATATTTCAAATCTGCAACATACACATAGGTGCACCCACCTAGGTTTAGCAGAGCATGAAGAGAAGAAGGTTCAATTATTTTAATTTGTCTTGTACCTTGGCCAGCTATGTTGTGAGAGCTTGGCAACCTCTCGCAGTTAAAACCTACATTTTTGAGACCCAATAGTTTGGCAACTCCACTGGGGACTGTTAAACTAGACCTATGCCTTCATAATAGAGTCAATATTTTGTAGAGGACTCCACTAGGAACAATAAATTATAGAATTTTCTCACTTTTGGAGAAAGTGAGTGGTGAATCTAAATGAACAAATGCATTAAAACTGATAAAGGGAAATATACATCAGAAATGAATCATCCTAGAGTTCAGAATATCACAATTTCTCACAACATGTAGGGAAGAAGGTGTTTGTACAAAGATGGTGATGGTCCTAATGAAAAAAGTAAATGGACTCAGAAGAATGATAAGGGTGATAAAATATCTAATGACATGGGCCCATCAAATAAAAATAAAATATCAAAAGCACCATTGGAGACACACAATTCATATGGTACACTAGCCAATGAAAACAATCCTTCTAGAGAACCTCATACTCCTGAGGAATAGAGGAATCCCTTCTATCAACCAGACCCTGAGAAAGTTAAGGAGTTCATGGCTGAATTTGATGCTGAAATGGAAAAGAGACAACATGAATATGATTAGAAAATGGCATTTCTTGAAGAGAATCAAGATGGACTTGGCTATGAAGTGACCTCTGAGGAAAACTATGGACATATGGCTTGAGATGAAATAAATGCAAGACTGGAACATGTGAGACAAGAAGTTGAGAGAGAAAGAATATAATATGAGCGGAGGCTCCAAGCAATCAAAGAACTTGAAGAGTTGAAATTGAGGAAATATCAAATCAATACTCAAATGGCTAATTTGAATAAATATGTCCCACCTCATAGGCAGGGGAACAATAATGTAGGCCCATCAAATTTCCCACATGCCCAACAAAATTAGGCAAGGAATCAATATAGACCCACAAATGCTCTACCCCAACATCAAGGTGCTCAACCACATTGTTATTAGTAGCATGTGCCCCAAAAGGTCAAAAATATGTGGCAATGTCTCATAATAATCCATTGTACCAACATCAAAATTACCAAAATCCACCTCCTCCATAATACACAACAATGATCAAGCAGTTTGATTTGGCTGGATTTCAAATATGTCCCTATCCTATGGACAACAGTTGGAGAAGCCTAGTCCCAAAGTTCACATGAAGTAGTGCAATTATAGCTGAGAAACATTTAAGGAGCTTTAATACTTTTATGCAAGATTTGGATATGCAATATGAAGATGTGAAAATGAGGTTGTTTAAGATTTCACTGATTAAAGATGCCAGAGATTGGTTTAGTGGTTTTCCAACAACCTCTATTGATTCTATTCATGTATTTTATGAACATTTTCTTGAGCAGTATGGGAATCAATATGCACTAGAATTTGCTTTGCATGAATTGGTGACTATTTAGAAATATCAAAATGAGTTAGCTTATGAATTCAACTAGAGGTTTTCTCAGTTGTATAATAAGATACCTCCTAGATCCAAATTAGTTCATCCTACTACATTGAGTATTTATTTAAAAGCTTTTGATCCTAAGACTGGATATGAGCTTAGGAATAGGTGTCCCAGGAATTTAGCTAAAGCTCAAAGGACAAAACTCACTATTGAAAATAATAGGAAGGCTACAAGGATGATTGCTATGAGGGATAACCCAAGGATTCACCAATATGCTTCTTCAAATAAACAAGAAAACACATATAGGAATGAAAGGCCAAGACTACATGACATGCCATATAATACAAATTGGAGAGATGGAAAGCCAGTGATGGATAGGCTGAGAAATAAAGAGACACCTGATCTTTTGAAGAAGAGAGTGACATACATGGTTGATAATAGTCCTTGGTGTTCAATTTGTGACTTGCCACATTCTTCAGAGCATTGTCTTGTAGCTCAGTCAGTGTCAGGGAAAGACATATCAGAAAATAATAATGAAGAAGACCAAAATATATATTTAACTTCCCATACTCTTCACTTTGTAGATCAAGGGTATTCATCTTCAGAAGAAGGAGGATATGAATATAATGTTGATCATCAAAAATATAATGTTCACATGGAAAAACAACAAGTTTTTTCTGATTATGAAGAAAGTGATGTTGAACAAGGTCCTCCTACTACATCATATCAGACTAGTAGGGGAAATATGAGGATACCAACTGAGGAAGAAATTAAAATATTGACTATTGCAGTAGTTGAATGGGATAAAATCAAGTATTGGCTAAGGAATAGAACAGTGAATGAGAATGAAGGTGTTCCAAGAGGAATATTCTTGAAAAAAAAAATATGTCCCATCAAATATCAAAAAAGACAAATGATGAGCACTCTGATAAAAAAGAACAAGAGTATGTCCCCAAAGAAGAAAATAAAGAATTTCCCATGGAAAAACAAAATGTAGACCAGACATCCAAAAAGGAGAAAGAAGAGAAAAAAGGATAATCAATAGAACAAAAGAAGGCGATCAGAGCTGAAAGTGCATCTTTCGATTTCATACAAGCTTTATCCCAGGTAAAAATGTTTGTCCCATTACTTGAAATGATGAAAATTAAAGAGTATAGGGAAAGTTCTATTTAATTAATATCTAGTGGGAGGAATCAAAATATAAACTTTGAACAAAAGGAGAATCTTGGAATTGCTGATAGGAAAGGAAAGATAAAAGTTTTAGAAGTTTTCCTAAATGCTGCATTGATGAATACACCACAAGTTGATCCATTTTTTACTACCCTACTCATAAATGGTAAACTGTTTAGAAATTGTATGATAGATTCAGGTGCTTCTATGAATATCATGCCAATAGGGGTGATGAAACAACTTGGTATGTGGATAGATATTGAGGGTGGTAAATGTTATTCCATGGATAGTAGGCATGTCCTAGTTGTGGGATTTATGAAAGATGTAGAAGTGAAATTAGCAACCTACCCATAGGCAACCTATAATATTAATATAACTGTGATTGATAGAGCTCCTTAGTTTGGAATGATTTTGTCAAGACAATGGACTGCAACAGTTGGAGGTAATGTGTAGTTTGATTTATCATATGCCACAATACCAGTTAATGGTGAAGAAGTAAAATTGTATAGAGAACCAAGGGTGAATCAGATTGTTGAGTGTGTTCCTCAAGAAAAACTCAATTTATTCTATGATGTGGATTTAGGGAGTTTCATAGTAGAAATGTCTCAGCCAAAATTAGCGAATACTGACCCAATTGATAAGCTTGTTTCTAGAAATCAGCAAGGTGTGTGGAAAATGTATTTTGATGGGGCATGCAGCCAAAAAGGTAATGGAGCTGGGGTAGTTTTCATATCACCTAAAGGTACAACATTTAAATATTCATTTTTGTTGGCTTTTGAATGTACAAACAATGTGGCAGAGTATGAAGCCTTGCTGATTGGTTTGAACATGGCTGTCAAGCATAATATTAAGTTGTTGACTATCTTGGGAGATTCTGAGCTATTTGTGTCACAAGTTAGATGAATGTATGCTGTAAAAAACAAGAGGTTGAAGAAATATAGAAATTTTGTCTGGGATATAGTGGAACTATTTGATTCATTTTCAATTGATTGGATAGATAGATCTGAAAATTTGATGGCTGACTTCTTGGCTAATGTAGCTTTAAAGAGGGAAGATATCACTTGGTAGGATTTTCTTAGGTTGAATTCAAAATAAGCCCATTGTCCCTAACAACATATATAGTTGGCATGTTTTTAGTGATGATACCAACCTTTTGAATTTTCTTCATTGTATAGATTAGTATGAGGCATAGGAGATTGATTTCAATGCTTTTGTGTATGAAGTAGATGGGAAACCGACTGTATGTGGGAAGGAATTTTTACAGCTTAAAACCAACAAGCTTCCCAAAGGGCTTGTGGAATTGGAGAGAGTGTATGATGGGAGTGATCATTCTCTCATGAAGCAGACATCTATTAAGAAAGAAGATATTGAAGAAATAAATTTGGGAATTGAATTAACACCAAAAATTGTTTATATTGGAAAGAAAATAAGCCCAACAATTAGAAAAATGTTGATTACATTTCTTAGAAAGTACAAGCATGTGTTTGCTTGGTCTTATGAGGATTTGAAGGCATATAGAGAAGATCTTTTTCAGCATGGATTATACTTAAGCCAGACACAAAGCCATCCAGACAAAAGCAGAGGCCTATTAACCCAACTCTAGAACCTAAGATGCAAGAGGAGCTAGCAAAGCTCAGGGATGGAGGTATTATTAAACCCATTAGACATTCAATATGGGTCTCAAATTTGGTTCCAGACAGGTAGAAGAATGGGGACCTAATATTGTGTGTATATTTCATAAATCTTAATGTTGCTTCCCTAAAAGATAATTATCCTCTCCCAAACATGGAGGCAATATTGCACAAAGTAACATGATGTGATCTATTTTCAATGATGGAAGGATTTTCTAGATATAATTAGGTCAAAGTCAAAGAATATGAGCAATACAAGATATCATTCACTACACCATGGGGAATGTATGTCTATGCAAGAGTTCCATTTGGTCTCACAAATGTAGGAGCTACCTTTAAAAGAGCCATGGATGTGGCATTTGCAGATCTAATTAATGCTATAATGGTGGTGTATCAGGATGATCTCACTGCTTATTCTAAAAGGGTAGATAATCATGTGGGAGATTTGGAGAATATTTTCATCAAATCCTTGGAATATGGTATTAGTCTTAATCCCAAAAAATGTCATTTTTCTATTATAGAAGGTAAAATTTTGGGGCATATTGTTTCAAACGGTGGGATTAGGATAGATCCTGAAAGAGTAGATGTCATAGATAAAATCCCCATTCCCAAAACTCTCAAAGCAATCCAATCATTTTTTGGCCAAATTAACTTTGTTAGAAGGTTTGTGTCCAATTTTCCTGAGATTGTTTAACCTATATCTAAGATGTTGAAAAAAGGAGAGAAGTTGGATTGGACTGCTGAAGCCATGGATGCCTTCATATTTATAAAAAGAGCTATCAAAGAAGCCCCTATCCTAAAGTCCCCTGATTTTACTAAGCCATTTCAGATTTTTTCTTGTTCTTCATTTCATACCATAGTTGTTGTCATGTTATAGAAGAATGATGAAGGCCATGAACAACCTATTTCCTTTTTTAACAAATCTTTGTAGGGGTCAGAGTTGAAGTATGATATTATGGAAAAATAGGCTTATACATTGGTCAAAGTAGCAAAGGCTTTCAGACCTTATCTTGTTGGAGCTAAGGTAATTGCTTATGTCCCACATGCAGCTGTGAACGATATCTTGGTGCAGACGGAAGTGACAGGGAAGAGATGCAGATGGATTAATAAAATACAAGATTTCAATATGGAGATTCAAATTACCAAACTGGTAAGAGGACAGGGTCTGACAAGGCTGATGGCAGAAACAAATATTGAAGGAAACCAAATCTGCAATGTACAAGGTAAGGAAGAGGTTCTTGCAAGTATTGAACATACTCCATGGTATACAGATGTGATGTATTATCTCAAACACATGAAGTGTCTTGAGGGGTTGAATAATAATAAAAGGAGAACTTTGAAATTATAGGCTTCTAAGTATGTTTTTATAGAAGGGGACTTTTTCTAGAGGAATTCAGATGGTATATTGTTGTTATGTTTAGATGAGTCCCAGGTAGAACATATCTTGAGTTAAATGCATGAAGGGGTGTGTGGAAGCCATTATTCTACTAAGACCACTACACACAAAATTCTCAAGGCTGGTTATTATTAGCCTAAGATGTTCAATGATTCTTTTGCACATGTGAGGAAATGTGAGGCTTGTTAGAAATTTTTAGGGAAGTTGAAGTATCAAGGAGCATTTCCACTTATACCCTTGCAGGAAAAAGCCCTTTTTCACCAATGGGGAGTTGATCTCATTGGAGAAATATAGGAAAGATCAATTGGAGGACACAAATGGATATTAGTGGCCACAAATTATTTTACTAAGTGGGTGGAGGCTGTCCTAACTAAGCAAGAAACAAGCAAGGTGGTTGTGAAATTTTTGATGGAAAATATGATAACTAGATTTGGCACCCCAGTCAGATTAATCACAGATAATGGAATTTGTTTTAGATTTGATGAGTTTAGATATTTTTGCAAAACATATGGCATTAATGTTTCTTATTCTGCGCCATATCATCCACAAGCCAATGGTTAGGAAGAATGAAGTAATAAAAGTATTTTGAAGATAGTAAGGAGGATGCTTGATACAAATAAGAAGGAATGAGATTCAAAGTTAGGATTGGTTGTATGGGCAGATAGGATCACAATGAAGAAGGAAACTAGAAAATGTCCATTTGAACTAGTGTATGGGACACAAGCTAGGATGCCACTGCAAAACCTTTTTATAGTTTATAATTTTATTCAACAAGAAGACTTGGATATTTCTGAACCAATGGAGGAAAGAATGGAGCAACTTGCAGAACTTGATGAAATAAGAAGAATGGTTTAAAAGAAGAATGTGAAATTGTAGTCATAGATGAAATATCTTTTTGATAAAAAGGCAAAGGAGAGAAAATTTGAAGAAAATGACCAGAGTTGATGTGGAATGCTTGGTGTCAAGAGAAGGGGAAGCATGGAAAGTTTGAAGCTTAATGGTTGGGTCCCTTTATGATATCTTGTAAAGGAGGTGAAGATTCTTATTTCTTGTAGAACATGTCTCGAGAGGAGCAAGAGTTTCATGTACATGGGAAGTTCCTAAAGAATTTCTTCTCTTGTGGAATTGCAGAGGGTTAAGGATTGCCAGTGCATGGACAATTCTTAGTAAACATCTTTAAACTTTATTTTCCATGCACAGTAGTTTAGGAATTCTTATGGGTCTAGTATTTTATAGTACATGGACATTCTCAGAAGTTCCCTTATTGAAAACTTTGTTTTCCTTCCATGTACAATAGTGTTAGGTCTCTTGCATTCTACATTCGCCATTTTTCATTTCCCATCTCCCTCATCTTCCATTCTTCATTTTCCATCTTCCATTTCTCTCATTTTTTTGTTCATTCATGTCTTGGTCTTCTCTCCCAATTGCATTCTAGATTCTTGTAGTGATTTGGAAAATCACTCATACCCAACAAGAGCCACTATTAGAACCAAAATTTTCATAGAAACTTCTAAGGGGTTTTACCTGTTTGAACCCATTATTTTCCTACCTTTTCATAAAAAAAAAATTCATACCCCCATCCGTGATGTTAAAATACCTTTTATCGCCATTGTTTACCCTTCATAGCATTTACCATTGCAAAGTGGCTCACGGTATCATGGATAAGAACAGTCAAACAAATGATTACCATGCAACCATGGACAGTTAGAGAAGAGACCATGGTGGCACGGTGGACAGAGGCAAGCAGGTGAAGTGGCAGTGGATAGGGGCTATTGTGATACCATGACCGGTCAAGGAGGAGACTGCGGTGATGCAGTGAATAGGCAGGTGATAGTGAGATAATGACAAGGCTGGTGGTCAAGATAGTTACCGTGCAACCAATAGGGGTCAATAAGGAGACTGTGGTAGCATGGTGGGCTATTAGTAAACAACAAGGAAGTAGTCACCGTGATACCGTGGGGGGATGCAAAGAAAATCAAGGTGATCATGGTGAGCAGAGATGATGACTAGGTAGCGGTTAGCGAAGAGATACTGCAATACTGCACACGGTGAAGGAAGAGAGCACGGTAGCGCGGGTGATGGTGAAGGTGAAAGCAAGTATTGGAGACTGCGATACCACTAGAGCTAAGGAAAAAAGTTGTGGTAGAGTGGTAAATATAAGGCAGCTTCATAGAAATAAATAAAAGGAAATATTATCAGCGGTCATGATATAAAATAAAATAAATGCAGAACTATACTTTTAGAAATATTTAATTTTCCGATAAGGAAACTCAATTAAATATTTTAATTTTTGTCAATAAATGTGAAGCAATTGTAACAGGAAAATGAAGAGTCACAACTCTTTAAATTTACTATATAAATGTATTGAAAAATCAGTTTTGAAAGGGGAGGAGGGTCAACAGTAGTTAGATTTTTTGGAAAATAATAAGACTGGGAATGCAAATAATCTATAGACTTTTTTTTGAAGCAGAATCAATGGACAAATTATTTTGAACTGGTCAAACCCATTTTATATTTAGTTTTTGAGATGCTATAATATTTGTACTTTCCTATCTAGTTGTCTCCAATTAGAAATATTTAAATCATTTAAATCAAGATATCAAATATATTTCTGATTTATCACAGTGCATTTTCACTTTGTGGGATTTGATCAGCTGGTGTCTGCAAGTCAGAACTAAATTCTTTTAAACAAGTCACAGTGATTTTAGAATTTTTGTTGGATGGTTAAAGAAGAACCTAGTAGGAAAACATTCCAGCACAATTTATGCAAGTCATAAATTTGGTGAAGTCACATGCTAGCCATAGAATTTCATTTTTCAAGGTGCCTAACAACTAGAGTTAAGATAGAGAGGGAAAAACATATACAGTTTTTTATTTTTGACTCCATTACCCATGTGGATAGAAGGCACTGATCTATCACAACCCAGATGATAAAATTCATAATAAACAACATATTCAAATTCCTTCTTTTATGCAGTAGGAGTAGTAGTTATCATTTTGTCTATTCACTTTCAATTGCCATTGTGAATAGATTGATTGAGCAAGAAATATATTTCAAATTTGCAACATACACATAGGTGCACCCACCTAGGTTTAGCAGAGCCTGAAGAGTAGAAGGTTTGATTATTTTAATTTTCCTTGTATGTTGTCCAAAAATGTTGTGAGATCATGGCAACCTCTCACAGTTAAAACCTGCATTTTTGAGACCCAACAGACCCCTTATGTGTTATCTTAGGATTTCATATGGGGAAACCTCCTTTTCATGACACAACTTTATTTGGAAAAATATTTTTGGCATAGGAATTTCCAAATAAGCTCTCATGTCTCTTTCATCTATTGGATTTTATCATATTCTACTTTAAAGAAATTTCTCACAATGTGGCATTTAGTAATTTCCTTAAAGTGGGGGGCATTATGCCTCCAAATTTTCACTCTATTGATGCCATCACCTCTTGTTCAAAGTGTGGTCTTCTTACTTCATGTGATGTGTCTTCCTATTAGTAATATTGGGATTGATATCCTACAAAAGCGTGACCTTTCTTGAAATATGACATTCCTCTTAGTGGTAATTCTATGGCTTGCATTACCTAAGGTGTGAATCCTTTATGTATTGACTAGTCCTCTCTTGATGGTGATATTGAGTGCAATGTTTCCTAAAGTGATACCTTTCATGAACTAATAAAAACCCCTTTGACTATCTTAAACCAAAAAATTTGGCCACTAAGCATTACACAACATGCGTAGTGATGCCTTTATCTCATGAGTTTCTACCATAATACAACTTGCTAGCCTTGTGATTTTTGTATATGGTTCCTTGTCAAAGTCATCAAGGAGTATAAATTTTGGTATGGTTGATGTACATGAGCTTGCATACCTAACATGACTTTCCCATCACCACTTGTTTTATAGGTTCACATCTTGTAGACGTAGTGTGTGTTTCTCACCTATTTAGGCCCATTGAGTGTATAATAAATTGCACTTGTGAGCATGCTTCATGTGGCCACCTTGCATAACACAACTTGCTTTCTTGTGGTTCCATGAGATTTTTTTTGATGGACTTGGAATACCACAAGTTGCCAGCTCATCTTTTTCTTTGCATTAACTTTAAAATTGAATGATTATGTATCTTGTCTTGCTACTTCATATCGTACATTCATGTGTGTCTCTTTGCACTTATGTTGATTTTTCATGGGATCTTCGATCCCAGGGCCTTGCGTAAACCCCTTCATCCTTTTCATCCTATCCCATCAACATTTGTGCACTTGGACCCCACTTGACACATATTTGTCTACTTTAGTGTGAGTTTGAGTGTAGGGCTCATACTCTAAAGTGGGGGCTAAATATAGTGTAGAAAATGTACTTTACATTTTCACACTATGTTTGCATCCCATTAATTAATTGGACTTAATTAAGCTTCTAACTGCCTAAATTATGCATTCCTAGGCCTTATTAATTTTTGTTTTCTAAAAGGGAAATTGACATTTAAACAAATTATAATATTATTTTAAATGTGTTTGGAAATTGAGTGTCCTAGATTAAAGTCATAGGACCCAGTCACCCAAGGATGAATGGGTCCTTCTTAAGTCCTAGATTCCAATTTTTAATATTTTTTGGTGGCATTTTAATGATTGGAATTCAAGCTTCAAATGTCATCTTATGTAATCTATTTTTTAGGAAATTAGATAAACACCTATAAATACATAGTTATTTTATCAATTAAACGCTAACACACTTTATGCAAGAATTCCTATAGAAAATATTATCATCAAGAGCACTAAAGAGCAGATTTAGTGTGATCCCACAATAGTGGTTTACACTTTTTTTCCAAACTTGACATTAAACTAATTTTTTTTAATTAAATCTTCACCTTTGGGCACCCATAGTTGCTAAAATATGAGCAATTTGAAGATGATGCAAACTAGTGATTTGTGACATTTTGTTTGTAGATCCTAAATATATATATTTTAAAAAAATTGGAATCAAATTGCATTTTTTTCATCTCCTTCAAAAACTAGTTTTTAATAGTAAACACCATTTTTAAAGAGTTGTGTACTTACTAATACATAACTTTTTTTCTTTGAAGGATAATTTTTTTTTTTTGATTTTAGATTCATAACTACTATATCTAGTGCATGCAATTGGTTTCATAGTGTTTTATTGAATATTTTCTTCTTAATTAAGTTTTGAAGTCAAACTAGTTACAATTTAGACATAGGTTTACTTGCTAACACAACATTTTTTATATGTATCAAATTTAAATTTTATTTTGTTGGATCAAGGACATCAATATAAAGTGCATATATAATTTTTAGATATTTTTTGATAATCTATTATTTCTCACATGTACAAAACAAAGAGCTTGATTTTCGCTGAAAAAACTACATTCACAATTTTTAAAAAAAAATTAAATATATTTAAAATTATACTTTTTGGGAATATTACAATAAGGATTGCATACTTACAAAAATAAAACTTACATGAATTTATTTGATCCCCAAAAAGGTAAATCAAAAGTGGTTTTTTATCAGCATTTTGAAAGGTGTAAATGAGACTCTGTTATAGGTATGGTTTAAAACTAGTGGGGATCTATCCAAGAGGGTTTGATATAAGGTGGTTTGATCAAAAATTCTTCAATTGGAATCCTTTAAATGGAACTTTTCAAGGCTTAAATAATTATAATTTATAAAAATATGTGATTTTGATAAAAATCGGGATGTCCCAAAAAGTGTAGACTACTATTGTGGGATCACCCTTTATCAAGCATCTACAACAAAAAATCAAGATCATATCATCATGTCAAAGTTATGTGTGTTCAAATTATGTTTTGGAGCTAACATTGTGATGTAGGTTTCAAGATAGCATTCAATCCATTTCATGCAAGATCCAATCTTTAGAGAGATGTATTAGACTTTAGTCCTCTAAGGGTAGCCAATAAAGGTTTGGGAAGTTGTTACATATACTTTTTCATTAATCAATCCTTGTCATTTATCATTATCTTTCATTGTCAAGGTTTAATTACCAAAATGAGTTTTGACCAAGGCAAACCTCTATTGACCAAAAATAAACAATTTTACCCTCTCTTTGTGTGATTTATAGGTGAAGAAGGGTTAAAAATTAGATCAAAAGTACAAATTTGCAAAGTTTTCAAAGTTGTCATTAAAGTTGTCAAGCTAGAGAAACTCATTTTCATATTTTATTTCCAAATTTCTAATAGTGGAATCTCGAGCAATCAATCCCAATAAGTCACTTAGCAACCACTTTTCATGATAGGTACATATTATTTTACCCTTCTCAAATCTATCAGAAGATTGCAGTTTATGTTTATATTGTTAGCATATTATTGTCATTAATGTCAAAAATGGGATGAGAGGTGAGATGGAACTAATCCTATATGAAGGGTGTGTTGGAATTGATGTCAAATTGTTGTAAATGATTTTTGAAGTGAGATATAGTATGTTGTGGATCTAGTTTTGGAAGATGGAGTGTATGTTGTAAAAGTTTCTTAGGATGTTGCATTGTTGTCATGCAACCGTGTCATGATATTGTAGATAATTCTTCTAGTGTCCAAAAGTAAAATCAAAGGCTAGATTTGATATGGGTTTTCTAAGAGCTTCTTAGAAAGTTAAAGTGCAGATCCAAAGGATGTATAATGCACCCAAAAATTAATTATGTTTCCTCTCAATTAGAATTAGGGTTTACTTGTTAAACCATTGGGTTGTAGTAATGGTGCCTGTTACCAAATTTTCACTACAGCTCAATTGGTGGAGCTGATTAAAGTTTGTTATATCTTAAAGTGGGAATTTAGTTAGTTGCTACATGGTTTTAATTTGTTGATTGTATCTATTCTATTAAGTAGTAGTTATGCATTGTTTGAAAGAACAGAGTTAAGATTCATTGCTCAATAATTATAGAAGAAATGAAATACAAAGTTGAATATACAAATGATTAAGAATTTCATTGATTTCATTTTATTTCAATAACATTTCTAAATTAAATATTTCATCTGATTGCAAGAATACGAATGACAATACAAATTTGTATTTCAATGCATTTCACTCAGAATGAAAATGAAGCAATAATGGGTAATAAAGACATGGAGTTTCAATATTGCTTTATCTCATTGAAGTGACTAAATTGTGAATTCCTATTATCTTCTAGAGGCATTCAAGTTGTGACATAAACATGTTGCTATAGGAACGATATAACAAAAGGAGAGTAATGTTTCATCCAAATTCTATGAGCAACAACATAGCAGTTAGTGTTGATTTTTGTCAAGGGTTATTATGTATGAGCTTATTCAGAAATAACATGGTGATAGCAAGTAAAGAAAGTAGAATTGATAGAGGAATCCTCTTGTTTAGAGGAACAATGAAGAAGCAGTGCAAGAGGCGAAGAGAGTTGCAAGTTGGTGAGAATGTTGTTTTAAAATAGAAGGAAACTTGCTACATTGTTTCAAAAAATGATAAATTACATGGGTTTTAGCATATGAGGGCTTGCTTTTAAAATATAATATTAAGTAAAGTTATTTCAATGTAAAGTTTTTTCTTTCATTTTCCTGAGTACCCATTCGATAATTTTATTCAAAGTGCAGATGCTTTCATTTCTAGCATACCCATATGAGAGTTTGTTTTAAAAATGCAAATTTATTCAAATGCTAAATACCCACATTGGGGTTTTGAAATTTTAAAGAAGATAGTTACAATTTTCAACTTACCTACATTGGGGCTTTCAATAGGAAAAGCAAGATAAATGTTTTCTTTCATTTTCAAAAGTACCCACATGGGGATTTTTTACAAAATGCAAAAAAACATAATGGGTCGAGCCCATTTATGGAGGAATTTCGTGCCACAAGAAATCACTAAGAATGTAAAAACCCATTTTGAGCTTACTGTAGCAATCAAAATCTGAAGAACAAGAATAATAAATGCAAAGGTTTTTCTTCAAAAAACCTAGAACGAAATACACATGGCATGGCTAATTGGGCCTACATTTTATTTATTTAAAACAATAGTCATAGCCTTGCTTTCTTGTTAGCTTTTAAGGGCTTTTCATTAAAATAAATATAGGAAAAAATAAAGTTGAAGTCAAAGCTTACCTTGTATAAGCACTAGAGGAATAGACTAGCCGTGACCAGCTCTAATGGAGCTCACAAATGCAAGAGGTGTGCTCTCCCATGGCAACCAGAGTGATCAAGCAGACACAGAGAGAATAAAGAAACAAAAATCAGACAATGATAACATGTAGAGGTCGTGGCCTTGATGGCTTCCTTCCTTCCAAAATATAGGAAATGAAGCCATGAAGAGAGTATGAAGACAACTTACCATTATCACAGTGAGGGATTCAACCATCTAAAGGAAAATCATGAAGTTCTCAAGCCTCTCAAAGCTGAAAATCAAGCTTCTTCATGGCGGTGCATTCCTCTCTCAGCAGAGAAAGTATTCAAAGTTTGCAAGTTGAAAAATGAAATGGAGTTTAGGGTTTTCCTTTGGTTTTACAATGCTTGCCCTAATTTGAATTTAAAGGGCTAATTTTTACATTTTTAAAATTAATTCCTCATTTAAATACCTTGATGACTAATGATTTAGGTCGACCCCCTTTCACATTTCATTTGACATAATATTTCCTAAGTGTTTTAGGGTTAGGAATTTAGATATGTTTCAAAGTATGCCTTGCCTTGATGAAATAACTATCAATTAAAGATAGGTATTGGGTTTTTGCCTTAGGTATTTATTTTTCATTTGATTTTTAGAGAAAATCAATTAAATGTAATAGTGGAGGGGCATATTATTTTCATGATTTTTTATGAGAAAAATCAATATTGTAAATGGAGATATAAGGTTGATGATTTGTAAGAGATTCTATCTTTATTTTCAAAAAATAAAGCAATTATAAATCTGCACGATGTAAAATAGAGAATAAAGCAATATTTTATAAATTGTTTTATTTCTTTGCTATTTTTAGCAAATTTGTGAGTGATCTTTCTTTTGGTCAGATTTGAGCTTCTTGGTGGAGAGATAGGTTTTTTTTTTTGGCTTTTGAAGCAAAGCAGACCCTTTTTTTGGAGCTTTTCAATATGTACATGCAAAAAGTGAAACTTTTCCACTTTTGTGCCAACTTTTTAGGCAATTTTAGGTGCCTTTCCTGGAGCCTTTTTCTAAAGCTCAAATTAGGGTTTGAGTGATATATCTTGAGAAAAAATTGGTGTTTTTCTAGTTCAGATTATTGTTTTCTTTCTCTGATACACATTCTGAGAGCTTGTAAAAGTTTTGTACTCAGTTTCATACTTTGGCATACTCCTTTAGTTTTAATAAAGCAGAAGAGTTCTTCTTCTCATATTCTTGTCTCATTTCATAATAATCAATTGGATATCTTTGTGATTCAATTTGAATCCTTTTATGTCTTGCTATTGTGAATTTGTGTTCAAAATTGCATAGCTTCAGGTTGTGTGTTTTATTTAATTTATAGATCTTCATGCAAATTACTGATGAAATTATGTGCCAAATGAGGTTGTGAGAACTATTGTGATAGAGAAATTTTTGTGAGTGGTGTTGTCTAAGTCTCATCAGTTTCTAATAAATCATCCATTAGATTTATATTATCTTTCTAGTCATCTTTCTCTCCCTTTTCCTAGAAGATCACTTAGAATAGGATTTATCATTTGAAGAACCAACTCACTTTGGAGATTCCCTTTTCACATAGATCACCCACATCTAAAAAGGGTTTCCATGTTTCAACGAATAGTTTGATTTCTGCAAATCTAACAAAGGGTGCATATCTAATTGATAATAGTTTTTGGCATGCCCGGTGGGACTTTGAAAATAAAATTCAAATAAATTTTAATATTTCAAGGTTGTTGTTTGGTGTATGCAACAAGTTTTTCAGCCTTTTAGAGGCATTTTTTCAATATACCTAGCGACTCTGATTTTGATTTTTTCATGTAGATTTAGTGCAACCTATGCATGAGAAGAATACAGACAAGATATAGTTAAATACCTTTTGAGTACATGCAACTATTTCCACAATGAAGGAGAGACAGAACAAAAAAAAGGTTGTTTGGTACACCAGGGAGGTCAACATCAACACCTTCAATTCTGAATTCTATGGTCTTATCACTAGGAAGTCCTATTCATGTATCACAAGCACCACCGATGGAAAGACAACATGCCTTTGCACAATTTAATGGAGGCAACCCGTTAAACATCGCACACTATGATGATATTCCAACAACAAATTTCAGAAGTCTACCTTTATTTATTGGAGAAGAAAAAACTACTACTACCGAACACAGTCATGATGTGTCCACTCTATGTTTAGTTCATAATATTACCCAAGAAAACATAGCACTAAGACTTTTGGTTGCGTCACTCAATGGAAAATTATTGCAATGGTTCAGAGGCCTCGCAGCAAATTCAATTGCAACATGGGATGCATTAGGTGATGGCATGTATTAGTATTTTGCTGATAAATCAGATCATGCATCTTTGTTGGAGTAGTTGAGCACGATCAGGAGAGCTCCGCATGAGCACTTAGCTGATTTCAACTATCAGTTTCAGAGAACCTGGGACAGAATCCCTACAATGGAAAAACCTTTACTAGCTCATGCCTTTCTTTATTTCTTGAAAGCATTAAATAGAAAAATCTTAGTTATGACCCAATCTATGGGTGGGCACACACTCCCTAATGCTTATGATATCACAATTAGAGGTAATAACTATCTGACTCAAGCTGGGGAAATTTACCCTAGGCCTCCCATGCCTTTTTTTCTACATATTCAGGTGCCTACACCTACATTTTTTCCTCCCTTAGTTGTTCTCGCAATAGGTTATTAGACCGCAACCCAATAAATTGTTGCCCCATCCCAGAAACCAAGAGATTCAAGAGAGAAAAATTATATTGAAAACCTTTGGGAATGATCTCGTCAGCATTAAGAAGTAATTTAGCCAAGAACATGATCCATATCAAGCCTCATACCAACAAAACCAGCAGAATAGACCAACCTTTCAGAATGATTACCAAGGCCAAAGGAAAAACTTCAATCATAGACCTTTCCAACCCTACAACCTAAATTCTACCAATTTGTCAAAGGAACTCATACCACAAAATAACCTTGCCCAAGATTGTGACTAGTGCTATCTATGCAATCAGCCCCATAACTAGTCAGCATGTGCTAATGACATGAGAAATCATGCCTTAATGGTCTAGAATAGTTATGCAGTTTCAGAAAGTGCTCCAAGTCCAAATCTGGAACAACAAGAAGAATTTGAGGTTGCTTTTCCAAACTGACAGAGTTCTAAGTTCTGTGGCATGAACAGTCAGGATCAGTAGGATTCTTCTGTTTCAGCCAACACTAGGTCAAAAAAAAGAGCAATGGATTTGGGGCAGCAAGTTGGAAATTCACAACAATAGTCTACAAAAGACAAACAACCTATTTTTGCATCAAATAATATTTCTCCAGCACAACCTAAAGTGTAGTTTCCGCAAAGAGACCAAGAGATACTTGGCAAGAAATAGTTTAAAACACAATTACAACCTTTGCATAAAGGAAGTGATATTATTGTCACAAAAAAAAAAAAGGGTATGTGCAGGTTCATCATGGAAAAAACAGGCCCTTAAGTGGCAATAAAAAGACAAAAAATCAGAGTTAGACAACTTGACATAAAAATTTGAATAAGTTATCTATATTATTTCAAAAAAATGTAAAAGTAGAATTTGTAGCAAATTGAATGTAGTTTTTAAACTACTAGACTTTTATTTAAAAAAATAAAATCTATGTGGTGAAAATTTGAAATTTCAATGCAATAGTATTTAAATTTTAGGGTAAAAATAAGAAGTAGGTGTCTGTCTAACCACCCTAACCACAATAAAATGATAATATATTTTTATAAGATTTTAGATATAAGTAAAGAACTCATGTCTCGATGTGATGCATATTTTTTTATAATTTTTTTCCAAGTAAATAATTAATTATGATTTTGTTATTACAACTTTTAAAAAATATAAAAGCTCGTTTGCCTAACCACCTTAACTTGGTCAAAAATTCATGAAATTCAGTTATATTTTTTTTAATCCTATAGTATGCAAAGTATAGAATGTGACGCATGTTTCGGATTCAAAAAATGTGATACCGTTTGAAAGTTATAGATGTTTTTCAATCAGCTTATCAATTAGGACTTTATTCGTTATTCTAATAGAAAATGAATAATAATTATTTATTAAATTCAAAGTAAAGCATAATTTATATTGATGGAAGCTGAGAATCTCCTCTAAAAACCCTTTTCGTTTTATCAATTTTGGGTAAAAAAAAAGTCGTCAGCCACATGGGCCATCAAATGGTTTACATATCGCCACTTTTTGGTCCATCATGATCCTGCACATACCCAAAACGTAACTCTTGTTTTGTTTAATGTGGTTGAACATCTTAAGAAATCTACCATCAATATGTCAGTTATGGATGCATTGCACATCCTAGGTCAAAAGAGTTTGTTACAAGATGCTTTAGCAGAGCTTTCTATTTCTAATAATAATCAAAGGAATGCCAAAGTTGTGCTCGCAAATAGCTCATAAGCCAAGAGTGAGTAGAAAACTAAAGAGGTAAAGCCTCCTCCATTTTATTTAAGTCCAATTATTGGAGATAAAATAGCGCATAACTGTATGATTGATTCTGGTGCAAGTAGCTCCGTTATGCCTAAAATCTTAGCAGATGCATTAGGTCTTGTTTATGAACCCAATTATTAGAAGGGTGTAGTTCAATTAGATGGGTATGTTGTTAAAACTGTTGGTATAGTAAAAAATTTAGCTCTTACTTTGCATGCATCCCCTAGTTTTGTGATCCATCAGGATATACATGTTATTGATTTGCCACCCCACTCTATCATTTTCCTTTCAATGGATTTTACAGCCAAGATGGGTGGGTTTTTGTCCTCTGATTGGTCTCATCTATTTTTTAGAACAATGTGTGGTACGAAAGTGACCATAAAGTCTGAGGCCCTAGCCAAAGACCATATAAAACCATATGTCCCGAGCCCTATAAATTCTAACCTCTATGTCACCCATGTACCGGAGGAGAAAACCATGACCTTATACCACAACAACCATATAGAAAATATGAATCTAGATGAATGGGCAGCTGAAGATCATGAGCTTGATCCTTTCCAGCACATAAATGAGATAGGATTAGGGGTTTATATGATTCGTGAACCTAATTCTGATATGCCTAATATGTTTAAAAAGGAAGGACAAACTGTAAAGAAGGAAAACAAACTTTGGAAGATTTATTTTGATGGATCAAGGAGCAATGTAGGCGATGGTGGTGGAGCCATGCTAATTTCACCAAAAGGAGATAAATATTATTCAGCTTTCAGGTTTGCATTCAGTTGTACAAATAATACAGTTGAATATGAAGCACTTGTACATGGCCTAGAATGGGCTCGAAAGAGAGGTATTAAACTCTTACGTGTTTATGGTGATTCAGAATTGATAGTGAATCAAGTTAGAAATTTGAATGCTGAAAAAAATGATGCACTTAAAAAGTATAAGCATCATGTATGGGATTTGATTGAAGATTTTGATGCTTTCAATATATGTTCAGTTCCTAGAAATGAAAATAAGCATGCAGATAGGCTTGCTGCCATAGGAACCCAGTTTGACATTTCAAATGAGATTCAAAAAGTAGAGGCACATCAATATGTTAAGATTATAGTTAGACCTTCTATACCTGACAATAATGTGAGTTGGTAGGTTTTTGAAAGCGATGAGCAGATTGTAAGCTTCGTAATTGTTGAAGTTGAGTTCGCTGATGGTAATCTGCAAAAGTGGCAACAACAGTATGATAATCAGATTGTTCAATTAAAGACAAACAAGCTGCCAAAGGGGTTGGTGACCTTGGAATCTATTTTCAATTTAGATGACCAACTATGAAAAGATAAATGTAGCATGATTATTAAAGAAGAGCACTATGAGGCGATTGATATTTTCAAAGGTAATCTTCTCAAGTTGGGAAAGGTATGTAATAAGGAGGAACAATAATATTTTGCTCTATTATTTCAAGAGTTTAGTGATGTCTTTGCTTGGGAATACAAAGATTTGAAAGGTTTTGATCCAGAACTAGCCCTACATACTATTGAACTAGTACCTAATGCTAAACCTGTAAGGCAAAAACAAAGACCTCTTAATCCCATACTAGAGCACCTTATGAAGGCTGAGTTAAACAAGTTAGTTGAAAGTGGTATTATTTTTCCTATCAAGCATACTTCCTGGGTGTCTAAATTAGTTCCAATTAGGAATAAAAGTAAGGAAATTACATTGTGTGTTGATTTTTGTGATTTAAATAAAGTGTCACTGAAGGAACACTATCTACTTAATTCCATGGAGTAGATTTTACAAGTAGTTTTTGGTTCTGATAGATTTTCTTTTTTGGATGGATATTTAGGTTATAACCAGATTCTGGTAAAGTAGGAGGATCAGTTCAAAACAATGTTCACAACTAAATGGGGCACCGTGGCCTATAGAAAGATGCCTTTAGGCTTATCCAATGCTGGAGTAACGTTTTAGCATGTGATGGACATGGCCTTTCATGGCCATATGAACAAGTTTTTTTCTGGTTTATTTAGATGATATTACTATTTTTTCTAGAAATTTTGATGAACATTTTGAGCATTTGAAATAGATTTTTCAAAGGTGTAGAGAGTTTGGAGTATCTCTCAATCTGAAAAAATGTATTTTTTTGTGCATGAAGGTAAACTCCTTGGACACACTGTTTTGAAACAAAGTATTTCTATAGACTCTAAGAGAGTTTCTGCTATTCTTGAATTACCATTACCAACTCATAAGAAAGGCTTACAAAGCTTTCTTAGAAGAATAAATTTTGTAAGGAGATTCATACCTAACATTGCAGCCTTGTTGCAACCTTTCACTACTATGCTTAAGAAAAATGTGCCTTTCAGTTGGACCAAGGAAGGTAAGAGGAGCTTTGAGCAAATAAAATAATTCCTTCCAGCTACTCCTACTTGTATTAATCCAAATTATGACATAGATTTTATTCTTTATGCCTTTGGAGGGGTTGACACCATTTCTGCTATATTGTGCTAAGAAAATGATGAAGGCTCAAAACAACCTATGGCATTTTTTAGCCAGGTATTGCATGATTATGAGGTGAAGTACTTTTTTGTTGAAAAGAATCTTCTTGTTGTTGTAAGAAGCCTCAAAAAGTTTAGGCATATGTTATCAAATAAAATAATTCATTTATTAGTTACTCATTCAACTGTTAAAGACTTCTTTCTTAACCGAGAAATAAATGACAAGCATGTTGGCTGGATAACCAAGGTTATGGAGTTTGATATTGATATTAAAATAACCAAGCTTGTTAGAGGCAAGGGTTTTTGTGAATAGATTGCAAAAAACACAATGGACATTGGCTTAAAAGAAGCTGAAAATGGTGTTACAGTGTTAAACAATAATGATGTAGTTGTTGTTCTAGTTCCTACTACTACCTAGGTGCAGCAAATGATGCATTATTTGCAAACTAGTGAGTGCCCCAAAGGCTTAGACAGAGCAAAAAGGAGGAGTTACAGATTATAGTCCATTCCTTTTGCAATTATTGATGGCATTCTTTATAGAAGAGACTTTCAAGGTGTTTTGTTAGGATGTATTAAGCTTGATCAAGTTGACAAGTTGCTAGGAGAATTTCATGATGGGCCTTCAAGAGGCCATTTTGATGCAAGAACAACAACCCTAAAAATTATGTGGGATGGTTATTATTGGCCAGATCTGTTTAAAGATTCTATTGCCTGGGTTCGTAAACGTGAAAAGTGTGCCTTGTTTTCTGGAAAATAGAGGCTTGCAATGCTACCCCAAGACTTCATTGGACCTATCAACCCACCTTCAAGTGTGGCTCATAAGTGGATCCTTACTGCAATAGATTACTTTACTAAGTGGACCGAAGTTGTTTCTTTGAAAGAAGCAAATGAGACTTTTGTGCTTAATTTCTATCAAGACTTAGTGTCAAGATTTGGTACTCCAAATTCAATAATTTCTGACAATGGTTTGGCTTTCATCTGTTTAAGGATTTCTGATTGGTTAGTTAGAAATAAAATTTATTTGAATTCATCTTCTAACTATTATCCACAGGGCAACAAACAGGAAAAATCTACAAATAAGAATATGATCTAGATAATTAAGAAGACAGTTAAGGACAATCAACGAATATGACATGAAAAGCTTAAGTTAGCTCTTTGGGCTTATAGGGTGACTCCTAAAAGGGCCACTGGCTATTCACCTTATGTACTTTCTTATGGAAAAGAAGCTAAGTTACATGTTTCAATTAGATTACATACTTTGAGTTTTGTTAAAGAGTTGGAATTGTTGAATGAACAACCTCTTGAAGTGAGATTTGCATAGCTAGTAGAGTTTGAAGAAACCAGAAAGGAAGATTTAAGACAACTTGAGATACATCAAGCTCAGATGAAGAGCTCTTTTGATAAAAGGGAAAGATCATGATAATTCATTATTGGTGATCTAGTCTTTAGGTGGAATGAATTTAAGAATAAACTTGGATGACATTCCAAATTTGATGCAATTTGGGATAGGCCTTATATGATCACAAAGTGCAAGGAACACAACGCTTTCCAAATTTCTAAGTTTACTGGAGAGGTGTTGTCTATCCCAGTAAATGGGATCCACCTCAAACATTGCCTCTAAGATAAGCTCTATTTTGTAAATAAGTAGAGTAGTTCCTACAATAAGTGCTTTACACACATTTCTTTTAGTTTTAATTCTTTCCCTAAGCACTGTTGCACATGTTTTAGTTGGCCTTCAGTGCCTATTAGTTTTCTTTCAACACTATTTTATTTTGTTTTGTTGTTGTTTGGGGTATTGTTGTTCACATTTTTGAGTTTCATGAAGGGGCAGATTTAACTCCGCACCCAATGGAGTGTTGCAGGCAACTATTCTAATGCTTAGATGGCAAGCATCTAGCGAAACTTGCCAAAATGTTACCAATTTTTCACTAAAGCTCAATTGGTGGAGCTGATTTAAGTTTGTTATATCTTAAAGTGGAAATTCAGTTAGTTTCTACATAGTTTTAAATTGCTTATTTTATCTGTTCTATTAAGTATCAGTTATGCATCATTTGAGAGAATAGAGTTCAGAGTCATTGCTCAATAATTACAAAACAAATGAAATACAAAGTTGTATGTACAAATGATTAATAATTTTATTTAAATAACATTGTTACATTATAGATTTCATTTGATTGCAAGAATACAAATGATAGTACAAATTTTCATTTTGATGCATTTCACTCATAACAGAAATGAAGAAAAAATGAGTAATAAAGACATCAAGTTTCAATATTGTTGTATCTCATTGAAGTGACTAAATTGTGAATTCTTATTATTTTCTAGAGGAATTCAAGTTGGGAAATAAAGGTGTTGATATAGGAATGAAATAATAAAAGGAGTAATGTTTCATCCAAATTCTATGAGCAACAACATAGTAGTTAGTGTTGATTTTTGTCAAGGGTTATTATGTATGAGCTTATTCAGAAATAACATGGTGATAGAAAGTAATGAAAGTAAAAATGACAGAGGAATCATCCTATTTAGAGGAACAATGAAGAAGCAGTGCAAGATGTGAAGAGAGCTACAAGCTGGTGAGAATGTTGTTTTAAAATAGAAGGAAACTTATTACATTGTTTCAGAAAATGATAAATTACATGGGTTTTAGCATATGAGGGCTTGATTTTAAGATATAGTAATGAGTAAATTTATTTCAAAGTAAAGTTTTTTCTTTCATTTTCCTGAGTACCCATTCGAGAATTTTATTCAAAGTGCAGATGCTTTCATTTCCGACATTACCCGTATGAGGGTTTGTTTTAAAATGCAGATTTATTCAAATGTTAAATACCCACATTGGGGTTTGAAATTTTAAGGAATATAGTTACAATTTTAAGATTACCCACATTGGGGTTTTCAACAAGAAAAGCAAGATAAATGTTTTCTTTAATTTTCAGAAGTACCCACATGGTGATTTCTTACAAAATGAAGATAGAAAGGATATCACTGCATTTCTTCAGACTATAGGAATGAAAAGGAGCACTCTTTACAAATACTGATATGTGATGGACATCAAATATCAAAAATACATATACCTAATGGTGATTGATATGTCTCTTGACATTGTGGAAATAGATGTGGAATCCCTAAGTGAAGTAGAGATACACAATGTATATGGTTCCAATGGGAAAGTGATCAATGACAGTTATTTAAAGGAGACCAATCTAATGGCCATGTTTTAATTTTTTTGAGATTAAAGGAAAGCTAGAGGATCATGGTGTGAAGATTGCATATTGATGTCCCAAATTCAAATATGAAGATATCAAACAACTAAGTTTGTGTAAATGGGGTTTCGACTAGTAACTGACACTATGAATGAATTTAATTCATTCAACTGCACCTATGACCAATGTCAGTGAATATTTGATCTGCTAAGAAGTGACATAGATTGTTAGGATGATGAAGATAAAATTATAGTGAATGAATATATGAATACATTAAATGCTATTTGATCTTAAGGTTGAGTAGATTTCTACTCTTAGACAACTCTTTGCACTAGAATTAAAAGTTATGCAGCTCAATGTAGAAATATGGCAGTTTAGAAGATATATTCAAACCCTAATTAAAGATGTGAAGGTGGTAGATAATCTAAATACATTCACCAATGGTCACCAACTACACAAAATAGAAGATCAAAACATTGGCATATGGTGTATCTATGTGAATTTGAGCGAATTTGAGTGAGTACACATAGTAGATGATATGATGGGCTTCTAAGGTAGACAAAGTATACATTGAAAAGAGAAGAGAGAGTTGTAGGAGTGTGATTGTGCATTAAGGTGGATTGAGAATGCACTAATAGGAAAGGATAAAATAAGAGAAGAGAAGAGATTTGGTGTGACAACAATAAAAACTTGAGTAGTTACAAAGTAAGTTGTAACATTGAATTGTGTTCTTGATGAAAAAGTTTTAATAATCCAATAAGTTATAAATCTGATTTGTTGGTGCCATCAAATAACTAAGTTTCTTCTCAGAATAGGGGATTGGTGTCTCCTTAGTAATTGTCCCCTGAAAACTATAACATAAATGTTTCTTTGTGAGGCTGGATTAGGATAGTAGCTCCTAATAGCATTTTCTCGCCGTGGTTTTTCCCATCTTGGGTTTTCCACGTATATCTTGTGTTATTGAGTTGTTATATTGTGTGCTTGTTTAAATTTATGTATTTCATGTTTTAATCTACACACTAAGTATTGGAGAAGTCATTCTACTCTAAAGGTTGAAGCGTTGAAATTTTACTATCTACAGATTCACCCCCCTCTTAGTAGTTTTTTGTGTTCCAACAATTGGTATCATAGCACTAGGTTCCCCAGGATAAGCCTAGTGAGCTCGGGTAGATCCTTTGATTTGTGAACACAAATGTCCAATCAAGAAGGTTCTTCTACAAAAAAGTCACCTAGGTTTGATGTAATAGATTATACTTTTTTGAGCTCATTGATGAAGGGATATTTGGGTTCTATAGGATTTGATGTGTGGATGTCTATTGTGAATGGATACACACCACTAGCCATACATCCCATGTATGTCATAGGAAAAAGGGATTATGAGAACAATGCAAAAGCATAGTTTAATATTATGAATAGTCTATCTAGATCTATGCACAACAAGTTTATGTATTGTAAGACTACACAAGATGTCTAGGATACATAGAAAAATATCTACAAAGGATATGACAAGATAAAAATGGTCATGCTTCAAGTATTGAGATCTAGATCATAAGGCCTAAAGATGTTAGAAGGAGAGAAGACTACAAACTATCTTCTAAGAGTTCACAATATAGTGAACTCCGTTAGAGGATATAGATAAGTGAAAGAATATTTCATTGTATTGAAATTTATAAGGTCAATGACAAATAAATATGATCTAAGATCTCTACAATAGAGGGAAGGGAAATATAAAAACTTACTCTTAATGAGTTAAATGGTATATTGAGTACATATGAGATGAGGATGGGATATGTAGAACCATCCAGATAAGAATTTTCCTTAAAGGTTTCCAACAAAGTGAAGGATGAAGCACCTAAGAAAGAAAAGTTTGAAATGATCACATCTGAGAATAATGAGATTAATGAAGAAGAGGAAAACTTCATTAGGATACTAAGAAGAGTATCCAACAAGTATAAAGGTAATTTGACCTTTAAATGATTTTAATGTGGTAAACTAGGTCACTTTGTTGCTAAATGCCGCTATAATTAGAAATGTAACTATGGGCAAGAGGAAGAGGATATAATGAAGAAATCCTACTACCCTAAGAGAAGGGGTTTTCAAAATAAGAAGAAAATTCTACGCATTCAAGAGGATGGTGATATTTTAGATAACTACAATAGCTTAGATGATGAGAAATATTATTCCTTTATTAGAAAATAAAATGAATTCATTTTTATGGAAAAAGAGTCTGAGGGACAAAAGGATGGAAAATTTAAAGACCTTGGTGAAGACAGTGAAGAAGCAGGAGAGGTTAACTTGGAAGTAGAACTTATCTATGCTCTAGATGAGATGGATGATCTCAAAGATGAGATTGAATAGTTGAAAAAAGAGAACTTAAGTCAGAAGAAACTTGCACAAAAGGAATTAAAAAAACTAAGCAATAATCTCGAGGGATCTAATTAGATGGTAGTTTTTTATAACTTCAAGTGGAGGAAGCTAGAAGAAAGTAAGAACTAATGCAATAAAAAATAAAATCTGAAATGGATAGATGCATGAAACTTGAGGTATAAATTTTTTCCTTTAGAAAGGACTTGGAAAAAGCTAAGGAGCATGTTGAAAAAATCTTGAAGCTGAAAGGTGGTTCTAAAATTTTGGATGAGTTACTAGGTGCACAAAAGCTAGAAAACAAGGAAAAATTAGGCTTAGGATTGGAGAAAGGGTACAGTTCTTTTGTTGATTCTTCTACAATGTTATATGAATGCTTTAGGGTAGGAGAAAAATATAAATATATCAATGATAGTGATTGCAAAGGAAGTGTCCTCAAATAAAAATCTGAAAAATTTGAGAAAACCAAGGAAGAACAAAAGTCTACTACAAACAAGAAGGATAAAAAATCTGTTCCAAATCATCAGAAGACAAGGCACAATTTTAGGACTAATGTTGACGGATTTACAAGAGTGCATGATCCAAGGAGGCCAAGAAAAATATAACCTCATCCAACTCAACAAAATGCTATGACTAGGAATTATTCTTACTTTTATGGATATTGTTATACGTGTAATCAATTTGGTCATAGGGCTAGAGAATCTAGAATCATTCCTAAGAGGAGTGAAAACTTTCTAAGCAAAAATCTGTTTTCTCATTTAGTGGATATGAATGTAGTTTGTTATAACTATAATAAATTTATTCATATGGCTAAAAATTGTAGAAAAACATTCACAAGACCAAATGATAAAAATGAGAAAAACAAAGACCCACCTCCTACGGTAAATAAAGAATCTAAAATTATGGAGGAAAAAATAGAAAAAAAAAACTAAAGTGTAGAAAGAAAAAGGAGAAAGCTCCACACAATCAATGATTGTATAGACATCCGCCCATGCCAAGAATCAAAATACATGGGTGATAGATAGTGGTTTTTGCAAGCACATGACTAGAGATAAAATAAAATTCATCAAACTCAAGAAATGTAATGGAGGATCTTTAAGTTTGGGTGATAACACTGTAGTCAAGATATGTAGTAAAGGCATCTTAAGCCTAGATGGTAAAAACCCCACTCAAGATGTTTTATATGTGGAAGGATTGAAGCACAACCTATTGAGTGTAAGAGAAATGTGTGACAATGGTTACAAGGTCATATTTAATTTAGAAGAATACAAAATAAGGAATAATGGAAAAATAGTTGGACAAGGATTGAGAACTAACAACAATATTTATAACCTTTCTGAAGTAAAAGGTCAAAGTTGTTTTATAGGAAAATTTCATGAAAGTTGGTTATGGCACAAAAGAATGAGGTATGAAAACTTTTATAATGTGGTGAAGGTAATTTCAAGAGGTCTAGTAAGACACATGCTTCAAATAACCAAACCTACAAATTCCATATGCAAAGAATGTGAGTAGGGAAAGCAAATAAATACTAGTTTTTAAACCAAGGAATAATCAACTACTAAGACATTGCAACTAGTTCACACTGATTTGTGTGGAACTACAAAGAAAAGAGGTCAGAAAGGTGAAAAGTATTTCATGCTACTAGTTGATGACTACACAAGAATGACATGGGTAACATTTTTGAGAGACAAGTCACAAGAATTTGAAAGATTTAGGATATTTAGGAAAATGGTTGAAAATGAGACAGGTAGAAGGATTAAGTGCCTAAGGTCGGCTAGAGGAGAAAAATTCACATAAAGTGAATTTTTTGAATACTATGAGGAACATGGAGTTAAGAGACAATTCTCAACATTAAGAACTCCACAATAGAATAGAGTTGTAGAATGAAATAATATAGTGGTGAAGGACATTGCAAAAACATTGTTAAATGATTCCATATTAGTTGATAAGTTTTGGAGAGAAGTGGTTCATACTGCAATATATGTTCTTAATAGAGTTCAAATCGGAGCACATATTGATAGTACCCCCTATAAGTTGTGGTATGATATGCTTGCATTCATGAAGTACTTTAAAGTATTTGGAAACAAGTTCTACATCAAAAGAGAAGATGAGAATCTGG
This sequence comes from Sequoiadendron giganteum, assembly GCA_007115665.2. Taxonomy (NCBI): domain Eukaryota; kingdom Viridiplantae; phylum Streptophyta; class Pinopsida; order Cupressales; family Cupressaceae; genus Sequoiadendron; species Sequoiadendron giganteum. Next base: position 259,942,385 of record CM021104.1, on the reverse strand, counting down.
GAAGCTTTGAATCAAGAAGTGATGAAGGAATACTTTTAGGATATTCTACTTAGATAAATTACAAATTCTATAAAAAAAGTTGGACAAGGTTGTGGAAAGCATCAATGTCAAGATTGATGAAAGTATATAGCATATATAGATGTAGATTGGGTTAAATGTGTTGATGAAAAGAAAAGAAAAAATGTAGGATCATTATTCTTGGGAAACAAGTTAGTTTCCTAGATGAGCAAGAAGCAAAAATCAATCACTCTATCCATTGCTTATGTATATTATGATGCAGAAACAACATGTTGTAATTAGATCATCTAGATGAAGCAGATACTCAAGGACATAAAGGTTGAGTACAAAGAACCTATCTCAATTCTTTGTGATAATTCAAGTGCCATAAACATCTCAAAGAATCCAATGATGCACTCTAAAACAAAGAACATATCCATCAAGTATCACTTCATTAGAGAGAATGTTGTAGATGAGAAAGTTGACATGGAGTATGTTCGAACAAATGAACAAGTAGCTGATATTTTTACCAAGCCTCTTCCCAAATAATAATTTGAATATTTGAGGTAGAAGTTGGGAGTCATTTATACCACATCATATCAGTAATTATTAGTGATAGGGAACGAATCCAAGGGAGATTCAATTGTACTTTATTCATCACTAGAAATGGAGAAAGAGATCAAGTCAAGTAAATTGGTTTTCCAAATTTTTAATGACTTAATGGTTACATAATCAAAGATTCCCACTTTCTCTTTGAATTTATTGTCAAAGGGGGAATATATTTTCTAGGGTGATTCTTCCCTTTTCCATTGATTTCAAAGAGGGAGAAATATGAGAAAATTCTCAACATAGGAGCAAGGAGAAATATGTGCACAATGTAGATGAGAAAAGATGAATGTATAAGGGGGAGTGAATTGTTGTGTAAATGGTTCAATTGGTACAAATATTTAAGGTTACATGCTACAATTGGTATTAGAACATTTAGTTAATTGGTATGAGAATTTAGTTAAGCCATCAATGAAAAAGGGGGGTATTGTTAGCATATTGTTGTCATTGATGTCAAAGAGAGGATTAGAGGTGAGATGGAACTGATCCTATATGAAGGGTGTGTTGGCATTGAAGTGAAAATGTTGTTAGTGATTTCTAAAGTAAGATACGGTATGCTGTGGATCTTGCTTAGGAAGATGGAGCATAATTTTCAAAATTTACTCAAGATTTTGCATTGTTGTCATGAAACTATGTCATGGTGTTGCAAAGAATTCTTTTGGTATCCAAAAGTAAAATCAAAGGAAAAATTTGACATGGATTTTTTGAGAGCTTCTCAGAAAGGTAAACTATACATCCAAAGGATGTATAATGTGCTTAGAAATGAATTATGTTTCCTCTCATTCAGAATTAGGGTTTACTGGCTAAACCCTAGTGTTGCAGTCATGGTGCCCAAACATAAATTCTATTTTTATTTTGAATGCCTATTATAGGTTACCACTCACATAAGTTACAACTTATGTTATTGAGACCAATCTATGATTGGCCCGATTACCTTATCTTCTAGCTGGTGTTGATTATGTATCCCTTTAAGGATTGGATGGTGAACAATCATTCTTTTCATATTTGATGGCTATCACTAAGGTCCCATGCATGACAAAAAAATATTTGAAGTCAAATTATAGTTCAATGATGTGCGATGAAGTATTATCAATGGCTACAATCAAGAACATCTAATGGTGCCTACTTTCCCATGAAACCTATGGTGGGACCTCATCTATACCACATGGGGGAGTGGGCAATGGTGGAGATCAAACAAAATTTTGATTAGACAATGCATGAAGCTGGTAGTGGGTCTTGATGATGCAAGCAATACACATGGAAAAATATCGCTTAGTCACTTCACATCATTATTGTGAAGTGAAACTATGGGATACTTCTCACAATGAGCGATGATCATAATATGGAAGTGGATGGTGATGTAAGCATAGCTAGGTGTCAGGATATTATTGTATTGCATGTTTTTTTAACATCATGATTAGTATTTTCTATTATCTAGTACATTCAATGATGAGTGATGATTGATGGGGGCTAGTGGAGTATGATGCCAACAAAGATAAGTGGCAGCATATTATTGCAACATGAATGATTTTCTCATAGCTATAGTAAAGCAAGGTGAAGGAAAGATTTGTGTGATGAGTGATGAACAATCAATATCATATAATGAATATCAAATAGATATCGCTACACCTCTTCACATTGTAGGAATGAAAAGGAACACTCTTTAAAATTACTGATATGTGATGGATGGAAAATATCAAAAAGATATTTAATCTAATGGTGATTTATATGTCCCTTCACATTGTAGAAATAGATGTGGCAGTCCTAAGTGAAGTAGCGATACATGATGACTATGGTTCTGAAGGGGAAGTGATCAACGACGGGTCTTTAAAGGAGTTCTATAAAATGGTTATGTTTTAAAGTTGTTGATATCAAAGGTGAGCGAAAGGATCATGGAATGAAGACTATAGATTGATGGCCCAAATTCAAATATGAAGATATCAAATGGCTAAGTTCATGTAAAAAGGGTTTTGACTGGTAATCAACATTGTAAGTGAATTTAATTCATTTGACTGCACCTATGACCAATTTCGATGAAAATTTGATCAACTAAGTGGTGACACGGATTGCTAACATGATGAAGATCAAATCAGAGTGATGAATAGAGGAATAAATTAAATGTTATCTAATCTTAAGGTTGAGTATATTTCTACTGTTAGAAAATTATCTGCACTGGAATTAAATGTTGTGTAACTCAATGTAGAAGCATGGTAGTGTAGAAGATATCCTTGAACCATAAATAAAGATCTAAAGGTGGTAGAGAATCTTGAGGAAATCTCTATTTGTCAACAACTACACAAAATAGAAGATAAAAACATTGGCATATGGTGTATCTATGTGAATTTGAGTGAAGAACAACGAGCACACAGAATAGAAGGTATGATGGACTTTTGAGGTAGAAAAAGTATACACTGAAAATAGAAGAGAGATTTGTAGAAGGAGTGTGAGTGTGCATTAAGGTGTACTAATAATTCACTAATAGGAAAGTATAAGAGTATAGTAGAGAAGAGAGTTGTTGTGATAGCAAGAGAAACTTGAGTAGTTTCATAGTAAGTTGTAACATTGAAATGTGTTCTTGATGGACTAATTGTAATATTCTTATAAGTTGTAAATCTGATTGGTTTGTGCCATCAGGTAATTGAGTTGGTTCTTAGAATAGGGTATTGGTGTCTCCTGAGGGTTGGTTCCCTTAAAAGATATAACAAAAAGGTTTCTTTATGAGGTTGAATTAAGATAGTAGCTCATAGTAGCATTTTATCACCATAGTTTTTCCCATATCGGGTTTTCCACGTATATCTTGTGTTATGAATTGTCAGATTGTGTGGTTGTTTAAATTTTTGTATTTCATGTTTTAATCAACACACTAAGTATTTGAGAAGTTATTCTTCTCTATAGGTTAAAGGGTTACAATTTTATTATCTACTGATTAACCCCCCTCTTAGTATATTGTTGTGTTCCAACATTTTTTATGCATTAAATATACATTTCAAGTTTTACATTGCATAATTGAGTTCATTGGGAATTTTATTTTTATCTCCCCAAAAGTGCATTTCATTCATATTTATCATTTTCAATCATAAGGGAAACAATAGATCCCCTAATAGAGTGGAATCACCTAAAGGTTGAAAGTCAATCATACCTTTGGGAGATTTCTTTTCCAAATTAAATTAGAATAAATATAGGTGCATCACACCCCCTAACAATAACACATTTATTTATTTCATTTTAGTGAACCTCTTTTTCTATGTTTTAGGTGCTTTAGCTACTCTTGAATTAAAATATTTTGACCAAGATTATACAATGCAAGAAACTACTTTTAAAGTCAACAAGAAATAGAGTGATGAATCTAAACTTGGATGATCTTGATGATGTGGAATAAAATTTTGTAAGGAGATTGAAAAAGGGTATTGGAAAATATAGAGGTAAATTACCCTTTAAGTGTTTCAATTATGTAAATATGTGTCATTATGCTCTAATTTCCAATCAAAGTTTCAAATGAAAAATATAAAGATCATAAAGGTAAATCTATCAAGAATATTTATTATGTTAACAAAGATAGTGGTGTATCTAATGATGAGGAATCAGACTATCATAATGATGGAAGCAATGAATGCTTGTTCGTGACTTTAAATTTTGGAAGTAATTATACTAATCTTGAAAGTTGTGTGAAGGAAATTTCTCTAGAAGTAGGTCACAATATTGAAGGAACTATGTTGATTGCTTTTCATGTAAGAGAGGAGAGAAAATACTAGATAATTTATAGTGGGTGCTCAAATCATATGATAGTTGATAAGAGTAAGTTTGTTAAGTTTGAAAAGTATGAGGGTGGTTTTGTTAAGTTTGGTGATGATACATATGCTAAGATCTATGGAAAAGTTTCAATTAGTTTTGACATAATGCATAAAATAGATCATGTTATTTAATTTATCTTTAGAAAAATCTTCTTAATGTTGGACAAGTTTGTAACAAAGGATACAATTTGGTGTTTCAATATGATGGTTGTGAAATAAAAAAAGGAAGCTTTGAAATATTGGTTGCATCTAGAACAAGGATAGAAGAAAATATTTATCATCTCAAAGGTGGTGGTGTTAAGTTATTTATGTCTCAAATCAACTAAATTTGGCTATGGCATAAAAAAATGGGTCACATAAATTTTTATAGCCTATTTTAGATCAACTCTACTCAAGATGTGAGAGATCTACCAAGAATTACAAATTCTATCAATGAACTCTACAAGGAGTGTTAGTTTGGAAAAAAAATCTCAAGGTGATATGTATTTTAGGTTGTTGATAGATTATTACTCTAGAATGACTTGGGTAACCTTTCTCAAAGAAAAATTAGAAGCTCTACATAAGTTTAAAGAATTTAATTTTATGGTTGAGAATGAAATGGATTTGAAAATAAAATGTTTGAGGTGTGACAGAGGTGGTTATTTCAAACCTCCAATGAGTTTAACATATTTTTGTGAATATCATGGTATAAAAAGACATTTATCAACTCCTATGACTCCTTAGCAAAATGGAGTTGTGGAAAGGAAGAACAAGAAAGTTAAAGAAGCAACAATAACCATGATGAAGGAAGAAAATATACTAGAATTCTATTGGAAATAAGATATTCATATTGTAGTATAAATTCTTAACAAAGTACAAGAAAGAGTGAACAGTTCAAAGACCCCCTATGAACTATGGTATGGAAAACCTCCTAATATGAAATAATTCAGAGTCTTTTGAAGCAAATGTTATATCAAGAGAGATGAGGAAAATCTAAAAAATTTTGATGTAAGATTAGATGAATGAATCTTCCTTGGATATTATACAAGAGCAAGGTATACTAGTGCTACAAAAAGGTTAAAGACAATAGTTGAAAGTGCAAGTATCAAAGAGGATGAAGAATCACATCAAAGCTTAGAGTTGAGAGAAGTTTATGAATATAATGAACCCACTTGTAGGGAAAAACAAAAATAAGAAGATAAAGAAGAAAATGAGATGCTATTTGAAGAGGAAGAAGCTCTAGAAAAGAATCATAAGACTCCTAAGTATGTGCAAAAAATTCATTCTGAAGATCAAACAATTAGAGATAAGAGTAAAGGTGTGTTGACAAGAAGAAGAGATACTATGGAAGAAGAATAGGTAAAATTTTATTTAATTTCTAAGGTATAACCTAAAATATTAATTGAGGCATGCAAGGATAGGAGTTGGATCAAAGCTATGAAAGAAGAATTGATGTAGATTGAGAAGAACTAGTCCCAAGACTAGCAAACAAGAATGTGATAGGAACTAAATGGGTTTTTAGGAACTCTAGTGTAGAAAAATGTATCCCTCTACAGTTTCACACTTGTTTGGGCCCTCCTTGCTAAAATTGGGCTTCTTTATGCCTTTTATGGTCCTATTTTGCATCCCCAAGGCTTATTTAATGCATCTTTCTAAGCATAATATTTAAACTTAATTAATGACCAATCGTAATTCTTGATTTTGGGTTGTGTGTTATAGATTTATTGATCTAGGACTCATACACCACCTTGGGAATATGGGTCCAACCTAATTCTTGGAGCCTAATCCTAAATTTGGCATAAAAATCAACATTTCTTGAACTTTGTGTCCTAAGTTTAGGCTACTGGGACTCATATGCCCCAACTAATGTATAATTCCCACTTTATATTGGAAATATTTTGAGTTAAATCCTTGGCAATATTTTATTCTCCTATATCTAATGTTGACTTGTACTATTGTAATCTCAAGAAATTTGGCATAAATAAGTATAAATAAAAGGTTATTTCACATATTTTCTCCTAGAATTTTCCATGAGCAAGTGTGATCTAAACATTCAAGAGATGATTATCAAGAATTTTGGAGCTATATTCATGATTCAAGCATCATGTCAAAGTCGTCATGCATCATGTGTATTCTTTAAGATAACATTTATGATGTAGGTTTTTATGATTCAAGCAAGCATTCAAGTCAAGATCCATAGAGATCAAACAAGAGCCAAGATCTACATTCATGCTAGCCATTTCACATAAGATTGTAGCCTCTATTAAAAAGGTTTGGTGATTTTCAATATTTCATATTGTTCATTCATCATTCCTTCATTCTATTTTATTTTATTTCAAGGTTTGATTACCAAAATGAGTTTTGAGGAAGGTAAACCCCTATCCACTAGAAAATCAACATTTTTCTCTCTTTACATGTGTAATTTCAATTCTAGGTGTTTTGAGCTTGAAGATCCTTTGAATACTAAGTTGAAAGATTGAAGAAAGTTTTTAGAGTTGTCACAAAGTTGTCATCTTCACGGAAAGTCACCTACAGGCCATAATTTGAAGTTTCTTAGTCAAAGATTGGAAGGGAGAAAATATACAAAATATCAGTAGAGGTTGCTAGATTTTTGGAAAAACCTTGATATTGGGACTAAATCGCCACCTTGGGTGTATGAGTCCTAGTGTACAACTTTTCAATCATTTCCTATAGATCTTGGTTTACAAGTTGTAGATTCTTGATTCAGCCTGAAACCCTAAACTAGAACTAAATCACCCAATCTGGCGTATGAGTACCAATTCACATCAAAATTTATAGTTTTGGGATTGTAGACCTTTTTTTAGGTGTCTCCAAATTTTCATTTGCTCTTTCTTAGTTTCTTATTTTGATTTCAAATTTCATTTTTTAGGTTACATAGTTATGTTTCCATTCATATCTTTCTTTCTAAACAATTCTTAGTGGTGAACTCCCTTTATTTAATCACACCCAAAAGACCTTATAGAAACTCCTTCTCTAAATTGTATCATTAGATTTATATCTCTAGGGTTTCCTTGAATAAACAAGAGTAAAATAATAAAGAGGATACTCACCCTCTCTCTTTGGTGTTATGTCTCCTAAAAGATGGTGGAACACTATTTCCTTTAGTTCATTTTGTTGAACCTGATCTTCAAACCCTTTATTTCTAGTTTTGAGTACATTAAAATCTTATATCTAGCTTACAATAACTTTGCATTAGGTCTTGCATTAGTTAATTTGCATTTAGGCCTTCTAAAATTTACATTAGAGAATGTGCATATAGGTTGCATTTTTGTATCTTGCATCATTGAATTTTATTTGAAATATATCATTGCACATAGTCAAGTCAACATACAACTTAGAAAAATTAACATTAACTTATAATTTTTTGAATTTAGTGTCAAAACCCTCTTATGGGATTCATACACGCCCTTGGGTGATTTAGTCCTAGTACAGGTTGTTTTACCTAATTTCTATGAATTTTGGGTTGACTATCTTTCAGCATTTGAACCCTTCAAAAACCCTAATTGGGATTCATATGCCCCTCTAGAAATTTAGTCCCATATCAGAACTTGAGCTTCATTTTACATCATTAAAAATCATGTTTATGTTCTTCTATTTTCTATTTTCAGATCTTTGTTTTATATTACCAAGTTTATGTTTCATTCATTACATCGGGCTTAATTTGGTTTCATTTCAAGTGCATTCATAAACATAAGAATCAAAATTAAAATCATATCATTTATCTTATGTTCATTGAATTTATCTTGCATGTATTTATTGTCCCTTGTATGAGCTTTATAACTTGGTGTCCTATTGCTAATAGTATAGTGAGACATAGTTCGAGGCTCGTTTCATCCCATGATAGAACACTCATCGTGGATCTTGGGTTATCTAGCTCTTTCACTCATAGTATTGATACTAGTTCACTAGGTATGGACCGTACCCTTAACAACTCTTTACCTTCAAGTAGCATGACAAGTGTTGAAATTATGGTTGCTAGTATCCCTCAAGAGAACATAATCCAAATCCATGAAGAGTTAGCAAACCTAAAACATCAAGTGAGTACTAAAAACATTTCCAACATTGCTATCCCTAACATAGATAAGATACACTACATGATTGAAAGTGAACAAGGAATAGAACTTGCACGTAACTTAGCTCATATTTTTGGCAAACATCTTATCTCAACCACTAGTTGTGATCAAAATTCAAACAATGTCCAAAGCCAAGGGGGAACTCAAAATTCCTCCCCCTACAACCATTGCCTCTATTCCTACCTATATCAACCCTCAAGTTACAACAATTATGTAACCTACTAATAATGTCTTTCCTACCCTGGTTATTTCCACTAGCAATCGTAGTACCTTTATGGCATCTCATGTCATATCTCCTACCACTTTACCTCCCATAATCATTCTATTTGTTCCCCATTCAAACACATATACACCTCCATCATATTCCCCTCCATCTCAAAATACAACCAATGCCACCATCCTTAACTAAATTTTGAAATATGTTTCATCCCTTAAAAATAAAATTTCCACCATAAACCCAGATAAAAATGGCCAAACATCATATTATCTCAAAATAAATCCCTTATCCTTGGAGATATTGAGATCACCAATACCACAAGGTATGGAGATTCTTAGGTTTGAGAAATATGGAGAAAAAGGAGAACCTTCTAACCACATTTCCACTTATACCACCTTATGTAGTGATGTTTTCCTTGAAGATAAGCTCTTGGCTAAGCTTTTCCCTAGGTCCTGGAAAGATACTTCTTTAGAATTGTTGTCCTCGCTACCAAATAACTCATTTAATTCATTCAATGAATTTTTTTAGGCCTTTATTAAAAATTTACAAGTGCACATGACCCATAATATGACCTTAGTTGATTTGATGAGATGTAAGCAAAAGGATGATGGAAAGGTTACTGACTTTATTTCACACTATCAAATGCTTAATTCCCAAATCAATGTAAATATTCTTAATCTTCAACTTCAATGGATTCTCATTGAGAAATTTCAAACTAAGATACAAGATAAGATTTTTTTGATGAATTTTCCTTTCTTTGTAAACTTGTGTACTACCCTTCATGATTATCAAACCTCAACTAGTAGTCATGAAACAAAATCCACCTCTAGTTGTATTGATAAGTCTGAATCCACAAATCAAACAATTATCAACCTTTTAGGAAATAGAATAAAGGATTCCTTCAACTAAATTCCCCTCAACCAACCCAACATGTCGATACCCAAGTGGATTCTATAAAGAAGGAAAGTCCTTTTACATTTGCAGATCCGATTAGATAATTGACTACCTTACTTGATACCTTCCATAACACAATGTTACAACTTATAGAACAAAAAATGATCTCCTTACCTCCTATTAAAAATATCAATCCTAATAATCCTTTACCTCCAAACTTTACATCCAATTCTTATTACCATTATAACTGAAAAAATAGACATGACACAAAACATTATAAGCATCTTAAACATCTTGTGCAAGACATCATTGATTTTAATTGACTTAAAATTGGAGGTGATAATGATCAAGGAAATAAGTTGATTTCCCCTCCCAACCAAAAGTTGTAAATCTTTACCAACCCCATGCCAAATCATAATATTTTATTTGTCAAAGCTAGTGAAACTATGAAGAATGATGTGATGAATGTTGACATAAATGTTGACAACATTGATATTATTGAAAAAGGTCCTATGGATATTGGTAAAAAATTTCTTATGGATTATATTATTCTATTGATAGAAACAAAACCTCGTAAGGACTGAACTAAAAATCCTATTGACATTTCTTTATCATATAAATATATCTTTGGAAATGCACTTGATGGTCCTCTTTACATAGCTAACTGAATCAAAGACAAGCCCACTAAAGGGATATTAATTTATCCCATATATGGAGAGAATGCGATCATGAAAGAGTTATTACTTGTGAATGAACTATATCAAGAAACATATGATAAATTGAAATCATGGATTAAAATGCATAATGGTTTTCATTGCCCTAAAATGTGATCGATCAACCTTCCTTTAAAACTGGAACCAAAAAAATTATATGTCTCATTCTCCATCATCTTGAAATCATATAAATTATGTGTGAAGCTTGGTTATCCATGGCTATGCTCCATTGAAGTCGTCTCATTGGTTTTGCATAAATTTTTAAAGTTTCGCTTTGACAATGAAATCTTTATTGTGCACTAGAGTTCCTTTAATATTTTTTCTTTCCAAGGGAATCTTTCATTGGATTTATTTTAGCTTGAGCCTATGGAACCTATTAAAAATCATGAGGACTTCTTTTTCAAATCCTATGAAAATTTTAAGGTGAAATGCATAGAAAAACTATCCCTTAGAAACATGCCTCAACCCAAGATTTAGCTTCCTATCCTTGATGAAACTATGATTGAACCAAAAGATCTTCCAAATAACCAAGACCAACCTAAGATAGACCCTTTATCTATCTCCTACAAATGACCAAGAGACAACCAAAACGATCTTGTCATGCCTCATAAGATTAATTTTTTTTACAAAGCTAAGGAGAAAGTGGTAAAAAAATCTCCCATGGTTCCTTTCGTTCCTCCCCTTAGGGAAGAAAATAAATTTATGGTTGATAGACCCACTCCTACACAAAAACAACTTAAAAATTGTACTAAAAGAAACAAAAATGCTAGAGAGCATAGGCATAGATGTTATGCTATTTCTCGAAGCTTAAATGAAGAAAACAACAAAGAAAATAAACATCCAAACTTAAGTGAAATAATACACGAGGAGTCTCCCTCTTCACAACAATAAAAAGATCATATGTCGTAACTACAACAAGAGCTAAATCCTTCTTTGGACATTATCATTCAACCTCCCATTGTGATTAACTTGGATGATAGTTATGAGATTACTAAAATTGATGAAGACATTCTTAATGAGTTGAATACATTGTTTACCTCTTCTATGAGCTTAAATGACAATTCTCCTAAGAAGAGTGTTGAAATAGGTGATAACCCTAGTTTGAAACTTGTTATTGTCCCTTTGACTAGTTTTCCTCCTTCCATAAATGATGAACAAGATTGGGATGCAGATGGCTTTCTAATAGGTTGATTCACATATGCCTTATTATTCTTTTTCTTTGTTTTATTTTTCAAGTTCTTGTATGTGATTGCATGTACGTAATGTGATCCCCCATGATGTTTCATTTGATGTATCTCTCTCTTTTTGTGCATACCTCTATAGTATCTAAACTCTTCTTTATGTTTTAAATATTTATCTTTTTTATTTCTCTTGTGTTTTCCTTTTGGGGATGAAACACGGAGTCGAGACATTTAGGTCTCTTCAATGTTGACTCAAAAAAAATTCTTTGTTTTTTCTCTCTTTGTGTCATTCTTCCTATTCCATGAGTATTTGGGGAATGATGATAGTTCTGAGCTCTATAAAGACATTGTAGCAAAGACATACTGACCCTGAATCTATTGATCCCTTATGTCAATTTGGGATTTCATTGTGGGGGAAACCCCTTTTCATGATGTAGCTTCATTTGGAAAAATATTACTTAGCATAGGGCTTTCCAAATAAGCTCTCATGTCCTCTTTATTGTTAATATTTGTTATTTTCTAATTTAAAGTAATTTCCCATGGCATGGTGTTTAGCAGTTTCTTTAAAGTGGGGGCATACATTGGCATTATTATTTTCCATATTATAACTCATGTTTCATTGTAGAGTCTTCTTGTATAAGCGTGAATTTTCACCCCTAACGCAAATTCCCTTTTACCCCCTTACACTTTAGAAAACCTAAGGTCAAGGCCTAATTCCACTTTAGCCCATTGTCCACATCACACTTGGCACCTTTTTTGTGTTTCGGTGGATGTGTTTTTGTCATGGATTCCCACGTAGCATGCAGACGTTTGTGCAACAAGCTTATGTCCCTAGTAGATTCTTATAGTTGGAGACTGCAAATATGTTACATTTTTTAGTGGAAGTCAAAGAGTAACATCCCTCTATAGTTGGTCAACCCGAATATGGAAAATTTTCATCCCTTTCTTCATAATCTTCACTCTCTCATCCATTCTCAAGTTTGGACAAATTTTTGCAAGATATTTGATTCACTCTTCATTCATTCATTCAAGCTTTGTAGCAGCATTTTGACACTCCATTGCAGAAATCTACCACTCCATCACTTTGATAATGTGAGTGCATGACAGATAACATTGCAGTAGAGGTTTGAATTCCTCTCATATTCTCCTACACAAGCCTTGAGCACTTTGGATGGAGGTGGTAAGCTCCTCTCATCTCCTATATCATCTTTGGTTGAGTAAGCATGCATTGTTTTGTAGTGTCTTTTGTTTATGTAGCATGTATTCCTTTCTTTATCTTTATTCCTATCATTGCAAACTTGGCTATTAGTGGAGGTGGAAACATCAAAATAAGGGTTTGACTAAGGCAAGCCCCTAAACAGCCCCAACATTCCCCCTTTTTTTTGTGTGTAGGTGGAGAGATCTCGAAGCAAGCTAGCGAGAAGACTGTTGTATGAAATCATCTTCGTAACCCTTGCGATAATATATTTCTTTTATCACATACATATTTACATTTTGTTCTTCTTAATCTCATTCTACTATTCAAGAAACTTCTAAACTAGGTTGTTAGTCTACCTTTTAGAGTTTAACCTTGCCTCTCTAGTTTTTTGGTCATACAAACACCAACGTACCTATGAGACAATGACGCATCATGTTGTCATCCCATGATCACTCTTCTTTCCTCTGACAAAGAGCTACCTAAGACATAGATTTGACCTTGAAAAGTGACTCGTCTAGTCTCCCTTCAACTCTTGGGATTGTAGAGTGGTCGAAGGACACCTAGTGCTCATCATTCCCATCCCCTCTATCCTAACATTCCTTGAAATTGAGGTAAGTTAGGGTAGCCTTTCTGCTCTTGGCCTTTTCTAACCTAGGTCCTTGTAGTGGTTGGTCCCCCTCTCTTACACTTCTTACTTCATTTGATGCATCTTTTATTTTTTGGTAACATTGGGTATGATTTCCTTCAAGAGCATGATCTATCTTATAATATTATATTCCTCTTAGTGGCTTGATGATTCACACTTCATCCCCTAAGTTGTGAATCTTCTCTTCTTTGATTGGTCCTCTCTTGGAGACATTAGGAATGATGTTCCCTAGGTTAATACCTCACATGAACTAAGAAGAAATCTTTTTAATGTACCTCACACTAATATTTCATTTACAATATCTATTATATTACCACCTTGTATAACACACTATTCTTGCCTATGGAACCATCCTATTTATTCATGGGTGCTACAATATGAATCTTTGCTTACCTCATGGAATTTGTTGTTCCTATTGTGTGGTACCTTATTAAATTTATCAGGAGCCTATAGATTTTGTATGGTTAGCATATGGGAGCAAAAATTAGGCATGACTTTCCAATAACCACTTGCTTGTCTGTGTGAGCGTATATTGGTCCTATGCATATGTGTCTCGTTGGGGGCTCACCTAGTGGATGCCCTAAGGTTCCACTAGCCCTTATGATCATGTGTTATATTTGCATAGTGCACATTGTATTCCACTTGTGAAAGATTTTGGAAAAATAACTTAGATTTGATCCACATAGTGTTGGAAAAATGGTCGAGGTTTGATCTATCCCTTTTGTTTTTGTTTTTGTTTCTTCTTAGTCTTTGGCAGTGTATGCTTATGCCTTTTTGTTTTTCCTTATATTATTCACATGTGTGTTCTCTTATTCCTATGTTGGTTATTCATAGGATCTTGATCTTGGGGGCTTGTTGAACCCTCTCGATCATTTTTGTCCTATCTTACGAGCATTGGTACATTTGGACCCCTCTTGATGTGAGTTTTAAGCAAGTTCCTCCACTCACTAAAGTGGGGGCTAAATATAGTGTAGAAAAATATATCCCTATACATTTTCACACTTGTTTGGGACCTCCCTACTAAACTTGGGCTTCTTCTTGCCTTATTTAGTCTAATTTTGCATCCACAAGCCTTATTTAATGCATCTTTCTGAGGATAATCCTGAAACTTAACTAATAAGCAATCATAATTGCTTATTTTGGGTTATGTGTGTTATGGTTCAGGCATATTAGAGTAATAAAAATTAATAATTATATGCAGCTTAAATAACCTAGAAATAATATTGAAGAATAACATAAAATAGATCAACACAAAGTTTTAATGTGGTTCACCCAATATGGGCTACATCCATAAAAACTCAACCATCCAATGATTTAATTATCTAGTGAAAAACAAATTACAATCTTGCAAATACCATACAACAACATACATCCCAACTACTTATAACAAGATCTTTGGAAGCTTCTAGAATTAGGGTTTACAAAGTCATTTTCCATTTGTTGGTTAACAAAAATTAACTATCGATCCCTTGATGGGAAAAAAAGGGGAAAAAATTTAGGGGATGCACCCTTGAACCCCTATAATTAAGGTCTTTCGCCCCCAAACCCTCACTGTTGGGAGATGTGACCCCCAAACCCCCACTATCGAGGGCTAGCACCCTCAAACCCCTGCACGGGGCTCGACCCAACTCTAAACCTCGACGAGGATACATAAAGAGTGTACTTTATTTGCATGATCAGTCACCACATACCAACAATCTCCCATTTGAAGGTTGATCATTCCCCACACCAAAAAATATACCACTAGGAGACTAATCCTTAATTACACTACTACACTTGCAAATCCCACTAGATTATAGGTCTAGCTATTTGCTTATGTCCACCATTATCAGTCATGAAGGCCAATGTAAATTGATGAGGAAATTAGTTTCTCCCATGTAACTACCTTTGTGAATATATCTGTAGGATTCTTGCTTGTTTGAATTTTCTCCAGCTTCAACTATCCATCCTCCAAAACTAACCAAATTAAGTGGTATCTGAGCTATATGTGCTTAGTTTTTGAATGCAGAGTTGAATTCTTAGCAAGATGAATGGAACTT
Organism: Sequoiadendron giganteum; assembly: GCA_007115665.2. NCBI lineage: Eukaryota > Viridiplantae > Streptophyta > Pinopsida > Cupressales > Cupressaceae > Sequoiadendron > Sequoiadendron giganteum. The sequence goes on along the minus strand of CM021104.1, from coordinate 259,927,030 downwards.
TGGATATTAGTTCAAAAATGGCTATCTTCTTGTTGTTTTCCCAATTCCTCTAGAAAAAATTGTAGCCAAATCATATCCTTCCTAGCTTTCGTAGTAGCAATATACTCAGCTTCAATTCTTGAAAGTGAAACAACCTTTTGTAGCCTTGAAATCCAGTTAGCTGTAGTACCCCCTATAGTAAAAGCATATGTTGTAGTAATTGTCTTTCTATAAATAATACCCCCCAAATTAGAGTCAACATATCCTTTTAGAGCATAATTGGTTCCTCCAAAATATATTTTCTTTGAAGTAGTATCTCTTAAATATTAGAGAACCCATTTTACCACATTCTAATGTTCCGTTCTTAGCTTTCTCATATACCTGCTCACAACTCCCATGGAATGTGAAATATATGGCCTTGTGCATACCATTTCATACATCAAGCTACCAATTGCTGATGCATATAGTATCTTAATTTTTTTCTTCATCCTCTTGGGACTTTGGACACATCTCCTTAGTCAACTTAAAATGACTAGGCAAAGGTGTACTAACTAATTTTTCATTTTGTATGTTAAACCTTTTCAACACCTTCTCTAAATACTCACTTTGAGACAAAAAAAAAAATTGTTGCTTGTCTTGTCCCACATGATTGTCCTACCAAGGTTTTTTTTGCTGCACCCAAATTCTACATAGAAAATGAATTTGCTATTTTTTGCTTAATTTCATTAATATGCTACATCTTAGGCTCGAGAAAAAGCATGTAATCAACATAAAGCAACAAGATAATATAGATTCCATTACCCAATTTCTTATAATAAACACAATAATCAAAATGACATATTTTCTAACCTTTTTTGGCCATAAAACTGTCAAATTTCAAATATGATTTTTGAGGTGCTTGCTTCAGGCCATAAAAACTCTTCTTTAACCTAAACACAAATTCCACCTTACCCTTGACCTCATATCTATGTAATTGTTGCATGCATATCTCCTCTTCCAAGTCCCCATGGAGAAATGTTGTTTTCACATCTAGTTGTTCAAGATGCAAGTCGTCTACGACCACAAGACTTAGAATAGTTCTAATGGAAGTCATCTTTACAACTGGAGAAAATATTTCATCAAAATATATACCTTTTTTTTTGTGCAAAACCTTTTACTATGAGTCTGATCTTATATCTTTTCTTGCCTCCATAATCTTCCTTCAATCTGTTAACCCGTTTATTTGGAAATTCTCTTTTACCTACAAGAAATTGGACTAAGTCCCAAGTCTTATTTTTTAGCAAGGATTCCATTTCCTCTTTCATGCGTAGCTCCCACTGCCCTTTTGTATCTACCCACATTGCTTCTTCATAACCTTCAAGTTCACGAAAATTAGTTAATAATATAGAATATAATGATGGAGAAAATCTTTAAGGTTCTTCTTTGAATAGTTTACCTTTTTACCCGTCCATGCCTCATCTAGAATGCACCCATCCAAAGGATTTGGAGGTCCTCGATTTATTAAATAAACAATGGTATGTACAAAATCTACCCAAAAGTGTAAGGGTAGTCCAACATGAAATCCCATGCTCCTTACACACTCCACAATGGTCCTATTCATCCTCTCAAACACACCATTTTATTATGGGGTTCTAGGAACCATTTTTTGCCTACAAATTCCATTGTATAAATAGTAATTTTCAAATTCTTTACTGAAATACTCACCTCCATTATTATATTTGATACACTTCAACTTTTTTCCTATTTCATTCTCAACCAAAGCTTTACACTTTAAAAAAAATTTAAATACTTCTAATTTTTATTTTAGGAAATACACCCATTGTTTCCTAGTTGCATCATCAATTAAAGTAACATAATATCAAGATCCACCAAGAGAAGATACATGCACTAGTCCCCATACATCTAAATGCACAAGCTCAAATTTCTCACTCTTCTTCTCTTTCCCAACTTTGAGAAATCAAACTCTTTTCTATTTTCCCTAAACATAATTTTTGTATAACTCCAAGTAAATCTCCTTTGACCTCGTAGAAACTTTCTAGAGTGAAGGATCTTCATCCCTTCCTTGCTCATGGTCCCAAGTTTATGGTGCCATAATTTTTCTTTCTATCCTTCTAGCAAGTGTTATAATTGTATCAATATAAACTATTTCTATAGAAACTAAGGTAGAATAAGTATTACGAGTACATAAATACAATATTACTACATTTTCACCTTTAGCTACTACTAATACACATTTAGTAACCTTCTAGACTTTGTCTGAAAAGGTAACCATGAAATATTCACTACCCAGTTGTCTTGTAGAAATTAAATTCCTTCTCAAATTTGGAACATTCCTTACCTCCTATAGAAACCATTCATTTCCATTTTGCAATTTGATTTTTATCTTTCCTTTTCCAACAATCTGATAGGGTTCATCATCACCCAAATATACCTACCCAAAATCACCTTGAGCATAATCTACAAAATATTTCCTATGGGGTGTGGTGTGAATGGAAGGCCCTAAATCTATTACCTAGGAATCATTAGCATTATCTAAACATAGAATTAAAGCATCCTAAAATTTATTAGTTGTAACATTAGCTTCATTACTGTCATCAAGTTTTCCATCTCCTTGTTTTCCCTTTCAAGACAAACAATTCTTCTTCAAGTGTCCTAGCTTCCCACAGTTCCATCAATCCATTCTTCCTTTCTTCAACTTCCCTTTTGACTTCTCATTATTTTTTGGGCTTTTTCCTCTCTCCTTTGTTCTTCCACTATAATCTATAGTCAAAGAATTACCCGATGTTGAAATATAAACTATGCTTTTTGTCGCATTTCTTTGCTAAGGATAACACCAACAACATCATCAAATTTGAATCTATTTGAACAAGACAACATCATAAAATTTGAATCTATTTGAACAAGATAAAGAGTTACTTACAACCATTACCAAGCTATTCTAGCTTTTCTAAAAAGAACAAAAACCAAGAGAGCCCTCACCTCTTCATCAAAATTCACTTTCACAGAAGCTATATATGAAATTTATTTAAATAATTTGTCATAGATCCACCTTCAATCATTTTTTAGATTAAAAAAATGCTTCATGAGAAATACCTCATTTGAAGTTGAGGGTTTTTCACATAATTTAGCCAAAGCTTCCTTCAGATCCTCTATTGTATTTTCTTCTATTATATTGAATTCCACAGATGGTGCCAAGCACAACGGAATGGTTTCCAATGCCTTTATATCTACAATCTCCCATTCTTCATCAGAAATCACAGCCTCTTTGTTTACTTTTGCTTGCAATGGCCTACATAGATCCTTTTGATACAAATAATCTTCCATCCGCATCTTCTATAATTGAGAATTCTTGCATTTTTTAGGGGCGACAACCTCAATGAGGATACATAAAGTGTGTATACTATCTACATGATTAGTCACCATATACCAACAGTTTGTTCTACATTTAGTCATCAAGAACTCATATTGCACCTTTGGTATATGGGTCCCACCTAAGTCTCAGGGCGTAATCCTGAATTTACCATAGAGCTTAACATTTCTTGAAATTTGTGTCCTAAGATTAGGCTACTGGGACTTAATGCTCCAACTAGAATATGAGTCCCTCTTTAGCTTGGCCTTTTTTTGAATTCAATTCTTGGCAAGATTTTATTCTCCTAGATCTGATGTCATCTTGTAGTGTTTTAATGTAAAGAAATTTAACATAAACAAGTATAAATAAAAGTTTATTTCATATATTTTCTCCTTGTAATTTTAATGAGTAACTATAATCTAAGAATTCAAGAATTCTAGCAATTCAAGAGCATTCAAGAGCTGATTATCAAGTATTTTAGAGCTATATTCAAAATTCAAGCATCATGTCAAAGTCATCATGGATCATGTTTGTTATTTGAGCTAACATTTTTTATGTAGTATTTTATGATTCAAGCAAGCATTCAAGTCAAAATGTGTAGCATTCAATCAAGAGTCAAGATCTACATTCATGATAGCCATTTCACATAAGATTGCAACCTCTATTAAAAAGGTTTCATGAGTTGCAACATTGCATATTGTTCATTCATCATTCCTTCATTCTATTTCATTTCATTTGAAGGCTTGATTAACAAAATGGGGTTTCACCAAGGCAAACCCCTATCCACTAAAAAATCAATATTTTTCTCTCCTTGCATGTGTGATTGTAGATCTAGGTGTTTTGAGCTCGATTTTCTAGAAGACTAAGTTGTAAGATTGAAGAAATTTGTCAAAGTTGTCACAACATTTTCATCTTCATGAAAAGTTGCCTACACACCATAATTCAAAGTTTCACACTCAAATATCAAAAGGGAGAAAATCTATAGAATATCACTAGAGGATACCATAGTTTAAGAAAAACCCTAATACTAAGATGAAATCACCACCTTGGGAATATGAGTCTTAGTATACCACTTTTAAATCATTTCTTGTAGATCCTAGTTTACTAGTTGCATATTCCAAATTCAGCCCAGAACCCTAAACTGGGACTAAATTTCTCATTCTGATGTATGAGTCCCAATTCACATCAAAAGTCATATTTTTAGGATTGCAGACCTTATTTCAAGCATCTCAAATTTTCCAGGTGCCCCTTTGATCATTCTCAATTTCTTATTCTCATTTCAAGTTTGATTTCTGAGGTTACATAGTTAGATTTTAATTCATATCTTTCTTTCTAAGCACTTTATTAGTGGTGAGCCCCATTTTTTTAGTCACACCCAAGGAGACCTTATAGAAACTTCGTTCAATTGCATCATTATATTAAGACCTCTATAGTTTCCTTGAATGAACAAGAGTGAAATAGGAAGGAGGACCTACCCCCTCTTTTGGTGTTCCATCTCCTAAAATATGGAATACACCCTATTTCCTTGGGTTTAGGAATAATTGAATGACAATGGAGAAGTTATCAAAAATAAGAAAAGGCTCATGTTTAAGGGCTACTCACAAGTGGAAGTAGTATATTTTGGAGAGAAGTTTTCTCTATTATCAAGAATGGAAGCCATTAAGATTTTTTTGTATTTTTCAACACATAAAGACTTCATGTTATATCAGATGGATGTCAAGTATGTATTCTTGAATGTTGAGTTAGAAGAAGTATACATTGAACAACCGAAAGGTTTTAAGTTATCAAACGGTTTGGATATGGTCTATAGGTTAAAGAAAGATTTATATGGGTTCAAATAGGCTCTTAGATCTTTGTATGAAAGATTGGATATGTACTTATTGCAACAAGGATTAAAAAAAGGGCACTACATGTTGCAAGTATGTTGTTGGTGTTATCATTGATGTCAATAGTATGGAGATTGTGTTGGAGTTGTTGGAAGGATCCTAGTATTGTCATAGTTGGGGAGATTGTTGGAGAGTTATTGTACTTGTATGGAAATTTTATGGTTGGATAATAAGGTGTTGTAGTGTTATCATTTATGTTTTCATTGATGTCTGGATGGATAAGAGTTCCAGTTGGAGTAACCTCAATTGGTTTCCAGCCTATATTGAAAAAATGAATAAAAGGAAGAGTAGTGTGAAAAAGATGTGTTAAATATTGTGCTCCACATTTCTTCATGGTTGAAGATATTGTTGTGAAGTTTCTATATGATGATAATATGTGTTTAGAGGTTATATATCTAGAGTCTTAGGTTCTAGATCATTCTTCTATGAAAGTTGTGTTTGATAGTTTATCTGTCTATGTAGAAGGTTGTTTGGGAAAATGAGATTGTTATGCATTTATCCATAGTGAATTTTCTTATCTTGTAGATTTAGCAATGCGTTTATATTGTCTATAAATTCCTTCCCTTAATTTTGTAGGTTTTGAGGAATTTCACAAGGTTCGTTGGTGAGTTGTATTTTGTGGCAATGTGTTTGGTTGCATATAATAATGGTGTTCTCAATTTCAGGTCATTGTGGTAGAGTTGTAGAATATTTTTATGATGTTGGAATATTCTAATATGTTGTATGGATGTTATGGAGTGTTTTTGTGTGGTCTACATGACCTAGAGAAGCATATATGTGGTCACTTGTAGTGTTAATTTAGGTTTGGTCGACCTGGCAAGCTAGTGCTATTTTTGGAGGTACCTCATGGATTGTAAATGTATTGAGTAACATGGTGATGTGGATTTGGGTCTTAGTTAACCCTTGGTGTGGTCATCCTTCACTTCTTTCCACCATGGAGGCGTTTGGTGCCAACCTTTTTTTGTGTTGTACATTTTAGGTGCACACATTTCATTAAGGCTAACCTAATTGAGATTGTTTAGTTCATGGATGGTATATAAGTAAGGTAAATTGTTGGAGTTGAGTGTGGGTCTATAGAAGGTGTGAAAAATATGAAAATTTTATTAAGTGTGGTGATCCAAGTCCTATCCCAATGCCTATGAATCTGAAGCAATGAGAAGAAGATTACATTTGTAATGTGCTTGAAGTTACTAGGAGCAGTGAGTCAAAGGTTGGGGATGGTATAAAGTTTCAGTGGTGGATTTATCTTGTTTCCTTGAGATAGTGAATCTCTTTGTAAATATTTCATTTTATCTTCTTTCTTCTTGGCGATGAGCCACCTAATAGTGAGCCTTTATTTTTGTTGGGAAATAAGCCTGATTCTATTCGTTGTTTCAATTCATATAGATGTGAGCTAATCCTCATTATGATTTTTCCATTATTGATTTCTCCATGTAAATTTGGTGTTCATATGTGTTTGGATGTGTTTTTATTGTTGTTTCATATGTTTACATTATGAAAATGTATAATAAGGGTCTAATAGTTGATAAGGGTTTGAAAATATATTGAGGGTTGAAATACTTTAACTATACAATTGATTTAGCCCCCCTCTCAAGTGTCCTATGTGTATAAAAATTTGTATTAGAGTTGTGGTTCCTTGGAGAAAGCTTAACCATCTAAGGTAGATTCAGATGACATATAAGAAGGGTGTTAAATATCTTATGTTCGATGGAACAAATTATACCTATTTGAAAGCTAATATGGAGTTATTTTTGGTCTCTCTTGGATTTGGTGTTTGTTAAAGTAAGAAATTTTATTCTAAGTGGTCTCCCTTATTTTAAACTTGGAAAGGTGACAATATTAAAATCTACAAAAGATTTCTAGAAACAGTTGGAGATAATTTATGAAGGAGATGATATAGTCAAGTAGGCAAAGATGTAGAACTACAAATCTAAATTTGAAACCCTAAGGATGTCTAAAGATGGAGATATTTTTGCATATATTCTTAGAGTGGATGAATTTGTCAATGCCGTCAAAGGTCTTCATGGTAAGTTGGAAGAAAGTGAAGTTGTGAAAAATTTACTAAGAAATCTTCCTAAAACTTATAGTTCTAAATTTTTCGCTATTGATGAAGCTCAGAATTTGGATAATTACTCTAGAGATCGAATGTTGGTGCTTTAATTTCTTATGAATTTAGAGAGTTTGGTCAAGATGCTACAAAGAAATAAATTTCCTTTAAAGTCTACAAGGTAGAGAAGGATGATGAATCTGATATAGATGATCTTGATGAGGTAGAAAGTTTTGTAAGGAGATTGAAAAAAGGCATTATCAAATATAGAGGTAAGTTACCCTTTAAATGTTTCAATTATGGAAAGATAGGTCATTATGATTCTAAATGTTGAATCAAAGTTGCAAATGTCAAACCTAAGGATCATAAAGGAAAATTTGTGAAGAAGAGGTAGTATGTTGATAGAGACAATGATGTATCTAATGATAAAGAATTTGACTATCATAATGAAGACAGTGATGAATGCTTGTCCATGGCTCTAGAAGTTGGAACTAATTCTACTAATCTTGAAATATGAGTGAAGAAAAGTACTTCATTAATAGGTAATAACATTGAAGGAACTATGTTGACTTATTTTCATGCAAGATAAGAAATAAATTACTAGATCATTGATAGTGGATGCTCAAATAATATGATTGATGATAAAATTAAGTTTGTTAAACTTCAAAGCTATGATGGTGGTCTTGTTAATTTTGGTGATGATATATTTGCTAAGATTTATGGAAAAGGTTTGATTAGTTTTTAAGGAAATCATAATACAAATGATGTTCTTTATGTCAAGGGTCTCCAAAGTAATCTTCTAAGTGTGGGAAATATATGTAGAAAAAGATATAAACTTCTACTTCAAGATGGTGGTTGTGAAATAAAAAATGGAAGCTCTAGTACTATGGTTGTTAGTGGAACAATGAAAAAAGGTAATATTTATTAGCTCAAAGTTAGTGGTTCTGAGTGATTTATGTCGCAAATCAATGAAAGTTTTCTATGGCATAGAAGAATGGTTCACATCACTTTTGATAGCCTAGTGAATATTAGTTCTACTGATGCTATGAGAGATATACCAAAGATTACAAAGTCTATCAATACAATGTGCAAATAATGTTAGTTTGGAAAGAAAAACAAGAAGAGGTTCATGACTAATGGATATTCTACCATAGGTACTTTGGCATTGGTGCATACAAATCTATCTAGACATACCAGAATAAGAAGATCATATGGTGATAGGTATTTCATTCTATTGGTTGATGATTATTCTAGAATGATTTGGGTAACATTTCTTAAAGAAATCAGTTTCCCGTGATAAGTTCAACATTTAAGTCTATAGTTGAGAATAAAATGGATGTGAAAATAAAATTATTAAGATTTGATAGAGGTGGTGAGTTCACCTCTAGTGATTTTAAAAAATTTTGTGAAGATCATGGAATAAATGTTAGAGTAAAGGTTTTAACTTAGTTATGTTAAATAAGTTACCTTTATTCCTCTCTTAACATTTCACTTTAGTTTGTATAATGTGACATTTAATAATTGTATTAATTATTAAATGTCTTCCTATTAGGGTTACTTTTAGGTTTGCATGATCTCCTTTCTTAAGGATCAATCCATTGTATTTTTTCAATTAATTATGTTAATACAATCTTTGATATTACAGAGCTTCAAAACTTCAGTTTCTTTTTTCTCCATTCTCTTCCCTATGATAGGTATCTCTTTGCATGCAGGTGTTCTTGGACTCTAAAGTTAGTTTTGACAACTTCTACATGGTATCAGAGCATGGACCTACTACATGCATTTTCTTGTTTTAATAATTTGGAGCTACGAGGATTTGATCAGGCCTTCACAGTTTTTCAATGTGATTTTTTGTGGATCCAGCATACTTCATTCTTTGGGTTCACTTTGGGCCCAAACGAACCTCGCCGTTGGATTCACAACGTCCAAAAATCCCTAAATCGACTGTTCGCTCATCGATTTTGGACATAGTCGATCGAAGAGGCAAAATGTTTTTGCCTTAAGGCTGTATAGCCCTAGGGCACGCTTCACAAGGTCAAAAATTAAAAAATAAATAAATAAAATAAATAAAGTACTTAAATTTTAGTGCAGCCAGTGTAAAGTGGTATGCCACCTGGTGGCCACCCATCCACCACCAAGTGGCCACCAAACCACTACTGCCACTGCTAGCCTCACCCGCCCACCGCTCAAGCATAAGCTCTACGGGCTACCTCTACCAAACCGAGGTCACCTCGGGACTGAGAGCTTGTACCCAGCCCCTATTGGCCTCCTAATCCCCTATAACAATCATATGAAGGACTAGGGGCTTCGTTTCCAAGCTCTATCTGCTAGCCCCTTGGTCATTGATAGGACCAGGGGCCGAAGATTTTAGCCCCTGAGGGCTGTGTGAAGATTTTTTTTGCCTTTTTGAGCAACCTTCAGTCAAACGGGTGTATCTTGCACATTTTTTCTCAAATATTCAAAAATGAATAAACTTCGAAAAGTTGGTTTCGAGCCCATTCTAATGGTGGAGGATTCTTTTCTAAATTGTGTAGTTTGCATGCCATTTTTCGTAGTCAAAGACAAATGTTGATTTTTTCACTCCGGGGGGCATAACTTTCTCTTTTTTGCTCCATTTTTTGAAAACAAATAGGTGTCGGAAAGCTCTTCTCGCACTCTATTCAAATCTTCTGTTATTTTTTCCAGAAAAACTATAATGTACACAAGATTCATTCTAAAGCCTTTTTTGTTTTTTCCTACTTTTTTTGCTGAAAAATCACTATTGGGTCTTGGTTTCTTGCATTGTGGGGGGGTCTTTTTTTCTTGATTTCTATCATTTACTTCAGAAAATTAGAAACTCTTCACATTAAAAATTCATTAAACCTCTCCAAACATGGCTGAAAAATATTCTTTCTTTGAACTTCTCACACCTCATGACTACCATACACGGAAAGCATTCATGACACGTCTTCTTAGATCATAGGGGTTGTGGTCATATTTAGATACAATCTCTGATATTACAAAGCTTCAAACCCTCGATTATTTTTTTCTCCATTCTCTTCCTTGTGATAGGCATCTCTTTGCATGCAGGTGTTCTTTGACTTTGAAGTTAGTTTTGACAACTTCTACAATAAAGGGACATTTGTTAGCTCCTCGAACTCCTTAACAAAATGGAGTTGTGGAGAGGAAGAATAGAATAATTCAAGAAGTTGCTAGCACAATGATGAAGGAGGATAATATACTAGATGTCTATTGGAGAGAAGAAATTCATACTACAATCTGCATTCTTAATAGAGGTTAAGAAAGAGTGAACAATTAAAAGACTCCCTATGAGTTATGGTATTTTAAACCTCATAATGTAAAGTATTTTAGAGTTTTTGGAAGAAAATTTCATATCAAACGAGATGAATAAAACTTAGGAAAGTTGAATGAAAGATCTGATGAAGGAATCTTCCTTGGATACTCTACAAGAAGAAAATATTACCGGTACTATAAAAAAAGGTTCAAGAATATTGCTAAAAGTGCAAGTGTTAAGGTAGATGAAGAACAACTAAAAATTTCAATATTAATATAAAGATAAAAAATTGATGAATCCCCTTGCAGTGAAGAAGAATAGGATGAATAAAAGGGAAAAAATACTATAGTTGAAGAAGAAGAAGAAGAAGCTCCAAAAAAGATCCCTAAGAATCCTAATTATGTTCAAAATAACCATTCCAAAGATCAAATAATTAGAGACAAGAGAAAAGGTGTGCTGACAACCAAGAAAGAAACTATGACAAAGGAACAAGTAAACTTATGTTTACTTTCAGAGGTGGAACCTAAAAATATGATTGAGGCATGTAAAGATGAAAATTGGATCAAGGATATGAAAAAATAATTGGAATAGATTGAGAAGAACCAAGCTTGGGAATTGGTCTCAAAGCTGGAAAACAAGAATGTGATAGGAACTATGTGGGTTTCTAGGAACAAACTAAATGAGGATGGAAAATTTTTTAGAAACAATGCTAGACTTGTGTGTAAGGGATACTCAAAAGTACAAGGGATAAATTTTGAGGATACATTTTCTTTGGTGGATAGGATGAAATCAATTAAAATGTTTTTTGATTTTGTGGCATATAAAGACTTCAAAGAATACCAGATGGATGTAAACTCTGCATTCTTAAATGGTGAGTTGGAAGAAGAGGTATACATTGAACAATTGAAAGGTTTTATTTTTCTTAGAAGATGTTGATATGGTATGGAAGTTGAAGAAGACATTCTATTGACTCAAACAAGCTCCTAGACCCTTGTATGAAAGGTTAGATAAGTATTTTGTACAAGGTTTGAAAAAAGGTATTATAGATAGCAATGCATATTTTAAATTTGAAGCAAAAAAAATCTTGATTGTGGTAGTGCATGTAGATGGAATTATCTTTGGACGAAATGAAGGTATGTGCAAGAAGTTTTCAAAGGAAATGAGAAAATATTTTGAGATGTCAATATGTGGGGAGATGAATTTCTTCCTTATATTACAAATTACTGAATTAGAAAAAGCTATTTTCATTTCTCAATCAAAATATGTCAAGGAAATGTTGAAGAAGTTGGGAATGGAGAATTATAAGATAGTATTCACTCCTATGGTTATTGGCTGTAAGGTGAGAAAATATGGTGAATCTCTTAAGGTTGGTTAGAGAAAAAAATAGATCAATGATTGCAGGATTTATATATCTAACTATTACTAGGCTAGATATCATGCATATACTTTGTCTTGTGGAAAGGTTTCAAGAAAATACTAGACAATTTCATGTTGTAGCTATGAAGAGGATATTTAGATACTTAAAAGGCACTCCAAACTTTGGTTTGTGGTATCCTAGGGGTATTGCTTTCTCCTTGAGTACATACACAAATGTATATTGGGCAGGTGGTATAGATGATAAAATAATTACAAGTGTTGGTTCTTTATTTTTTGGAAGTATATTGGTTTCATGGTTAAGTAAGAAGTAGGATTTAGTGTCATTATCTACTACAAAGGTAGAAATATTTCACCAACATCATGTTGTACATAGGTGTTGTGGATGAAGCAAACATTGAAGGATAATAGAGTATCATACAATGAACATATTTCTATCTTATGTGATAGTACAACTGAAATTAATATTTTAAATAACATAGTAACATATTTAGGAACAAAACATATCTCAATTTCGTATCACTTCTTAAGAGATAAAGTTGCAGAGAATGATGTGAAGCTTCAATATGTGCCTATAAAGGATCAAGTTGAATATATATTTACAAATTATCTTCTAAAATATACTTTTGAGTATCTATGGAAGAAGTTAGGGGTTATTACCCCTCCTTTCAACTAGAAGCATAAGTTGGTGCATCTATCTGAGAATAATTTCAAAGATAAATTATTGGTTTTAGATTAATGTTGAAGGATACCTCTTAATGAGAGTAGGTATTAGTGTTGTTAGTTGATGTAGTCACATAAAGCATATTTTTTTCCCCCAAGGGGAGAGTTCAAGAAAGTTAATACAATGAAGAGAGAGTGTGGTTGCTTGTTGGTGTTGCAAGTGGTGTATGTAGATGTCAAAATGGAAAACCAAAAAGAAAGTTTTTATATAGATGATGTGTGAAAGATGCAAGTGTTGTATTTTAAATATTTTCAAAGGGGGAGAGCAAGATATTTAAATGCAAGAAAGATATTTGGATGAGTTTATGGCCTTTTTTCGTTGATGTCAAAGGGGGGGAGAGTTAGAGTGGTTGAAAAACCATAGATCATAAGAGTATTTTAGGAGAAAGAGATAGAGTTGGTTAAATATGGTTTGAATACCATGGGGGGAGAGATTTTTTAGGAGAAAGAGAATGAGAGTATGAGGAGTTTCCCAAATAAAGCTAAGTGCTACTTGTTAAAGAGTTGGGTACTAGTTGTTGTAAATTTGAGAGATTTTTGTTGCAGAGTTATTGCTGGTTTTTTTTGTTGTTGATGATTTTTCAGAGAGATGGTGTTTCCATCAATGAAAAGGGGGATATTGTTGCAAGTATGATGCTAGTGTTTTCATTGATGTCAATATTTTTTGGTGTTGGTAATTTATTCCAATAGTATGGAGATTGTGTGTTGGATTTGTTGGAAGGACACTAGTATTGCCATAGTTGGGGAGATTGTTGGAGAGTTCTTGTACTAGTATGGATGTTTTGTGGCTGGATAATAAGGTTTTATGGTTTTTTCATCAGTATTTTCATTGATTTCTTGATGTATAAGAGTTGTATTTGTTGTATTTTGCTTGGTTTCCAAGTTCCTTTGAGAAAATTTGATTAAAAGGGTGAGCAATGTGACAAATGTGTGTTCAATTTTATGTTTCATATTTGCTTATGGTTGAATATATTCTTGTGTATTCTGGGTAAGATGATCAAAGTTATTTAGAGGTTCTATATCTAGAGTCTGAAGTTCTAGATCATTCTTCTATGAAATTTATGCTTGATAGTTTATATGTTTATGTAGAAGGATCTTTGGGAGAAATGAGATTGCTCCACATTTCTCCAAAGTGTAGTTTCTTGTCTTACAAATTTAGAAATATGCTTCTATTATTCGTTACTTCCCTCCCTTGAGGTTTTACATGTTGAGGTGTTTCAAAAGGTTGGTTAGTAATTTGTGTTCTATGGAAGTGTGTCTTGTTGTAGAGAATAATGGTGTTTACTCTTTTCAAGGCTCATACAAATTCACTTCAACATCAATTTACATTTCTTCAATGATCTTTGTGATTTATTTTATTTCACTCTGAATCTTCTTTCTAATATCATCATCCATACTCATTAGAAGATCTATTCTTCGCTTAGTGCAAAGCTCTTTTTCTTGCTTCCAGACAATATTTTCCTTTTATACTTGGGAGACATAGGATCCAACCTTGTTTATTGTCTTCTATCTCATTCCTTCATCTACCTTGATAGAACTTTCTCTTCTCTATCTCAAATTCTTACCTAGGCTTTCTATAGTTTTGTCAATAATTTTATTAAAGGACATGTTATGTTTGAGAATGTATAGAATAATAGCCATTTCAATAGTCATATAATATTATAAAGGAAAATCTATATGGAGCTCCATGGTTTCATTCAATAAACCAAAACTAACAATTCCTTTCAAAGTAGTTTCAAAATATAGGGGCTCATATGTAATCGAAGGATTTTTCATTGTTCCCTCCTTTTCTATCTTCTTCCTTTCTTTTTCTGTGTGGAGATACCTTCATCTCTAGATTATTCCTCCTCTCCAGATACATCAATACCTATCTTATTTATCTTATCCTTTTTATTAGGACTAATATGCACAATTTTTGTGGCCTTCCTCTATGGAGGGGTTTCATATGAACCTCTTATTCTTGCACCAATTGACTCTGTACATTTGGAGGGATACAAATCAAATGCAACAATAGAAGTGGGTTTAATTTTGGATCATATTATCCATGATCTCTTTGTATGTACCAAATATTTCTTTGAGGAAGCTAAAAGATAGTAGAAAAATTTCCTACACTAATGTTGAGAGGAGAATAATGCAAAACTTTATAGATCTTTACAACAATTATAGAAACATAAACAAAAATATAGATATCATGCATACCATAACATAGTGATTTACATGCAGAAAAACCTTTTTGGGGTAGTAACCCCACACTCCAAAATCCACCCAATATATCATTCATAAATAAAAAATATTATAATATACTTGCAAAGGAAGCTTCTCATAGGAGTATCACCAATGAGAGATCCAGAGACAACACGACCACTATTAGACTCTCAAAATACATCATGATACCTAGCCATAATACAAACCGCTTATAAAATAGGTTTACCTTCTAGGTAAATCCAAGAAAAAAAATATCTACAATCAAATCTAAGACCTAATAATGAATGGTATAGATTTACAATATCTCATTAATTTAACGTATGTCAGCAGTTTAATACATTTTAAATTGTTTTTTTTAACACAATCACATTTTTCTCCACCTCATGCTCCCATTTTATATTATACCTATCATTGTAACTAGGATTTATTAAGTATATCCTATCAACAATAAACCTTGTGTAATTGCAGGGTTGAGACACATTTTAGCAACAAATCTTCCACTTGTCAAACACCTTGCAAGAGCAACGAGAGGACATACAAATATCATCTCAATTTCTAGGGGATGAAAGGTCCATAGTCTCTAAACACCATCTAATTTTTTGTGTGATCACATGCTTAGTCAAAGAATCAATAATATTCATCAAATTATCTATCTTAACCAAGTTCACCCTTCCATATTGGACCATATCTCTAAAAAAATGATATTGCATATCAATGTACTTGGTTCTAGCATGAAATGTTAGGTTGTTAGTTAGATATATTGTACTCCAACTGTCACAATAAATTTTCACTATACCTTATTTTATTCTAATATTTAAACATCGTCCCTTAAGCCAAATGTCCTCTTTAAAAGCATGAGTAGCTACCATAGACTTAGCTTCAGTAGTGGACAAATCAACCACAACCTATTTCTTACTCATCCAACTAATTGCACCACCAAATAAATTAAACACATAAGCACGGGTGGATCATCTTCTAGCAATGTCACTTACCCAGTGTGAATCCCAATAACCATGAATATCAAGGGAAATATAATCTTTACTCAAATTAGTATGATAACACAAGGAATGTTATGAGGTAAAATACAAATATATGAAGAATCTTGTAACTGCATCCCAATGAACTCTACTAGGATTAGACATATATCTAGAAATAATTCCCTCTACTTGGGAAATGTTTGGTCTAGTAAAAACCATAACGCACATCAAACTTTCAACTAAACTCTAGTAGGGTACTCTACTCATCTCTTTCATATCTAATGGGGATGTTGGACAATATGAAATAGATAAATTTGTTCCATCTAAAAATCAACACATAATGGTATATAATACTGCATGTTAAATCTTTGTAAAATTTAATTGAAATAATTAATTTGGAAAATCCATAGAGTTTTGTTCACTCCATCTCTTCTAATTTCAATCCCAAAAATGTGTCTAGTTACACCAAGGTCTTTCATTTCAAATTTAGCAACAAGGTAAAATTTCAATTCTAAAATCATACCTTTCCTTTACAAATAAATTACATATCATCAACATATAATGCAATAAATAGGAAATGATCACCATTGGTTTTATAATAAAAGTAATGACCTAATTAATAACTCTCAAATCCCAAACTCAATACATATGTATCAAATTTTTGGTACCACATCATAGAATTGTGTTTTTTTCCATACAAATATTTCTTGAATTTGTAAACCAATTTACTTTTACCTTTAACCATGTAGTGCTCTAGCTATGTAATATAACTATCCTCCTCCAAGTAACCATGAAGGAAATTATTTTTCACATCCATTTGCTCAACCTCTAAATCATAAGAAGTAGCAATAGAAAGAAAAAATCTAATGGATTCTATTTTTACAATAGGAGAAAATACCTCACCATAATCAACACCCTCAACTTGAGAGTAACCTTTTGAAACCGATCTTACTTTGTAATTCTCAATACCTCCATCTAAACTAATCTTTTTCTTGAACATCCATTTGTAACCAACATGTTTTATTCCTTTAAGAAATGGTACTAGATCTCATGTATCATTATTTTTCAAAGCTTCCACATCTTTATCTATATCAATCTTCTAAGATACTGCATCACTTATACCTAATGCCTCTTCTAATTATCTGGGTTCATCCATGTTAGTATTCAAAGAAAAAATACATCTCCAATCATTAGGTAAATACTTTTTAGGTGGTATTTTACGCCTTGTAGACCTATGAACAAGCTAAGTTGAAGGTTCTTCCTCCTCTTCTAAATATTTTAAGCTATATGAGGTCTCCTTTACCTCTTGTCTATCCATGGGACTTGATTCAACTGTGTTAGGTGTAGAAGGTGTGAACATGAATATTAACTAGGTTAAACAAGATTGAATTAAGAAATTAAATCAATCAATTAACCTAAGTCATATTCCTAATTAAATTCTTGAAAAATCAATTAGGAAGTCATTAACACACAAAATAACATGAAATGTGTGAAATGAAAACCTAATTAACACTCAAACCTAATCCCATTGGGGGATTGGTGCTGAATTGATTGCTGAATGATTATCCCTTTCCCAATCCCATGATTGAAACAAGCTTTAAAGTGATGTTTTAATGGAGAAATGGATGAAATGTATACAAAATGACTAAATGATCTCAATAATTTCTCTAAAAATGACTATAGCATAATTATTATCAATACTTGTGGATCTGAGCAACTCATAGAAATGATGGCTATTTATAGGCTAATTTGGTTAATCAAGAGATAAAAATAGATGAGAATAATTGACATGGATCAAGGATGAAATATATCGAGGAGCTTGAAAGATCACATGGATAAATGAAATTAATCAAGGGATGAAATTGATTCAAACGAACACAAATCCTTAATTTTAGGAGAAATGTGCAACATATTTCCATATTGGAAGGAAATGTTTTGAATTTGAATTGGAGGAATATTCCTTTGCAAGAGGGATAAATTGGAGGATTAAAGATATTAATCAATTAAAGAATTAGGATATTATTTAATTGTGCAAGATGGGGGAAATTAAAAAATTAATTAAACAATTAGATCATTTAATCGAAAAAGGGAATAAATGAAATTTAATTAAATAATTAATATTATTTAATCAAATGAGAGGACTTATGGAATTTAATTAAATAATTCACATTATTTAATCAAATAAAATTAAAATTAGTATGAAAGAGGTTAATTAACTTGATAATATTGATTATTTGATTAATAGTAGAAAATGATGAATTTAACTAAACAACCAAGATTATTTAATTAAATAGTGAAAAAAGGTTGAACCAAGAAAAAAATGGTGTTAACAATCAAGTTCAAATGTGTGATATTGATCAGGAAAACTTTAAGTGTCTACATTTTGCCCCTCTTTGAGGTGTGGTACCTATTACATTAGTTCAAAGAATTGACGCTTTTCAGATCCAAATTGTTGGTCAGATCAAAAAATTAAAAAATTATGATTTTCCAGATGTCGCACAATGCCCTAGTGGAAGGATTTTATGTTGGTATACTGCCCTTTCAAGAGATCAAGCAAAATTTTGATTTTTAGGTTGAGATTATGACAAACATATAAGAGAGGTTCAGCTGTGAAGAGGATGCAAAAATAAGCTCCAAGAAACTAAAAAATGATTTAAATAGGCTACCAATCTCACAAAAGGAGAGAAAATGAAAAAACCCTAAGTTTGCACCATGTTAGCAGGTCAAAAACCCTAATATTCATGCTTAAATAAGGGCTAAAGATCATTTTCCAAGTCATTTACACACTTTGATTATGAGAGAGAACCTTCAAAGAACTTGACGTGATCATTGACTATGAGCTTATCTTGCACCTTGCAGATTGAGTCTATGAGTTCTAGTGGCCAGCCAACACAGGACCCCTGATATGTACTCTAAATTATTTTCCTTTCACACCTTTTTATGGATTGTTTTTATCGACGACACAATTGTGCTACTAGAAATGCACTTGGAAAAGTGTGATACACTTTTCAAGATATTGTGCATCTACTTGTACTAGACCAATGCACTTATAGTGATGTATTTGTCAAACCCTAAGTACACTTGCAAAAGTGTCATGCATGTGTAATTTAGATGTGAACCTATAAAATCTACTAGAGTGACACATGCGTTTAGGTCAACACACATATTATAGAGTGGCTTAGTTGAAGAATGGATCAGTTTGACTTAATTGTGAGAAGCGATATAATTTATTTTTAGTGGCGCGCTTGAAAAAACGACCACATAGTTGCAATAATAATTGTGTGTACTTGTTTAAATTGGAACACTTGTTATTTTAGGGTGCCTAGCTTAGGATTTTTTTAATTTTTAGTAAATTTGATGTTGTGCATGTGATGCATGCAATTGACCATCTATCCCTTATATTCATGGGAGAGGAGACCCAACGTCTTGTCATGGTTGGTACCTTTTAGAGATGATCAAAAAGAAATTCTAGGAGCTATCAGTTTAGGGTTTATTGCCCACATGTCAGAGATCTGCACACATTTGGTGATGGTGAATGCATTGGTTGAGTCATGGCACTCAGAGACATCTTTATTCCATCTTTCAATAGGGGAGGTGACCATTACAGTTGAGGATGTTTGTTGCATCCTTCAAGAACTAATTCATGGTGCAAGATTCATTCTTGACACAAACCTCAACCTAGAGTCCTTTTTCCAAGTGTTGGATGTTGATTTTATATAGCTAGAGAGCTACTACATCAACTTATTTCAACATCAAGGATATTTCATTGATTTGATATTGGTCATCGCCAGATTGATCATGGGTTTTTTGATCCTGGATAGGCACAACGAAGGCTTCAATTTCATCTAGGGTTTGGTGATAGAGGGGACGGTTGAGGATATGATCACCTATGCATGAGTTCCAATAATTATTGCATCCTTATACCATGATATGCACTAGGTGGTATATATGCAGGGACACAAATTATTGATAGAAGTTACTTTATTGCATATCTGGGCTTGGGAGCACATTGTCATGCTTAAGCCTACTATTGCCTTGGTATCCATACATGAGGAGGATTTGGTAGTTTATAGATACAAATCTTTGATTACACTCCATCATACTGGAATTACTAGGATTACATACCAGTGAAGAGTTATTGAAAATATGACATCATTTAGGTGGAGACCTGGGCTCTAGGCCCATCCATGGGATGATGATAAACAAGAGCTCTTTTATTCTTGATAGACATGATGGATCATGGGCTGTCACCATAATATCATCAAGATATATTTGCCTAATATGGTTACTAGGTATTTTGGTGACCAATGGGATGTATTACCTCTTGCCTATAGAGCTATATATGCCTGCACCACTAGTGAGATTGATTGGGGAGACACCATGGATCCTCAAGTGGTGATTGAGGGTTGTACATATTCATCCATTTCCATGGGTTTATGCTAGAGGATGTGATGATTATGGTACCACGTAGGCTTATGATGATTGGTTTTCACAAAATTCCCATATGCGATTGAAAGATCCTATAAAGGGGGCATGGTGGAGGATGAGGACATATGAGAGGCCGAGTCTAAGGGTAAGAAAAATAGCCACCCCATTATAGACAAGTTTTTGGGGATGGAAAACATGATAGAGATGTTTAGGGGGATCGCCAATATGATGGAAATATTCAAGGGAGCAAGAAACCTCTATTGATACCATTTTTATGGTAGGTAGGACCAGCTCCTCCACCACCACCATGATAGAAAAAGTAGGGTCCAGATCCTAGGGATGCACAGATATAGGAGCTCATGGATAAGTGGGACTATGCCATTCAGGAGTGAGAAACAACCAGGACTGGTTGAGACCAATAGAGATAGGAGTGTGATCATAACCATTTGCAAAGCTAATAGTTGACACTCCAACTAGCACAAGATAAAACAACTTGAGGCGACCACACAGTTGCAAGATTAGGCTCAATGACAGAGTCTAGTATTTGTTTCCCTTTATGGACATGTTGTAGAAGAGGCTTCCTATTATTGGACATTATACTATAGATATGCTCCCCCACACTGATGGCAACTAGAATTTTATCATAGGAGTAAGGTTGCACTGAGTAGCTCAGCAGGTGGGTCATAAGTACAACAACCTTTAGATAGAGGACATCAATCATCCTCCCACTAGAATGATTGACAAAGTAAAGGATAGCTCTATGTATATAGACACATTTTTTATGAACAACTTGATTAGTGATGTATATTCATTCATCAACTAATTTTGATAGCCTCATGTATATATTTTGATAATATTAGACATTACCATTGATTTTGTATCATGATAGTTATTATTTTGATATATAAGCTAACATTCAATGCAACATTTATACTGATGATATGCCTTTTACTTCATGTTTATGATATGGATGATGATTCATTTATTATGCATATTATGTGATGTGTATGATTAATGATTATACTCCTGGTGCCCATGTATGGTTTATGAATGTATGCCAATTTAATGAGTGATTTATCTTTTGGGTAT
Organism: Sequoiadendron giganteum; assembly: GCA_007115665.2. Classification (NCBI taxonomy): domain Eukaryota; kingdom Viridiplantae; phylum Streptophyta; class Pinopsida; order Cupressales; family Cupressaceae; genus Sequoiadendron; species Sequoiadendron giganteum. The sequence goes on along the minus strand of CM021104.1, from coordinate 259,905,699 downwards.
CTTTTCTCATCTGATATGAAATGATGATGTAGGATTTATATTCTATGAGATGCATTTATTTTTGTGTATTTTCATGCAACATGCTATGATTATTTAGAATGTACTGTGGTGGTTTATGGATGTAGGATGGATGCATTTATTATTATTTTTGACTGTCATAATACTAGGCTACAAATGTTACCATGAAAAGAAGATAGTAGAATTAGATGAATATAGATAAACCATTTTTTTTAGATTGACTCAGAATTCCAACAAGCCTATGATTATTTGAGACTTTATTACATGTGGTGAGAGAGATTATTTTCTTGCTTCTAGGATTAGGATAAATTCATCATATCATTCCTTATTTTTGATATAGAAGATAGACATGATGCATTGAGGTATTGAATATCACAATTTCATTGTATCTAATGTGATGGACTTTGACTCTACAAATAGGTAGGAGAATTGTTGTTGATTCTTGACATACAAAAACCTTATTTGACCATGTTAAATAATAAGCCATCGAAGTAGTGAGACTAACACACAAAAGGTATAAATAACCTTATATGTCCTAGCCATTATTTTACTTGAGAATACCCCACAAATGCAAGGTAATTATTCACTGAGGTTATATTACAGAACATCCAACAAGCACAATAAGAAAAAGATAATGATAAATTCCCCTTCCTTTCTTTGTAAATAATTTTGATAGAAATCATTGAGAGGTCATTGAAATGGACCAATTAGATAACTCATAAGAAAATATCAAAATAAATAAATAGTCAATGTTATTCATATCTCTTTCTAAAGTAATATGACTAATATGATTTCCAATGATGATGTCCATCATAGGAAAGATGTATCTATAGCACACGTTATCAGATGTTTAGATAAAACTAATCGTTTGATAAGAAATTGACACAAATCTTAACCAAATTTTTTACTCATGATCAAGACTCAATATTTTTATACTTTCAAGTTGATACTTCATTGATTTCCATACTTATTTTTTCTTGCATTCTCAAAGGTTAAAAATGACGACCGATTTATTATGGATGGAGTTTATTGTGGGTGAGAAATGGTATGGATAATTATGGCACTCTAAAATTTTGCAAATTTGAAGTTTCCATTTCAAAATATTTGATTCTGCACTTTCAAAGGTGCACCTGATGAATATGCCTAAGTGACCCACTTCGGAGGCTTGTAATTTAAATCCTATTGATTTTTTGTGCAAAACCCATTTGCAGACATATTCAATTGACATATGTGAACATGCATATCAATTTTCAGCTTCTCACAATAAGTTTTGTCATGATTTCAAAAAGTGAAGCTAGAGAGTTTTGGCACTTTTCTACTGTTTGCAAACATTTAATTTTGCAAAGTTGCATCCTGTTTGAGCTTTCATTTTGCAACTAGTTTATCATCAAGAGAAAATGAATGTTGTTATGTATTCCCCATAACAAGATGAGATTGTATGTTAGTTTTTAGAGTCTCATGAGCTAATTTGCTATTTTTACCAGATCAAAACCAAACATAATTTGTTCAGTTTTTGCATCTGCATTTCTTGAAACCTTTAAGGGTGGTCAACTTTGACACCTAATATTGTTTGATCAGTGATGTTTCAAGAAGATCCCTTTTGCACACATACTCAAGGTACCTAAATGTTCTACTGTGTCCAGTGGTAGCTTGCCAAGAGTTGATTTGTTATTTTTTGCAAATGACAATGGGGTTAGTTTCAATTGGCTCAAAACAGTTGTTTATTTCAAAGAGGTTCGACTGAGAAACTTTGATAGTTAATAAATTTCAGCTCATGACTCATTTCTCTGAGTTGTTTGCCGCATTGCATTCCTGGAATGAATGTCTACAAGGTTACAAGTTTATATTGCTTCAAAAAGTTGTTTGCCTAGTTTTCAGATGTGATTCTAGAGCCCACTTGGCCAGTTTTCACCATTTTGCAAAAGTGACTAAACACAAGTTTTAATCAAAACCCAGTTCATGTTTTCATTCCAAATGCACTCAAAAGTTGTGTTAGACCGATTTGGAGATGAAGCTTGTTCGAAAATTTTTTTTTTGTAGCCTGGTCTACATGGGGACCTGGCATGCTTTGCACAGTTGGGATCAAGGTTGTAGGAATAGTAAATGGTCATTAGTTTATAAGGTAGAAGTTGCTATCAATTTCTCACACCAATGCTTGTCACTCATTGTCCCTGCGATTTTAAAATGAAGATGATTTGGGTGAAAAATATGCTCAAATTGAATGCCTTCAAGCATTCAATCCTATAGAGCCTGAAGTGCAAGGGAAATGTGTTTTAATTCCATTTCCTATCAGTTGGCCACTAACCTTTGTGGTTCTTGAATATAGAGGTTGGCTACCTCTTAGATAGTTTCAATGCCTAGTAGGTAAAAACACCAACAGAATGGCGACTCTACTGGGGACAATTTTTCAAAATTTTATTGCAGAATCTATCCTTAAGTGTCATTGCATAGAGTCAAATTATTTTCTATTCTGAATTTAGTTCATAATTTTGAAGGATTTAAAACCTAGAAGAAAAATTTGTTGCAGTGAACCTGAAGATTTCATGATTTGTGGTGCTTTGCTGGTGGAAGGAACTCATAAAGAAAATTACATGTGAAAGAACTTTATAATGTTTGAAGTTCAGTCCTCTTTGAAAAAAGGTGTCGACTCTATTAATAGAACCTATTGAAAATTTGAAGAAAGTTACAAATCTACAATATTTCTAGTCAGGAAGACAATTTGCAGTAGCTGCAATGTTTCCAGGTATTCTTCACTCTTGGGTTTCAAGAAAATTGTATATGAAAGCCATACTTGAACATCTTATGAAAAATTTGGTTCCCTATTCAGTGATTAGCACTAAGAGAGGGAAATGAAAGTAATATTGTGTTTGCATACTTTTGAATAGTAATTTGTAGCCTATGTATTATGCTACAAGTATGTTTGTTCTAAATTTACCCACTAAATAGATCTTATGTGTAGATGCATTTGAATTATGCATTGTGGTATTCTAAGATCATGATGCAAGATAGAAATAGGGCAATGATTGATCAATTGTAGAGTTGATATGTGAAATTTGAAAAAAGGCATATCAAAATGCCTCAATACATTCACCCTAGTATGGTTTTGGATGAAACTATGGTTTGTGATAAGTCCCAACCAGATTGTCAAAGAGGTTTCAGCACTGGAAGGCACAAAGCCATCAATTTCAGCAAAATCAGTGGTTACCCAAATGAAATTCTGGCTGAAGTCATAAATAAGTTACCAAGATTCATTGGTGATAAGTCAGAATCAACAAATACACATCTGCAAGAGTTTGGTAATGTGATGGATGATTATGAGATTGATCATGAAGATGTGATCATGAGATTATTTGTTCAATCCTTAAGAAGAGATGCAAGGGATTGGTTTTCCTATCTACCAATTTCTTCTATCCATTCATGGGAAGAGTTCAAGGTTGTGTTCATGGAGCAGTTTGGAGAGAGGATTAACCCTATTTTGATAAGGAAAAGGTTCATGAACATGGAGAAAGGAAAAGATGAGTTAGTCCCATCTTTTAATCTCAGATTTTAAAAGATCATTAGAGAGATCTTAGAGAACATAAGGCCAAATGATGTTGAATGTTTGGTCATGTAACTATGAGCATTTGACAAAAATATAAGTTATCTACTGAGGGATAAAGAGCCTACAACTCTGCACCAAGCATATCAGATGGCTATAGACATTGAGAATGATTTGAGATACTCAATGATGAAAGGACATAGGGTTGTGAGTGTTGATAATCCTAAAACACCTCAGGAAAATAGAACTCATGGATCAAATAATAAAAGTTCTTGTCAAGAGGGTAATTATGTTGCTGCTCCAATTTATCCATCATCACGATCTACATATCCTAATGAACTTCATGTTAAATGTTATCAAAATGTGGTGTCTCAAAATGAAGGTAGTAGTTGTCCTATTCAAGAAAATCAGAACATTATACACAAGAACAAAAAGAGTGTATCAAAAAATGAAGATACTTGTTGTATGGATGAGGACATTAATTGTAATCAGCTCACAATCAACACATGTGCAGATCATTGCAGCAGTGATGAGGATGAAGATACATGTTATGATGAGGAAATGGGTATGCATCAAAATTTCTCTTGCAATACCTTGAATGATGAAGAAATAGAAGACATGAAAGACATCATTCCATGTCATGTTTTGGCTAGTGAAGATAATACAATTGCTGATGAAATTTCTTCTCAAGTTGGTGACCAAGACATTGAAGATGAAATTTCAAGCACCCACTCTGAAGAATCTGAGCATAGTCTATGTGGTGATAAGTCTTTTTGTGATGACGATGATGGTGAAATCCAAACTGATTGCTCTTCTAATGATTATGAATGCTCTCATGAGGATGATATAGAGATACTTTCTTCACATAAAGAATGCAATCACATGAATTCTCATGAAGTTACTTGTTCACAAGTGAATGATCAAATTAAATTTGATGCAAACTTAGAATGTAGTTCAAGTTTGACATCCATGGACCATGTTGATTTTGTGATCAATGAAAAATGTGGAGATAATTGTGTGTATGTTCAATTTGCTGACCATGAACATAGTGATGGGAATGGTGAAAAACGTGGTGAACCTGTTTATGCTTTTGCTACTCATGATTTTTTGCATGAAGAAAAGATCAAAATGTCAATTGTACATGAAAAATAATGATGATGTGCATAGTGATGAAGGAAGGAATTCAGTTTTGAATGATCAAGTTGTGCATAGTGATAATCACATGGATCTAGAATCAACATTATTACCCATTGGCAATGAGAAACAATTTGAGTTTTTTGCAGATTGTGTTGACATTACAATGCCTTTTGATCAATGTGTAGAGAAGCCATATGATCTAGATAGTAGTGGGTGTGATGTCAGTCAGTGTGGGATTGAATGTGGATCTTTCTTTGATGATCTCTCTCATCTTCATAGTTTGCAAATGGATATGTTTTTTTTGAATGAAGAATGCATTAATGTGAAAGGAAATAGAGGTTCTAGCTCTATTGTGGGTAAAAAAAATTTAGATAACAGTGAGTCTCTTGTACATGGGTCAATATGCTATTAGCTGATAATGCACATGAAAGCCTTTCTGTTGACCCTATTAATCTTGAAAGTGATAACATTCAAAATGATTCAGATAGTGAATATGTTATGAAAGATCAATGTGAAACTTTTAGCTCAAGCTTAAACATTGAATTATCTGAATTTGTGTTTGAAGCATTCTATATCAACTTGCATATTGGAATGAAGAATGAATTTCACAACATGTGTGAACCTGAGATAGAGAACACTTCTCATGCATTCGAGGTTGATTTTTTTTGTTGAGTGTCATGAGTTGAATGAAGATGAAAGTACTTTTAGTGTTGATAAACCTAATTTTCAGAATCTTGAAACACATGATAATGTGTTTGGGTTGTGGTGTTTGGATGATGACAATCTGGCCTGTGTTATTTTTCAGTTGGAGGAGATACAAATGTATGAGCAATTTTTTCTCAACACACAAGATGATTGCATGTTGTTTTTCATCCATGACATCTCCTCTGAACATGATCATTATGAAAGGGTTAGTGAATGTGATAGGATCGTGTTTTCATGTGGTCTTGATTCTTATCTTCAAATGTTGCCCCTTGATATAAAATCAGACAATGAAGAGAGTGGCAGTGGAGTGACCTATGTGATTTGGATGACATGTGATAACAATGCCAAATAGAAAGCAAGTTTCCACTTCTATGAAGGCAACATGATAATTGTGTTTGCAAAGGTGCAGTTGTTCATATTGTTATGGTTTGACAGAGGCAAGCATGAGTTAAGGGAGATCAAAGCTTTCTATAGAATTTTGTTTGATAGAGGTAAATGCTAATTCCCATTTTTCATTTGGTGGCCTGGGGTCACTAGATGAAGTTGAAAAGAAAGTTGAATAAAGGAGCATTTTTAGAGCACCTCACAGATTCAATTTTTGGTCTACTCTCCAGAGATCTGGAATCTTGCTATTCCCATAGGGGGCATACATCTCTAGTTAGAGCCACTGATGGCACTCTAAAATTTTGCAAATTTGAAGTGTCCATTTCAAAAAATTTACTTCTGCACTTTCAGAGGTGCACCTGATGAATATGCCTAAGTGGCCCACTTTGGAGGCTTGTAATTTAAAGCCTGTTGATTTTTCGTACAAAACCCATTTGCAGAAATATTCAATTGACATATGTGAACATGCATATCAATTTTCAGCTTCCCATGATAAGTTTTGTCAGGGTTTCAAAAAGTGAAGCTGGAGGGTTTTGGCACTTTTCTACTATTTGCAAATGTTCAATTTTGCAAAGTTGCATCCTGTTTGAGCTTGCATTTTGCAACCAGTTCATCATCAAGAGAAAATTAATGTTGTTCTGTATTCCCCATACCAAGATGAGATCGTATGTCATTTTTCAGAGTCTCATGAGCTAATTTGCTATTTTTACTAGATCAAAATCAAATGCATTTTATTCAGTTTTTGCATATGCATTTCCTGAAACCTTTTAGGGTGGTCAACTTTGACACCTAATATATTTTGATCAGTGATGTTTCAAGAAGAGCCCTTTTGCACACATACTCAGGTTACCTAAATGTTTTATTATCTCCAATGGCAGCTTTCCAAGAGTTGATTTGTTATTTTTTGCAAATGACAATGGGGTCAGTTTCAATTGGCTCAAAATAGTTGTTTATTTCAGAAAGGTTCGACTGGGCAACTTTGATAGTTAATAAAATTCCGCTCGTGAATCATTTCTCTAAGCCGTTTATTGCAAGGCATTCCCAGAATGAATGTCTACAAGCTTACAAGTTTTCATTGCTTCACAAGGTTGTTTGCCTAGTTTTTTCAGATGTGATTCCAGAGCCCAATTGGCTAGTTTTCACCATTTTGCAAAAGCTCCTAAAAAAAAGTTTTAATCAACACCTAGTTCATGTTTTCATTCCAAATGCACTCAGAAGCTGTGTTAGGCTGATTTGGAGATGAAGCTTGTTTGAAAATGATTTTTTTTTTAGTTGAGCCCACATGGGGACCCGACATGCTTTGCACAGTTGGGATGAAGGTTGTAAGAATAGTAAATGGTGGTAAGTTGAAAAGGTAGAATTTGTTATCAATTTCTCACACCAATTCTTGTCACTCATTTTTCGTGTGATTTTAAAATGAAGATGATTTGGGTGAAAAACATTCTCAAATTGAATGCCTTCAAGCATTCAATCATTGGAAAGTTTTAACCAATGTTTAAAATGTTGGTGTTCCAAAGTATGGAGAATTGAGATAGTGCTTCACTTGAGTTGCCATGGTATAAAGTCACAACACTATTTTATCTTGCCAAGTTGTTTGAATAGCTACATGATACTAACAAGGAAAATCTTTTTCTCATGCCAATATGGCTAAGGTTTCTTGGTTATGTGGATGCATAATTATTTTTGTAGCTATCGAAGAAGCTTGAAAGGAATTTCAACCAGGTTTGAAATTGATGTGGGATACACTAAAATGTTGATTGCCTCATTATTTCTATTTTTATCCCAGGGTTTCTTCATGCTTTTAGTAGCAGGTTTCCACACGTGATACTGATCAAACCTCTAGGTATATACAAGCTTGCCATTTTTCAATAATAAAACAGAGGCAACATTGAATCCTTTCAAGAAGCACTTGCACGGTTCACAACTGCAAAAATATTGGATGACGAAAATAAATATAAGTGGGACAGGTGCAAATCCTATGTCAAAGCTAGAAGGCAACTCACCAATCATGAAGCTCCCAACATTTCTTACCATTGCTTTGAAAGGGTCTTAGTCTAGGAAGTTTGGAAAACTTAATAAGCGTGTTGTTTTTCCTGAAATCCTCAATATGAAACCATACATGAGTGGAATTGGTGACATACAACCAATATGCAAGCTTTATGTAGTAGTAATGCATGTAGATATGATGAATGCTTCCTTTTCTGGGCATTATGTATGCTATGTGAAGAATTTACAAGGGGCCTAGTACAAGATCAATTATTGCAAGATAAAGCAGGTAGAACCTGATAGAGTACTATCTTAAGGAAACGCCATGCTTCTATACCTAGAATGTGTGGGAAAATTTGGCACATGTTTACTTTGCATTAAGCATAGTATGTGTGGGTAGTAACAATGAATGAAATCTATTGAGGTATGGACTGCTATCAAAGCATTGAAAATGAATAAAGTTGTATGACACACACAGGGTGAAACCAACATGTGGAAGGGGAAACCCATGCGACAAGAGGGAGGTGTTTGCTATAGGGAAAATGCATCAACATTGTTTGATGAACTCCTTTTTAGTGAAGAAATGAATGGAGGATTTTCCATGGTTGGGAGGAGAGACTGAACAACTTATGGGAACTCCACATTGCAGTGATACCCACAAGATAGATTTTTTGAAAATGCTTTAGAAACTCTCTAGAAAATGCACTGGGCGCAGTTTGTGCCAGGCATTAAAATCCATCAAAGCATTAGAGCAATTTTGTGTGAATTCTCTACACATGAGGAAGGTGAAGACTATGGTGCAACATCCAAGGCCATGACTCTTGAGAAGCAGAGCTCGAGTTGTTTGGAGAGTCTATGAAATTGAAAAGGATGAAGGATTAGGGCAAGCAACAAGTATAGAATGAAATCAACGGTCAGGACAATGGGTGAAGATGCAGCCAAATCTTGGCTATCAATCGCCAACCTCATAGGAGAATGGAGTACATCATCAAAAGTCATGTGAGGTGTGTGAGAATGCACATGGCATGTGGGTCCGTGTAAAGCCTTCATTGAGTGGGTGAGTCTTCAATGCACAAGTGGAGAATATTTTAAGGAGGCCCAATATTTTAATTTTTCAAAAGTTATTTGCTTTTAACAAAAGCAAGGGAATTTTAAAAGGATAAGTTTGCTAAATAAAATATTAATAGGCCATTATATTTTAAATGGTAATAGGATTTTAATATGCCCGTATATTTAAATGAAAGGAGGGTGGGCCCATAGCAATTTTAAATGGCCAAACATGTAAAGTTAAAATGTTTCCCGAGAATAAAAGCTTTGGTGATTTTATAATATGGGGTGAATAATGGAATGGGGGTAAGACTTATTTACTTGTTTGTATTTTCACCATTTGCGTGCAAAGCTTTTGGTGAAGTAAAATGAAAAAATGAACAGAGGACATTCCGAATGGAGATAAAGTAAGATATGGGTTAAGTACTTTGCCCCAGGGAGATTTTTTGCAAATGAATATTTTAAATGAATCATTTAAAATATTTAAGGTGTGTGGGAGTATACTTGTTGAAAGTGAAAAATTATTCACTAGGTGAGGTGTTGCTAGGCAATAAAATGTGGCTGTGAAATATTTTAATGTTGAATGTAAAAGATGTAAGTAAAGTGAATTTAATATTCACTTTATAATCAAAAGGATATTATATGTTGGAAATATAATGGGCAGAAAATAAAGAACAAAAACATAATTTTCACGGGCAAGAGGTATTTTTCACACAAAAGGTAAAATTGGAGATTCTCCACATGGGAAAGTTCTTTGTTGCTCAACAACTTGGTGCAAAGGCAGTTTTGAGAGGCAAAGCTTATTGAAGGAGAAGAGAGAAGAGAGAGGCTTTTCTTTTAGCAGGTTAACGGAGGATGAAGCTTCTAGTTGTCAACTGTGGATGCATTTTAGGGTTGCTCTTGGTTTCTTATGTTCTCTATATCTTCTCTTCTTCTATCGTTGTAAAGGGTTCCAATTTATGAAAGCTCTGCAAGTTAGGCATAAGCTATGCGTAGATTGTAAAGCTAAGATGAATTGTAATTAAATCATTAAATCTGAGGTGTCTGTGTTTTGAATTGTGCTTCTATGTTTATTTTAATTGATAATTGTCTCCATGGCTGAACTGTAATTCTCTTTTGGATTCAATAATAAAATGTTCTAAGTCTTTTCATGCACATTTTTTGCATTTGAGTTACATTTGTTGTTGCCTTTTGTTCTATGAATGATGTAATTGCTCTAATAGAGCACAAGCTGCATTTATTATTTCCTATTGTTCAAGGATAGTGTAATTGCTTTAACAAATGTTTCAGGAGTGTTATATTTCAAGTGGATTTATAAGAAGAGTTATCAGATAAAGCTTTAGTGATCTGGTTGTCATAATGTGATAACATTTATAAGGATCTTCAAAACATGCTTAACACTATAAGGTGAGGTGTCGGTTATATGACTCCATAGCCCTTTCTTTTGGCACTGGTCAATCTTCACGCTTCTATTATTTTTAGTTTGTTTTCAACTCTTCAAATCAAAAACCATTTCAAATCTATTTTGTTGAGTTGTGTTTGTCATGTTCTCCATGCTAGTCCCTGAAATTCAATTAGTGTCTTGCCAATGATGACTGATATTTTATGTTTCTCATCATAATTCTATGAAGCATTATCTGTTAAGAAATATCCTATTATTTATGTGTTTGAATGTTTAGATGTTGCTAAAGGGTCACCACCCTAGGTCCTACAGAGCTTGAAGTGCAGTGGAAATGTGTTTTAATTCCATTTCCTATCAGTTGGCCACTAGCCTTTGTGGTTCTTGAATATAGAGGTTGGCTACCTCTTAGAGAGTTTCAAAGCCTAGCAGGAAAAAACCCCAACAGATAATTTTGGACTTTTTGGAGTATTTCGATGTTTTTGATCTTTTGAAATTATGAAAATGTTTTAAGTTTTCAGAATTTTTTGAGGTTGTTTAGGGTTCGCTCAAAGATATTTGATGTTTTTTTGGGTTTTGAATCTTTCTAATTTTTTTGTGTTTTTCAAGATTAGACCAAGGCCTAAGGGGAAATCGACCTAATGCCCCAAGGGCTCATCAATGATCATCTTGCCTATGTAGGCGCAAAGATGACATAGTGCAATTGACTTTGACTAGTAACCATTTATTGATGGGATATGAACATTGATGAAATGTCAATTTATCATGAAAAGCTCCTAAAGGATTGACCTAATGGCTCAGGGGCTCATCATTTATGACCTTTCCTATGTAAATGCAAAGACAACTTAGTTTGACTAGTGTCTTTGAATTTTTGACTTTTTAGACTTGTTTAAGGATTTTGATATGATTTGGATGTTTTTCGGTGATTTCTTTTACAAGTTTTTGGATTTTGGAGATGTTTTTGGATTTTTCCTTTACAAGCTTTTGGATGTTTTTGGATTTTAACTTTACAAGTTTTCAAATGTTTGTAGGTTTTGAGGTATTTTGGATTCTTTGGATTTTTACAATTTTATGACTATTTTTTGAATAATTAGATTCTATGACTATTTTTTGTATTTTGGGATTTTATGACATTTTTTGGATTTTGGGTTTTATGACTATTTTCCAAATTTTGGGTTTTTAGGAATAACCTGAAGGGATTATATAAGAACTTTATCTAATGCAAGTATAGATAGATGCCCCCAGTGTAATATGATAGACTACCTCGATATAGGCAGGAAAAATTGACCTTACGAATGTGTCAAGTAGTCTTAAAGGGGATCGTTATACTTACTCAGTATCTAGCTATGATATGGATGCAGATGAGTGAAGAAATAAATAGGATAAATAGGATGGAAGATGAATATGACAAATGACAAGTTTAGGATGATCCAAAGATACAATGGTGGATGGACTTGATGGTGCTTTTTTATGCACGACACCTATTTTCCAAGTATTCACCAAGGTGCTTTCCCAAAGTTCCATCGATGTGGTTTTCACTAGAGGACAAATTTTCTCTTTACTGTTTTCAATCCTTTTTAAAAACAATGGATTTTATTGTTTTTCTAAATTTTTTTCAATTTTTTGGATTTATACCCTTCAAGACCTAGGCATAAAACTTCTTCAGATGCATGCTATTGATAGGCTCTTGCAAGGGTTCTCCTTTAGGTGTTGATAGTTGATAATATCCATAAAAACAACTAGCTATGACAATTTATGGCTCTAATTGTTGTGTGGTCTCACAAAACGCCCCATTTTTTATTTTGGAAAAATAGGAATCCCCTCTTTTTTGGCTTGGTCTATCTTTCCTTGCAATCTTCATGGTTTCTTTGAGTCCACCAAACCTTAAATTCAATTACCTTAATGTTAAAAACACTTGAAAATTTATCATCCATTCAAAATCCAAAATTTGGTATTGTTAATGGTTGAAATTTCATCATGGATAGAAAGAGCACAAGAAAATAATGATGGTTTCCTTTTAAAAAATTTTAAATACTTTAAAATAAAATAGTTATGGCTCTAGGGTAAATGGTTACCAGAAGAAAAGTGTGCATTTGTAAACTCAAATCATAAAAAAATTCCTGATTTCGAGTTCTCGACTTTTCAAAATATTCTTGATTCTTGGTTCCCTTTTTTTCAAAAATTTCTTGATTCCCGATTATCATTTTCTTTAAAACTCAATTTTTCAAAAAATTCCATGTTCTTGGTTTTTTCAAAAACCCAAACTTTTAAAAAGTAGTTTCATGAAAACAACAATATCTCCCAAGTTTCTAAATAAAATTTAATAATTCAAAATGATCTGGAAAATTGAAAGGATGAGAAACAAAACCTAAAAATCGTTTGAGCTAATTCACTAAAATAAAAAACTAGAAATGAATGTCTAAAATGGGAATACACATTTTCACGGGAATATGACTTAAAATTGAATGTATTTATTGTTCAGAAAACACTAATGTATTTGTAAACTTAATCCTAAAGTTTTGAAATAAATGTATATGTCAATTACGTTTATAAATGACTTGATATTTGATAAAGTTCAATTGTTCATTTTGTAGGTAATTCAAGTGGCTGCTAATAGGACTACTTGTTGACCTCACCCATGTGAAGAGATTAATTTGCTATTGTCGATTTTGGAGGATGAATCTTGACCACTCATAATTTATAATTGATTTTATGAGGCCTTATGTTCTATAAAAGGTAGAATGTTGTCTCATTTTCATTAAGTTTAGAATTTTTGGATGTCAGAGAACCAAAACATTTTCAAGTTTTGTTCTTTTTCCTATTTTTTGTTCTATTCCATATTAAAAACCTATATTTTTCATTATAATTTAATCAATATTAGAGCCAATTTCAAAGATATTTATTGATATGGAATCTTATGTAGCTGATTGTTTGTTCCTATTGGACAAGATTGTGTGTTGCACCATTTAAGGGTGCATACTGACACTATCTGGTGGCAAATAATCCCCCTTTTCTTTAAAATCTCACATTATTCTATGTCTAGTTGTGAAGCAATCTGGTGACATATGGAATGGTTTTCTTTGGTTTAGTTATTTCTTGAGGCATGCATGGATAATACGGGAGAAATTTTACTTTTTAGTAATTCTTTATGCTTTATTTTAGAATAGATGTTTTATATTTAAGAATTTTTTCCAATAATGATAAATGTGTGGAGTTTTATCATAAATCTTTTGATTCCATATAGTTGTTGAGTGCTTAGTGATAAATTTTCTTGAATATATGCAAGTAATTTGAATTAACGAAATATTCTTATAAATCATTTGTATTCATGAAATTTAAAGCATCATAAATAATAAATTTGATGATGAAAGAATTCTAGAATAAATAAATATAATAAGATTAAAGATCTTTGAACACTAATTAAAGGTTGATTTTATGAAATTAATAATTATCTTCAGAATCTAATCATTCTTTCAAATCTAGTGCACAAGTCCCTTTATAAAAATAGTTTAACAATGAACCTTGAGTAGAACTTGCACAATAAAGGCCTAACTAATGGAGCCTTTGGATTATTAAATTGTATCTTAGAATTTGAATTTCTTTCAAGAGGTAAAATTCTTTGTGAATTTTATCTATTATGTGTGACTAACATCCACATCAATAGGATTGGTGTTAGATGGAGGGACTGCACATGTTGGATCTAATAAAGAGCTATAAATATTTATCTCATATTGTAGATCTCTCTTTAAAATTAAAAAAATTAAAAATAAAATAAAATCTAGAAAATAAAAAATATGAGCTTAAATGGAAAATTAGAGGTATAAACAATCTTATGTGTAGATAATTTCAATATTGACATTCCTTTCATTGAAGGAATTTTAGACAAGAAGCTTTATCCTCAATGTTTGCCTGATTTTTCTTTATTTAACAACTACATGATACTCAATACAACAAATCATGGTGAAATTAGTTGCATAACTTTTTTTACGAGATTAGATTTGGATTTGAAAGAATTAATTCCTTTCTCTGAAGTGTACAGGTATAAATTTCCTCAAAGAAAAGAAAGGATTCAGAAGAAAGAAATTGATGAACATAGAAATAAATATTCAAATGATAAAATTAGAGTTGATTCAAAGTTTCAAATTTTGAAAATATATTTGTTTAATGTGGCTGATATAAATAATCATATGAGAAAATGTGAACAGATGGAAGATCAGTCCAAATATGCAATTAATGAGGGTAATTTTGGAACAACAACAAAATAATTCACAAGAAATAAAGTGGAGAATGATGTATTATCTAAATTTTATAAATTAAATAATGCATTACAATAATATTTATCTAGATCAATACAGTTGAAGACTTTACCAAACAATTGGAGTAAGTTATCTGAGGATCAACAAGTGATAAAGACAAGGAAATGAAAGACTTAAAAAGTTTCACTACTACCACAAAAATGCAACTCCTAAATCAATTAGAGGCTGAAACAAGCAAGTTACCCTACCTATTAAAAGATGTTTCATCTTTACAATAAAATGAGTTAAATAGAGAATATTTCTATACGTCATGTTTGAATGATGAAAATTTTCATTTAGATATTATTGACATATAGTAAATCAAAGATTATTTTGAATTTCCTTTTGAAGAGAAAAGTCCAATAGTCATAAACGATGAAGCATGTATAAATATTACAACCAATTTAGCAAAGAAATATGTTGAAAAGGATGTTAATAATGAAGATTTAATGCAGAAAATGGATGAAGATTCGTTTTTATTGTTGCATAATAATTTTGAAGAGGATAAAATGTTTCATGTTTTAGATTCTATGAAAGATAAGT
Organism: Sequoiadendron giganteum; assembly: GCA_007115665.2. Classification (NCBI taxonomy): domain Eukaryota; kingdom Viridiplantae; phylum Streptophyta; class Pinopsida; order Cupressales; family Cupressaceae; genus Sequoiadendron; species Sequoiadendron giganteum. The sequence continues at coordinate 259,890,647 of CM021104.1, read as the reverse complement.
ATGATCTTTATAATAAATTTTTGAAAGTTGAGTATAATTTTTTGCATGTTGAAAATGAAAAAGGAATGATTCATCATGAACCTCATCCTCCTAAAGATGAAAATTCAAATTTATTACATGAGGGATTGGTTGGAAACAATCAAATTTATTTTCATGAACATGAAATTGATTAGGTTATATCTTTCCTTCATGCTATAAATCCTTATGTTTATTATTTTTATTATGGATACTTTAAAAGTACAACTTGCATTTGGATCAACCATGAGAATGATGAATTATCTCAGTTGCTAATATTTAGAGATTGTTGCAATGAATATGAGAACAATAGGGCAATTTTTTTTAGAGTACAAAGATAAATTTTCTAGACTGAGAACCCTAACCGTTTCCTTAATTCTCTTGCACATTTTGTCTAAATGTGTAAATATGGTTGTAAATATGTATTATTTAAGGTCATGTTCTTCTAGATAATTTTCTTGTATATAATTAGGTTAGGTTTTGCTTAAGTTTTCATGCTTTCTTTCTATAGGTTAGTTGTTTTTGTTTGTATTTTTGGTTGTTCCTCTTTTGGAGGTTCTTATTTTTTTGGAATGTGTAAATAGAGCAAACTAGTAACTTTTGAATAATTACAAGATTTATTAAATTCTAGAAATAAGGATAAATTTTTGTATAGGTTTATAAATTTAATAAATTTGATTTTTTGATGTGCCTCATGAAGGTTTAATTAAAAGTGAATAACATGAAACATTCAAGGAATTATACATATTCACACATTAAAGAAAAATTGAATTATTTTCGGAGGGTAGTGCATGTTTGTATTAAGTGAAAAATATAAAGGTTTCCCTTTGCTACCACTATAATTCCTAGCCTAATAGCAGGCTTCATTTCCTGCAAGTTGAAGCAAAAGAGCTTATAATGAAATATCAAATGAAAAATAAAAAGTAGAAAAATTATCAAAAGAGAATTCAACTCTGTAAGTCATCCAAATATCTCTATCGGGGCTATGGATGCCTAGCTAATAGTAGAGCTATGTTTGGGGGGAATTATGGAGATAACCTTGTCAAGGATATGAATGCTTGACTGGCATCAAGGCTTTATCCAAGGTTGGCTGAAAAGGTTAAACCAAACTATGTAGCTTAATACAAGTATTTACTATCTTCTTAATTTTTCAAAGAAATGAATGAATCATATGCACACACTTAAATTACTTTGAAAAGTTTATTATTTTTATTAACTGTACTATGATGTGGCTAGATAATAAATTGGGATTTACTGAAATTAGAAATTTTATGCCTAAATTTTCATTTATTTCTTTGATTTTTTTAAAATTTTGTTGTTTGTTTTGCTTGCTATTTTTTGTGTGGTCTCACAACACTCCCCATTTTTATTTTGGAAAAATAGGGACCCTCTCTTTTTTTGGCTTGGTCCAGCTTGTCTTGCAATCTCTGTGGTTTCTCTGGGTCCACAAAACCTTATATTCAATTACCTTATTGGTCAAAACACTCGAGAATTTTTCATCAATTCAAAGTACAAAATTTGGTACTCTTAATGGTTGAAATTTCATCATGGATGGAAGGAGCACAAAAAAATAATGAGGGTTTCCTTTTCAAATAATGAAAATACTTAAAAATAAAAAAGTTATTTCTCATAGGGTAAATGGTTATCGGAAGAAAAGTGCGCATTTGCAAACTCAAATCATAAAAAAAATTATTGATTCTCGATTCCTAGATCTCATTTTTTTCAAAAAATTATTTGATTCTCGGTTCCTAATTTTTCAAAAAAAATTCGGTTCTTGATTTTTTCAAAAAACCTGAAATTTGAAGAAGAATTTTCACATAAACAGCAAAATCTCCCTCGTTTCTTAATGAAATTTAAAAATTCAAAAATATCTAGAAATTTGAGAGGATGGGAAACAAAACCCAGAAATCGTTTCAGGTAATTCACTAATATAAAAAACTATAAATGAATATCTAAAATGGGAATGCAACTTAAAATTGAACTTATTTGGTGTTTGGAAAATATTAATGAATTTGTAAAATTAATTCTAAGGTTATGAATTAAATTTTTATGTTAATTAAGTTTATAAATGACTTGATATTTGATAAAGTTCAATTGTTCATTTTGTAGGTAATTCAAGTGACTGCTAATGTGACTACTTGATGACATCAACCATGTGAAGAGATTAATCTACTACCTTTGATTTTGGAGGATGAATCTTGACCATTCATCATTTGTAATTGATTTTATGAGGCCTTATGTTCTATAAAAGGTAGAATGTTGTCTTATTTTCATTAAGTTCAGCATTTTTAGATGTTGGAGAACCAATTTTTTTTCAAGTTTAGTTCTTTTCCTATTTTTTGTTCCATTCCACAATAAAAACTTGTATGTCTCATTATAATTTAATCAATATCAGACCCAATTTCAAATATATTTCTTGATATGAAATCTTACGTAGTTGATTGTGTTGCAAGTATGAAGGTGTTATCATTGTTGTCAATTGGTTAACTGGTTTTCTACTAGTTATTTTTGTCATTGATGTCATGGATAATGGTTATTGGCTATATATGTCAAGGATATTGAGAGAATTATAATGAAGGAAGTTTGTAGGTGTTCATTTGTTGCTATGGGTTTTGCTACTATGCTGATAAGAATATGATGTATTATTCATGGTTGTTAGAAGATGCTATATCTAGATTCTAGGTTTTTGGATCATTGTACAGTGTGAGTTTTGTTCACCAGTTGTGAGCTATGATTTTATGTGTGTCTGGCTAAGGTCAAGGAGAAATATTGTTCCTCCATATTTCTTCTTGTTCTATTCTTGTGACTTGCAGTTCTCAAGATATGTTGTTGAGAATTTTTTCAAGTTAATTTTGTCATCTAGAAATATTAGATCATGCTAAGGCTACGCACACTTAATTGATTTATGTGTTTTACACTAGTTTCAAATATTATAGAAGCATGTGTTTGGGTTTCCCTCATTCTAATTCCATCATAGAATTTTTTGGATCCAACCTACTTTCAATTTGTAAATGCAAGTGGTGTGTGGATGACTTTGGATGTGTTTCAATGTTGAAGCTGATATAAATACAAGTTGAGATATTTGTAGAAAATACATAGGATACAAGTAAGATAGATGGGATATATATGTGAAATAGTGTGTTTGTGATGCGAGTTTGTGCAAATCAGTATGCAATCTAATTGTTGAGTTTTTAGAAGCCATGATCTAAAGGTGTACTCTATCATTCATGCATGTCTACAAGTGTTTGAGTGAGTTGTGGTGGAAATCTCTATTTAATTGAGATTTTTTTCTCTCTATAACAAATCTCTTCCATCTTCTTTGTAATTTTATGGCAGCGAGTCCTCTAGGTGGTTAACCCTTGTTGGATAGTGAGTCCTAATCCAAACAGTAAGTCTTGTTTTGGCAATGATCCTTCTTTGGCAGTGAGCCTTTTTATTTGGTTTTGATATTCTCTATATTGTGAGCTAATCCTCGCCATATTTTTTTTGTATTGGGTTTTCACGTAAATCTAGTGCTATTTTGTGTGTGTGTGTGATTCTTTTCAATTTCTTCTTTTGCACTTAATGATTAATAAAATTAGTAGAGTAAAGAATTTGTGAATGATGGTTGATCTAATTTGTAGTGAAAGTTATTAGAGGTTAAAATTTGTTACAACTAATTCACCCCCCTCTTAGTTTTCTTGTTCAATAATTAGTACTAGAGCTTGGTTCCTTGGAGAGGAGGTTAACTGCTTAAGGAAGGTCTGAGATCATTTTTGAGTATCCTAGGTTTGATGGAACTAATTATGCTATATGAAAAATAAAGATGGAAGGATATATGGGGTATTATGGATATGATGTTGAGAAATCCTATAAGACTACTTATAATCCTCCTACTAATGGTTTGAGTACAATTAATGAAATTAATGCACATGAAGCAAATAATAAGGAAAAGTTTATTTTAAAAAATAGTTTATCACATTATGAGTTGATTAAAGTTTAAAATTTGAAGACTGCTCAAGAAGTTTGGGATGCTTAAGAAAATATGCATGAAGGAGATAAAAAGGTCAAAGAAGCAAAGTTACATAATTTGGAGGTACAATTTCAGATCATGCATATGTTTGAAGAAGAGAACATTAAATCCTATGTACAAAGAGTGGATGATTTGGTAGGTAGAATGCAAAGACTTGGTGCTATAGTAGGTGAATTTGGGATTGTGAAGAATATTTTTAGAACTCTTCTTGATGCATAGAGTGAAAAGGTATCTACTATTGAAGAATATATGGATTACACGACTTATACTAAAGATAAGTTGTAGTGAAGATCTAGATGAAGAGAATCTCAATGAAGTGGAAGCTAATTTTTTGAGAATGATGAAGAAATGTTTCGGTAAGTATGAAGGTAAATTACATTTTAAATTCTTTAGTTGTGGAGGAATAGGTCATTATGCTTTGAGATGTTTGAAAAGTGCTAAGAAGAATAAACATAGATTTAGCAAAGAAAATAAAGGGAAGTCGATTAAGAGAGAATACTATGTGAATGAGAATGCTAATATTTTTGATGAATAATCTAATTATTGATATTTTGATGACAATGAATTCTTGTTCTTGGCTATTGAATATTAACCTAGTTCTACTAAATCTAAAAGATAGGTGAAGGAAAGTTTACCAGAGAAATATGAAAATACTATGATCTCTGCCCTACATGCTAAACAAGAGAAGAACTACTGGGTTGTTGAAAGTGGTTGTTCCCACTACATAACTAGTGATAAGAGTAATTTTGTTTTACTTGAAAAATATGATGGAGGCTTAGTTATGTTTGGAGATGATACTGGTGCTAAGATTTTTGGGATATGTTCAATATTTTTTGATGGTAAGCATAACATTTATGATTTCTAAATTATTTTAAGGGTTTAAGGAATAATATCTTGAGTGTTGGATAGGTGTGCATTAAAGGATATAATATTGTATTTGAGGATGAAAGATGTGAAATTAGGAAAGGATTCAGAAGAGTGATTAGTACAGGAAAGAAGTTTGAAGGAAATATATATCAACTTAAGGGAGCTGATAGGGATTGCTTTATGAATTAGATTAATGGTAGTTGGTTATGGCACTAGAGAATGTGTCACATGAACTTTGACAATATGGAAAGGATTAGTGAGGTACAAGTTGTGAGATTTATAGAGGATTACAAAGCTCATCAATGCTAGTTGCAATAATTGTCAATTTGGAAAGCAAGCGAGAAATTGCTTTAGATCAAAGGAATAATCTAATACTAGACTATTGGATTTGATTCATACAGATATTTGTAGTCCTACAAGAGTGATAAGTCTACAAGTTGAAAGGTACTTTATTATTTTAATTGATGATTACTCTAGGTATACATGGGTTACTTTTCTTAGAGAGAAATATGATGCATTAGATAGATTCAAAGAATTTAAGGCCATGGTAGAGAATGAAGTAAATTTGAGAATAAAATTCTCAAGGTCTAATAGAGGTGGTGAATTCACCTTGAGTGAGTTTAACATTATTTGTGAAGTTCATGGAATAAAAGATAGTTATCTACTCCTAGAACTCCTTAGCATAATGGATTTGTCGAAAGAAAGAATATAACGATTCAAGAAGATGCTAGATCAATGATTATAGAGGTTGGTCTATCAAAATTTTACTAGAGAGAAGATATTCACACTATTTTTTATGTGTTCAATTGAGTTCAAGAAAAAGATAACAATACTAAGACCCCCTATGAGATATGGTGTGGAAGAATTCTTACTATTAAGTATTTAAAGGTATTTGGGAGAAAATGCTATATCACACAAGATGAAGACAATTTAGGGAAATTCGATGCTAGATGTGATGAAGGTGTATTCCTTGGATATTCTACTAGAAGAAATATTATAGATGTTTCAATAAAAGATTGAGAAATATTGTAGAAAGCATAAATGTCAAGGTTGATGAAGAAATGAGGAATTCAATTGAATTTAATGGATATGTATCAGATGAACTTGATTATGTAGAAGTAGAAGAAGTTGTGGAAGAGTAGGAGAAGCATGAACATGAGAAGTAGAATGAAGATTAAAATTTGGTGGTATACCAAAGGACACCTAAATATGTGCAAAAGAATCATTCAAAAAGTCAAATCGTTGGAGATAAGAGGAAAGAGGTAATGAAAAGAAGCAAATCTATTGCTGATAAATAAATTTGTGTTTACTTTTTGAAGTTGAACCAAGGATAGTGATTGAAGCATGTAATGATGAGCATTGGATGAAAGTTGTGGAAGAAGAAATTATGCAAATTGAGAAGAATCAAACTTGGGAATTGGTCCTTAGACTGGTAGATAAAAACATAATTGGATCAAAATGGGTATTTACAAACAAATTGAATGGAATTGGAGAAGTGGTTAGGAATAAAGAAAGACTTGTGTGTAAGGGTTACTCACAAGTAGAAGGTATAGTTTTTCAAGAGAGTTTTGCTTCGATAGCAAGGATGGAAGCTATTAGAATTATTTTATAATTTTCTTCTCATAAAGACTTTAAATTTTATTAGATGGATGTTAAGTATGCATTTTTGAATGGTGAGTTAGAGTAAGAAGTCTACATGGAACAATCAGAAATATTTCAGTTGTCAAATCAACCAAATATGGGCTACAGATTGAAGAAAATTTTATATATATTTAAGCAAGCTCCTAGTGCTTGGTATGAAAGATTAGACATATATTTGATTCAGTAAGGTTTCAATAAAGGTACCAAAGATAGTAATTTATACTTCAAAATTTAAAATGACAAGATCTTGATAGTAGTAGTGTATGTTGATGACATTATCTTTGGAGGAAATGAAACAATGTGTCTAATGTTTGTTAAAAAAATGAAAAAGGAGTTTCAGATGTCTATGTTTGGTGGGATGAATTTATTTTTTGGTTTGCAAATTAATCAAACAGAGAAAGGAATTTTTATTTCATAGTCAAAGTATGTAAGAGAAATGTTGAAGAGGTATGGGATGGATGGTTCCAAAATGGTATGCACTCCTATGGTAGCTAGCTACAAATTGAGTAAATATGATGATTCCCGTAAGGTTGATCAAATTAAATACATATCTATGATTGGAGGTTTGTTGTATTTAACTGCTACTAGATTAGATATTATGCATGCATTTTTTCTTGTGGCTAGATTTTTAGAAGACCCTAAAGAAACACATGTCACTACTGTTAAGAGGATATTCAGATATTTGAATGGAACTTTGGATTATGGCTCGTGGTATCCTAGGGATGTTGATTTTGCAATAAGTGCTTATATAGATATAGATTAGGTAGGTTGTGTAGATGAAATAAAAAGTACTAGTGGTGGTGCATTATTTTTGGGTTGTAGATTGGTGGCTTGGTTTAGTAAAAAGAAAGATTCAATTTCTTTATCCACTGCTGAAGTTGAGTATATTGCCAAAACATCTTGTTGTATACAAGTTTTGTGGAGGAGACAAACATTGAAAGATATTAGAGAAATGTATGATGATCCTATTTCTATCTTTTGTGATAATATAAGTGCAATTAATATTTCAAATAATTCAATGATGCACTCAAGGACAAGGCATATATCTATTAGGTATCACTATTTGAGAGAGAAGGTTGTGGAAAATAAATTTAAGATTGAGTATGTACCTATGAAGGATCAGGTTGCTGAAATATTTATGAAGGCTCTTCCTAAAGATACTTTTGAGTATCTTCGAGAGAAGTTAAGGGTTATTTCCCCTCCTTTCTTAAACTAGATGAATATGGAGATGCATCAGTATAGTGGGTCTATGGATCTTTCTTTCTTTTGGACTAGTGTTTTGGTGGCTACCTCTCAAGGGGAGTGGGTAGTGGCATGTGTTGTCATTGAAAGAGTATTTTGTTCTTAATTTTAAAGGAATAAATCAATGTAAAACATCTTTTTTGTTATTGTTAATGTACAAGGGGGAGAGAAAGATATGAAAAGGAAGAAAGTATCATGTGAAATTTTATCTATTAAGGGGGAGAAAGTAAAATAATGGAAAATGTGTTCAAAGCTATTGTGTTGTATTTGATTGTTTTTTACATCATGTGTTGCCATCAATGAAAAAGGGAGATATTATTGTAAGTATGAAGGTTTTTTCATTTTCTTATTAGTTGTTATTGTCATTGATGTTATCGATAATGGTCATTAGTTGTTTATGTCAAGGATATTGATAAAATTTTAATGAAGGAACGATGCACATGTTTAGTTGTTGCTCTGAGTTTTGATCCAATTTTTACTACTATGCTTATGAGAATCTTTGGTATTGTTCATGGTTGTTGGAAGCTACTATATCCAAATTTTTGGTTTCTAGATCATTGTGCAATGCGAGTTGTGTTCAAAAGTTGTGAACTATGATTTTGTGTGTGTATAGTTGAGTTTTGGTAGAAATGTTAATGCTCTAGATTTCTTCTTGTTTGAGTTTTATGACTTGTAGTTCTTGGGATAAGTTGTTGAGAATGTTTTCAAGTTAATTTTGTTATCTAAAAAGATTGGATCATGCTAAGGCTATTTGGTCTTAAATGATTTTTTTTTTACACTGGTTTGGTTGAGGTTGCATTTAACACTACTTTTGAAGTTTATGGAAGCATGTGTTTGGGTCACCCTCATTCTAATTACATAGTAGAATGTTTTGGCATAAACCTAATTTGAATTTTTAAATTCAAGTGGTGTTTGGCTGAGTTTGTGGTGCAATCATGGTAGGAGGGTCCTCAGAGAGAACTATTCAAACTGTGCAACAAGAGTTACACAATAGAAGCAACACAAAATATGGGGAAAATGTAGATTAAAAAATTCTTATTGTCATAAAATTCGATTACATACAGTCGGCCACATCTGGGGTTACAAATTCAGCTTACAAGCCTAATATAACATGTTGAAAGTACAATATTCCTATATGATCCTTAATGCGAGCTGAAATATTACATATTGAATCTCCCATCTACCTAATTATCCTCCTAATGATGAGTTACAGTGATTTATATCACATCTAGGGGTCTAGGATCATCCATGTCAGCCAAATATCATTACAATCTCCAATGAAGAAAATGTGACATGCATGAAATAGGTCGGCCTTCAATTTGAATTTATCCTCGGTGGGTGGATATGATGAAGTGTGGACCTAAAATTAAGGTTGGGGACACTCCATGGAATAAGTCAAAACACCTCACAAGGATCCAAAAGTTATGGGAAAGATCCACAAGAGATCAAACAAGCCATTAGGTTTGAAATTATTTCGGTTTCGATTCTAGAAATTGTCACTTAATTCAAAAGCGATAAATTTCTGGAAAAAGATCCACTCGATCTTAAATCTTGGAATAAGGAAAATGAACATGCACACAATGAAAGTATAGATCCATAGGATCTGGTGAGAAAATATGATGAAATACTGAATCTTCCAACTTGAATTGAACAAGAACAAAATTGAATGAAAATATTTTTGATAGATGTAGGATTGCAAAGAACCAAGGATTCTACCACATCAGACATCTGGGGTTATTTGAAAAGTGAGTCCCTCACTTTGTTGGGGCTAAAGGAAAACCAATACGGTCTACCTCAGCCTTGGAAATCCGAGAAGAATCCTCCATTGGTTTTCCTTTCCACTTCACAAGATATTCTTTGTACTATCTTCCACGCGTTTTCCTCCCATCTCTGATGTCCAAAATATCTTTTATCTCATTTGATCATTGTTTAGGAAACTGTTTCTTCAATTTTTATTTATTATCCTCACTGAATTCTACTTCATGGTACTAGTGTAGGTCTGTAATGTTGAATATAGGTGATATACCCATGCCATCTGGTAATTATACTTCATATGTATCCCCTGAATCAAATTTATTCAAAATATTACAAGGTCAAAACTTCCTCATTTTTGAGCTTATTGTATGTGCAAACTGGGAATATTTCCTTCCTCACATATACCATCACTTCATCCCCAACATTGAACTCCTTATGTCTCCTCTTTTCATCTTCTCGCTCCTTATACTTCTGGTTCATATCTTCCAATTGTTTCTTTACTTGAGTATGCACTTTCTTCATATGATCTATGAATTCCTTTTCTTTTTCACTTCTTTTAACTTCCTTAATGATGTCTCACAATTCTTATATACCTCTAAGATAAACTCCAGTAATAATCTCAAAAGGCATCTTTTTGGTACTCTTGTTCATTGAATTATTGTAAGCGAACTTTTCTTGTGCAAGGACTAAATCCCAACTTCCGGTCTTTTCCCCAACCAAACATCTCAAAAAATTCCCCAAACTCCTATTTACTACCTATGTTTATCCATCAATCTATAGGTGAAAATTAGAACTGAACTTTAAATCTATCTTTAACTTCTTCCAAAGTGTCCTCTAGATCTAACCAACAAGCTTTGTATCTCTATTTGAAAAAATACTCCTAGGTAATCAATGCAATTTGACTACTTCCTTGAAAAAAATTTCTGCTACATGTACTACATTTGTTGTCTTCTTACAAGGTATGAGATGTCCCATTTTGGAAAATCGGTCCACGACCACAAGTATGGAATCATTACCTCTCGGTGTCTTCAAGAAACCAAGTATGAAATCCATGTTGATATCCTCCCAAGGTCTCTCCGAAACTATTAGAGGTTTATAAAATCCAATATTTTGACTACTCTCTTTTGTAGCTTGACAAAATTTGCACAAATTTCCTAACATCCTCATGAATATATGGCCAAAAGTAATTCTCACTTACAAATGCTACAATCTTATCAATTCCAAAGTGTCCTGCCAATCCTCCACTATGTTTTTCTTTCACTAAACTATCCCTCATTGAAATTCAAGGTATACATAACTAATTCCCTTTGAATTGTTGGCAAAACAAGGATAGACAAATGAGAGGGAAGGGGGTGAATCAGTTGTTTCCAAAATCAAACTATTTTAACATTAATCAGTCTTAGATCTTAGATTTGATAATTAATAGTGCAAACATAAATCAATAACACATCAGAGACACATGAACACCAAGATTTGATACGTGGAAACCCTATTAGGGGAAACACCATAGTGGATGTTAGTCCACAAGATTGTACCTTGTTATAATTATAATGAAGAATAAAAGAGGAATGCACTTGCATTCAGGCACACTGCCTCCAACACACTACTCAGAGGAAGGATCACTGCCTTACATACAATAATTAGATTAAGTCCATCTGATGAGATTGAATTGAAGTAATAGCTTCTAAAAAATCCTAATTACAGTTTTGGTTAGGCGCACAAAAACTTCTACACACTCTTCCACACTCTGCTCTACTCTTGAATGATTTGACCTTTATTCACACATGTACATCTCTTGCACACACTAAGAATTTCCTCTAAATGAGGAAAACAATCACTTATATATATCTACTACATGGATTTACATACACTATTAGGTCAGCCTCAAATAAAGAATAAATTACAATTGTCGGCCTAAAAACATGAATAAATTTTAATGCGCATCAACACAAGTCAATCACAACATAGTGAGGACCCATAAAAACACCTTAGAACACACCAAACAATAACAGATTAATCTTCATGGATCCACAACATGCTACTACCATCATGTCGGCCAAGAACATGAAAACTCGATCACACATCAGAAAAATCTCCAATCAAAAATGCTTTGATCAATGTGAACATACAAAAAGGATAGAGTATGATCTAGACTCATCCATGAATGTCACAGATACATGCACAATAATTGAAATTACAAGAATTTAATCCTCTTCATCCAAGAACACCATCTACAGAGACTGAATAACTATAGGAACACATATCTCCATAACTTCCACAAATCTTGATGCAAACCTTTGAAACTTTTGGAAAACATACTAGAAAGATTCAGCAAAAAACCCTTTGAAGCACACCTTCATATCTTCGACGTAAAATTTTTTCCAACCTTCTTACCTTATCAACTTCATTGGCTGCCTGCAATATTATTTTTTACAGTTTTCTCAATATCCTCGACATATACATCCTTAATCATCATCAATGCTAATAGTGTTGACATCAATGACAACCACATATCAGCAATGCAACCACAACATCCAACAATCTCCCACTTTAGAATTGATGGAAACACATGATGTGACAAATAATGCCACTAACCCAACTAGCTCTTCTCCAACAATCTCCCCCTGAGATTGTGCACTCTTTACCTATTTCCTTCTTCTCCCATGTTTTTCACATTGCTCTTCTATCCCCCTTTGACATCAATGGAAAAGGTACACATGCTTTGATCACATATTTGAATCATCTAACTAATCCCTTTGAGTAGCAACCATCACAACATCAATCCAAAATAAGAAATGGCTATGAATTCACGGACTGATGCAAAGACACACATCTTAGTTGTGATCAAGAGGGAAAATCACCCCTAACTTTCTCTGAGGTACTCAAAAGTATCCTTAGGAAACGGTTTAGTAAAGATGTCTGCAATTTTCTCCTTGGTAGGTATATACTCCATTCTAACTTCTTTTTCACTTACTTTATCTCTCAAGAAGTGATATTTGATGGATATATGATTTGTCATTGAATGCAACACTAGATTCTTGGAAATATTAATGGCACTTGAATTGTCACAGAATATGGCAATGGGTTCTTCATACTCTATTCTAAAATCTCTCAACATTTTCTTCATCCATAATACTTGGGTTCAAAAACAACAATATATTATGCCTCAACAGTAGACAATGAAACAAAATTTAACTTTTTTCTTAGCCAAGATACTAATTTCTTCCATAAGAAGAATGCACTGCCACTAGTACTCTTCATGTCATCCACATATCTTGCCCAATCAACATGAGATAAAGAACTTAGGATAAGATCATCATCTCTAGGATACCAAAGACCAAGACCAATTGTCCCTTTTAGGTATCTGAAAATTCTTTTCACAATAGTCACATTAGACTCTTTAGGATCAGCTTGAGTGTTAGCAACCATGCATACAACATTCATTATATGTAGATTGGTTTGAGTCAAATAGAGTAATCCATGAATCATTGACCTATATCTTGTCTGATTTGATTTAGGATAATCATCATCCTATGTAAGTTTGCATCCGGTTATGATAGGTGTACCAACTAGCTTTGAATCTTCCATGCCAAACATTTTCAGTAGCTCTTTCATATACTTAGACTGAGATATGAAAATTCCATCATCTAACTGAGTGATTTGCAGTCCTAAGAAGAATTTCAGTTCTCCTATCATTGACATTTCAAACTCATTTTTTATTTCATCCACAAAATTCATAATCAAATCATCATCACCTTTGAAAATAATGTCATCAACAAAGACTTCAATAATCAATTCTTTATTCTAATCCAACTTGAAATATAGATTGATGTTAGTAGTACCTTTATTGAATCCAAGCTTCAATAATTATTTATTTAATGTAGCATACCAAGCTCTAGAATCTTGATTAAGTCCATATAGAGCTTTCTTCAATCGACATACCATGTCTTTTTCATCAGCCAATTGAAATCCATCCAATTGTTCAACATATAATTCTTCTTCTAGCTCACCATTTAGAAATGATGACTTTACATCCACCTGATAGAAAATAATTCTTGAAAGTAGCATAAGCAAGAAGTAATCTTATGGATTCAATTCTAGCAATAGGGGTAAATTTTTCTTCAAAATTCATACCTTCCATCTATGAGTACCCTTTGCAAACCACTCTTGCTTTGTTTCTGACCACTTCACCTTGATCATTCAACTTATTTCAAAACACCCACATGGTTCCAATCATTTTTTTGTTCTAAGGTCCGAGAACAAGATCCCATGTATCATTTTTCTCAATCTGCATTAGTTCTTCTTTCATGGCTTCCATCCAATTTTCATCTTTTCATGCTTCATTGATATTGCTAGGCTTGGCTTTGGAAATTAGATAGTACTCTTTCAAAATTCTCCTTCTAGTTTGCACACCTTTGCTCTTATCTCCTATGATCTAACTGTCAGAGTGATTTCACCTTACATATTTGGGAGTTTTAGGATTTCCTCTGACTTCTTGTTCTTATGTTCTTTCTTTTTCACTTCTACTAGTCTCTACTCATTGATTCTCTTGGTTCACTAGAACAATCTAGAGTTGATTATGTGTCTAAACATTATTTCCATTGTTAGTATTATCATGTTGATCATTTGAGTCATATTCACTACATTTGGATGGTCTAACAATATATTCATCAACTTTGACATTTGCACTTTCAACCATCTTCTTTAACCTCTTATTAAAACACTGATAAGCTTTACTTTTAGTAGAGTAACCCAAAAATATTCCTTCATCACTTCTAGCATCAAACTTTCCTATATCATCTCTCTTGATGTAACATTTGCTTCCAATTTTTTTGAAATACTTGACAATAGGCTATAACCAAACCATAGCTCAAAAGGTGTCTTACCAAAATTACTCTTGACATACACCCTGTTAATGGTATACACAATAGTACTTATAGCTTCTCTCTAGTAGAATTTTCTTCCAACATCATGGTTCTAGTAGTGTCTAGAATGATTATGTTCCTTCTTTCAACAACTCCATTTTGTTAAGGGGACAGGGGAGCAGATAACTATCTTTGGATTCCATGCTCTTCACATAAGGAATTGAATTCCCGGGAAGTGAACTCACCACCTCTTTTTGACCTTAGACACTTGATCTTCTAACCTATCTCATTGTCTTCCATTGCTTTGAAGCTTTTGAACTTTTCTAATGCTTCATGTTTTTCTCTTCAAAAAGCAACCCATATCATTCTAGAATAATCATCAATGAGCAACATAAAATACCTTTCACCTTGTAGACTTCTGATTCTAGATGGACTGCATAGATCAATATGTATCAAATCCAGTACTCTATTAGAGCTATACTATTCTCTGTGGAAAGAATTTCTTGTCTACTTTCCCATCTGACATTCCCTGCACATAGTGTTAGTAGGCTTCACTAACTTAGGAAGATCTCTAACTACTTGAGTAGTGCTTATCTTGACAATGTTATCAAAGTTCACATGACACAACCTCCTATGCCATAACTAGATTACATCAATATGAGAAATTAAGAAACTTTCACTAGCAACACTCAAATGAAAGATATTACCTTTTGTCTTTGTACCCAAAACAATCATATTTCTTGAACTTCCCCTTATTCTACACTTACCATCCTTGAATTGAATATTGTCCCTTTTCTACCATCTATCCAACACTTAACAAGTTATTCTTTAAGCCTTCTACATAAAGAGCATCATAAGTATTGTGCTTACCACCAAAAGCAATAGTTCCTTTTCCATGAATCACACGAGAAGTTTTATCTCCAAATCTTACAACACCACCATCATAGTCTTCCAAGCTTATAGAATTTATTTTGTCACTAGTCATATGATGTGAGCATCTACTATCAATTACCCACTCATCCTTTTCTTCAATGTTTTCTGCAAGAGATTTCTCAACATTCACATTACTAGTAGATTCAGTGGACACTTGACCATTTTCTTTGATATAAATAAATACCCATTCATCTTGATTTCCAATTTCTTTATCAGATTCTTCATCAGTGACCTTCTTCAACATAATAGTGCTTCCTTTGAAATCTAGTCTTCTCAAGTTTGTAATTAGAAACTCTTTTAGGACATCTAGATGCAAAATGACCTATTTTATTGCAAGAAAAAAGTATAATAGGTAACTTTCCTTTGTACTTACCATGACCTCTGGCTTCTCTTTTCACAATCAATTCTTTTAGTTCTTCTAATTCTCTTTCTCCATCTTCAATATTTTTCATCTCATCTTCATGTTTGAATGTCCTTTTGGAACTCTCACCTGGATTGTATCTTTCTTGGCTTTTTCTAGATACTATAGCTTTGAATGCAGATTTAGTCTTAGGAGCAGATTCACCAAATTCACTTAACTCAAAGGTAGCAATTTTTCCAATCAGCATGTCTCTTGTAAATTTTGTCACTATCTTGAGTTCATCAATAACATGATCTCTTGTTTTGTAGGATGGAGGAATGGATCTAAGTATCTTGGCCATAATTTATTTTTCATCCAAGGTTCCACTAGCACATCTAATGCTCGTCACTAGTTCATTTATCTTTTGAGAGAAAGAGAGGATGTTCTCATCTTCACTCATCTTCATGTCTTCCCACTTGCCTTTTAAACTTTGTAGCTTAGCACTTTTCGCTAGTGCATCTCCTTCATACAATGTTTCCAACTTTTTCCAGATCTGATTATGTAGTCTTCAATCCTAACACATTTTTCATCTTTGAATCTATCAAAGCACTCAACAAAGCTTGAATAGCCCTGGTATTAGCTTCTTCTTGCTTGATCTCATCTTTAGAGGACAAACCATTATGAGGAATAGTATATGCACTCTGTGTAATCTTCCAGAAGGGTTCTTCAATGCACTTCAAATGACACTCCATTCTGAATTTCCATAAAGAGTAGTTTATACATGTAGACATGGAAAATGTACAATTTGATCCAACGCACTTGATCCTGATTACTAATATCATTTCATCCTAAAATCATACTCTCAGCTTATCATCACTCTTCATCCATTAATTAAATAAATTATTATCTATCTAATTAAGTCATTCTCCCCTGTTGATTAAATTAATCAATTTAATTTAATTAACCGTCATATCTCTGTTACTTTAAATAATTTATTTTATTTAAATTAAAACTCTAAAGTCCTCTTATTAAACTGAATAAATTAAACATTATTTGATTTAATCTAATATCATCTCCTTTGGATAAATAAATCAAAATACTTATTTAACTATGTCTAAATTATTTTCTATCTCCTTTTGATTTATATCAATCAATAAATATAAATCAAATAGGTCATATCTCCTAACTCTCATTAAATTGATTAATCTTTAATTAATTTAATCCTAACTCACGTCACATCCTCTAGAGAATGCAACTTGTACATGAAAATAGATTTAATTGATTTATTAAATCTCTATTTTCTCTCAACATGGAATAAAAAGATGAATATTCCTTCAAATTTGAATTCAAAATCCAAGTGGATGGGTACTTCCAAAAAGGCATTCACTCCTCTTACATGTCCTTGTGCATTGAGCCAAGTGACATTAACTCCATTTATTTCTCTCTCCAACATGTCACATTCAAATTTCAAATTTGAATCTCATAGCATTTATCATGCACATTGACCAAAATGTGCACACCCATCAACCATTCACATCTTGACAAGTAGCACTTGGCCATAGGGTGTTGAATGATCCCACATTGCTCAATTTCACTCTCTCTTCTATTTTTGAAATCTATAAATGAGAGACTCTTCCTATCATTCTATCATCCACAATTTGAGTAAACTTACTATACTCAACTTCATTCTCATCCACCATTTTAACAAAGTTATTTGAGGTTTTCTCAAAGAATCACATTGTTCTTCACCATCAAAGTGGATCAATCACTCATCAAATCACAAAGATTACAAAGCAGCTGGGAAAGGGCCAATTTTGACACATTAATTGGCACCAATTCCCCCATGGGATTAAGAGTTTTCTTGCTTAATTAGGATTTACTTGCATTTTTATATTTTGTTCTTCATTTTCCTAGTTTGAGTATTAGCAAATGGATTTCATGGGTAATCCTTCTTTCATCTTGAATTTTGATATAATAACATGTTTGTTTGTTGTGTTTGTGTAGGTATGAAACAAGAGTTCACATTTTGGCACTAGAAGGAGGGTAAATCTCAAGGATTTCATCACGTTTTTCAGATATTCCATGCCTTTTTAACTTTTTTTTTGTACACAAGAAACTACGGCGCTGACAGTTTGCACGATGCTATATTGCACCGCTTTTAGAGGTGCGGCACTATATTGTACAACAATTTTCCTAAATTGCGCTGCACCCTCTTTTCCACTCAATTTTTTTCAAAATCTTAAACTCTACCATAGAGTTTTGAGTTCCAAATTGTGTCGCATGCCAAACTCCACCGCAATCGCGTTCTTTGTTTTCTGCAGAGTGCCACTTTTAGTCCGGGTGTGGTGCTATATTGTGCCATTGATTTTCCAAACTGTGCCATTGAGTTTCCAAACTGTGCCGCACCTGCACATTTTCTGATTTTTTTAACATTTTTTGTGATGCAGGAACTTCCCGAGGTCATAAATTTTGACTCAGATGTGGGTTCTGGCTGAAATTTTATAGGCGGTTTCGGTTTGAGGTGGCATGTGGTTTGCCAAAAAATCTTAGATGGGTTGGTAGCCATTTAGGCACATTTTTGGGGCTTGAAACTTTCATCTTGGCCCTCAAAATGACATTTTAGTGTTTTTTTCCTAGTTTTAAAAAAACTATTTTTGTTAATAACTGAAAACCATGTTTCCAATTTCGAATGTTAGTTGGAAATTAATCCTATCTTTGTTTTAGAAAGTTTTTGGAAAAAAAATGGACTCTGAAAGTTATGCATGCAAAATTACCAAAAATGGAAAAACCTAACAATTGTTGAAATCTGCCAAAAGAGGAAATTTTTTGATCAAAAGGAAAGGAAGGGAAACAAAGGCCAAGGGTTCTTTATGAATTTATCATATCATTGTATCAAGTATTTTTAAACACTTTTGGGAGAACTTATAATCCATTTCTAAGCATTTGATTACTTTCATGCTCTTAGGACACTAGAATTTCTTTTGGGCTCTAAAAAGAACAATACAAATTTTCTTTCAAATTTTGCAAACAAAGGGCTTAAAAAAAACTTTAGAACAACTCACTAGATTTGGTTTAAGTATTAAAATTTTAACAAGGAAAATCTCATACTTCCTTTGGTGCTTAAAATGAATTCACTATTGTTTTGAAGGATAAAAATGAACAAGTGTTTTTTTGTCTTGTAATTACTTACCCAAGGTAATATCACTAAAATGACGTATGTGCTTCTCTCACGCTTTATTGAGATCTTGGAAATAAAAATTCTTGGTGGTGATCTTAAATTGTGTAAGTAATTTCCTGCAGATTTCATTTTGGGTACCTAAAAATTGAACCAATCTTGCGAGTGTGAGTGTGGCATATTGTGAGTGTTCTCTCTTTGTTTTTCAATGAAGGTCGATTGAACTAAGGAATATGCTTGCTTTCTTTTGTTTATCTTAGAGGGTTTTCCTTGTGAGAAAAATTAATCACCCAAGGGAACGACCCAATTGGGAACACATTAAAGCCAAGCGGCATCCAACCGATATATAAGTGTGGATTCTCGAGGAAAGTTCGAGAATCATGAAGATTATTTCGATGAGAAGGGAAACAATGGTCTCTCGCCGCATGGATAGTCCCCCACGAATGGAATGCCAGCATTAAAACCCTTGTTTAGCAAAGACCAAAATCATATCTATTTGTTGGTGCAAAAGGTCACGTCCTTTGAAGCCGCCCCATGTATACATGGAGTTCTATTATAGAGATGAGAAGTATGCCATGGGAGATTCATGGGTACTAATGCTTGGATGACCCGAGAAGTGAGTGCACTGTAAGGGGGAGCCTATGTGGTCAAGCATCTAATCATCCACACTGAATATGCGTAGCTGGATTTATCCAAGTGGGAACCCAGAAAATATTGTCTCTTCATCCTAGGGTTGTACATGTGCTTGGAATCAAAAGAATACATTGCTTGGTCCTCAAAACATTTGTAAAAAAACATTCACAAAGTCTTCAAATTTCAAACCCTTTAGGAGGGGCAAATACCTTTGGCCAAATCCAAGTGTTGTTTCTTTCCCTAGGGATTTTATCCTTAGAGGTCTCTAAGCATTTGAATTTACATCATAATTTTCTCATAATAAAGTCAACACTAGGAAACCTTTGCCTTGATTTCCTTGCTTTCCACGTAATGCACTTTGTGGGATGAAAGAAAATTAGGACATTGGACATTCAGTTTGAAGAACATAGTGAGGAAAGTGTTTATGGTAAAAAGAACCAAACCTAAGCAAGATAACAGATAATTAAACCACACATGTGTTTGGTCCCTTTTGAGTAATTTGGTTTCCATGCAAACATTGGTCTTTTGGTTTGAACCACTTTTAGTGAAAAACATGTTCTTCAATACCTTGGTCTTGTAAGTAGGTCCTTTTAGGTTCATCTAGGATCAAGTCAAACAGTTCTCCCCATCCAAACATTTATCAAAATCTCATTTCACCAACAACTTTTGGAACCTTGGAAACATCACTTATGCTAGACTTTTAGGAAAAATCAACATCACCTTGTTTGACTTAACACACTTAGTCAAACTATCATCAATCGAAATCAAATCAAAACAACTCCTAAAGTCTAGCATTGATCCAAAGTTCCTAAAATTTCAAACACCCATATCATTCACCCTTTTCATCCTTCATCTCATCATTGGTCCTAAACACCTTAGAGGTTCACTTTTACAACAAGGTAAAAACACAAGAGGAGCATGGAATATAAACTTGATTCATCCATCATGAGTAATCCAATTCAACCAAACTATCCAAGCCTTACAATGCCAATTTATTTTCAAAACTTGCATTTGTATAATTCATACATGAGATCATCATCTCCTACAAACCTCAATGGTACAACAAATGTGAGTTTTCCGAATCTAAATTTTGGAACACCTTTCCCTTTGGTAGATTTAAATCAAAGTCAAAACTTAAAAATCTATCAACCAAACAATCAAGGCATGATCCTTCCCCCTTTACCAACCATCAATCAACCAAATCTGAGCAAAACCCCCTTCATAAGTCAAAGAATCATATCAAATCCGCCCATTTTTCCATCAACATCACAACAACTGATGGCAACCATCCAAGCAAACCCAACAATCAACACAACCACCGTCCCTCAAGTGTCTCAAGGAATAAGAATCTCAATTGCATCATTCTCAACTCAAAACTTGGCAATCAATGAGACCGTTCCACTCATCACAATGATCAACACCATTCCCAACCCATTGCCACCACCTCCACCACCGCCAAAACACAACATGGAAAATTCATCCAGCATCACGTTGCAAGTAGTCCAACAAATGCATGCTCAAGTCCATGCTCAATACCATGCACAAATGCAAGAAGCTTGACAACAAAAAATTCAACAAAGCCTACAATAGTAGCAAGCGCAACAGAAAGTAGCCCAATTACTAGTCCAACAACAAGCTTTGTTGGAACATCAACAAGAAGACCAACAACAAGCATTGTTGGCACAACAAATGCAGGCATATCAACAAGCCCCACTCGTGCAACAAATCTTGCAATAGATTCTCACCACAATTATTGAAAACAATGATCAAGATCTCTCCATCAATGAACACATTGAAGATGCTTCCACCTCATCCAATGATCAAATCAACATACATCAAGAGCCATTTTTTAGTCATGATCAAGACCCCTACTAAAAAGATATTTTTCAAGGAGTGTTGATTTTATTTGACCCTATTGACATAATCCAAGATCCATCCACCAATGATCATGTTGACAATGTCTCTACATTACCTAACAAGATAGAGGACATATCTCAAGAATTTATTCCAAAGCATGATCAACATTTTTCACCAAGGTCTAGCAATGATCCTTTCCAAAACATATGGACATCCTTTGACCTCATGAAATTTCAGAATCTTCCTATGCCTAATGAAGATATCCAATAACGCAATCCATTCTTTGAAGTTGACCCATGTCAAGAACTTGATCCAAAGCATGTCGAAAGAAATTCTAAAATCATTGGAGATCAAGAATTTGTATCTCCAAGCTACTACAATGATATAATGGACACTCTACTATCTATACAAGATGTCACAAATGATGATCATATCCATATAGCACATACTCCTCCATCTACCCATGAGATTCTTTCTTTGGATGGACACATAGATGATCTTCATTCAAAATAAGATTCTCATACTCTTGACATCATTATCAAGGAACAAGAGTCTCTTACTCTTAACATTTATACACATGGTAGAGATATAGAGAAATGCAGAGACATATTAAAAATGGGCCATGAAGAAGGCTCCTACAGAAGTCATGAATCAGAAACATCCTATGAAATGAATCATGAGGAAGACTTTTATGTGGATAGTGAATCATCAACACCTCTTGCAGAAGCATTCAAATATAAAATTTCACAAGATCAAACCAAAGATATCAATTAGGAATTTATCCCACATATGAAGGATCCCATCGCTTATAAAATTGGATCACTTAGCTTTCTTAGAGCAAGCTATCTCATCAATAAAGAAGTTGTCACCTTTGAAGATCCACGACAGAGCAGAGAAGGAGTAGCACCTTGTTCCCAGGGTAAATCATATCCTATTGCACATAAAATGTATCAACAGATGAATTATCAAGATAGAGGATTAGACCTACATGAATAGGGTATCCTAGAACCAATGCATATTATTGGCAATCCTAAGTATCAAGGCCTTGGTTATTCGATAATCAAAGGATATAAACATATTAGTGATACCTCTATAAAACAAGGGGAAACTTTGTCTCAAGAAAATGTCAAAATAGGGAGCACAAAGAATCCTTATGATGAAACCAATTCCAATACTACAACCAACCATGGCATGAATCTTCATCCACACATCACCCCATCCAAGAATTAGGACCAACATCAAAAGGGATATTTGAATCAAAACAAAGAAGCTAAGAAGCATATCAGACAAACAAAATACAAGTGGATACCGAAGAATACAAATAAGTACTATCCCTATCAAACTCCATTAGTCAAAGAAACAATGGGGAAAAATAAAAAGGGGAAAAATATTCATCAAAGATGTCCACAAAGGAAAAAGTAGGCTTCTCAAGCAATGCACAAATTATATCAAGCAGTTGGTCCTAATTCCACACACACTTCTATATCCACCCATCATTGCTCATCTTCCCAAGTTTGGAGAGTCAAAGGCTCTAAAATATCAACCAATCAATATTTTATTCCTAAACACACTCCACCATCCATGCCTCCATGCATAATATCCAATTCTCACATTGACCATGTGTTGGCAGCAACCCTTCATCATAAGGATTCATAAGGCACTCTAGTATTAGCAAAGCAAATCAGGAATCTCAAAATTTTCTTTCAAGTTCACATGTCTTGGAAAATCAACTTCTTTAAGAAGGATACCAATGGCATGTTATGACAAAGGCATCTACATCAGCACCACCAGGTGGTTCAACATCAGCTTAAAATCTCATAGAAAATACAAAAAAATCAAAAAATAAAAAAAATCCAAAAAACTAAAAATAAAAAGAAGGATTAAAAATAGTAAAGAAAAAAATCATCCTCTGGTGAAAACCGCATGGGCTGCGCTTTGGACAAGTACCATGATGAAAACCTGGAAAACAAGCATCATGTGTAGAATCGAGCATCTACATGCGCCATTTCAGGAGAAAGCATCTTATCACATTCATAATAAAGCCAACATTCCATCCATAATAAATCCTCTCATCCATGAACCATTTAACCAACCCATTACCTTATCTTGATCTTGACAAAGTTTGGTGCACACTTTACACTTGTTTATAGTAAACATCTTGACATGGGTCATTTTCATTGATCCTATCCTATGCAATGTTATCTGAGCCATGAAGAACTATCCAAGTAAGCATCCTTTGTTTGAACACCTTATCTTTTCTCAAGATAATCCTTGGCATACTTTGCATGCTTACCGTATCTATCCATACATCTATCCAAGAATCCACCCATGGTCGTTCAAACATTGCTAGACATTGGGGGTAGATATTTTCATCTTGCTTCGAGAATAAATATTGATATATATCCTCCAACTTATGTGGTGATCCAAACATTGGAAAAATGTGACATCAACTTGGTCAAAGCACTTGTAAGCCAAAATATAAATGACTAGCCCATGGCATATTTTGATAGGAAGATGTTCCTTATCAAGATTTATCTTTCATTGAATATCAATACAAACAATCAATATGAGTTGCATTTAATGTGTACTTGAGCACTACATCAAATCATCACAAAATTTTGTTCCAAATCAAGCTTCGAAGTTCTGATCAATCAAATCCAACCAATCCATCATCATCTTGGGATATCATTCCCAATCCTTGTGTTTCTTAACACTCTCCTTTTATTGTCATGTATCCTGAGCAATTTTATCATCATGAATTCATCATCATCCTTGTGTTGCTTAACACTATCCTTGCATTGTTGTGTATCCTCAACAATGTTATCATCATCCTCGTGTTGCTTAACACTATCCTTGTGTTGTTGTGTATCCTCAATAATGTTATCATCATCAATCCATTGATCCGATCAGTCAACTTTAGCTTGGTTTCTAAAAAAATCCCAAAACAGAGCACTGATATCATCATGCATATCCATATCCAAATCGTCAAAATTGTATCAAAAATCCAAAACATGTCAAAAATCTAAAAAATCAAAAATAGAGCCATCTTGCTGAACTATATTGTCTCTGAGCTTGAACGTAGGCAAGGTTGATCTTTGATCATCCCCCAAGACATTTTAGGTCAGTGCTTTAGGTGTTTTTCGTAATCTAGCAATTCATTTTCCCATCTTTCTCATCAGTAATCAAGTCAATTATTAGTCAAACTACATCATCTCTGAGCTTAAATGTAGGAAAGGCCATCCTTGAGTAGCCCCCGAGATAGAAAATCCAAAAACATTTGTAAAAAATCTCAAAAAATACCAAAACAACCTCAAAATATCTGAAAAATCCAAAATGGTGCATCCATCTCATCTTGCTTTCACCTGCAATTTTCATCATTCCTAATAAATCAATCACCGCCTTCATCTTTTGGTGAAACAATCAAAAAAAAGTTTAGCAGGTTCCAAAGTGAACACCTAATTGTCAAAAGTCGCAAGTCTCGATCAATAAGCAAGAAAGTTGATCAACTCGGAGTATCAATAGCTTATCACCCAATCAATCTCACCAAAACCCTGATCACAACATGTCCTAGGATGTATCCTTCCCATGATGGACATAAGCATTAGGTACCCCCAGTAGTTTAGCCTTGGCTAGTGGTATGAAGAACATCAGCTTGTCTATTTACTTTTGTCCTTGGTCTTTGTGACTTATCTTATTTTGTGCTCATTTTAAGGACCTCTCGATGATGCCTAAACAAAACAAGTTTAGAGGGAAAGGAATGGGGCAATGTCATTATCTTTTTTATCTACTACGCTTATGGGATACACTTGTAAAATAACTTAGCCATGCATCATTTTTTTGGTATCTTGTTGACCACATAGGAAGGCTTGCTTTTCTATGTTTTGGCCCAAGATGTTTAGAATCTCTAAACTACATCCTAAATAAGGCTTTGTATGCTAAATGTGAAGAAGAATACTCCTATCTGATTGATGAGTCAAAGTCCATCACACTAGGTACAACACCATCCTGGTTCTTTATACCTTGATGCATCGTACCTACGTGTGTTATCAAACATAAAATAATTGGTCCTTTTAAAATCCCAACTCCTAGTAAGCAAATCATCATCATCATCATAGTGTAGGCTTGTTGGATCCTCCTTCCATCTATTTTATTCTTCTTATTCTTCTATCTTTACTAACATTTCTATCAAAAGTAGGTGTGAGATCTCAAAATATACATGAAGCTACCCATGGTCGATGATTGTCTACACATCATTAGAATTGTCTACACCAAAAAACTTATCTTTTGTCCTTTGATCAATAGAACCACTCCTCTCACATTTTATCGTGATATCGATCAGAAAATTAGCATTTTCGTCCAATCTCCCGAGGGGGCAATATACTAGCACAATCCTTCTTGCTGGGGCAACAGTGGGGCATTTGAAAAATTGAGAAATTTTGAAGTTTGATCACAACAGTTTATTCTTTGAATCAATGCAACAAGTACATTTCTTCAAAGAGGGGAAAAATGTAGACATGGAAAAAGTTGAATTCAATCCAACGCACTTGATCCTGATTACTAACATTGTTTCATCCTAAAATCATACTCTCAACTTATCATCACTCTTCATCCATTAATTAAATAAATTATTATTTATCTAATTAAGTCATTCTCCCCTGTTGATTAAATTAATCAGTTTAATTTAATTAACCCTCATATCTCTATTAATTTAAATCATTCATTTTATTTAAATTAAAACTCTAAAGTCCTCTTATTAAATTGAATAAATTAAACATTATTTGATTTAATATAATATCATCTCCTTTAGATAAATAAACCAAAATACTTATTTAACTACGTGTAAATAATTTTCTATCTCCTTTTGATTTATATCAATCAATAAATATAAATCAAATAGGTCACATCTCCTAACTCTCATTAAATTGATTAATCATTAATTAATTTAATCCTAACTCATGTCACATCCTCTAGAGAATGCAACTTGCACATGAAAATAGATTTAATTGATTTATTAAATCTCTATTTTCTCTCAACATGGAGTAAAAAGATAAATATTCCTTCAAAATTGAATTCAAAATCCAAGTGGATGGGTACTTCCAACAAGGCATTCACTCCTCTTACATGTCCTTGTGCATTGAGCCAAGTGACATTAACTCCATTTCTTTCTCCCTCCAACATGTCACATTCAAATTTCAAATTTGAATCTCATAGCATTTATCATGCACATTGACCAAAATGTGCACAACCATCAACCATTCACATCTTGACAAGTGACACTTGGCCATTGGGTGTTGAATGATCCCACATTGCTCAATTTCACTCTCTCTTCTATTTTGGAAATCTATAAATGAGAGACTCTTCCTCTCATTCTATCATCCAAAATTTGAGTAAACTTACTATACTCAACTTCATCCTCATCCACCATTTTAACAAAGTTATTTACATGTTTTCTTAAGGAATCACATTGTTCTTCACTATCAAAGTCGATTAATCACTCATCAAATCATAAAGCTTACAAAGGAGTTGGGAAAGGGCCAATTTCAACACATCAATTAGCACCAATTCCCCCATGGGATCAAGATTTTTCTTGCTTAATTAGGATTTACGTGCATTTTAATATTTTTTTCTTCATTTTCCTATTTTGAGTATTAGCAAATGGATTTCATTGGGAATCCTACTTTCATCTTTCATTTTAATCTAATAACATGTTTTTTTGTTGTGTTTGTGCAGGTATGAAACGTGGGTTCACAATACCATCGAATCTAGGACTATCCTTCATGTATGATGCCATCTCAAATCACCTCAAGCTATTAGGATTCTTCAAAGGAACTAGCTCTGATACCAATTGTTGGCAAAACAAGGATAGACAACTAAGAGGGGGGGGTGAATCAGTTGTTTCCAAAATCAAACTTATTTAACATTAATCAGCCTTAAATCTCAGATCTGATAATTAACAGTGCAAGAATAAATCAATAACACATCAGATACACATGAACACCAAGATTTTATACGTGGAAACTCTATTAGGGGAAAAACCATGGTGGATGTTAGTCCACCAGATTATACCTTGTTAAAATTATAATGAAGAATAAAAGAGGACTGTACTTGCATTCAAGCACACTACTTAGAGCACACTACTCAGAGGAAGGCTCAATGCCTTACATACAATAATTAGATTAAGTCCATCTGATGAGATTGAACTAAAACAATAGCTTCTACAAAAGCCTCATTACAATTCTGGTTAGGTGCAATATAACTTCTACACACTCTTCCACACTCTGCTATGCTCTTGAATGATTTTACCTTTATTCACACATGTGAATCTCTTGCACACACTGAGAATTTCCTCTAAATGATGAAAACAATCACTTATATATATCCACTACATGGATTTACATCCACTATTCAGTTAGCCTCAAATAAAAAATAAATTACAACTGTCGGCCTAAAAACATGAATGAATTTTAATGTGCACCAACACAAGTTAGTCAAAAATAGTGAGAACCCAAACAAACACCTTAGAACACACCAAACACTAAAATATTAGTCTTCATGGATCCACAACACACTACTACCATCATGTCGGCCAAGAACATGAAAACTCGAGCACACATCAGAAAAATCTCTGATCACGAACACTTTGATCAATGAAAATGTACAACAAGGATAGAGTATGATCTAGAATCATCCATGAACATCACAGATACATACACAATAAATGAAATTATCATAATTTCATCCTCTTCATCCAATAACACCATCTATAGAGACTAAATAACTATAGGAACATAGATCTTCATAACTTCCACAGATCTTGATGCGAACCCATGAAACTTTCAGACAACATACTAAAAAGATTCAACAACTAACCCTTTGAAGCGTACCTTCAAATCTTCAATGTAGAGAAATTTCCAACCTTATAACCTTCTAAGCTTCACTAACTGCCTGCAATATTTATTTTTTACAATTTTCTCAATATCCTTGACATATACATCATTAAGCATCATCAATGCTAATAGTGTTGAAATTAATGACAACCACATATCAGCAATGCAACCACAATATCCAACATGAACAACATATCCTCCTAAATGAAATAATCCAACCACTGACTCCTATCCTTGAAGATTAGTTCATTACAAGCTCTCCACGGTTCTACAAAATCTGGGTCTTCCTCATACAAGTTCTTCAGTTCATCAAAGCCTAAAGTCTCCACTCTCATTTCTCCTAGTAAATTCCTTCTCCTACTCAAAGCATCAAAAAATCTATTTGACTTTGCACTCCTATTTTTCAAGAAAAAGGTTAACTCTGTAAGAATTCCACCCATCTCAAGTGTCTCTGATTCAACTTACCTTCACTGTTCAAATACTGTAAGGCCTAATGATCTATATACAACACAAACTCCTTAGGAAAAAAGTAATGTCTCCATTTCTTCAAGGCTTGAACTATAGCATAAAACTCCTGGTCATACACTGAATACCTTCTCCTAGCACTATTTAAATTCTCACTGAAATAAGCTACTGGTCTTCCTTCTTGACTTAATAATGCTCCAATTGAATTTACACTTGCATCATAGTCTACCTGAAATACCTTATTAAATTATGTTAAATCCAACACAGGCTACTTAGTCACCTTTTTTTTCAACAACTCAAAACTTTGGTCTACTCTAGATGTCCACTTAAAATCCTTCCTATCTCCTCTCATTGTTTCGGTCATAGGACTGCAAGTAGAACTTAAATTCCTAATGAAATTTTGGTAGAAACTAGCCAATCCATGAATAGATCTTACATCTTCAATGCCTTTTGATGTAGGCCATTCAATAATTTCTCTTACCTTCTTAGGATCCTTATGCAATCCATCAATAGATATCAAAAATCCTAGATATACCAATTCTTTCTTCATGAAACTACACTTCCTAATGTTCATCAACAACTTCTCTTCTCTCAACCTCTACAAAACTTGTCTTATATGCAACAAATGTTCTTCTCTAGTCTTATTGAAAATCATTATGTCATCCAAATAGAAAATCACAAACTTACCCAATAATTTCTTCAATACTTCATTCATCAACCTCATGAAAGTACTCAGTGCATTTGTGAGTCCAAAAGGCATCACTAACCACTCGTACAATCCCTCATTTTTCTTAAGTGATGTCTTCCATTCATCCCCTTCTCTAATTTTGATCTGATGATATTCACTCATAAAATCTATCTTTGTAAATTATTTAGCTCCACTCAAACTATCCATAATGTCATCCATTTGAGGCAAAGGAATTCTATACTTCACTGTGATTTTGTTTATGGCTCTAGAGTCTTTACACATCCTCCATACTCCATCCTTCTTAGGTGCTATCATAGAAACTAATGCACAAGGAATTAAGCTTTCTTTGATCAAGCCCTTCATCAATAGTTCTTGTACTTGTCTTTTCAATTCTTCATTTTCTATCGGTGTCATCCAGTGTTCTTCTTTATTAGGAAAAATAGCTCTAGGAATCAGGTCCATGCAATGACTAATACTCCTCACAGGTGGCAATCCATCAAGTACATTATCTAAAATGATAGCTTCATATTCTACCAACAAATCCTTTATCTCATCTGGCTGTTCTCCTACATGCTTCAAGTCTTCAACCTTCTTAAGAACTAAGGCATAGCACATGTTCTCATGTCTCAGTCCATCCAAGAATCTACTTCCATCAACCAAAAAAATTCTATCATTCGTACAAACCTCAACTTTAGGAACATCCTCCAATGGTAAAAAAGTCTGCTTCATCCCATTCACAATAATGGTATATATGTTCTTCTTTTTATCATGAATAGCCTATCCATCATACTACCAAGGCCTTCCCAAAAAAATATGGCATACATCCATAGGCATGATATCACACAAAACCTCATCATGATAATTTCCTATCTTTAATTTTTCCAATCATTGTTCACTTACTAGTATCTTATGCTCATCTTGAATCAATGTTATTTGATAGGGTTTCAGGTGTTTCAATCTTTCTAGCTTCAATTTGGTCACCATTTCTTTAGAAACTAGGTTCTTAGAGCTTCCACTATCAATAATCACTTTGCAACATTTACCAGCTACCTTGTAACTGGTTCAGAACAAATTGTTTCTTTGCAACGGTTCCTGCTCCATCTCACTTTGAAACAATACTCATTTGTTCATCAACACTTATACCTCTTCTAGTTTATTAGATGATCCAACATGACCGTCCTCAAAAAAAATTGTTCTTATATTATTCTCTATCTTTCTACTTGTCTCTCCCTGATTACATTCAAATGCTCTATGTCCTTCTCCACCACACTTGAAACAAGTTCCCATGAATACTCATTTATCTTGTTCTCTATCACCTTTTATATAACCCTCATTTCGATAACCACCATATCCTCCTCTTTGGTAAGAGTTTCCATCATCTTAATGATATGGATTATCATTCTTACTAACTTCCTTATCTTTATTCTAATTTGCGAAATATCCTCTTCCTCCTCCCATAAAAATTCTTCCTCTCTGAAATCTCCAACCTCTTCCTCTTTGTCTCTATTCATGTCTTTGATTGAGCTTCTCTTCTTCTTTTAGGGCACATTGATATGCCTCCTCCACACATATATGACAACTTGCTCGATCTCATCCTCTGAATATCTAGATTTGATATTCAACATGCAGAAATCCTCAATATATTATGTCACACTTGACTCCTTTTGTTTCAAATTCTACAACTTTGAGAATAAACTGATCTAATAGTCTATAGGCATAAAATTTGTCTTTAACTTATTTTCCATCTGATCCCATGATTTTATCTTCTCCTTTCCTCTTCTCTACCTATCTGTCTATAAATTTTCCCACCAAAGGGATGCATGTCCTTTCAATTTTTTATAAGAAAAATTTACCTTCTTTTCTTCTATGGTACCTTAAAAATCAAAATACTTCTCCATCTCCATTATCCAATCAAGCAATTCATCTCAATCCAACTTTCCATTATAATCTGGTGGATTGAAATGTGGTTTAGTATTTACTCTGGTTAGGGTTCTTATGAACATCTCTTCTCCCTAATTCAGGCCAGGTTTATTTTCTCTTTCCCATTCTTCATGTTCTTCCACCTCTTCATCACTCACATCATCAACTGGTTGACCTCTCCTCTAGGCCATTTTGACTGCTTCTAATCTGGTAGCAATTCCTCTCAACATCTCCATTATAGCTGGGTCTATATTTCAAAATGCTTCATTTCCTCTACCATTTATTCTTCCCACCACCTTTACACAAGTCCTCTATAGCTACAGGTTAGATTCTCAGTCCACCACCCCAAAAACAATTTGAATAGGTCTTCACAAAATCTAACGATCTCTCATAGAACGAATCTCACTTTGATACCAATTTGGTGTAGTCACGATAGGAGGGTCCTCAAAGAGAACATTTGAACCATGCATAAAGAGTTACACAATAGAAGCAACTCAAAATATGGAGAAAATTTTAGATTAAAACATTCTTATTGTCATAAAATTTGATTACATACAGTCTGCCATATCTGGGCTTACATATTCGGTTCACAGGCCTGATAGAACATGCTCAAGGTACAATATTCATATGTGCTCCTTAATGTGAGCTGAAATCTTATATATAAAATCTCCCATCTACCTAATTATCCTCCTAATGATTGGTTACAATTATTTATATCACATCTAGGGGTCTAGGATCATCCGTATCAACCAAAGATCATTACAATCTTCGATGAAGAAAATGTAATGTGTAGGAAATAGGTTGGCCTTCAATTTGAATTTATCCTTAGTGAGTGCATATGATGAAGTGTGGACCTAAAATTAAGGTCGAGGACACTCAACATAATAATTTAAAACACCTCGTGAGGATTCACAAGTTATGGGAAAGATCCACAAGAGATCAAATTAGCTGTTAGGTTTGAGATTATTCCAGTTCTGGTTCCAAAAACTGTCACTTAATCTGAAAGTGATAACTTTCTAGAAAAAGATCCAATTGAGCTTAAATCTTGGAATAAGGAAAATGAACATTCCCATGATGAAAGTATAGATCTGTAGGATTTGGTGAGCAAATATGATGAAATATCGAATCTGCCAACTTGAACTGAACAAGAACTAAACAAGAATAAAACTAAATGAAAATATTTTTGGTTGATGTAGGATTGCAAAGAACCAAGGATGCTCCTACATCAATTTGGATGATTTTCATATTTGAAGATGGTCTAAATACAAGTTGATATGTTTATGGAAAAGATAGATGATGCAAGAAAGGTAGATGTGAGATATATGTGAAACAATGTGTATGTGATGTGAGTTTGTGGATATTAGTGTGAAATCTAATTCCTGATTTTCTAAAAGTAGTGAGATGAAGGTGTAATCTATCATTCATGCATGTTTGCAAGTGTTTGAGTGATTTGTGGTGGAAATATCTATTGCATTGAGATTTTTTTTTCTTTGTAACAAATCTCTTCTATCTTTTTTATAATTTTGTGGCAGTGAGCCCTCTGGGTGGTTAACCCTTGTTGGATAGTGAGTCCTGATCTGAATAGTAAGTCATATTTTTTGTAGTGAGCCTTCTCTAGCAGTGAGCCTTTGTATTCGATTTCGATATACTCTATATTGTGAGCTAATCCTCATCATTTTTTCCCCTTATTGTATTTTCCATGTAAATTTGGTTTTATTGTGTGTGTGATTCTTTTAAGTTTCTGCTTTTTCACTTAATGATTAATCAAATTAGCAGAGTAAAGGATTTGTGAATGATAGTTGTTCTATTTTTTGGTGAAAGTTCTTAGAGGTTAAAATTTTTTACAATTGATTCAACCCCCCTCTCATTTTTCTTGTTCAATAGATTTTTTATTCCTATCAGATAAGACTATGTTCTATGTCATTTAAGGGTGCATACTAACACTATTTGGTGACAAATAATCCCTCTTTTCTTTAAAATATTGCATTATTATGTGCCTATATGTGAGGAAAGATAGTGACATATAGAATGGTTTGGTTTGGTTTGGTTATTTCTTAAGGCATGCGTAGATGATACCTAGGAGAAATTTTACTTTTTAGTAATTTTTTATGCTTTGTTTTAGAATAGATGTTTTATATTTTAGAAAATGTTCCAAAAATGATAAATGCATGGAGTTTTATAATAAATAATTTGATTCTATAAAATTTTGAGCACTTAAAACTAAATTTACTTGAATATATGCAAGTAATTTGAATTCATAAATATTCTTGTAAATCATTCATATTCATGAAATTTAAAGCATCATAAATAATAAATTTGCTAATGAAAGTGTTTTGGAATAAATAAATAGATTCAAATTAATGATCTTTGAAAAATAATTAAAGGTTGATTTTGTGAAATTAACAATTATATTCAAAATCTAATCATTCTTTAAGATCTAGTGCATAAGTCCCTTTATAAAAATAGTTTCGCAATGAGCCCTGAGTAAAACTTGTGCAACCAAGACCTGACTGACAAAGCCTTAGGATTATTAAATTATATCTTAGAATTTGATTTTATTTCAAAAAAGGTAAATTGCTTTGTGAATTTTATCTATGTTATGTGTGACTAACATCCACATCAACACTAACCAATTATGTTCAAACTTCCCTTTACTATTTAGATATGGAATATTCCTTTGACTATCTTTCAAGACAAGGTATCTCACTTAAAAGGACCAAATTTTGATCTTCTTATTGGAGCTTGTTTTAAGTTGGTTTTGATAGACTTGTAAATGATTCAAAGCATCAAGGTGACACTCATCCAAAAAATCTAGCTTATTCTATATGGATACTGTATATTCTTCATCAATAATGAGATGTTGTAATGAGAGCTTTAGCTCCATAAACTAGGGAATAGGGTGTGACCCATATAGACATGTAGATACTAGTTTGAATGGACCATAAGGCAAGATTCAATTCTATATACCAATCATGACCAACTTTATTGACTATATTTTTGAGGATCTTTAGGATAGTTTTATTTGAAGCCTCATCTTGTCTATTTCCTTAAGGATAGTATGGAGTGGAAAAGTGATGTTGGATATTATATTTTTGGCATAGCTCATGGAAATGTTTGTTTTTAAAGGGTTTTCTATTATCTATGGTAAGGGCTTGAGGAAAACTGTAACAATAGATCAGATAGTTTAGGATGAACTGAGATATGTAATTTCTTGTGATATAGGTCACGGGTACCACTTCAATCCACTTTGTGAAGTACTCAATGGTTGTAATGATAAATTTATGACCATTGGATGAGGTGGGTTATTTTTCCTATGAGGTTGAGTCCCACTATGAGAAAGGTCAAGGTGTAGTGATTGAGTTGAGCTCTTGAGATCGTGCATGGATAAGGTCTCTGTGTTGTTGGCATTGCAAACATTTTTTGATAAATTGGTTAGCTTCCTATTCAATGGTAGGACAATAATATCCTATCCTCAATAATTTATTAGCCAAGGTAATGCAACTCAAATGCAACCCATAGATGCCTTTATGTACTTATTTTATTATAGTCAAAGCTTCCTCTTAGTTAAGACATCACAATATTGTTCCTTTGAGGCTTTTTCGGTAAAGGGTATCGCCTAATAGAACAAATTAGGATGCACTTTTGAAAAAAGCATTTCTAAGGTTTGAAGTAAGGCCATATGGGAGGATATATCTATGTAGGTAGGTTTAGATATCATGATACCACAAGGAACTAGGACCAATTATTTTAGACAAACTTAGATTCGGGTACCTTAAATGCTCGGATGAGAAGCTACTTGATAACAAATTCACAGTTCAAAATGTTGTGAGACATGTATAGCAAGGACCCAATAGTATCCATAACATCTATTGCTTTGTTGTTGACTCGAGGTATCAACTCAAATTGTTTGCTAATGAAGAAATATTTGAGACTTTCCACCATATTTTTATAAGGTGTGACCTTGTCATCCTTGGTCTAGTAGTCATCATTAACCTAGTTCAAAATCAGCTGAGAATCTCCATAGTCCTTCAACTCTTGGATTTACCACTATATTGTGGTGATCAGTCTTGTGATAAGAGCCTCACACTCAACAATGTTATTAGTACATGGGAAATATATCTAATATGACTTAGGGATTCAATCCCCTTGTTGGGTGATGAAAAGGATACCCACTCTAGATCCATGTTGTGTGTGTGAACCATCAAAATACAACTTCCACTACTCCACTATGCTAATGGTAAATACTAATTCATCGAGAAATTTAGATAGCAAGGAATTCTCTACATAGATAGGTGACTCTACAAGTTGATCTACAATAACCTACCCCTTGATAGTATTTCAATCCATGTAATATATGCCAAATTTTGTGAGGATCATTACCCATTTAGCCATACATCCTATGAGAGTAGCTTTGGATAATAAATACTTCAATGGATATATCTTAGAGATGATCTTCACTTGGTGAGAAAGAATGTAGTGCCTAAACTTTTTTGAAGTGAACACTACTTTTAAGAAAGCTTTTTAAATGGAAAAATAGTTTATCTTGTATCCCACCAAGGTCCTGTTAATGTAGTAAATAGCTCCCTCCTTTCCTAATTGACCATGTTGAGACATAAGATCCCCTACAACTACTGATGTAGTTGAGATATACAAAATAAAGTATTTATTTTCTATTTGTGGCATAAGGATAGGGGCTGTCAGTAGGTAATATTTGAGTTACTATAATTATTTTTTGTAGTTTGAATCCCATTTGTAGGTGATCCCCCTTGTGAAGAAGGTGAGAAAAACGATGAAACTTGTTCGCTAGCTATGTTACGAATCTTTTGATAGATTGCAATATCCCTTGTAAACCTCAAATTTTCTTAAGTCTTTGTGGTGGTTCCATATATAGGATTGCCTTGACCTTAGCTATACCTACTTGAATTCCCATTTTTTTACATAATGTATCCTAAAAGTTTTCCTAAGGTGACATCAAAGACACACTTTTTTGGGTTCAACCATACCTTCTACTCTTCAAGTATATCAAATATGGCCCTAACACCTCTAGATGTTCCTTCCTTGTTCTTGACTTAGATAAAATATCATCCACATAGTCTTCTAAATTCTTGTGAATCATGTCATGAAAAATAAAAGTCATTGGCCTCTAATAGGTGGCTCAAAAATTCTTCATACCAAATGGAAGCACGCTCCAACAATACATTCCTCATGGATACGTAAACATTGTCTTATGTTAATATATTTTTCCTATCATGATTTGATTGTAACCCTAAAAATCCATCCATGAGTGAGAGCATTTCATGTCCTATACACTTGATCCTGATCTTACTAACACCAGTTCATCCTAAATCATCTCCTTTATTAATCAATTTAATTGGATAATCTTTATTCAATTAAATTCATCATATTTCAACTCTTAATTAAATAAATCAAAATTATCTGATTAAGTCACCATCTCCTATTAATTAAATAAATCATTTTGTTTAATTAATTTTATAGTCCCTCTTATAATTAAATAATTCACTTTGTTTAATTACTCTCTAATATCATCTCCTTTAAATCAAATAAATTAATCTTTATTTGATTTAATCTAAAACCACCCTCTTTAATTAAATAAATCAAAATTTATTTAATTAAATCTAAATCCATTATTCATCTCATTTTGATTTATTTAAATCCTAAAATCTAAGTCAAATTATCAAATCGGCTAATTTTCATCTAAATTAATCAAATCCCGATTAATTCTAATCCTAATCCATCAAATCCTCTTGATTTTGCAACTTGCACAAGTAAATCAATTTAATTGATTTATAAATTCTTCTATTTTCTCTCAACATGGCATCAATGAGGGAATATTCCTCAAATTCCAAAATCCCTCCAAAATGGATGAGTACATCCAAAAAGGAATTAAAGGCCTCTTACAAGTCCTTTTCCTTGAGCCAAGTGGTATTTACTCTATTCCTCTCCCTCTAACTTGTCATTTCATAGATTTAAAATTCCACCTAACCCTATTTATTTGCACATTCATCAAAATGTGTTCATTCCTCCTCCAATCACATGTGGACAAGTGGCCTTCTCTCATTGGTTGGTCTTTTATCCCACATTCATCCATTTTTTCTCTTCCTCCATCATTCTCTCATTTGAATCTAGGATCCATCAACAAAGAGCACAATCACTATAGGAATTTAGCATTTGAGTTCATAGCATTTCATATGTTGTAATCAATTCAGCTAGGTTATTGGAAAATTTCATCAAGGATGCACAATAATTACCAAAGATCATCACTTTACATCAAGGAATTTGGAAAGGGCCATTTTCCACATCAAAGTGGCACCAATTTCCCCATGGGATTAAGAGTTTGTTCATTAGAATAAGATTTGATAGCTTTGTTATTATGTTCGTCATTTCATTTCTTGTTTTCATGCTTCAAACTAATTTCATGGGGAATGTTGATCTAACTTGCATAATCATCTAATTATATGATTTTTATTTTGTATTTGTGTAGGTATAGATTCACCATTCACATTTTAGCACTAGAAGGAGGGCGAATCTAGAGAAAACTAATAGGTTTTTTTCAAAAATTCCATGATTTTTTGTGAAGTTTTGTGTCTATAAGAAACTCCACCGCTATCAGTCCAGTGACACAATATAGTGACGCTACAAACTCCAAACTACGTTGGTGAAGTCTTCTCACCTAGAAATTTTGAATTTCAAACTCTGACATTGGACATTCAAATTCAAAACTTTGTTGCTGGTTCAAATAGTACCCCGATTGCGCTCACTTTTTTTGTGCAGAGCGCCACTGTTAGTCCTAGTGACACTATATAGCATCGTTGAATTTCTCAA
Source organism: Sequoiadendron giganteum (assembly GCA_007115665.2). Classification (NCBI taxonomy): domain Eukaryota; kingdom Viridiplantae; phylum Streptophyta; class Pinopsida; order Cupressales; family Cupressaceae; genus Sequoiadendron; species Sequoiadendron giganteum. The sequence continues at coordinate 259,852,509 of CM021104.1, read as the reverse complement.
ACCACGCCACAATTATGGATTGCACCATTGGAGTTGGGTAAAAGGAAGATTTCAAATTATTTTCAACATGTGCTTTTTTCACTTTGGCTTTGTTTGACTTCTAACTGGTTTTTGGTCTCTGTTTTCTCAGTATTAACTAGTTTTTGTAGGTTGGCTTGATCAAAAGTGAAGAAAGGAAATGAATACCAAGAGTTCTTTATGACATCATCATCTCATTGTATCAAGTGTTTTTAAACACTTTAGGGAGAAATTATAATCCCTTTTCTAAGGATTTGTTATCGTCTTGGTTTTTTAGGACTCAATATATTCTATTTGGGCTTAAAAAGAACCATAGGAAAACTTACTAGATTTTATTTTGGACATAATAAATGAAAATCAAATCTCAGACTTCAAAGTTGGTTCTTAAAAAGAATTCATATCATTGCTTTATGGTTTAAAATGAATATGTGTACTCTTTGTCTTGTAATCTCTTCCACAAGTTAATATTCTTTAAAAATATTGATTGAACTTCAGATATACTTACTTGATTTTGGTTAATCCTTAGAGGGCCTATCTTGGTGGGAAAAAGTACTCAGCCCAAGGGAATGACTCAACTGGTAACACGCTAAAGCCAAGTGACTTCCAACCAATATATAAGTGTGGGTACTTGAGGAAAGTTCAAGTATGACGAGGATTGTTTCAAAAAGAAGAGAAACAATGGTCTCTTGCCATATGGATGATCCCCATGAATGGAACAACCATATTAAAACCCTTTGTTTAGAAGGCCCAAATCCTTAGATTTATTTTTGATGCAAGAACGATCGTTCTGAATCCATCCCACATTTTTACAACTCTTGGTAGAGATGAGAAGTATGCCATGGGAGTTTCATGGGTACTGATGCTTGGCTGACCCAAGAAGCGAGTGCACTATAAGGGGGAGCCTGTGTGGTCAAGAATCTAATCATCTAATAAGGGTAAGCATAGCTAGATTTATCCAAGTGGGAACTCAACAAATATTTCCTCATTTTATCCTAGGATTGTGCATCACTTTAGAATCAAAATACTTCACTTGGATCTAAACCGCTTGAAAAAAAACATTCACCAAATCTTCAAAATTCCAAACCCTTTAGGGGGAATAAATACCTTTGAAAAATCCAAGTGCTCTTGCTTTCCCTAGGGATTTCATCCTTAGAGGCTTCTAATTAGTTTGATTTATATCAAAAAAATTTCACAATAAAGTCCACATTAGGGAACTTTTGCCTTGATTTCCTTGATTCCCACATAATGGACTTTGTGGGATGAGAAGAAGTTAGGACATTAGACAATTAGTTTGAAAACCTAATTAAGAATTGTTTGTGATAAAAGGAATTCATTAAGAAAAAGCTAAGAAATAATTAAATCCCACACATGTGCTCTCCCAAATGATTTTCCCAAAATATCAAAATCCGAAAACCAAATTCTAAAGGTCTTAGTCAAAAGGCTCACAAGAAACGTTTGTCTATGCTTTACAAATTTAGAGAAAGATTAACCTTCAACTTTTAGAAATGTGCATCAAAGAACAATCCTAATTTGTATGAATTTTATTTCCAACAAAATCCAAGTCTATTTCAAAAGTTTTATTTTCTCACATAGAAAGTATCAAGCATGTTTTTCAATATCAAGTTCTTGTAGAAAGGAGTTCTATCTAGGTCTAATCTAGGATCAAAGTCATCATTCTCATCCAACCCTTAAGCATCAATAAAAAAAAATCATCTCACCAACAACTCTTGGAAATATTGAAAAAATCATTCACTCTAGGCATTTGGAAAATCCAAATCATTTTATTTGATTAGATGTGTGTAGATGAATCCTTCTCCACATATTTAGTCAAATTATCAATCCTTGTGAGCAAGTATACCCATTGATAACATCCAACATCTTGGGGTTTATAAGTTCATTATCTGAAATCCAAAAAATAAAATCAAATAAAAATCATCTTGTTTGGCTAGGGGTGTATAGATGAATCCTTCTTTACACACTTAGTCAAATTATCATCTTGTGTACAAGTCTACTCTAGGACAACATCCAACCTCTTAGAGTATATGAGTTCACTATCCAAATAAAAATCCAATCAAGCCAAAGTCAAGATCAAATCAAACCAAAATCAAATCAAATCAAAATCTAAAATGTCCCAAAGTCTAGTATCTCCCTCAATATTTCTCAAGAGTTCAAATCATTCACATCATCCATCTTCCATTTGCCTCATCAACACACATTGATCCTTAATCATCCTAGATGTTCTCTTTTTGTGCCTAAAGTTAGATAAATCTAAATAATTAGATGTTCATCTCACACACTCCTAAAAATTGATCCCTCTTTTATGGTGCAAACTAGATCACAACACTAGAAGAACATGGAAACCAACAAAGAAACATCAACATCGAGTGACTTAAGCCAAACTGGTCTCAAAATGAATCCCATTAGATAAAGCAATCCCCTAACAAATCTTCCTTTATCATCACAAAATCCTCAAGAGGAAGGTCAAGTGGAAGACATCACCAATAATGTCTTAGGGATGACACAAGATGAAATCCTTGAAATGAATCAAAATCCCGAAACTCACAGAATTGTCAATACTATGATGAAGCTCAATCCCTCCCAATACATGCTTGAATTGGAAAAAGAAGGGGCTTGTAGACACCGAAAAATTGGTCTAGGCTTGCGAGTACCACTTTCGACGTAATTTTATATTATCCATGGTCATGATTAAATAATATTTATTATTTTATTACCCTTTTTAACACATCTTTCCTTTATTAATTAAATAACCCTTTTTAATTAATTCATTAATTCATAGTAACCTTTATTAAACTTGATTAATTAAATAAATCATATTTATTTAAATATGTCGCTAACTAATTAATTCCTCCTTAATTAAATAATTTATTATTTAATTACCCCCTTTATCATATTTCACCTATAATTAAATATTTATTATTTAATTATTCATTTAATCCTTTTCAAATAATCAATTAAATAAATTACATTATTTATTTAATTAATCTTTCATTTTTGAATGTTGAATTAAAATAACATTTAATTCATAATTAATTCTTTATGTCACATTCTTCTATCGTTCAGTTATCTAAATCATTCACTCACCTTCTGACTCAAGATCTATTTTAAATCTGCCAGTTATCTCCGGGTTCGGTATCTAATCGTCTCTGCGAAAGGACTCTCTATCACAACTAGTCAGTTAACTAGTTCTAACTCATGTGCATGAATGTGTCTATTAATTAAATATCTTTATTTAATTAATTAACTCATGTTTGCATTCAAATGCATTATTATTCGAGTTCTAACTTTGTCTTTGACATTCAAAGTCTATTTCTTCTATTTTCAAAGAATCTTAAATGAAGATTAAATTGTTTATTTATTTTGGAACTCATGTTCTTTCTATTTTCGAACAGTCTTGACACAAGATTAAGTTGTCATTCTACTTAATATTTATCCTGTAGTCTTTTCTAACTCATGTTCTAACTGACACAGAACTCACATTGCATGGCATTCATCAATCTCATTTGTCGATCTCTCTTTTGAATCTGAGTCGATCATTCAAAAACCCAAAATCTATAAAATGGCCTATCATTATCATTATTCCTCCTCCTGAAATCAATACACTTTTGAGAAGAAACTTATCTTCAATATTTTTCTTAGACATTCAACAAGGTTATGCTTGCATCAATACTGAAACAACAAAATAGAGAAGAGCAATCGAGATAATTTGAAGGAGTGGATGCATATTCGGTGAGATCTTTTCAATTATTTGTTTAGTTTATTCATGTTCATTTACTTTGTTCTTTTTTGTTTTGATTTAGATTATTTGTTAGATTACAATTGATCATCTTAATCTATGCAGCTGTAGCATTTTTATTTCCAGAAAATCTAAGTCTTACATTTGGTGAACCCGACGTGAACATGCTTCAAATTCGCACATCTTTCCATTTTTCCATTTTTTTATTTGCAGGTTATCATACAGGACACCGCATCTGTCTTCATGAACCGCATCTGCTACATTCCATGACATATCTACTATACTGCACCACATCCTCCTATCAACAATTCTCCCTGTGTCCGATTGTAAACATGAACCACATCTACCTATTAACATTGCACTGCATTTGTGGCTTGAGAAGACGCATCTACATGGTAATCAATTTTTCACTTTTTATTCACTTCCATACATTCATGTTTTCATCTTTCATTTTTCGTGTTATTTCATTTTTCACTAATGTTTGTTTACAACTGTGTTAAGGTGGATTAAATTAGTTTTTGTAGGATGAAGCATAGAAGACCAAATACAAACCAAAAACATATTTTTCTGTAGGACGAAAGCCAAAGACAAAAACAAGGAACTATTGATTAGTTTTCATGCAGGACCTAATGACTTTGTTTTATTTAAAAATATTTTTGTTTGGTAGATAAATCATTGTCATTTGGATGAAAAAGAATAAGTGTTTTCTTTGTCTGGTGCGAAAGCACATTTTTTCACCCATTACAATTCAGTATATCAAAGTATCCTCTCCCCTTGCGCAGTCATGCGATCTAGGGTGTAAGAGAAATAGTTACTGACTCTAGAACTTGGGCCTATCTTGGTGGGAAAAATTACTCAGACCGGTAACATGCTTTATTCAACGACTTCCACCTGGTATATAAAAATAGATTTATGGGAGAAACCCCAAAAATCATGCTCATTGTTCCGATGAGAAGGGCATAAATGGTCTCTCATTGAGCTGAATGGTACCCTACGAATGAAATGCTCTTACTAAAAACCATGTTGTAGTTTTTCCAAAATCCTACCTATTTTTTGGTGCAGCAGATTTAGACCTGTGAAGCCATCTTACATTCTTATGGTTCATGTGTGGAGATGAGATGTATTCCATGGGAGTTTTATGGGTACAGTAGGTTGGCTGCCCTGCATAAATGAGTGTCGTGGAGGGGATCCAGTGGGGTCAAGCTACTAGTCATCCTCCTTGAATATGCATAGCTAGATTTATCCAAGTAAGAACTCAATAAATATTGTCCAAAAATACTAAGTTGTAAATGTTCTCTGGTTTTAATAGATATATCACTACAAAACTGAAAACACATTGATTTTTCTGCTTGTTTTTGCTGTATTCATCAAAAAACTTGATCAACAAATGGATTTAGTTGAAACCAATCATCAAATTGAGTCACAATTGTCATTTTCAACACCGCATCTATCCTAGCGAGTTGCAATTATTAGGGTAAACACTGCATGTGTCTGTCAACAAAGTCCACTTTTACACAGTTTAGATATTACGAGCCACAACTGTCAAAATTTGAGTCACATGTGTATATGCAAGCCGCATCTATCAAACACAAAAACCACATGTATCTATCAACAAGTTTAAGTTTACAGAGTCTTTATTCCGAGTCACAACTATTACTATACGTCGCATATGTCAAAACATAAACCGCATTTGTCAAAAGTCATAAATACCAATTGACATTTGAAACCTCTTTTTAGTCAAATCACCACATGTGCATGCTAAACCACATCTATCAAATGTAGAATCACATCTGATAGGTGAACTGCATTTGACTATCAACAAAAAACTAAGAAACTTGCAAACCGAGTCCGAAAACATAACTGTCATATTTCGCTTTTGTTTCTTAAGATCAACCTTGGACAAAAATTGGAAATTTTTTCTCAAAACCTTGCATCATTAGGTGTCATATACGTCTTAGGTATAGTCATCCTAAGTTGCATGCATATAGCTACTTCCTAGGAAATTGCATATTGTAGAATAGATAACTTTCCTCGTCATTGGATAGGTTCATATTTTGATTTGTCACAATCATTGAACCTAGTCACTTTAGTCCTATTTGTGAATCTTTCCAGCTCAACATTCTAGTTTGGGAAATTCACCTTGTCAACTGTCTCTGTCCTACAATCGGGTTCCTTGGTCAAACTCAAATCATTGCATGCATTGATTCCATAGGTGGTAGGTTATACCCATCTTAGAATCATTTACTATCATAGTCTATTCAAGATTTTTTCATATTTCCTGTCCTACCATACATCATCTTAGTATACATCATTTTAGAAATCTTTAGCAACATCCTTATTTTCAAAAAATCCAAAAAACATAGACTACAAATCATATCATTTATAGAGATAATTCCATATCACTTGCATTACCTTCCACCACCATGTCTTTTGTTCACCTTGATATTCTTGCTAGTCAAGTTGAATACCAATTACTTCGCATGGATCAATACCAACAAGCCATAGACTTCACAAGAAATTTTTTCCAATCCAAATCCCAATCAACTTCAACTCATGGTCAACTACCCACATATCCCTCTTATCAACAACCCATAAAATCTAGTCTTCCATCTATCTACCCTCATTATCAAGAGTCTCTTAGCACAATTCATGCCATTAATCCACAACAAACATCGATTAATCACCCTTACCTTAACCTTGACAAGGAAAACCAACCTCCCACTAGTCTATTCCAATCCTCCATACCCTATCCTAGTACATCATCTCTCAACCCATTCCAAGCCTCCATATCCTATCCTAGTCCATCATCCACTAATCTATTCCTACTCACTCCATCCCAACCTACATTTAGTCATGGTCTCCAAAGTCAACTCCCATCTACTAACCTTGAGGGTACGTGTCAAATAGAAAAATCCAAAGCATGCCATCATGGCTTCACTTTCATGTCAAGATCAAAGTAGTCCATCCCATGACCCTATCTTTAAGTCTATCTAAGAAGTCCTCCTAGATAATCAAGGCATCTAAAATACACCTATCCTTGATCCATATTCCTTTCCCAAACATATCATTCAAGACAAACCCATATTTGATCAAGACACTACCATTGATCAAGAAATCCAAAATGATCCACTCATCGACCTTTATGCCATTCATGATCAAACATGTGAAGTCAATCCTAACCAAACTCCCAACACCATCATTTCCCAAAATAAGACACTTGCCTCTATGGGACACACAGATGATCACACTCTAGAACAAGAGTCTCCTACTCTAGACATATTTGTGAATGATCAAGCTATAACTGAATTCATTGGACTCTATGAAAATGACCATAAAGATAGTTTCTACATCGACTTGGAAGCATCAATATCTTTTGAAGAACCATCAGAACCTAATTTTTCACAAAATCAAACCAAAGATGTTAATCATAAATATATCCAACATGTCAATGAAGCTAAAACATCTTATCAGCTAGGATCATTAATCTTTGTTAGAGCAGGATTTCTTACAGAAGAGAAGATTCCAAGTAATAGTGTCCACATACATAATGATGGGTTTGCATCTTGTTTTCAAAAAAAAAATACCCCATTGCAAAAATAATCTATCAGAACATGTAATATCAAGGAAAAGGACTAGGCCTACTTGAGTAAGGAATTCGAGAACCAGTACAAATTCAAGAAAATCCTAGAAATTAGGGTCTTGGTTATTCATCAATCAGAGAATCTAATGATGTTAGTGGTACCTTCTTGATATTGGGGGCAACTTTATCTAGTATAAACATCAAAATGGGAGCCATGAGTGGTTCTTACTATAAGATTGTTTCCAACACTCCTTCCATCCACACCATAAACCATCATTCCAACATGAATAAACCTTCTATTTGGAACCAACAAAAAGAAAGTTATTACAAATCCAAAGTTCAAAATTAAATGTCAAAGGCCATCAAATCATTCAAAAATCTAAGTGGACAAATGAAGTTAAAATGGATCCCAAAGAAAAATGGATAAAGCAAAGAAAATATTTCAAATTCAAAAGTCAATCAAAATGTGGAGCCAGAAGAAAAGACTGCTCCCACATATAATAAATGTCCACCTCCTTCAAAATGGTCATCAAACAAGACTTATAAAATTGTTGGTTCCAAACACTATCCCAATCAAAATTCCAAACTCTACCATCCAACATCCCAAGTTTGGAAAATAAAAAGTGATTCATCTAAACTTTTGAACAATCCCCCCACATCTACCAGCATTCATCATAATCCAACATCTCGTCTAAAGTCCAAAAATCCCATGTCACAAATCCATCGCATCTTGGCAGCAACTCTTTATTGTAAGGACTCTAATGACACTCTATCGCGATGTGTGTATTCTGATAAGGCCAACTCTAGTATCAACAAGGGTCACAATGACATCGATCAATTATATGCAAGCACTATGATCTTAACAAGACAACTACTTCATAAAGGTCATTATTGGCATATCATGGCACCAGTCTCTACATTAGTACCATCAATGGATTCAACACAGTTAGTGATCATTGAAAGTATTGAGGCAATCCAGAAAATATAAAAAAATATTGAAATAACAAAAAAATTGTTACCTTGATGAAAACCTGGCAAACAAGCATCTTGGTGACACCAAAAAATTGGAAAATAGTAAAGAGAAAAATTTCGTCGAATAGTGAAAACCATTTTTATGGTGCTTTGGATAAGTACCATGATGAAAACCTAGCAAATAGGCGTCATGTGTAAGAGCAATTATCTATGTGGATCTTTACACTTGGGGGCAAGTTGTCTCATCTCCCATGCCTTCCTCATGACATTTCCATCCATCTATTTAATCCATATCATTTCCCTCCATTTTCCCACCTATTTTGATCTTGATAAGAACTAGGGTACAAACTAAATCATGCTTTTGGAAAACCCTTGACATGACTATCCTTTGGTCATACACTATCCATGAAACATCATGTCATTACCTTCATAGCTTCATTTTCCCTATGCAACATTGTCCTTGGAGACCAAATGATAATTCTCCCAGCCAATAATCCTCATGTCTCCTATCTTTTACCAAAAATCAATCCATTATCCTTTTATACCTATCACATGCCTTGGTTTTCCCTTGTCAACCATCTAAGGATTTTAATCCAACATCCTTCCATAATCTCATCTAGTCCTATCCGATTCATTCCAAATGCAACAAGTCCAATCCATACAATCTTGCTAGGCATTTTAACGTATCATACAAAACATTCCCTGGATTTCTTTCTCGCCTTGCTACAAACCTTGATCATTAAGTCACATTATCGTCATCCTCACGTTGTTTTGGGATGTGTCCTTCCCATGTCAAACAATGACATCATCATCATCACCTGGTAATTGGTTTTCAGCTTGACTAGGAGCAAGATCATGGTTGTCCTTGGATTCTTGTGTGTAGGCATCATTTATATGCCTTTGTCACAACCCACCATCAGAAATGTCCTAAAAAAAATTCAAAAACATTAAAAAACTTCACAAATAAAAAAAAATCAAAACATGTCAAAAAATACAAAAAACCAAGCCAAGTCAGTCATGGACATAGTCAAACTACATTGCCTCTGTGAGTGGACATAGGCAAGGCCATCAATCGATGTGCCCCCAAGGAATTAGGTCTATCTGTCTAGGTTTTTCATGTATCACACACATTAAAATCATGAATCTTTGTACATTCAAAGTCATTGGTCGTGCCAAACTACAAGGTCTCTACATGTACAACGTAGGCAAGGCTAATCAATCAATGAGCCCCCAAGACCACACTAGGTTAGTCCAATAGGATTTATCACATTCAATATCACACACGTCACATGCCATCAACTTAAGTATATATCTTTAGTCAGTTATGTTAGTTAAAGTGGTTTTGAACTACGAGGTCTCTACGTGTTCAATATAGGCAAGGCTAATCAATCAATGAGCCCCCGAGGCCGCATTAGGTCATTCCTTTAGGGTATCATCTCATGTCATACACTTTCAACACACACACACTTTTTAATCAGTCAAGGAATCAAAACAAGTCATGTATCAACAAGGAAAAACATATCAAAGTCATCAAGTCAATATCAAACACATTTTCAAAGTGATCAACCTATATCCTAGCAAGATATGTCTTTCTTGTCAACAAACATCATCAAATTGTCATTGCCTCATGTAGCTTTTCACATCAATTTTATCAGGCTCCAACATATTATATGGCATGTGTCTTTCTAAAACCAATCTTTGTCATGCCTGACACAGATAGTCACCAAGTCAAAACTAGAATCAATGTCTTATTGTGGTATGTGTCATCCCTTGCATTACACTATGTCAAACATCAAACAATCCCACAAGATCAAGTTTTGGCAAATACTTTTATTTGGATTTATGAATTTACATCTTATTTTGTCTTATCTTTCTATAGATTTGTGCATAAGTATGGTTACTAGATTTCTCAAGGATGTCCCTTGAAGAATTTAGAGAAGCAAGGATGTCACAAGACTCTTTTTCTTTGGCTATTATCTGTCAACTGTCTTTTTAAAATTTGGATTTTGAGTCATGTTACTAGTTTCCTCAAGGATTTCCCATGAAGGATTTAGAGGAGCAATGATGTCTCATGACCTATGTTTTCTTTGTTTGTTGTCTGTGGTTTGTCTCAACAAAATGACTAGGGTAACTTTGTCCTTAGTATGAGTTAAGACACTCCTTTTCTATGACTGTCTATTTTTCATAGATGGATGACTTTCTACACTATGGTCTATCTTATATCATGGTGTGCACTATCCATTTGTGTCAGTCCTACCCAATGATAATAAAATGAAAAGATTAATATATATATGGAAAAATATCAAAGATCATATGTCTTTCAAATAATCATTCTTTTTCAATACTAACTTTTTGAATTATCCAAGCTAACATTTCTTCTTTTCAACATCTACATTATCCTTATCTATCTTCCCCTTCTCTTGTCCTTCATATTCTAGTCCTCTCATTTATTTCAAGAGCATACTCATGTTCTTTGCACCCGCCTATCCTCTCGAGGGGTCATACCAATACCTCCTCATCATCCTTCCTCACCCTACTTTCACTGGGGCATATCTTGTTTTTTCAAATTCTTTGGCACAATGTCAAAACAAAATTGTATCAAAGAGGGCCAAACTGTAGACACCGAAAATTGGTCTAGGCCTACAAGTACCACTTTCGACATAATTTTCTATTATCCATGGTCATGATTAAATAATGTTTATTATTTAATTACCCTTTTTAACACATATTTCCTCTATTAATTAAATACCCTTTTTTAATTAATTCATTAATTCATAATAACCTTTATTCAACTTGATTAATTAAATAAATCATATTTATTTAATTATGTCACTAACTAATTAGTTCCTCCTTCTTAATTAAATAATTTATTATTTAATTACCCCCATTATCATATTTCAACTATAATTAAATATTTATTATTTAATTATTCATTTAATCCTTTTCAAATAATCAATTAAATAAATTACATAATTTATTTAATTAATCTTTCATTTTTGAGTGTTGAATTAAAATAACATTTAATTCATAATTAATTCTTTATGTCACATTATTCTATCGTTCAGTTATCTAAATAATTCACTCATGTTCTGACTCAAGATCTATTTTAAATCCGCCAATTATCCCCAGGTTCGGTATCTAATCGTCTCTGCGAGAGGACTCTCTGTCACAACTAGTCAGTTAACTAGTTCTAACTCATGTGCATGAATGTGTTTATTAATTAAATATCTTTATTTAATTAATTAACTCATGTTTGCATTCAAATGCATTATTCTTCGAGTTCTAACTTTGTCTTTGACATTCAAAGTCTATTTCTTCTATATTCGAAGACTCTTAAGTGAAGATTCAATTGTTTATTTAATCTAGAACTCGTGTTCTTTCTATTTTCGAACACTCTTGACACAAGATTAAGTTGTCGTTCTAATTTAATCTTTATCTTGTAGTCTTTTCTAACTCATGTTCTGACTGACACAAAACTCACATTGCATGACATTCATTAATCTCATCCGTCGATCTCTCTTTTGAATCTGAGATGATCGTTTGAAAACCCAAAATCTATAAAATGGCATGTCATTATCATTATTCCTCCTCCTGAAATCAATACACTTTTGAGAAGAAACTTATCTTTGATATTTTTCTTAGAAATTCAACAAGGTTATGCTTGCATCAATACTAAAAATCTGAGGGCAAGAATACTGAAACAACAAAATGGAGAAGAGCAATCAAGATAATTCAAAGGAGTGGACACATATTCGATGAGATCTTTTCAATTATTTGTTTAGTTTATTCATGTTCATTTACTTTGTTCTTTTTGTTTTGATTTAGATTATTTGTTAGATTACAATTGATCATCTTAATTTGTCTAGCTATAGCATTAATCTCCATAAAATGTACGATCTTACAAGGCTAAACTCCCTTCTGATTATGATGTGAGAACTATTATGGAAAGGCCTCCTAGGATCATGGCCCAAATCTCATCCACACATCCATTTCAAAACATCATTGAAATCCTCCCCCAAATGACATCATCCATTGCTTTGACTCAACCAATTGTCAACAAGGGAAGCCCATTTCCTCATGCACTTCAAACACATCCCCTTGTGAACAACCAAGATGTGGATGTGAACACCATATTGGGTCAATCCATCTCGTTGAATCCATTACACTCATATGTTCTTCTTGTATTTCATGATCCTACCCATCCAACCTCTTTTCATGCAACACTAGCATATCCTCTCAACATGCAAACCTCTCTCCCCATGACCTCACAAGGAGAAGGTGGAATATTTGGAGCAAGGGGAATTTTTGATCCCTCATCATCATCGCCATTTCACCAAGGGAATAAACCATCCATTTTCCCACCATTTCCACCTTCATCATTAACATCCACACCACCCCTTGGGTTAGGCCTTTCCCCTTTACAAACCATCAATCAAAAAATTTGAGCAACCCTCCAATCATAAATCAAAATATCATGTTGAATCCTCCCATCTTTCCATCGATATTGCAACAATAGGTGGCAACCATTTAACCAACCCCAACAATCAACACATCATCTACCATCCCCCAAGTATCTCAAAACATGGTCTCCCAAGGACCAAGCATGTAAATCATACCATCCACCACACAAACCCCAATTATCAATACAATGATACCTCCTATCACAATAACCAACATTGTTCCTAATCCACCTCTACCACCACCAAAACCCAACGTGAAAAAATCATTTAGCACCACATTGCAAGTAGCTCAACAAGCCTCCTATCAAAAGGAACTTCAAAAAATTCCAAATCAACAAGTTGCACAACTAGCTGCCCAACAAGTGCAAGCACAATTAGTGGCACAACAAGCACAATAGGCTACCAAAGCTCAAGCTTTGTTGCAACAAAAAAAATCCCCTCAAGTTGCACAAGTAGCTCAAGCTGCACAAGCTACAAAGGGAGCCCAACAAGCCCAAGCTCGAGCTCAAGCCCAATATCAAGCTCAACAAGCACAAGCACAAGCTCAATACCAGGAACAATTGCAAGCAGCTCAACAACAAGCATATCAACAAGCCCTACAATAGTATCAAGTGAAACAATAGTAAGATCAACAACAAGCCCAACAACAAGAAGATGAACAACAAGCTTTGTTGGCACAACAACAAGACAAAAAAAATCATTATTGGCACAACAAAAAATGTAGGCATATCAGCAAGCCTTAATCACATAGCAGAGCTTGCAAAAAACTCCCACCAACATACCTAACACCACTCAAACACCTCAACCACTTCATAACATATTCACTCCACCCCCTAATCCACAAGACAATGTAACCACACAAATCAAATTGCTCTCATAGAAAGTGCTTGATATCCAATCAATGAAAACAATAAGGACACCAAGCAATTTGTGCACTTATCCTTTCGACAGAAGCCTGACAATGGTACCATTCCCAAAGGGTTTTGAAATCCCTAAATTTGACAAATATCACGAGGTAGGAAACCTTGAGGATCACATCAGAGAATTCCAAGTACATTTATGGAAGTCGCATATAATGATACATCTAATGTAGATATTTACTTGAAGCTTGTCTAGCCCATCCATGGAGTGGTTCTCTCAATTTCCTACTAGCATCAAAATGTTCCAAGAGATCATAGACACATTCATTAATAATTATTTATTCAACATTGCCATGGATGTTAGTCTAGAGGAACTATCTACACTCAAACAAGGTAAGGGGGAATCATTCATTTCCTTCCTACAATGATGGTGATCCAAGGCCAATAGGAGCAAGTGGGCCATGTCGGAGGAGCGAAAAATTTGCACCATCATTTCCAATCTTGAGAAAACCTTGGCATTGCATCTTAAAATTCATTGCATCACCACTTATGACCAATTTATCCCGAAGGTGCTCAACATCGAATGAGCCCTTATTGCATAAGGGGGCACACCCACATATCCAGAACATCAAGAAAACCACCCTTCCACTAGCTATAACAAAAAACCTTACACTTGGGAAAAAAAGGAATGTCATTAATGATGAAATGGTTGATGTCACAGTCATAATCAGTGCTCCGAAATAGAACACCCAAACATATTAGCAACCATGAAACAACAATCACAACAACATGAAAACCAATGTGGTATCACAACAACCACCCAATAATCAAATCAACAATTTTAATAATCAAGGGGGACCACCTCCATGAAAAAATATCCCCCTAAGAGAAATTTCACAACCCTTGGGGAATTAGTCAAATCCATCATGAAGAAATTGGTAAACGAGAATCTCATCAAGATCCCTACTTATGAGAATTATCAAGAACCCCAAGGCAAACCACCATGGTATAATGAAAACTACCTTTGTGATTATCATAAAATCAAGGGGCACATAGTAGCCAATTGCATGAAGCTGAAAAATATAATCCAAGACCTCATCAATGAAAAGATCATAAATGTGGAATAGCCAGCTGGAAATCAAGACCTTAAGATATACATAAATCTGATGTTGGATCCTAACAAAGGAAAACAAAAGTATTCCAATGTGAATCATGTGTATGATCAAATCGTCACATCCCTACATGTGTGTGTCACTGTTGTTAATATCAAGGGAGCCAAAGTTGATTATGGAGTCACCACATGCGACAACAAAGTCACCATTACTAGATCATCACAACCACCTAGGGCATCCACCACCTAGAGCATCCACCTCAAATTTTAAATATGCTCCTGATTGCTACAATGTCTTGGACCAATTGAAAAGAACTCCCACTCAGATCCCCATCATGGAGCTACTAAAGATCTCTTCCGCCCATAGAGAAATCCTTGAGGAAGAATTGGCTTCATCTACCATCTCTACCAATCTTGATACTAAACAATTCCAAGCTATGGTTGGAAACATTACCATCCCAAATTTCCTCACATTTTCTAATCAAGACTTCACCACCCAACCATCCCACAATAATGCACTCCACCTTGAAGTCCTGGTTCATAAAAACAAAGTCAAAAGGGTTCTGGTGGATGGGGGTTTAGGCCTAAACATTTGTTCTCTCAAGCTCATAAAGACTTTGGGATTCTCCAAGGACTCTATTAAAATAGGCAAGGGCATCACAATCATAGTGTATGATGACCAAGAAAGAGTGTCTCAGGGCACTATCCAACTCCCTATTAAATTAGGGCCAACCATTATGGAAACCACCTAGCAAGTCTTGGACCTTGATCTACTTATAACATCCTCCTAAGCCATCAATGGATCCATGGGATGCAATTAGTTGCATCAACCTTCCATCAATGCATCAAGTTCTCATATAAAAATTAAGAGGTCACAATCTATGGTGATCCTGAGCCCTTTGCTTATTTCCAAAACTTGGAAGAAAATAACTATAAAATCCCCCAAGTCCCAAAAAATGATGAAGGCCCTTCAACTTCGTATATAGACCCAACTAACATTTCCTCCACTTCTAGGATAAAGAAACCCACCATTCCTGATATATCTAAATCAAGGTCATTATCCAAGATAATAGGTGTGGGGATTACAAAATAAAGAATGGAGAATTTGTGGTAGGGGAGTTACCTCAATCCCTTAGATCCCATGGACAACTACAACCCACCAATATAGCAGCTCAAACCTTCAGAGCGAATCCCTCCCAGTTCAGAAGTTGGGGGTATCTAGATTGAGAAGTGGTGGATGAGAGAGACATATCCAGTCTCCTCTATCAAGATGAAATGCCTATACTAGCACTTCCTATGGATGATGCTAATAGAGGACTTCAATTAATGTTGGGCATGGGCTATAAAAGGAATGAAAGTCTTGGAAAAACAACAATGATCGAGTGAAACCTATCATTCTTGAGAAGCGCACGAAAAATATTGGCATTGGATGTACCCCTCCAAGTATAACCATACATGGTAGAAGTGACCCCATTAAATAAATCAAGACTCCCCCTCAGCTATCGGCAACCACCTTTCAGTTACCAATATCTATAGGTCTACACTTAGACAACTTACCTTTGACATAACTGATGTGTGCAGTAGTCATGAGGATACCATAATTGACTTTCCTATTCTTTTCGAAAACTCCTCCCTATTCATGATTAGCACCCTGTATTTTGAGTCAGATCATCAAACCCATGAAATAAACCTAGTCTATCCCCCAGTCATCGATTACAACTAATGAGGACCTCCAATTCTAGACACATTCAAAAATGATGAGGCGCTCGCAGACTTCATGGGATTTTAAGATATGGTGCCATATGGAGATCACAAAGTTGGGTTCAAATTCATACTAGATACACAAGCCTATTACGGGGAAAAATTGAATTCTTCAATTGCAAAAGTGAAAAATTGAGAATAATCTCTAGGTCTTTGAGTGAAAAAAACACTATGGCATTCTCTGACCCAAAAATAGTAAAAATAAAGGATGCATCCAATGGTGAAAACCTCTCTGAGGCATTGAAGGATGAAGGATTCAATCTTCCTCTCAGTTCCATTCATCAGAAGAAGTCATTAGTTCTAGCAGAATAGTGCAATCTAGTTAATCTAGGAACAAAAAACCTACCACATATAACATTCTATGTCGAGTCACTTCTCACAGAAGAACATGAACTCCTAGTTGCATTCCTAAAGGAAAGAAAGATTAAATTTTCATGAAACTATACCAAAATGTTGAGGCTTGATCTAGAGGTTGTGGTTCATCACCTAGATGTATATCACGAAGCAAAGCCAGTGAGACAAAAGTTGAGAAAAATGCACCCTCGAGATAGCATTTTTGGTCAAAAGAGAATTATAGAAGCTCCTAGATGCAGGCTTTATACAACCAATCAATTATCCAGAGTGGGTCTCAAACCTTATACCTATTTCAAAGGTCAGTGGGGGCATCTACATCTGCATGGATTTAAGGGATTTGAACAAAGCATGTCCCAAGGATGACTTTCCACTTCCAAAAATTGACATAATCATGGATATGGTGACAATACATGAGATACTATCACTAATGGATAGATTCTTAGGATACAATCAGATCATGATAGCCAAGGAAGACCAACACAAGACAACTTGCACTTGTCTTTTGGGGACATATTACTGGAATATGATGCCATTCAGGTTAAAAAATGTAGGAGAAACCTACCAAAGGGCCATGACACTCATATTTCATGATATGATCTATAAAAGTATGGAAGACTACATAGATGACATACTAGCTAAATCAAAGAAGTGTCAAGATCACATACTAGCCTTAAGTTCCATTTTTTACAGACTAGAAAAGTATAAGGTTTAACTTCATCCAAAGAATTTTGTCTTCGAGGTACAATCATGCAAGCTCCTAGGGTACATCATATCCATGGGAGGAATTAATGTAGACCTTTCTAAAGTCAAATAAATCCTCAAAATGGAGGCACCCAAGATATTGAAGTAGCTAAGGGGCTTACAAGGAAGACTCCAGTCCATCTATTGATTCATAGCACAACTAGAAAATAAGGCAATCCCATATTCTCATCTACTCCACAAGGGGGTAGCATAAAAATGGGATGAGAAATGTGACTAGGTTCTCAACAAGATCAATGAGTACTTGCTCACACCACTAGTTCTTATGCCACCAATTCCAAGCAAACCCTTGATCTTATGCATATCACTAAAAGTAGCAGCCCTTGGCGTTCTCTTAGCACAACACAATGAAAATGGGAAGGAGAGGGCTATTTACTACACTAGCAGGACCATGGTGGGATATGAGCTGAACTATACACCCTTTGAGAAATCCTACCTAGTAGTCATGTTTGCAGCACAAAAATTTAGACATTACATGCTAACACATTAGATCAAGCTCATTGCAAAAATAGACCTACTCAAGTATTTTCTTTAAAAAATGACTCTCACAGGAAAAACAAAGAAGTGGGTCATGATCTTGATGGAGCATGACATTGAGTATTTAGAATGCAAATCTATCAAAGGAAAAGCAATCACATATAAACTAGTATAAGCACCTATATATGCGGAGAATCCACTTGATTCAGAGTTCCTTGATGAATCAATCTTCAACCTTAGTGTAGTGGATCACTAGAATTTTTTTTTTGATGGATCCTACACACAACACGGGTTAGGAGTAGGAATATTCTTCATCACTTTGCAAGGGGAATGCATACCTAAATCATACAAGTTGTCATTCTTGTGCATAAAAAACATCACATAATACAAGGATCTTGTCATAGGGCTAAGGATCATAGTGTAGTGGCATATCATGGAACTTAAGGTCTATGGAGATTCACAACTCATAATCAACTAGGTAAATAATGAATATCAAACAAAGGATGATAAGTTGACTCCATACAAGAATTTGGTGGAAAGCCTTAAGGAGTCCTTCATTGATATTACATTTGAACAACTACCCAGAGAAAATAATAGAGCAACGGATGCAATGGCTATGATTGGATCACTCTTGAAGATCCCACACAACGTCCCAAAACAAGAATTCCTCATAGAGTAGCTTATCATACTATAATTTGAGGTACCAGAGTGTGAATTGGTGTGCAAAATCATTGGTCCCTATGATCTTCAAAAGAGCCTTTGTGAAAAAGTCATCTCATTTCATCATCCTAGGAGATACCCTATACCATAGGAGCATTGAAGGGATCCTTTTATACTGCCTAAACACTGAGGAAGCCTTAAATACTTTAACTGAGGTACATAATGACATTTGTGGTTCACACTCAAGTGGTATGACTCTGGCCAGAAAAATGTTGAGGATGGGGTACTATTGGCCTACAATGAAAAGAGAAGCACATGACTATGTTAAAAGGTGTTTTCAGTGTCAGTAGCATGGGGACCTCATCCATGCACCAACTCAAGAGCTCAATCTAATTATCACACCTTGGCCCTATTCACAGTGGGGTCTCAAGCTCATTGGTAAAATCACCCCACCTCATCCAACATGAATAAGTTTATTATCATTGCCACATAGCACTTCATGAAGTGGGTCGAAGCCATTCCCATGACCTATATCACAAGAAAGCAAATATCCAAGTTCATCCTAAACTACCTTATTTTTTGATATGGTGTGCCTTAAGCCATTATCTCAGATAATAGGACACCATTCAAAAATCAGGATGTTCATGACTTATGCCAAATATTCAATATCCAACATCACTTCTCCACCCCATATTATCCCCAAGGAAATGGCCAAGAAAAAGGTACCAATAAGACCATCCTAAAAATCCTCAAGAAAATAGTCAATGACGTTGGTCATGACTAGAATTTGCAATTGAATCCCACCTTATGGGCCTAACAAACAATAATCCACACACCAACAAGTTCTAGCCCCTTTTCCGTCATTTACGGATTAGAAGCCATGCTGCCCATTGAGATCTAGCTCCTGTCCTTGAGAATGTCACTGGAAAATCTCATAATAGATGAAGAATACCGGGTCTCTCGATTGAATGAACTGGAACTGATACAAAAGAAGCATATGGATGTATTAAACCACTTGCAAGTTTATCAGAACCACCTCAAGTGAAGCTACAACAAGAATATTAGGAGGTAGACCTTCCAAGTTGGCGAGCTAGTAATGAAGGAGAATCAAAAGAACATGCCAAATCCAAATGGCAAGGGAAAGTTTGAGCCCAACTGGTTGGGACCATTCCTCATCACTGCGAGCTAAAAATTAGGAGCATACAATTTGTCATCACCCAAAGGGGAGCCCCTACAAGAACCCATGAACAACTCTCATCTCAATATTTCTTTATGCTTGATCTTATAAGGGTAAAACCAAAAATACAAAAAAATCAAAAAATTTTAAAAATCCAAGAAAATTAGAAAAAGGATTGAAAAACAATAAAGAGAAAAATCATCCTCTAGTGAAAACCACTTCAGTGGGGGTTTGGGAAAGTTCCTTGGTGAAAACCTGGAAAATAGTCACCTTGTGTAAATAAAGCATTCTCCATTCACAAGGATCTCTATGATTGACTCTGCATCACTCATTCATCCATCACATTCCATTGATACTTCCATGATCCATCTACATTAGTATCATAACTTGATCTTGTGTTCATATCATGATCCACCCTAGTACTACTTGGCACATTCCTAAGGTGAGTTTATCCTGCCTATATCAAAGTAGTTTATCACATCACACTAGGGGATTGTTATTTTACTTGCATCAGATTAGATTCGTGTATATCCTTGAAGTCTTTCTTAAAATCTCAAAAATAAAAAAACATTCATAGAATAAAAAACCAAAAAATCCAAAACATGTCAAAAAATCCAAAAAATCAAAACACTGGAGTCATCTTGTCAAACTATGTCATCTCCGAGCTTGAACATAGGCAATTTTGATGTTTGATCATCCCCTGAGACACCCTAGGTCAATCCTTTAGGAGTCTGTCACAATAAGCTGGCGATCCATTTGTTCATATCTCATCAGTAAATCAGGTTTGTGTTAATCAAACTACATGGTCTTTGTATGTATAATGTAGGAAAGGATAATCTATTGATCAGATCCCAAGACCCCTGGGATAGGTCCTTAGGTTAGGTTCTTGGTCAAAATATCAGAAAAACCCAAAAATTTGGAAAATCCAAAAATCAAAACATTTGTAAAACATCTCAAAAATACCAAACACAACCTCAAAAAATTCAAAAAACTAAAAAGGTGCATCCATCCCATTTCAACATTCACCTACAATAATCTCATTCATAATAAATCAATCATTTCTTTCACCCTTTGGAAAATCAGTCAGAAGCAAGTCTAGCAGGTTCAAAAGTGAAAACCCAATCATCAAAGTCTCAAGTCTAGGTCAGTAAGTAAGCAAGTTAGTCAACTTGGATTATCAATAGCTTATCATCCAGTCAAAACCCAAATCATCTGATAACAACATGTCCTAGGATGCATCCTTCCTACAATGGACTTCAACATCAAGCATCACTGTAGTTTAGTCCTGGCTAGCGGTATGAAGAACATTAGCTTGTTTGTTTACTTTATCTTTGTCCTATTGACTTATCTTATTTTACATGCATTTCAACAACCTCTCAATGATGTCCAAACAGAAGGATTTAGAGAGAAATAAATGGGTCAAGGATCATTATCTTTTTATCTACTATGCTTGTTGGATATTTTGTAATATAACCTGGTCATGCATACTTTGTTTGGGTGTAGGTAATATGTTTTAGATGTCTTTTTGACCATATGGGAAGGATTTCCTTTCTATGTTTTGGTCTGAGATGTTTGGAATATCTGAACTACATTTTAGATAAGGTTTTATATGTTGGGTGTGAACAAGAATACTCCTATTTGATTGTTGAGTCAAAGTCCATCACACTAGGTACAACACCATCCTGGTTCTTTATACCTTGATGCATCGTACCTATGTGTATTATCAGACATAAGGTAAATGGCCCTTTTAAAATCCAATTCCTAGTAAGCAACTCATCATCATCATCATCATCAATAATGTAGGTGTTGGATCCTCTTCTATCTTTTCTCCATACTAACATGGTACCGTGACAGTTAATCAAAAACATCGCTAGTGCATCCACCCTACATCATCATAATGCATATCATATCATATAGGAAGCATAAATGCACTGCATTTCATCATTAATATAGATTCATTATCCTAAAAGCATCTCATAAACATCATAAATTTGCATTCAGGTATTATCACATAAGCATTATTAAATCATCCATTGCATAATCACATATCATTTCATAGGCATCATTATCATACATCATAAATAATTATGTATTCATGTCATAGGCATATCACATCATAATAATCTTGTTACGTACCATAATCATTTGCATTTCATAAATCATGTCATGGTCATCTCATGTTATCATATCATTATAAATCATTGCATATCATAAAACATTACTTCATGCCATGACATTTGTATCCACAAATCATAGCAAAACAAGAATCATCACATAGGCATATCATAAAACATAGTATAAAGCATAATCATCTCACAACATCATCATCTCATAATCATTAGCATTGCATATCACATCATTTTTATCATTGCATTTATACCATTACATTCATAAACCACAATGCATAATCATGAATCACTGTATGTCACATAACCATTGCATATCATGAGGAATCTCATATATACACCATCATAATTATTTCAAAATCAAAAGCATTGCATTTATATATACATTTATTAAGCATCATATCCTAATATACATCATCACATCTTCATCAAATGCATAAGAAAACATACAAAAAGAAATGCATCCATAACCACGAGCATCAATAAACATCTACATATCATGAGTCATAGCATAGCATATAGGAAATTAAATACATCCATCCATCATGCATAAGTAAGATATGACACATCTCACAAATGAATCGAACCATATCATATATATCATCAAAAGTGTAGCTGTCATGGTACAAAGATCAGGATCAAAATGTGTGTATGAATCAAGTATACAATATAATCGGGGCTATAAAAAAAATGGAGCCTATGGATCAAAACGAATGCTATCTATGATAAAAAATGTGAAGCTCACCCTATTGGCTGCTACCCTCCCCCACGTGACTCTCAGCATGATCCTCTGCCTATCTCAGGCCTGTCTTCTATGAGTACTCTAGTACTCAGTCCCCTGCTGGTACGACCTATCTATAATGCAACCTATAATACTTTGCCTCTCGAACAGCCTTATGATACATCCTTGTTGAGATTGTCTTACCCTGAGAAGTAGAGGCAATAATCTCTAGTTTTTGTCTCTGACCTATCTCCTTATCTCTCTTGGACCTGGTCTGATCCCTCTCGACAGTCAGTGCCTAGACTTGTGCATGTAATCCCTATACCTATCTCTATAGCTGTTGTATGAGGGAATCTCTCTTATCTGGATGACGTGGTGGTGGTGGTGGTGGTGAAGGCTATTGATGATGGTCTCTATGTCCATCCCCTAGCACTTGAGGCTACTGTTGGGGCTGCCTATCCCTGTCTCTCTATTGATCCCCTGGCACCTGAGGCTGCCTATCCCCATCCCTCTATCCTAGAGGTGGTCCACCTCCTCCTCTCCCCCATCCCCATCTCCATCCACTCTATCTCCTTTCCCCCATGCTCACCTTGTTGATCTACCTTTGGGCCTCCATCGTAGGGGTTTTTCACCTATATTTGTCAATCATAGGGGTGGTCTAAACCATGTATATTTTGTTGTGACCCCTACATCCCCTTGTCCCTGATCATAAGGCCATGGCCTAGCCACTAGCTATCTAAAGGATGTGACTACCTCATTGGCTGGGATCGACTTGCCCCATGTTGTCTTCCTTATAGTACGCACAAAGATTGCCATGTACTGGTCATTGGGATGGGCCTTTCTGTCCCTAAACTGCCTGACAACTCTATCTGGGAGATACCTTTCTATCATGGTATTCTCCCTCCCCTGCATAAGCCTATCATGCCTCACATAGAAGATTTTATTTACATCATCGTACCATGTGAGAATGCCAAGCTAGGGCCTCCATGTAAACACTATCATCTTGTCTATGACCCTCCTCTAGTGAGGGATGCCACTTGCCAATGTGTTTATAAAGGTAGTCAATGCCTCTCCATATATCTAGACTACAAGATCATCTGACTCTAGGGAAATCATTGTAACCTGTGGGTGGAGCACTACAATGTGCTCCTAGGCCCAAACATGTAAAAGGGTAACTCTAGCCCCAATGAACCTATTTCCTAGGCATGCAAACTCATGTAAATTATGGTAAAGAGTGGCCAAAAACATTGGACCCCATCTAGAACACTCTCGCCATTGGAGCATTCGCTACTAGGTGAGACACCATCCCGGGCTGAAATATCAGCCTCACCAATCTAGTGCCACAAGGCCTGAGATAATAACATCTACAATCAATCTAAAAGTGGGCACTGTACCCTTGTACTACATAAGCTCTATTTGACCCTTAGCAAAGATGATCTCCTCAACCTCCATGACCTTAAAAAATGCATCTCTCCCAGCATCCACATCATAGATCACTCTCTTTCCATGGATGGGAAATCAAAGGATGCACCAGACATCCTCCAAGGTAACTGTAGCCTCTCTTGTGGGCAGGTGAAATGATGATGTCTCACTGTGCCATCGCTCTACTAGGGCAGTCATCATGCCCAAGTGTGTTCAGAAGGGACCTAAATAGGTGACATACCACAATCCTATCGCCCCAAGGTTCTCTTGGAGCAGCTCATGCATACCAACTAACCAACTTAGAACTGGGGACCTATGCTCCTATGAATGAAGTATCCCTACCTGCGCAAGAAAAGACACAATGCCAATTTTCATAAAAAAACAAGATCCTGCCCTGAGTTTTCACAATTGAAACAACAAATGCAATGATGTTTGCAATTGTGACGTTGTTTGGAAGTTCCAAACTCCACTTCTAGGACCCTCCTAAACTCCAAAAGACATCGATGTGTTGTAGTTTGACCGTGCTCCTAAACCTAAATTCTAAATTGAACCGCAGCGGTGCAGTTTGCAAATGCGCCTGACTTTGACCCCTAACCCTAATTCCTAAACTAAGTCACGAAGGTATAGTTTGAAAATGCAACAATAAGTATGCACTTTAAGTGGTCCTATATAGCTCTGCTTAACTAGTTTGACTCTTTGACCCT
The DNA here is from genome assembly GCA_007115665.2 of Sequoiadendron giganteum. Classification (NCBI taxonomy): domain Eukaryota; kingdom Viridiplantae; phylum Streptophyta; class Pinopsida; order Cupressales; family Cupressaceae; genus Sequoiadendron; species Sequoiadendron giganteum. The sequence goes on along the minus strand of CM021104.1, from coordinate 259,827,593 downwards.
TTTAATGCTCACGAAAATTTAAAAAACAAGTCGGGTAAGGGTCACATACTGGTGGTCATGCACCGACTGGCCGTTGGTACACTCACACTCGATCTGAAACATGGCATTGAAGTAATCATTGCACCATCTTGAACAGTGCTCAGAGCTCAAACTGCAAGTATCTCTTAAAGGCTAGGTATGTAAATGAACTTAAAGTGACCCCTTGGGGCCTATTTAAGCTTGAAAGTTAGGGTTTTTTTACCCTGTTTAGCCATTCAACTAGGTTTTTCGATCCCCGGTACCATTTTGCGTCTAACTGATGGTTTTTTTGCATCATTTTTTTACATTTTGGCACATTTTTGGCATCCTGGACCCTTTCTGGACACGTTGGGTAGCTTGTCCTCTTTTTACATGAGATCACCCAAAAATCTAAATTTTTGTCTGATCTCTTGAGGGGGCAGTAGTAGGGCATCTGAAAATTGATTTTTTTTTTGAATTTTCATCTTGGATGTTTATTATTTGAACCAACACAATAGGTGCATTGCTTCAAAGAGGGGAAAAATGTAGACAAAAAATATATAGATTGATCCTATACACTTGATCTTGATCTTACTAACACCAATTCATCCTGAATCATCTCCTTTACTAATCAATTTAATTGGATAATATTTATTCGATTAAATTCATCATATTTTAGATATTAATTAAATAAATCGAATTTATCTAATTAAGTCATCATCTCCTATTAATTAAATAAATCATTTTGTTTAATTAATCTTATAGTCCCTCTTGTAATTAAATAATTCACTTTATTTAATTACTCTCTAATGTCATCTCCTTTAAATTAGATAAATTAATATTTATTGGATTTAATCTAAATCCATTATTCATCTCATTTTGATTTATTTAAATCCTAAAATCTAAGTCAAATTGTCAAATCAACTAATTTTCATTTAAATTAATGATAATCCTAATCCATCAAATCCTCTATATTTTGAAACTTGCACAAGTAAATGAATTTAATTGATTTATAAATTCTTCTATTTTCTCTCAACATGGCATCAATGAGGGAATATTCCTCAAATTCAAAAATCCCTCCAAAAGGGATAAGTACATCCAACAAGGCATTACAGGCCTCTTACATGTCCTTTTCCTTGAGCCAAGCAGAGTTTACTCCATTCCTCTCTCCCTCCAACTTGTCATTTCATAAATTTCAAATTCCACCTAACCCTATTTATTTGCGCATTCATCAAAATGTGCTCATTCCTCCTCTAATCACATGTGGACAGGTGGCTTTCTCTCATTGGTTTGTATTTTGTCCCACATTCATCCATTTTTCCTCTTCCTCCATCATTTTATTCTATTTATAGGAGGCTCTCATTTGAATCTAGGATCCATCAACTAAGAGTGCAATCACTATGGGCATTTAGCATTTGAGCTCATAGCATTTCATATTTTGCAATCAATTTAGCTAGGTTATTAACAAATTTCATGAAGGAAGAAAAATCATCACCAAAGATCATCACTTTACATCAAGGAATTGGGAAAGGGCTATTTTCCACATCAAAATGGCACCAATTCCCTCATGGGATTGAGAGTTTGTTCATTAGAATAATATTTGATAGATTCAGTATTATGTTCTTCATTTTATTTGTTGTTTTCATGCTTCAAACTAATTTCATGGGGAATGTTGATCTAACTTGCATAATGAGCTAATTACATGTTTGCTATTTTGTATTTGTGCAGGTATAGATTCACCATTAACACTTTGTTACCTTGTCAATAGGTTGAGGCTTCCCATATGATCTAGGAGAAATAGGTGATTCTCCAATTACAAAAGAGTCTTTTTTCAATTTGTAGTTTCCACAACCATTGTCTTTGATAACTACTTTGATATTAGGGATATTTTGCAAGATAGGTGTTTTTGATTTAGAGGTGGAAGGTAAGGCACATGGGTCAATGAAAGAGGATGGTTTCAACAATTTATCATTCCTAGGAACTTGTTGCACCTTACAATTCTTTGCTTCTAGGTTATTTCAATAGTAGAAGGGTTTGGGATCACCATGGATTGTGATTTATCTATCTTCGTAGGGAAACTTGAAGCATTGATGGCAGGTGGAAGCTATGACTTCCATGGTGTGTATCCATGGACGAACAAGAATTATGTTTTAGAGAAGATCAAGGTCGAGCACTTCGAAAGTAGTTTCTATAATTGCAGGTCCTACTTGGATAGGGATTTTGATCATTCCTTCATAGCTCCATTCATTATCATCATATTCTCTAATGGTAACAATTTTTTCCTTTTCAATAACATCTTCTAAATATCCCAAGTTCTTGATAGATTGAAGGGTACAAATGTTAAGCCCAACACCTCCATCTACCAAGACTCTTTTGATTTCTTTTTTTATGGATGAGGACGTCAATATGAAATGCATGATTATGTGATGGTTGTATTGGGAAGTCATGCTTAGAAAATATAAGGATATGAGGAGAGATGATTTGTTTGACCATAACTTAAAATTGTTTGATATCAATATTATTAGGTACAAATGACAAAGATAACGCATTTTATAGGATGTCCTTATGTGCAAGGAATATTTTCAACAACTCTAAGGTATAAATTTGGGAAAGGGTATTTTTCAATTGGTCCAAGAGGCTATGATCATTAGGATTTTAATTTAGTTGTGGTTCCCTAGGTTGTGATGGTGCTCCTTGGATGGTGACCTTCTTTCTATGTGCAGTGACTCCACACTCTGTACTAGCTCCTTTGATGGTGATGACTAATATAAGATGATCAAAAGACCCTACCATATTATTATAAACATGACCTACATTGTGGTAATCCTTCCCTTTTCCATTATCATTTCCCTTGTTATGGTTTGACATTGAATCCTTTTATTCTTAAGGTCTTTATTTCTAGGTTGTTGATCCACATTTATGTCTCCATTATCAATAAGGTCTTGAATAAAAAAAATTGGCTTCATGTAATTTGATGTTTTGTGTCCCTTGACTTTGTGAAAATCACAAAGGTCCTCATCACTATACCATTGAGGTTTTAATTGAGGCTCTTGGTAGTTCTTTTAATCAAGGAGTATGATGAGATTGGATTGTATCAATTTTTGCATTAAACCACCTCAATAGGTTCCCCCAAGGGTGTGTACTTGCATCATTAATGATAATTTTTTTGAGGTGGTTGTCCTCTTTGAGGGTTGACATTATTGATCATTTTTTGATTATTTTTGTGGTTGTGTTTTTTTGTTGTGTGTTTTTTTGTGTATTTTCTTGTTTTGGAGCATTGAAGACAACTTTCGTCTCAACTACGCCAACATTAGTAACATTTTTTTAGATGATATATGTGGTTTTTCATTAGAACTAGATGATGATATATGTGATTTTTACACTTATGTTTCTCTTGTGCGATGATGGATATTTCAATGTTAAGGACCATAGGAATGAGTTCTTTGTATGTTGACACACATTACATTTTCAATTGGAAGGCTAAGTCTTTTTCTATGTTTGCAACAATGATCTCTATTTTTTGTTTCTCTGGAATAGGCCATTTACATTTACTAGCTTTATACCTTCAAAATTGTATAAAGTCTATAAATGATTCACTCTTTCTATGTTTAAGGGTATATAGTTCCTCCAAACTTACATCCATATCAAGATTGTATGAGAAGTGTGTGAAAAGATGATCTATTATTCTTGAAACATTTAGATTCTTGGAGGTAGGTGCAAAAACCACTCTATGGCTTCGCCTTCAAAACTACATGGCAAGAGACACATTAAATAAGATTCATTGTATGCCACTTGAATACATGCCACTTAAAATTCCTTAATGTGACCTTTTGAATTTTCATGCCCTTTGTACTTGTAAAATTTAGGGATGTCAAATCCTATAGGGATTGGTATCATTCCACTGTTATGATCAAATGGATGTGGACATAAGTCTCATACAATATATAATTTTTTTGTTTTCCTAGCTTGGATATCTTGAATCTGCTATATGAGTGCCTTGGCTCGTGAATAAAGGTCATCTTGAGGATTGTTTTGTTGTGGAGAATACATATTGTATTGAGGAATGTTAGATGTGTTTTATGTGAGATTTTGGTAAGGTGGTGTGTCAGCATTGAGTGTATTGTATTGTGTGTATGGTGGATTTTTTTGATATTGCATATTTAATGGTGATAAGGGTGGTGATAGTGCAAATTTACATATTGTTGTTGTTGGTTGTAGTGCAAGCCTTGTTTTTGTTGAATAATAAATTGTTGTTGTTTGGCAATTTTATTTTGTTATTGCAATTTTTATTGGGCTTGTTGTTCTTGCAAGGCTTATTTAGCATGTTGATATGCAATAGATTGTTGATGAGTAATAGAATTTTGTTATTGAGGTGATGAAATGATGTTTGGATTTATGACATATTGGTTTGATGTGATGTGTTGATTTTCTAAAATCATGTTATGATTGGATTGTGATGGAGGATTATGATAATTTTTGTGAAATCAAGTTATGAGTGGACTGTTATGGAGAATTCTATTGATTTTGATATTGCTATGAGACCAAATTTTGGTTATGGGGCACTTGATTTTGTAAATTCGGACTTGACATATGTTGACTTTGTTTTGGAGAAACTTATCCTTGATTTTGTTGTGTTATAAGTCCTTGTAATATTTTGTGTTGTGGTGGAGGGAAATAAGTGTGAGGACCCATTTGATTTTGAATTGTTTGTGTGACTACTTATTTTTGATACATAGGTTTGGATCCTCGATTGATTCCACTTGGTGTTGTGATGTTTGTAGCAAACATTGATTTAGGACCAATGGATTTTGAGGATTACCTTGATTAATTGGATTTTGGGTCCATGGATTTCCTCGATGTTGTATCACTTGATGTTGGGTCACCTAATTTTGGGGATCAATTGGATGGTGTTGTGATAATTGACTTTGTGATTCTTGATTTCCTTGATTCTTATTCATTTTTACTTGAACATTGACCTGGCTATGTTGAATACTAGGTACATTGGTTTGAACATTTTGAGTATTAGATGTGAGTGGAGGATATAGTTGTGCATGAAATTTTGGTGCAATTTTTGTGTTATGGGGATGTGATGTAAGTGGAATGTTTATGTGTTGAGGATTTTTGATGGGTTTTTGTGTTTTGAATACCTAAGTTTATGCGACTCCCTACACTTTGAGTATGGCCAAGTTGGTTCCCTTCTTGAGTTGCAACATTAGATGAATACATTCTAGTGATTGTAGGTTGGCTTGGTATGTATGATGAGGATGGTTGTGGCATGGATTGAATGAAATTATGGGTTCATTATGAGAATTTTGAATGGTAGATATTAACTAAGCTAAGTAAAATTTAATTAACCAAGTAAATCAATCAAAAAACCCAACTATGTCATATTCCTAATGAAATTTTTGAAATATCATCTAGGAAGCCATTAAAACATAACATAACATGAAATGCATGAAATTAAAAACTAATTAACACTCATACTTAATCCCATTAGGGGATTGGTGTTTAATTGATGTGGAATGATCAGCCCTTTCCCAATCCCATGAGTCAAACTAGATTTAAAGTGATGCTTTAATGGAGAAATGGATGAAATTGATGCAAAATAACTAAATGATATAAAGGATTTCTCTAAAAATGACTATATTTTAATTACTATCAATGATTGTGGATCTAAATAGCTCATATAAATGAGGGATATTTTATAGGCTAATTGAGTGAATCAATGGCTAAGACCAATTTGGTTAATCAAGGGATAGAAATGGATGAGAATAATGGACGTGGATCAAGGATCAAATCCATAGAGGAGATTGAAAGATCATATGGATTGATGAAATTAATGAAGGGTTTAAATTGATTCAAACAAACACAAATCCTTAATTATAGGAGGAATGTGCAAGATATTTCCATGTCGGATGGAAATTCGTTTAATTTGAATTGGAGGAATATTCCTTTGCAAGCTGGAGAAATTTGAGGGATTAAAGGTATTAATCAATTAAATAATTAGGATATTATTTAATTGTGAAAGATGGAGGAATTTAAATACTTAATTAAACAAGATTTGATTTAGGAGACCTATTAATCAAGTAAAAATTAGTAGCAACAACTTCAACTCAAAACCTTTGTTCTAGACCAGAACCACTCAACATACTCCTAGCCTTCTCCATTAGTGTCCTATTCATTATGTCTACAACTTTATTTTATTGTTAGGAATACATAGTTATATTTTATCTATGAATATAAAAATCATTATATAATCTATCAAAATCATTATAGAAAAAATTAACCACTATTATCAACACTCAAGCATTTTATTTTCTTTCTAGTTTACAACTCACTCATTTCTTTAAATTCTTTAAAATGTTTGAAAGCTTCATATTTACTCTTGAGAAAGTATACCCATTTCCTTCTACTAAAATCATCACTAAATGAAATACAATAAGTGTATTTTCCAATTTAAGGAACATCTACAAGATGAAACACATTAGAATGAATAAGATCCAATGCACCACAAGGTTTATGAGAACTGAAGTAAAATTCAATAAAATTTTGTTTTCTATAAATAAAATGCTCACTAAAATTAAATTCAAGATTACAATTAGACAACCCTTCATAAAAGTATTTATTTTTCTAGGTCCTTTGACCCTTTTCTCCAATGTGGCCAAGTCTCTAGTCCATAACATAGTTTTCCCTATAGGTAACTTTCATTTAAAAGCAAGAGAACCTTTGGGTACCCAGAAGTAATGACCATCTAGTTAAGATGAAACCCTCACCTCTTTCACATACTTTCTTTTCATAGAATTACTATTGCAGTTAACAATGCATACATCAATCTTATACAATGTGCCATTATTTAAACCTTTAGCAATCACCATAACACATCTAACCATATTGCATCCTACATCAAGAAATACTACCCACACACTTGTGTTTATTAGTTTTCTCATAGATAAAAAAAATTGTGCTAATTTAGGGATATGTAACACACCATTAATCCTTTAGAAACTAGATTCTAACTTGAACATATTTATTTGAAAATAATAAAACTTATAATTTATATTACCTTCTATGCAATAGGATCCCAAATCTTGTGTCCTTTCACACCATTAATCAAGAAACTAGATTCTAACTTTACCATGGCCAACAATATTTAAATAAGAGTCATCACACAAGTACAACTTACCTTAATCAAATTCATATTCAGACAACCAATATCTATTAAAGGTCATATCGAAAGATGCACCTAAGTCAATTAACCATGCATAATTACCTACACAAGTTCTCAAAGATGCAATGAATGCATCACCATTTTCCTTCTTGGACTCATAATCATAAACAAATATCTTATTTTTCTTCTTATTTTCTTCTTTGTAGTCCTTATGAATAGGTTCAAGGTTATTGTGGTTCCAACAAATAACTTTATTCTTTCTAAGAGATTTGGATCTCCCCTTAGACTAGGATTTATCATGTTTCTCATTCTTCTTACCTTTTTCATTAGGTCTTCCATGAAAATTTATGACCTCTTTGGTTGTGATGGATACCTTCCTCTTCATATCTTCAAAAATAAAAGAACCTACCACATCTCCAGTATTTAGTATAAAAAAAGTACTAATATCCATAACAAGGGAATCCATTGAATCAAGAAAAGAATAAAACATGATTTGACATTTCTCCTCCTCATCCATTTTGACACCAACTGATGCCAATTGAGCCACCAACACAATAAATTCTTCCAATTTGTCTATAATTTTTCCACCCTCTTCCATTCTCAAGGAATACAATTTATTCCTCAAGAAAATATTGTTCACTAAATATTTATCTTGATACATCTCACCAACTTTCTTCCATAGTTTATGTGGATATGTGTCTTCATTGACATTGATTAAAATAGAGTCTTCCAAGAACAATTTCATTAGACCCTTGTCTTTACGGTCTATAACATTATATTGAGAAGCCAAAGTATTATTTGTAGGCCTTGAAACCTTCTTATCAACAACATCCCACATATCTAGATCTATCAACAGATCCTCCATCTTCAACTTCCATATCTCAAAATTATTTCCAATTTCTTTATCCACCTCTAATATCTTTGATGAAATTTCCATCTAAAAATTCCTACAATAAGATTATGTATCTTCTACACAAGTTCCCACTCAAATCTAGATTAGTTCAAAAAGCCCAGCAACCCACAACCAAAAAAAAGGTGATCAAGCTCTAATACCACATGTAAGGAAGCTAAGATAGTGGCATAACTTCCTACACTAATATTGAGAGGAGAATAATGAAATTTTTTATATATTTTTACAATAGTTAGAGAAGCTTAAACAAAAATATAAGTATAATGTGTATTATAACATAATGATTTACATGGGGAAAACCCTTTCAGAAGAAAAACCTCACACTCCAAAAGTCACCCAATATATTATGTAGAAATCATAAATATTTAAATATACTTGTAGAGAAATATTCTCATGGGAGTATCACCAACCAGAGATCTAGAGTCAAAATGACCACTATTAGACTCTCAGAATACCCATTCATAATACAATGAACTCATAAAATAGGGTTACCTTCTAGGGAAAGAAAAGCCAAAAAAATATCTATGATGAGATCTAAGACATAATAATGAACAAACCAGACTTACAATATATCATTAATTTAATGTATGTTGGTACTTTAATATATTAAAAAAAAATTGTTAACACACTCACATTTTTCTCTACCCTATGCTCCCATTGTATATTACACCTATCGATGTAACTAGGATATATTAAATATATCATTTCAACAATAAACCTTATGAAATTGCAAGGTTGAGACACATTTTCCTAACACTTTATGCTTTTGGATCTCTTGGCTTTGACAACAAAATATCAACATAACCTTGTACATATTTAGGATCAACCTCATAAGGAAATATAGGAATTCATGAAGTTTAGGTCTCTATAGTGTTCATGAAACAATGATCCTTATCCACCATTAATTTCACTTCATTCTTATATTTATAAACCAAATCAGAGGGTATCCTCTATCTACTTTGCATCTCTTTTTTCAAGTTATTAAAGAATCCCAAAATATAAGTTATTGTATTCTTGCTTATCTTGGAAAACTTTTATATGTTTCTTGATTTATACTACTACTGAAGAAAAATTGTCCCGTATTTTACTTTTAAATCTAGGTAGTTAATCTAGGAAAAGGAATGTAAGGAAAATGATCAATGAACCAAACCTTACATTATATTTGGTTTCTTTTGTTCTCTTCAAATTTTCTAAAAAAATTATCTCTCAACAACTCACATACATCAAAGTTAGCACTTCCTTCACCATTTGATAAGTAGTATGAATTGTGATGGTGGTGGTATATCCTTCTCTATTTGTGAAGTCAATTTTGTAGGAAATCCCATAGAGGCATAATGGACTCAGGGATCATGGATATCTTTCACTATTAGGGTTATTTTATAAAAAAAATATTTGATGAGCTCCATAACCCTTTCATTCTTTATAAACTTCAATACTAGGACTTTTCTGGAGGTATGAAGACTAGTGACTACCCTAATTTATTATTTTGTAATCATTTAGGGCTTGTCTAACCAAATATATTCTTCATAAATGCGACTCAAGATGATTCTTACCCACTCTTTGTATTTGTAGAAGTTAGGAAAATATTTCTAGATTTCTAACCCTTTCACACCCACATTTGCATATTTAGGCTTGTAAAATCCATTCTCATTTAGGAGTTCATGTCAGACCAATTCAAATAATGATGTATGATCAATTTCATTCAATGGGGAATGGATGTAGATTCTTACAACTTTAGATTATACCATATCCATAAGAACATTTGAAAATGCACCATCTTTATCAACCTTTATCACATTGAATGGGAGCTTCCTTTATTTTTTCCTAGGTTTCTCCATAACATCAATCTCCTATAGGGTTTCTATTTATATTCCCTTTGAATTATTCAAACATAATCACTAGGGTTTGGAATGAGCTCACAAAGATAGATTTGAAAACTCTTTCTCTCTTCTCCACTTCCAAATACAAATGATTTGATTGATATAAGAAAAACAATTTCATATGAAATATAAAAACCCTTCCATTAACCATAACTCTATTTCATTATTCATACTTATTAGGTAAACCTTCTATCAAAATTATCTATTTCATCATAGGGATAGAAGGATACTTAGAACACATTTTTACACCATTCCTTTACTCTCAAACCTTGATCAAAATGTCTAAACTTTTTCATCATATCTGCACACCAAAGGAATTGGTCCAATTCACCTTCTATGCTGAAATATTAAACACTTTATCCTTTTCTAGTGGCTAAAGTATTTCCAAATGATAGCTCCCCCAAGATAATAATATATTTCATTTTATCACAATATCTTGTGTAGAATGCACATGCATGGTATCATTCATCTTCACATTTTCCTGAGCTTGCTTCTATTTCCAAAAAAAATCATTACCCTTCTTTTATTGATTTAGGGTTTCTTCCTTCTTTTGGTTCTGAATAGTTGGTTTCACAAAACCACTCCTAGAATTTTTTTCTTTATGCCCAAACTTACTATAATTATAGCACACAATGTTGTGCTTCAATTTTTTTTTATTTCTCCTAGCTTTAGTTCTTCCCTTTGTAGCCTTGTAACTAAAATTGTTGCAAGTATATCAATATCCATGAAAATAAATAACATTGTATCTTTATGACAAAAAAGGTTTTCTACCCATGTAGTTATTTCTTCTTTCTCTATATCTTTTTTTTTAGTTTATAGGAATCGAGTAGTACGACCCCCTATAAACTGTAGTGTGCTTGGTAAAACATTTAGCATCAATACCAAAGGGGTGAGGGAGACTAGACCCCATGTACAACCTCATACAGTAGGAAAGGTTTAGCCAATCGAGGTAGGGCCCCCACCCCTTCTTCTTTCTCTATATCCACAATTAATAGACCTATGCCAAAATTTATTGCAAGAATAATAGTAACTTTGAAAATTTTGAGTGAACCTAGTAGGGGCATGTTGTCTAGTAGGTGGAGGACCTCACAATATTCTTTTCCTCTAGACTAGAATAAATCCACCTTCTTTCTTCTTATTATATTGATCTAATTTTTAATTTTTGGAGGGTTCCTTCTTAGGTTCTTTAATGCAATATTTCTCCTCCTTTATTTTAGACTTTCCTTCTACCTTAAAATTATTATATAGGTCTACAAATGGAATAATTATTAGACTTTCAACTTTTTCAAAACCAAGGCCAATTTTTTCTTTTGATGGCTTTTGAGAGCTAATTATCTCATCAAGAACGTCAAAACCTCCTTTCAGCTTTAGACCCTTGTCGATTTGTTCTTTTCCTTATCCAATTCTTTCCTCAGAGAAAAAATCTCTTCTTCGATCTTGGAGCATTCAAAATTTTTATCAGTGAGCTTGATATTCATGAAAACTATAGTTCTTTTACCTTCTTCAACTTGTAATTTCAACTTTTCAATTTTTTTTTTTTATGATTTTTCAAGTCTATACTAGAGTTCTTCATTCTTTTCTCTTTCTTCATCTAGACCATTTAGAGAAGAAATGATTTCTCCTTTTTAGTCCACTAGAAAATATTTTTTATTGAATTGAAATTAAAATTCATCCACATCCTCATGGTGTATGACCTCTTGTTTAATAGATATCTTATTCTTGGGAACCGCATCACTCCCCATGTGTTCCAAATAAAGGATCTACCTCATCTATTAGGAAATATCAAGGAACCTTGCTTTGATACCAACTTTTAAACTCATTGGAATACTAAGAGGGGGGTGTTCATTAGTATATGCCAAATTTCAATCCCAAATAGTAATTTTTTATGCTAAGTTATGTCAATTGAGCATTCACCTACATATTAAAAAGAGAAAAGAAGATAATAATCCACACAAGAACATAGTAGACACTAGATAATGTGGAAAACCCCATAGGGGATAAACAACAATGAGAAACATTGTTAGAATCTACTATCCTAATCCAACATCACAAGTAAATAACAGTTAAAACTTTATTTTTAGGGCTTCAACCCAAGGAAGCTACTAATCCCTATTTATAAAAAAATGTTTAACGGCCACAACCAAAGGAACTACGACTCCCTAATTGAAATAAATAACAACTAAAATATGACTATCTTTATGGATTCAACCAATGATAGTCATCAATTCTACACATTAGGTCTATAGTACATCTATTGTAAGTATGAGTAGTTAGTGTTGCAATTGATGTCAATAAGACTATGTTTTCATTTATGTCTATTATTGGATAAGATTGTTGCAAGAGTGTGAGTAGTTTATGCTTTGATTAGTTGCATTATGTTGTCATCGGTAAAGCTACTAATGTCAAGCTCTAGTGTTTCTATGATTAGATTTTGTGATGTATGGTTAAGTTGCTATTGGTTAAGTTATGTTGAGGAAGAGTTGAAGATGATGAGGATGTGTCTCTAGTGCTTGGTTTCTAAGTGCTTTTGAGAAATTTGATTAAAAAAGAGGAAATAGTGTATTTTAGTGGTTTTTTGGGTTACAAGGTTGTGTTTTTATTTTTATTTAAATTTATTCTAGGTAGAAGACCTACTTGTGTGATTTGGATATGTTGGTGAGAGAATTTAAGAGCTGTTATATTCAATATTTTGTGTGCTATATCATTGTGCAGAAGAATATGTGTCCATTAGTGTTTGAACTATGTATTGCAAAGGTGTTTGGGAGAAATGTGTTTGCTCCACATTTTTTTGTAGAGTGGTTTCAAGTATTGTGGTTTTGAAGGAGTGTTGATAGGCATGGTATCATCATTTAGTCAAGGTGGTTTGAGGTTGGGTGTTGTAGAAGTTAGTTTCTTGTGTTTCAGTGGATGGTAGAGTTATGTGAATATATTGGGTGTGTACATTCTTCAGCTGAAAGATGTTATGAAGTAGTTTGTTTGATTTTATGGTGTTTGAGGAATATTCTAGATCATGTTTAATTGTGGTGTGTGGTTTAAAATTCTTCCTTGGAGTTGATGAAGAATTTACTTAAAATTTTAATGGTGTTTGCATAGGTAAAATCCTACCTAGTGTTTACACAACTTGCATGGTGTTGTTGTTTTGGGTCCCAACTAGGGTTTGATATGGTAAAATTTCACTTCTACCTGAAATGGAAGTGTTTTGGCACTTACCTAATTTGAATTCCCACTTTTGAGGTGCATATACAACCCTGGAGAACATTTCAAGGTTGAATATGGCATAAATAGTAGTTGTGTTGATAATGGATGTAAAGATATATGTGAGAGATGTGAATGATGTGAAGTGTAAAGTGTTAGAGTGTGAAATTGAGAATTGGAATGTGAACTTTCATGAGTTAGTCTATTGGGTGTAGTGAGTAGAAGTTGGCTATAATCTTTCAATCAAGACCCAAAGGTTTTGGTATCACTATGGTGGATTCTCTATTGCATTGATATTATTTTCTCTTTGTAACAATTATCTCTATCTTCTTTTCTATTCTAGGAGTGATCCTTTCTTCTTTGGAAAGTGAGCACTTTGATGGTGAGCCCTATTATATTTGGTGTTGATATTACTTATATTGTGAGCTAATCCTCACCATTGTTTTTCCCTTCTCAGGTTTTCCACATAAATTTGGTGTTCTCTTGTTTATGGTGTTAAGTTGTTTCAGTTTTTGTTATTTTATTTTCATGTTAATTCATCATAACATATTTAAGGGTTTAATGAATGAATGTGTATCTGAATGTGTATGAGGATTTTTGAAGATTAAAGTTACAATTGGTTCACCCACACTCTCAAATGTTTTGTCCATTCAAAAATTGGTATCTGAGCGAGGTTTCTTGGAAGAGAGCTTGACCACTTAAGGTAGATCTAGGATGTTCCACAAGAAGAAGATCCCTATATTTGATGGAACCAACTATGCATTCTGGAAAATAAGGATGGAAGTCTTTCTAGATTATCTAGGATATGATGTCTAGAAATCAGTTTAGAATGGATATACTATTCCTACAAACTCCTTCATAACAAATTCCACCTAAATAATTTACACACCTAGGACACTCAGAAAACTCTATCATACACTATAACATAAGAAACTAACTTCCAAATAGCCAAACATCAAACCATATTGACTAAAAAAAGATACTATGAACTTAAAATTCCCAAGCTCCCTTCGGGTGATTTTATCTTGCTTAAGTATTAGACACACTCTCCCCTTAAATAGACAATATCAAGCTCCTTTCACAAAGGCTTATTGCAAATACTGCCACTTGTTAGTTGAACACTCCTCACAAGGTTTCCTTCTCTTGCTTTTCAAAAAATTGTGTCGTGCTTCCACATTTTTTATTAGTTCACAATCTCCAACCTCCATTTGCATCACTCTCCTTTTGGGCCCCGACTGCATGCCACGTAGCATCAGTCCATGCACATTGCTTGGTGGACCCCACCTTCAACAAAGTATTCTTGGAGACCTCCACATGTCTTCACAGTGTAGGTTTTTCATCACTTAAGAGGGAAAATGAGTTTGAGCCCTGACCACTTGCCATGTGATCTTCTAAAGGTTTCATAGCGAGGGAAAACCAACAAGGAGGAAACCTATCACCAGTTGCCATGTTTTGTAACTACTGCCATGAGTGAATTTCACATGCCAAAACTCTGGTCTGTTGGGACAACTACCATCATTCGCAGGGGATGCACCCAACTCTAGTGTGTCTTCGTTCATGGCTCAAATATTTTTAGTTCCAACGGCAAGGGGAAATCATTGCTAAATGCATCATTGTTAATGATCAAAGAATATTTTATGTTATTGGCTCACTAAGCTGGGTGTCATTATAAATATTGCTTCTTCCATTAAAGTAGGAGTTCAGATTTTGATAGGAAAAATTGGTAAAAGAACCAAACCTTTACCACTTTTAGATTATTGTAAAAACTTGTAGATTGCGCCATTGTTCGACCTTCCTATTTTCTTAAAGATTCTTGATAATTTTTTACTATGCCATTGTGATGCTAAATGTTTCATTTGTAGAACTTATATATTTAATGCAAGTTTGTTGGTTTAGATCATGTCTTTGACTCCTTTTTTCAGTAAAGGTATATGCATATTATTTTATGTCATTGAGTGAATCATTCATACTTTTATGTTTATTTTGTTTCATTGTGGAATATAACAGATTGTTGAATGGGCCCTTAGATCACATCTACAAAATAGATCTATCATGCCTTATATTTAAATCTTGGTGCATCGCCCTAGTTAGATCATTTTAATTTATATTTGCTTCCTTTTCCCATTCTAAAAACCCAATTATAGAAGAGCTAGCTTCTTTAAAATTTGGAGGTTACTCAGTTTATTATAATAGGTCCCCCCTTTATCTGAGTTTCCCACAAAGGCTTGTTACCTTGCCAATTTTTGGCATCAATGATTTTTCTTTTTCCTGGCACACTTAGTGGGACCACTTAAATATACCAAATCAAAAGGGTGTACAAGTCATCATCTTATTACTGGGTCACAAACCACAAATAATCATGGCTTATTAGTGCCTCCACTAGTAACAACACACTACCCAAACTTGCCTAGTAGAGATTTTGGATCCCGACCATAATGTTGATCATAAACCTAAATTATGTGGCTTGGGACATCGGAAGTCCTCTTGTAGCCCTAGTTGCACTTGTTGTATGGGCCCCTATCTTGGTATTTTCTCTCAAAGTTATTCCAAAGTTTACCGGAGATGGCTCAAGAACACAATCCAAAAATCTGCAAGATGTTGCGAATGTGTGTCTGGTGCATGGAGTTACAGATCAAAATATAACGTTGCTATTGCTTGCTGCTTCTTTGTGAGGAAGAGCACTAGATTGGTATCACACTCTGCCAACTAGTACTATTTGTACTTGGGATGACCTTGGGGATCCTTTTTATGAAATATTCTCTAACAATGGAGATATATCTTCACTATATCACCAACTATCAATAATCAAGCGAGCCCCATCTGAAGCCATGACCGATTTCAATTCCTCATTCCATATAACCTAGCAGAGAATCCAAAATGCCATATGACCATTGGATGAGTTAGTATTTATGTTTTACTTAAGGTCCATCAACACTAATATCTCCATGATGATCTAGTCACTTGGCTGAACCACATTACCAGATGCATACAACATAGAAGTTAAGGTAGAGAACAACCTAATTGACACTAGGAAGTTTCCATTTTGGCCCGTTATTCTGATATTCTTAGAAATATCATCTTCTTCTTAGGAGATACCATCTACAAGCACACTCGTGCTACCCCCATCTATGTATACATATCTGTGTGTACCCCAAAATTCCACTTCTACATACAATGCCTCGAAGGACGAGATGAGCGACATAAGGGAGATGTTATAAAACTTGACAAACAAAGTAACCACTATCAAGCATAACTAGGTTGCTCCTCCAAGACCGTCCTACCAAAGCTATCAAAGTGGTAGACCCTCCTACAAATACAAATAGTATCAGGGAGTTGCACACATGACTCCGCTGACCCAGACAAATCACCAAATAGTGTCAATAGTGACTCCGTTGGGGAGTTCTCAAACTAGTAAAAGAAGAGAGCAGACCATAGGGTAGAAAAATATTCCTAAAGATTTCAATCCCTGGTGCTATCCCTATGGCGATACTCATATGCCTCAAAATTGTCCACATGGCAATTTGTAGCAAAAGGTTGTAGAGCAGCGCAACCAAGGCATGGTGACGAATTTGGGATATACATACACCTCTCCCTAAGTGGAGAATGTGGTTCTCACCACACAGATGTAGGGAATGTCCTTAGATCTAGAAAATGACATAGCTCTCGACCATGCTCTCCTCTCATGGATGGAAGGGGAGGAAGGAGTCTTCACATCCAAAGCATCTACATCAGCGACCCTGCAAGTACAATCTGACTACAATACTTGATCGAAGAGGAGATTCACAGGAAAACTAGTCACTTCGCAGCCTAGAAATGTCCTAGACCAACCCCTTGGCCCTTCCACAATCACTCCATAGCTGCAACTATGCAAGGAGATTGTCATCACCAAATCCAAGGAGTAGAAGCCTCCAAATTTGGCGCCCTTCAATGTGGTGGAATAATTGAAGAAATATTTTGCTAATGTAACCCTCTGGGATATCCTAGCCATTCCAAAGCAGAATTCATTGCTACAAAAGGCCCTGTAGAAAGATATGGCTAAAAAATCAATGGGACAAAATTTTGAAAATGCAATAGACTCATCACCTCTAGCCAAAGTTCTCATGAATACTATAGAGGAGGCTCCACTCGAAGCCAAGGAAGAAAAACCAAAGCCTAAATTTTTTTCTTGACTCTCATTGTGGGGGAGAAAATACTGCACAACTCCATGATTGACTCTAGTGTTAGCACTACCGTCATGCCCAAGTAGATAGATAAAGCTTTTAGGTTTAGCTATGAGCCCTTAAAGATAGCAGTTATGAAGCTAGATGGGAACAAGGTTGAAACTATAGGCCTCATTAAAGACCTCCCCTTAACTTTTTTTTCCTATCCTACCATCACAATGTTGCAAGATACCATGATCATTGATGTCCCTCCCATGTTCGGCCTCTGCTTGTCTTGAGAATTCATTTCAAAAATAGGCGGATACCTTTCTTTGTATTGGTCCCACCTAATTCTTAGAACTAAGCACAATTCTAATATGAAGATAATATTAGAACCTCTGCATGCAAAACATTTGGTTGATGAATCCATGATCAACTTCAAAGACACTGATACCTTTTTCATAAAAAAAATCCAATAGTAGCAAGTTGTTGGAATATGAGTAGACAACAGAAGATGGAACTGATCGAGAATAATTATTCTTGACCAAAAATGTGGGCACTAATCCTTTCGACAATTATGATGCTACCGGTTTGGGCACCTATGTCATATATGATGAAGATCAAGAGTTCCTGAGGGTATTAAAAGACTCTATGGGCAAACAAGCCTCAAATCTCTAGACATTACACTTCGACGGTGTAATATGCAAGTTCGGCGTAGGTGTCGGGATATGCCTAAAATCTCCATCCAATGAGAAGATCTTCAAGTTCTTCTTCTTCTAGTTTGCTTGCTGAAACAATGAAGCCAAATATGAGGGTCTCATGTAAGGACTAAGCCTCACAGAAAATATGGGTATCAAACAATTAATGGCGTTCAAAGATTTTGAACTTGTAATCAACCAAGTCAGAAACATCTCTACTACAAAAAATGTTTGTATGTGGTCTTATAGGAATATGGTATGGGACCTTTTGAAGGTTTTGAAGCTTTTAACATCCATGTTGTGCCAAGGGAGAAGAACTCATATGTGGATCACATGAACATGATAGGATCTCAATTTGATCCTATCTCCGACTTAATTGAGAATGTACACTCTGTGTGAGTGATCATCCAACCCTCTATTCCCAACAATGATCAAAGCTGACAAGTGTTCGAAAGCAATGAACAAATCATCTCATTTATTCAATAGTCAGGAGAGTTCGTCGATTAGTTTCAGCCAGAAATTGAAGAAGCATATGAAGGAAAAATCATCTAGTTGAAATCAAATAAGCTTCTGAAAGGGTTGGTCACCCTTGAAAATTTGTTTGACTGTGATGACGCAAGAAATTATAGAAGAAAATTTGTAGCTGACCAGGCAGACTATGCTGACCTTGAGGTCGGGAACGAAAGGAAACTAAAGGTCAGGAAATAGGATCATACACTTCTACAAAAAATATGAAGGGGTTGTGGCCTGGTCTTATGATGACCTCAGGGTATATGATCTTGTTATCATTAAGCACACCATCAAGCTAACAGAAGGTGCTAAACCTATCCAAAAAAAAAAGGCCCGTCAATCCAATGATTGATTCCTTAATGGTACAAGAGCTAGAAAAGTTGATTCAGTCTAGGATTGTCTTTCCCATCAAGAACAACACATGGGTATCCAGCCTCATTCCAGTCCAAAAGAAAAATGGATACATTCATCTTTGTGTTGACTTCCATGACCTAAATAGGGCATCGTTGAAAGATCATTACCCGCTACCTTCCATGGAATCAATCCTATAGATTGTGGTAGGTTCAAAAATGTTTTCTCTGTTAGATGGTTTCTCGGGCTACAATCAGGTTCAGGTTAAAGAAGAGGATCAACACAAGACCACGTTCACCACCAAGTGGGGAACATTTGCATATGCCAAAATGCCTTTCAGCCTATCAAATGCGGGGGCTACCTTCTAATGGGAAGTGGATATCACCTTCAATGAACTAATCAAAAAAATCATCCTCATCTACTTAGATGATCTAGCCGTATTTTCCAAATCTAAAGATGACAATTTTGATCATCTAGAGAAGGTTTTCAAAAAATTCCAAGAGTTTGGGGTATCCTTGAACCCAAAGAAATGTGTTTTCGGAGTACCATAAGGAAAATTGTTGGGGCACATAGTGTCCCAAGAAGGAATCACTATTGATCTTGAAAGGGTAATATCAATCAGAGAGCTTCCTCTTCTGGTAAAAAAGAAATGGGTACAATCTATTTTGGGAAAGGTTAACTTTGTAAGCAAGTTTATTTTTGATTTTGTAGGAATAATTAGACCAATCACCCTGATGCTAAAAAAAGACCAATTGTTCAAATGGACAAAAGAAGTCAGGGAATCCTTCGAGAAGGTGAAGGATGCTATTTCTTCATCTCCTATGTTGATGAATCCTGACTTGTCAAAGGACTTCATAATGTATGTTTTTAGCAGCAAGACAAGCATCACCACTATTCTGAGTTAGAAGGATGATGAAGGAAAGGGAAAACACCCTATAGCATTCCATTCCTGAACCTTGAAGGAGTATGAGCTGAACTATAACTTCATTGAAAGACAAGCTTTCACAATTGTAAAGGGACTCAACCAATTTTGACACCTTAGAGCTTACACTGAGGTAATTTTTTTTGTCACACATTCGAGTGTGCATGAGTACATCATGGAAAGAGAAATTACTAAAAAAAGGTCCAACTAGATCACTAAGATCCTAGAATATGATATTGAAGTTAGGCCTACGAAGACTGTCAAAGGAAGAGGGTTGTGTGAATATTTGGCACATGACGAAGAGATGGAAATTGAGGAAGAACAAGAAGATATAGTCCTAACAAACAATGTCAAACCTGAAGGTTGCTAGCTAATGGATCAGGTAAGGTTTATGCACATCGACAAGTATCCATCAAGACTTCTATCTCAAAGGATAAGATTTTACCAGCTACAAAATAGTGGGTACTCACTTATTGAATGGATCCTTTTTAAAATAAATTTCAACGTTGTCCTATTGTAATGTGTCACCATGGAGCAAGAAAAGAAAGTTCTCAAATCCTTCCATAGTAGATCAAAGGGCAGACACTTCTCTGCGAAGGCCACCACCATCAAAATTTTACACGTTGGGTAATTCTGGCCTATATTGCTCAATGACTCCTACAAAATGATAAAATCTTTTAAGGAATACCAATATTACGTAGGGAGAAGAAAGAATTATGCCATGCCTCTTAATCCAATTGTAGTAGACAAACCATTTGTGCAATGGGGCCTATATTTCATTAGGATGATCAACCCTACCTCCAACGCCGGTTACAAGTGGATCCTAACAACCACTGACTACTTCACAAGATGGATCAAACCCCTACCCCTAAAGAATGCGACAAAAGTAGAAATTGTAGATTTTCTCGAAGGGTTGGTAACAAGATTCAATGCATCTAAGACTATCGTCTCAGAAAACTCCAAAGCTTTCTTAGGATCCAAGGTATGTCAGTTCACATTAGAACATGACATATTTTTGAAAATATCCTCAAACTACTACTCATAAGGAAATGACATGGATGAGTCAACTAACAAGAATCTAGTTTGACTCATTAAAAGGACTGGTTCATATCATGAGAAGGAATGGCATAAGAATCTTCAAACAAAATTATGAGCCAACCACATAACTCCTAAACAAGCCCTGAATACTTTTCCTTACGAGCTAATATATGGGAAGGAGGCGCTATTACCAATATCTATAGAGATACCTATGTTACAACTACTCAAGTCTCTAGAAATTGAAGAGAACGAAGCTATGGAAGTTTAGTTGGCCAAATTGTCGGAGGTACAAGAAAAAAGGGAGAAATCCCCAATAGCCATGACTAACTGCTAGTAGGTGGTTAAAAGATGGTTCAACAAGAAATCTTAGACCAAGGCCTAAAATGTGGGGACCTTGTACTAAAATTCAATGAAAGAGTTGTAAAGCTTGGCCAACATGGAAAATTTGACAAACTATGGGAAGACCCTTTCAAAATAATTCAGTGCAAAAAAAATAATGCATTCAAATTAGAAAACATGGAACAAGAAGCATGGGAATTCCGATTAATGGGATTCACCTAAATTTGTTCAATTAAGCTGCAGATACTACATACATGTGTAAATATGTGATTAATGTAATTATTTTCCCTTTCATGTTTTTTTGGTTGGTTCTTTCCAACATTTTCCCAGTTACAGGAAGCAAAAAATTTCATGAGACCCATTATCACAGAGCAAAGAAAGGCTCTATTACAAAAATTAAGTCCATATATGAAGAATTCAATAAAATTTGCAGAGAGCACATGAATGGAGACAAAGGGTTGAAGATAAGAAAGTATATTTGTTATATATATTTTGATAGAAACATTGAAAAAATGGCTTTGTGGCCATGTACTCAAAATATGACTATATATATAGCTTCCTTACATATATGTACACGCAATCCCTCTTTCAGGTATATATATACAAAAGACAAAAAGGTGTGTTAATCTTAAAATCGTAGGAGCGTGAGAATTTTCTTCATCGGCATGAGAATTTTCTCCATTAGCAACATCATTTTCAACGACAACGAGACCTAGAGCACCAATACCAACACCTAGAACAACTGGTGGAGGAAACACAAGTTTCTTGAAGTCAGTGTACCGATCCACATCATAGAATAGCACTACATTATAGCAGCGCAACAGAAAGTGGCATGCACGGGTGGCTCTCTCACAGTGCTCAACAAGTGAATGGAGCTGAAACCTACTCAGAAATGAAACCCATGGTACCAACGCATTTTCTTTGATATTCCTCCTCAAGTCACTCGCTACCAAAAGGCCCAGGTCATACACTACATTGGATACTACTTCACTAAGGCCTTTGAGGTACCTCTTTGAAAAAATATGAAGCGTTAGGTGAAGTATCATGGCTTTCGGAGCTTGAATATCAAGCAACGAGGCCACAAAACTAGAGCATGTATCAGTGTTCACTTTATATTTATCTTCATACTCAATGCAATCTCTACCCAAAACCCATTTCATGGCTATAATAGCTAGTGAGTGTTTGTTTTTGGTCATACATTTCAGATGCCTATTGGAGATTTCTCCCAAAAAATCCATCTGAGACTTGTTGCACATGAGCCTAATTGGAGTGTTCATTGTGTCAGCCTCTTCTCAAAACACCTAAGTCTAGCGCTACGCATGTTTAAAGACTGCTTAGCTCCCTAAGAAATAATGTTATCTAAATTGCCCAATATTTTTTAGTGTAGTTCTGCTAATGTGATAAGGCCCTTTTATAGAAATATCTGAGGTATACTACATCCCATAAATTATGGTAATTGATTTTAGCTTGAAAATCCTACCCAAAAGTCTAGCTATGAATTATTGTGTGCAGGATTAAGGAGTGGTAATCAAATAATGCAAATTGGTGGTTGTGTTGTTATAATAAGTGAACTAATTATAAAGTAAACTAACACACCAATGAGACATTAGATTGAAAGAAACTGATTAAAAAGATAAAACAAACTCTATATAACAACAACTTCTTCAAATTCGTCCCATCGTCCTCTATCTCCAAGGATTTTATTAAAGTTATTGAATCTCAGTTGTGTAAGTAGAAGCTTGTTGAAATGACAACTTAGGAGAATGAGATTGATTGAAAATGAATGTGTATTGCTAATGATTTAAGCTATGAACTTGAAATGCTATGATATTGCTAAAATGATGATATGCTAATTCGAATGCAACTACAATAGCTGCGCATGAAATTTAGGATGAAATCTACTTATGGGAAGGCTATATTTATAGATTTTTCGGAGGCAAGAATCTAGTTGGCGGAGATCAATGGTTGAAATTCAAACCTGTCAAGATGAATGGTGAGAGATTAGGAAGTTGAGATAAAGGTGGAAGGTTGAGAGGAAAGTGGAAGAATGTTTTCAACCCACAAAACCATCCTCATTCAAAAATGGAGACAAACATGACATTTATCTTCTCATTTATGAAAATTGGTTGAAATTTGAGGATAATTGCTAATTAAATAAATAAATTTATTTAATTTCTTGTGATAATGAATTTAGAAGATTGCACAATTAAACAATTAATATTTAATTATGTGTAAGAAGTGAAAAAGATAAGTAATTAAATATTTTACAATATTTAATTAAGTGGGGTGAAAAAGATATTAAATATATAATATTTAATTTAAATGTGAAGTGAAGAGTGAATATTCCATTGTTTGAATTTAAATGTTCAAACTTAGAAATAAAAATGATAATCAAATAAATAAATTATAAAATTTATTTAATTTAATTAAGAGGAAAATAACAATAATTAAATAAACTTATTTATTTAATTAAGCTAGAAGAATTGGAAAAATGAACAATATAAATAAATAATTAAATTTATCTATATGTAGATGAATTTAAAATATTAATTAAATAATTCATATTTAATTAATTAACAGGTTTGAATAACCATGACCATATTTAGATGTGTACATTTTTCCCCTCTTTGAAGTGATGTGTTTTACTCATTGCTTCAAAGAATTTTGCCCCATAATTTGGAAATTACCGATGCTATATGCCCCCTCGAGAGATAAATCACATGATGATGAGGATGATTTGAAATAATTTAATTGATTTTCAGAGAAAAACTGGTGATTTAACTCTCGAAATAGTGATCTGTAAAGTAAAAATTTGAATAATTTCCCACTTTTACCCCCTTAAACAGTGGAAAAGGTGAAAAGTTATAATAATTTGAATAGTAACTTGCAGTAATTTTTAGAGCTCTAAGAGATAAAAATGAGATGCTGATCCCATATTAGTGCCACAGATTCGAGGTAGCCCACTGATATTAGAGACCAACTGCATATGGACCTCCAGTAAGTTGACTTGACCCTCTGTACAAATTTCTTTGATTAATTTTCACGCATTTTTTTAAGTTTTAAATTTTTTTCCGTTTCGGTTTAGCGCATATGAGCCATAGTTCGGTGCATCCATTAGATAGATTCATGCATCCAAAGTTGCACATAGGTGTAGAATAGTCACGCATAGATGAAATAGTGTATCTGACAGATTAAGTAGCGTATCTAGGAAAGCTTCCCGCGTAGAATGCTAGATTTCAACATAGGCTAGTTTAGCACATTGATGAGATAGAGTAGTGCATCTAAATGATAAAATCATGCATAGGTGCTTTAGCACATCCATAGTATGTTTTAGCGTATAGACTAGATAAAATTGTGCATAGATGGAGTTACGCATTGATTGACTATTTTAGTGCATTCATGGATTAAAGTCACGCATACATGTTTTAGCGCATAGATAGTCTATTTTAGTGCATCCATGAATGTTTTCCAGATTTCAATTTTTGAAGAAAAATTGATACGTACTTGATGATTTTTGATAGATTAGACAATTGATTATATGCTATTGAAGAACATCAAGAATAGATTAGCTTGATTTGATAAATTTGTCTTTGTGCTTGAGGAGCAAATAGTAAAGATAAAATTGCTTTCCTGCTTGAAAGATAAAATAGATGATAGATTTTCTTTCTTGATTGAAAGACAAATGATAGATGTTGAGTCAATTGACTATTAAATTCATTTCCATGCAATATGAAAAACAAATAGTAGAAATGATTGATAAATTTTCTTTCGTGATAGAAAAACAAATAGGATTTGATCTGATTGAGCTGATTGTCCATTTGATTTGATCGATGAACTTGCTTGATGTATGGATTTGATTAGATATTCCATCCTGATTGATTTGCATGATTTCTTATGATGTTATAAAGGAGGAATTTAACCTCCTCCAGATTAGAGAGAGATTTCCCCGTATGTGGGAGATGATTCCTCGATTGTCCCAAGCAGATTTAGAGGATATGTACCAATATAGGTTAAGTCCACTATTGAGGATCCCGGAGTATAGGATCAACATGGAATTGTTGAGTGTGCTAGCTAAGAGGTGGTATAGTGAGCATAACACCATTCATCTACCCATAGGAGAAATTACCCTAACTCTAGAGGATGTATACAGGATTCTGGGTATTCCTATAGTTGGTGAGCTTGTGATCTATGATCAAAAGGAGATTGGAGGGATCAATGCGCTGAGACAAGTCTTCTAGGATCCTCATGCCAGTGGGTATGAGATTTCCTCGAAGGACATGGTGGAGAGATATGCCCCACTGTCTTTGGTGTTAGTAGGATTCATCGGTGGTTTCCTTTGTCTTGATCGCAGGTCAAAGGGACTATCATTTGGTTGGGGTAGGATTCTAGAGGATATGCTTCTCCATCAGACTCAATATGCATGGGGATCATGCATGCTTGCCCATCTATATCATGATCTTCATCAAGTAATGTATTTAGATGGGAAGAGTCTCTCCTATGGAGTTACTCTATTATAGATTTTTGAATGGGAGCATTTTTCCATCACTCACCCCATTGTTCAGAGAGATCTCCCACTTGGTTTCCCATATGTTTATGCTTACACAGGTCCCCTTGTCCAGCCAATGTTGGGAAAGTTAGAGTACTGACAATGCATGCTAGATGATTTGGATACAGTCATCTAGAGACTGTATTTAGATTGTGATCCCTGGGAGGTGGATGATATAGAGTTGCCTTACTGCACAAGATCCATATACTTGATTGGATGTACCCTATTTATCATTGAGCGGTTCCTAGGGATGAGGGTCCTAAGACAATATGGATTAGTACAGATGATGTCATAGGGTTTGGCACATTATGCCAGGCACCGAGAGGATGTTTTAGAGTGGGGTCCATTTGTGATGATCGAGGCTACTAGATCAGAGTTCCTAGATCTACACCCATATTATTGGGCTATACATCAAGAGGTTACAGATGTAGGGATGATAGATGAGTACACAACATACTTCTACACACATCCCTTTCTGATATTTACTACTCTAGAGAAGCCTGCTTCATTATTGAGAGGACCAGTGATATAGTGGGCATGACAGTAGCCACAGGCACAAGTAGTGGTAGGGCAACCATAGGGTTAGGCATAGGTACCAGCAGAGGTAGGGGCATAGGCTAGGTAGGCCGAGGATATAGGTGGAGTAGCCATGGATGTGGATGAGGAGGATGAGGAGGATGAGGAGATGGAGGAGGACTCAGATGGCTCAAAGGACAATGGTGATGATGGGAGTGGAGGCTAGAGGTTTTTCTTTGATATACTCTTTAGTACAAGGCCACAGACATCAAGAGTAGTGGATCAGCTAAGTACATTAGCTCCACTAATTACTATTAGGGCTCCTACATAGGGACAAATGGATGCCTTGCACGTAGAGGTTTAGACTCTTCGGAGTTAGTTGGCACAGGCATAGGTGATGATCAACCAGCTACATGCATAGGTTACACAACCACCACCTCCTAATCCACAGATAGCTTAGCTTATGACAGAGTGAGATAGCTTCTGGGAGAGATGCATATAGGCTGAGGGGGTATTTGAGAGACTCCTTAAATCAGTCAAGAGCACTTCTATTAGAGAGGTTGTAGCAGAGGGATTGGAGACTGCTCGGGAGGCTGAGTATTATAGGATGAGATACTTTGGGGCAGTGCCACTTTAGAGGAGGATTTCCTTCACATAGTCAGCTACTCGATCTCAGACCCATTCATGCAGTCACACTAGGAGTGCTACTAGGAGTGTGGGTTAGCCAGTCAAATGAGAGCTCAGAGCTTCTAGGAGTGGAGATCCAGTGAGATCTACTGCCTCAGGGGACAATAGAAGCCATGTGCCATGACCAAATGCCCCTTAGTGATGAGTTTCTTTGACACATTTATTCATTGTATTTGATATATCTTGTTGAAACATTTGATATCCTTTTACCTCTGGACATTTGTTTTCATGAGATTTATGATATGCAGTGGTGATTCGATTATACATGTGTTTATGGATGGTCTATGCATTTTATTTCTATATGCTATGTTGTGTATGATTTTCTTGATGTATGATGATGCAAATGTAAATGATATGATGCAGGATATGTTGCGATGAAATGATTTCTAACATGATGATATATGATCCAATCTAAATTATTTTCCTTCATGCATGTAATGATATCAAGATGTAATGATGTTATGATAAATTATTTTAATGATGTGAAAAATTATATGATGTAAACTAAATGAATGAGACTTAATAATGATGAAAAAGTGATATAAATAGATATGAAGTGAAATGATGATCTAAATGAAAAGTTATGATGAAATGAGAAGAATGTATAAATGAGATGATTATGAAGATGTAATATGTAATGAATGATATGCACATGAAATGATGTATTATGATGACAATAATTATAATGATATGAATTGGTGAAATAATGATAACCTAAATGATGATAGGAAATGAATGAAATGGATTCAACCTTATTATAAATGAATATGTATGTAAAATGATGTGAAATGAATGCAAATGTTATGAAATGATATACTAATGAGATGAATGATTAAAATAATGACCATGCATATGATATGTAAAGATGGATAATGATCATGATGAACTAAATGAGATTGAAAAAATGAGAATGATAATGAAATGATGATGCAATAATAATGATAACCTAAATGAGTGATGGTGAAATGATATGTAATGAACGATAATGGAATAAGATGTAATGAATGTCCAAGTGTACTCAATCATTGTCTGAAAAGATATACAAGAATTTTTCCAACCCTCAAAAATCTACTTAAACAACCCCCAAAATGCAAATCTAAATGAATTATGCAGTCCTAGAATGTAGTAATGAACCATTCTCCTATTTGTCATTTTCATGTTGCGCTTGATTTTCATCATTGAGCCTTTTGATACGTTGAAAGTTAGTACAAGCATCAAAGGGTATATTAGCACCAATGATGACATGAGTACTTCTTTCATGATGTGTTTTATAGCAAGTTAATACAAGCATCGATATATAATTAAACCAAGATGACCTGAGTATTGCTTGCATAAACAAGAAAAAGTTAACCCTTTTCCTATGCAAATTTTGAAATGTCATCAATGATCCATTATAGAGCATGTCCCACGACAAATTTGCACAATACTAATGATTAGCTTACATACAACAAACCAAGAAAAATCATACTTCTTCCTTGGGATTCTAGTTTAGTACATCATTGAATCACTCCAAAGATATGATGTCACCAAATATCAAAACAACAATGCAACTTATGCTTTAAAATTTGTCATTCATTTTATTTAGATTAAGATCATCCAATTTTTTTTTGTCAGTTTTCTGTCAAACAGTCGTGTAGACTCAGTATAATTGGACAAGTTTGTTGTTTCCTGATATTCTGATTCTTTACACATGTTTCCAATTGCCCGCTAGAAAGCTCCAAGAAGCGAACTACCCCCTTAGTGACCTTGTACTCTGACTCTTCTTAGACACAACTATTGCTAAGGATAACCCTAATCATCAAGCCATGATGAGATCCTTGTCATTTCATTGAGATTCTATGATGTATGATGAGAATGTGATAGCTAGGCATGTATGTGATGTTGATGAAAGACGGATATGAAGAATGTATCCTAATAGATGAGAGAGCCAAACAAAATCACAAACAATGCATGTTTTCTAGGTTTTCATCATTTTTCTTATTGCACTTTTTCCTGGTTTTATGATTTTTTTTGTTGTTGTTACCGAGATGCCTATTTGCCAGGTTTTCATCAAGGCAACGATTTATTGTTCTTTTGATTTTTTTTTGTATATTTGCTCTTTTTGATTTTTTTGTATTTTTTCAAGACTTTTTATATTGTTTTTGATATTTTTTAGGCATAAAACTTCTTCAGATGAATGCTATTGGTCGGATCTTCAAATAGGTCCCCCTTTGATGTTGACAACTAATATTCCCTTGATCCATATGTTGCAATGATAATGAATGGGCCCAACCAATTAGGTTCAAACTTTCCTTTCTTTTCCCAATCATGTTGATTATGAGGGTTTTCTTTGAGAACCAAGTCACCCAAATGAAAAGTTTGTGTTTTGAATCTGTGATTGTAGCTGTGGGACATAATTTGTTGATATCCCTTTAAATGATTAACTACAATTCGATGTCATTCATCAAGCAGTTCCAACTCTTGCAACCTTGATACTATGTAGTCTTCATCATTGATCAACCCCTTTAGTGATACTCAAAGTGAAGGAATCTCAACTTCTAGTGGTAGAATAGCTTTGGCTCCATAGACCAAAGCATAGGGAGTAGCACCTATTGGTGTGTAGATACCTATTCTATATGCCCACAATGTTGGATGTAATTGGACATGCCAATCACAACCTGCTTCATTCACTGTTTTCTTGAAAATCTTGAAAATTATTTTGTTTGAAGCTTTAGCTTGAATATTCCCTTGTGGATAGTAAGGTGTAGAGAACCTATGTTGGATGCAAAATATTTCACATAGTTCATCAACATCCTAATTTTTAAAGGGTCTTCCATTGTCTATGATAATGGAGTTGGGAATACCATATCGACAGATGATATAGTTTAAAATAAATGAAGAAATTTGTTTACCTGTAATAGTTGTTAGGGGAACAACTTCAATCCACTTAGTGAAATACTCAGTGGTTGTAATGATGAATTTGTGTCCATTTGAAGATGATGGGTGTATCTTGCCAACCTGATCCAATCCCCACTGAGCAAAAGGCCATGTTGTGGTGAAGGGTTGTAATTCTTGAGTAGGAGCATAAATGAGATTCCCATGAATCTGACATTTTGCACATTTCTTCACAAAAATGAATGATTCCTTCTCCATGGTTGGCTAGTAGTAACCCAATCTAACAAGTTTCTTTGCTAAGGTTAGTCCACTTGAGTGTGTTCCACAAATTCCATCATGTACCTCTTGTAATGCCTTTTTCGATTCATCATGTTTGAGACATCTAAGGAGGGTACCATCCAAACCAAGCCAGTATAAGACATCAAAAATTAAGGTATAATGAGAGGATTGATGAATGAAATTTCTTTTCTGATTTCTAGACAAATCTAAAGGTAAAATAGTATCCTTTAGGTAAGTTTAAATTTGGCCATATAAGGGAGAATCATAACTAGTTACATGGCAAATGATTTGAGTTTCTGGATTTTCATAAGCGGGAGAAAACAATTGTTCCACCAAGAAATCATACCTTGTTTGGTTCTCTGACAACTGAAGTAGAGATGCGATTGTAGCCATAGCATCTGTTGCTTTATTATCAATACATGGAATTTGTATGAACTTGATATAAACAAATTATTTCTTGAAATCGTCCACCATCCTTTTGTAAGATATCAACTTGTCATCTTTAGTGTGACATTCATCATTGATTTGATTTATAGCAAGTTGTGAATCACCAAAAACTTGAAATTTTGTGGTTTTCCAATCTACTGCAATTCTCATGCCAATTACTAATGCCTCATATTCAACTATTTTATTTGTGCAAGGGAACATTAGCCGATAAGATTTTTCAATTGTATTTTCTTGAGGTGTAATAAAAAGAATCCCTAATTTTGAACCATGTTGAGTGTAGGAACCATCAAAGTAGATCACCCATGACTGCTTAATAGCTGTTGTGAATACATAAGCATTAGGAAAATCAATGTGTATTGGGTGTTCTACTGGCATTGGTGCTTCTACTAATTGATCTGTAATTACCTGTCCCTTTATAGCTTTCCAATCCACATAATGAATATCAAATTCACTCAGAATCATGACCCATTTAACCAACCTGCCAGTTAAAGTTGCCTTAGAAGATATTTGAGTGGATCAAACTTAACCACAAGCTTTATTATATGTGCTAGCATATAATTTCATAACTTTTGAGAAGTGAAAACTACTACTAAGAAATCTTTTTCAATGAATGTGTAATTTAGTTCATGACTTGTCAAAGTTCAAATAATGTGATACATTGGTTTCTCCTTTCCTGAGTTGTCTTCATGTGCCAATAATGCTCCTAGGGACACTTCTATGGTAGAAATATACAATATGAGTGGTGCACCTTGCACTAGTGGAATCAATACTAGTGGATTCATGATATACTACTTTATTTGATCAAATGTTGCTTCAAATTTGTCTTCCCATTTAAATGGAACATTCTTGTGTAAGAGATGGGTAAATGGTAATTTTTTATCTACTAGTTGGGCAATGAATCTTCTGATGGATTGTAACCATCCTTGCAAAGACCATAGTTGACTAATGTTCCTTGGTGGTGGCATATTAAGAATTGTTTGTACTTTAGCTAGATCCACCTCAATTCCCTTTTCTAATACAATATAACCCAACTTTCCATATTTCACTCCAAAGACATATTTCTTTGGATTAAGTCTCACTTTGAATTGTTCCATTCTTTTGAAATTTTTAGATAAGATAGAAATATGTCCTTCCCTGGTGTTAGATTTAGTGAGGAGATCATCAACATAATCCTCCATGAATGTATGCATCATATCATGAAAAATCATTTTCATTGCACGTTGGTATGTAGCTCTTGCATTTTTCAACCCAAATGGCATTGTGTTCAAGCAATAAGTACCCCAAGGGCATGTGAATGTTGTTTTATCCCGATCCTCTAGTGCAATCTTTATCTGGTTGTATCCCAAAAATCCATCCATTAATGAACGCATCGCATGTCCAGCAGTCAAAATCAACAATCATATCTATGTTTGTTAGAGGGAAATCGTACTTAGGACATTCCTTATTCAAATCCCTAAAATCTATACAAATGCTAATTCTTCCATCTGGCTTTGGAATAGGTACAATATTGGAGATCCATTCTGCATAGTTGATAGACCAAATGAATCCAACATCCAAAATCTTCTTTAACTCTTCTTTAACCAATAATGCAACATGTGGATGCATTTTTCTGAGTTTCTGCTTCACAGGTTTTCCCCCCGGCATAATAGATAGATGATGCATGATGAGATCTGGATCTAATCTAGGCATATCCACATAGGACCATGCAAAACTGATTTGATTGTCTTTGATAAATTTTGAAAATCCTAGTATTTCCTCTTCTATTAGAGATGCAGCAAGTTGCAAGACTTTGGATTGTTTCGTAGTACCTATATTGAGTGCCTCTGTTGGTTCTATTAGAATAGAATACCTTTCCTGGTAATGTTCCAGGAGAGTGTCAATTTTCCCATCCTCTAGTTCCTTTGAAAAGTTTTCACTATTGGATATGCTTTTTATTTTTCTCTTTTCTTGATCTAATATTACCTTTGTTAGGTTTTCACCATTAGATCTTTCTTTTATGTTATTTATTTCATAGCTAAGGAACTTGTCACTTTCCTATCGAAAATTATGATCTTGTGATTCCCTGGTGGAACTTGTTTCTGGTTGGGATGAACAAAGGAAGTTTATGATGGTTTCGTCATTGGGAAAAGTTGGAATATCAATGGGTGCGATTTGTTCCCAATCGATGAGTTCAGGATGGACCAAAGGAAATGGATCATTAGGATGAGTAAGGTCACTAGCCATTAGGGTCATGATGCTATTATTAATATCATTATGGGATAGGTCTAGGATTGTATCCTCCTGTAGATGATCTGTCTCACTTTGAATCGAATCGGTTTCACTTGAGTCATGATCATTTTGTAGGACATAATCAAGCGAAGGCCCTGAGCTTTTCCCTTGTAATAATGCGGGTGTTAATTTGTGTATGACATCCACCCTTTTCTCTGTCAAGAATGTATCATCAGAGACATCATCCCATTCATATTCATTGGAGTCAGTGTCAGAATTTTTCAGCTAACTCCTCTTTAGACATTCTTTGTACTACTTATTCCTTTGTATCTTCACCATATCCTAACCTAGTCTTATCATTTGGGTGCATTGTTTTCAGTTGGATAGGCTCAACAATACCCTCTTTTCTCTTTCTGATAGGGCCATTTCCTTCATAACCTATTTTTTGCATGATCGCATAAGCTTTTCCATATTGTTATGTGGGTAAATTAACATGTTGTATGGATTCTTCTTCATCTTTATAGAGCCAATGAAGGATAGCCCTATCTTCCATTTTATTTTCTTTGATAAATAATCCATTAAACTTGGTGATGGGAACTAAAGCTGAGGCTAAAGCTCCTATAGCCAGCTGTATGGATGTTGATGGTTGACCATGGGATCTTGGAGATATGGGTAGATTAGAGAGAGATAAAGAATATTCTCCCACCCCATTATCTTTCAATTTTAGCTTGGAACCAAAATTACTTATCATTTATCATGCTTGCTCATTGTATTTGGAGGTAGAGATAGCCAAAGCCTCTCTATTATGTGGGATGAGTGTGTCCTGAGTTGCTCTTAGGTTAGAGAAAGTTTGACTACTAATGTGATCAGTAGGTATTGTTACTTCCTTTCCATCATATGGAAACTTCAAGCATTGATGATAAGTAGATGGAATAGCTTGCATGTCATGGATCCATGGACGACCCAATAGTATGTTATAGGATAGATCCCGATCTAGAACTTGACAAAAGGTATTCTTCACAACAGGTCCTACTCTGATTGGTAGCATTGTTGTGCAGTTTTTACACACACGCCCCACTAAAAATGGGGACCCTCTTTTTTTGCTTTTTGGTGTCTTGGCCTTTCTTTTTTGTGGGTTTTTTCTTGCTTTAGGCTTGTGTTTTGATGTTCATTTTGCTTGTAGTAGGGTCCCTTTGTGATTACCAGCATTTTCACATTTATCACTGAGTTGTTTTGTTGCATTGTCAAGACATGACATTAGAGACCTTGGGGTTATCTCTTTTCCATAGAGATTTACCTTTCAAGAGAGATAGGATATCGTATCGTGTCTAAGTTGTTTCTATGCAAAAAAAAATCATCAACAAATTGGCGCTAGAAGGATGGCCTTGAATAAGCAAACTGGAGCGTTTCCTAAACACCATCTCTCCTTAGAGGCTTAGAAGAAGAACTAGATCTACTCAAGGAGGAGAAGAATTTCAAGAGTTACAAGACCCTACTAGGTCAAGAAGGACTAGGGAAGGGGAAGAATCATCATCCGCTCACCCACTTCCATCATCTCCATCATCTTCATCTTCATCTGACTCTGAGGGAATTCATATTCCACAACCACAACCAATCATAAATCAACCATTACCACCCCCACCTCCACCAATGGCTTTTCTTGCTAATAATCCATCCCCATTGATCTTTAATAGTTACAATGTCATGCCCAAGAACCCTGTGAATTTTCGCTCTAAGTTTCATACTCATGACCCCAACAAAATAGTAGAAGAGCATATTAGGATTTTCTAGACCTGCCTGAGGGATAGAGGAATTAACCATGAGGATGTTGCATGTAGGATTTTCCCTTATTCCCTAGGGGAAGAGGCCTTATATTGGTACAATCACTTACCTGATGCTCCCATCCATAATTGGACTGAGTTAGAAATTGCATTTATGAAAAAGCTTAAGATTCCCATTAGTACCAATGAGCTGTACTTACAGTTTACTGGAGTGAAAAGAGAGATTAATGAGCCCATAGGATCATTCAATGATAGGTTCCATCAAGAATATACTAGACTCCAGGCACCTTATGTTGGAAATGAAAATACTACTTTAGAGGTATACCTTGAAGCCCTAGATAGTTGTACAACCACCTTCCTTAAACAAAGGACTAATCCTCTGAATACTTTTCTCACTACATATGCAAAGGTAGTAAAGGTCAGTATAGACTTGAGGCAACACTTATCAGGACCTTTTCCATCCTTAGGACCTGCTACTCATCTTGGAAAAATTCAAGCCCTTAACTAGGCTTTGACCAGTCATGCTCCAATAATAAATCTTGTACCTTCATTTCCTTTGGTTCCTCATCCAAGTCCACCTTTAAATCAAGCTCAACCTATGGCCTCTTATCCTCAACAAGGAGCTAATTAACCCCTTCATCAGCAACAAGTTGGTTTCCCTACATATTTGCAGAATTCAGAAGTCCTGAATCAGGCCGTTGGTTCTAGAAGCATACTTGGATATCCTTATGGTGGTGTTAATCCAGAACCACCTAAAAGTCTAGATAAGGAGAGGTTGGATGAATTATCTGAGCAAGTGAAAAGGTTGAATACAGAGGTAACTTATTTGAGAAATCAGAAGAGCCAGCTTTAGGTTGCTCAGAAGAATATACAATCTAACTATGGTAGGGAAAATAGGAACTTTGAAAGAGGTCAATACTTTGACAAAAATCAAAATTATGATAGAGGGCAAGGTTCTGGTCAGAATTTTGATAGAAGACAGGGTTCTAGTCAGAATTTTGATAGAAATCAATAGGATGGACAAGGATTTGATAAAGGGCAACCTCCTAGGTAGAATAGGTCATGGAATACTAGACCTAATAATGGAGGGATTCCTACTCCCTTGGATCAAACCACTACTTAGGAGAAGCCTCTGAATGGTGTATACTTAGTAGAAGCAACTTTGTCTAGTTGGTGCAGGCTCCATAAGATAAGTCAACACTCTGAGCTAGATTGTACTGAATTTTAGACTGTAGTGTCTATCTTTCAGTATGAAGTGGAAAATAATTCCACTGGACAAGAAATTCTACCCTCAAATCCGTACGATTCTCCAGTGCTAGTACTCAATCATGCCCCATTCCCCAAAGGTGAAGAAAATGAACCAAAAGAAGTATCTATTACAGGAGATGAGGCAGAGTAGGTACTAAATGAAGACGATATTTCCCAGTTATTTAATTAGGAAAAGGATAATTATAATGGCCCCTTGGATGAGGATGAATTTAGTGTTGAAGAAGTTCAAATGTTTCAGCAACAGCTAAGAAATATGATTTGACAAATAGACCTAACAAGGGTCCACATGCTGGAGGTCCTTTCACTACTTCTATCCCTCCTAACAATTTCAATACTCCACCAGATCCACAAGCTAGTAATAATCCACCTTATCCTCATGTACCAACCCAATACTTGTTGAAGGGAAACAATCCTAAAGTATCCAAAGATAATCAAGCCAGTGGCTACAAGGAAGCCCATGCTAACGTGACTGAGGAATTCAAGAAATTAAAGGTAAATCTTTCTGCCTTTGAGTTATTAAGGGTTCCTGCTATTAGGAATACAGTTTTGGGATCTTTTAGTGTAAATATAACATCGCAAGGGGTAGTTGCCATTGAGACTACTAATAGGTTTTCTAATTCTCAAGCACCTAGAAGTCAGGTCGCACCTATAGACAAAAGGGGAGATAAGGATAAGGGTCAAGTTGCACAATTTGATACTCATCTAAATGTGTTTCAAGGCAAGATGGAAACCCCTCCTTTCCTAATATTTGTTCGTATCTTCAGAAAGAATTTGCACAATTTTCTTCTAGACTCAGGAGCCTCTACAAATGTTATGTTGTTTTCTGTTTGCAAAGCATTAGGTATTACCCCTATAGCCTCTCAAAATAAAGTTACTCAATTGGACAAAATATAAGTAAGTGTAGTTGGAGAATTGAACATGATCCCTACACAGCTTGCATCAGACCCTAGGGTGTAGCAAGTGATCAATATCTAGGTTGCTAACATTCTTTATACTTATGGTTTGATCCTAGGTAGATATTTCACTAAGGAATTAAATGGATATACATTTACAAACCATTCGCATATGTGGTTAGCATGGAAAGGAGTCCAAAATCAGATCAGAATTGAAAGAGAACCCCGAATGAAGTATGTAATCACTGAATATCAGAATGTTTTGAATGAGGTGTTTGTGACTGAGGTTAGTTTGAGAAACTATGTATTGGCTGCATCAATTACAATAGATGAAGAGGTTTTCATGTTACAGGGTTATTTAAATGAACACATTCCAGAGAGCGGAATTCTTGGGACATTGATTCAACAAGAGGATGAAACAAGTGATCAAGAGGACAAGCAACTTAGTTTGTTGGATAATATTTAAGATTTTATCTAGAAGTGTATGGAAGATCAGATACAACTGAAAGGAAGCATGACATTCAAAGAACTACTACTTCCAAATTGGTGCAGAGTCCATGATGCCCCTCATTCCAAGCTAGAATGTGACTTATGTCAGACTGCTATTTGACAGATATAGAAATGAGTTAATCTAGTTCCAACTGTCGGACCTAATATGTAGGAACAATTAAGCAACAATAGGGGTAAGAGCCCAACACTTCCTGAAAATCCCCCCATTTTCAATAAAGAGAACCTAATGGTTGTTGGACATTAATATTTGATGGATCTAAATCTAAGCAAGGTGCTGGAGCAGGGTTCGAGTTGATTAGTCCTAAAGGTAAGAATTATTTTGCTGCTCATAGACTCCGGTTCCAATACACTAATAATGTTGTTGAATATGAAGTTTGATCCATGGCTTGTTAATGGAATCAACGAAGAAAGTTAATATATTACAAGTGTTCGGAGATCCAGAGTTAGTAATCAAACAAGTAAGAAAACAATATTCATGCCATGATAGAAGAATGACCAATTACAAGCATAGAATGTGGGATCGCATTAAGGGGTTCCATGCTTTTAATATCCAGTTGATCCCTCAAAACAAAAATCAAGTTGTTGATTCTCTAGCACAAGATGCTAGCACCTTGTAGCCTTTGTCACTTTTAGGATTGAAGAAATTTACAGTTAAGCTCACTCCAGTGCCTTCAGTGTCTGACAATGTTACTAATTTCCAGGTGTTTGAAGATGATAAGCATATTCTGGACTTTATTACAAGCTATGATGTGTTTTCTTCCCAAGTTATTGATGAGATAGAGCCTCAAGAAGCAGAAATTGACTTTGGAGGAATCATCAATCTGAAGACTAATACCATTCCAAGAGGTATGGTGTAGCTTGAACTAATTTTTTATTTAGATAAGATAAGAGATAAAGAACAATAGACTAAAATGGAGTCTCTCAGCAGCCAGTGTGAAACATATAATATGGGACACCAGATGACTTGAAGAATGTTTTTATTGGCAAGGTATATACTCCAAAAGAAAGAAAAGAAATTATTGATACCTTACATACATATCATGATGTAATAGATTGGAGTTATGAAGATTTGAAAACATATGATACTTCAATCATTACACATACCATCCCTTTGAAGTCAGATGTCAAACCATTTAGGTAGAGACAAAGGATAATCAATGATTTGTTAGAACCCATTATTCAAAAGGAGGTGTAGAAATGCTTTCAGCAAGCATTATATTTCCAGTAAGACATTCTACTTGGGTGGCAAATTTGGTTCTAGTAAGGAAAAAGAATGGAGAAATCAGACTATGTCTGGATTTTAGGAATCTGAATAAAGCATCAGAAAAGGATAATTATCTAGTTCCCTCACTGGATAAGGTGCTTCAGATCGTGAATGGATCCCAAATGATGTCCTTTTTGGATGGGTATTATGGATACAACCAAGTTATGGTATAGTATGAGGATAGGCACAAGACTTCCTTTACCATGAAATGGGGAACTTTTTATATTCTTACCATAACTGATTATTTTACTAAATGGACAGAGGCTTTGGCTTGTAAACAATATACTCCGAATGTGGTAATCAATTTTCTTGAATTAGGAATTATCAATCATTTTGGTTGTCCACTATCTCTGGTCTATGATAATGGTCCTGCATTTGCATCACTAAAATTTTCTAACTAGGCATTTGATCATGGGATTGTTATTAAATTTTCATCCAATTATTACCCTCAAGGTAATGGTCTAGCTGAGTCCTCCAATAAAAACCTACTGACGGTTATTCGTAAGTTGTTAGAGCAAAATTCTAAGGATTGGCACACCTAGCTCCGATTTTCTTTGTGGGTTGACCATACTAGATAGAAGGCATCCATAGGAACCTCTACTTATCACTTGGTGTATGGTTTGGAACCTATGTTTCCTATCCAATTGAAAATCCCTACCCTACAGTTTATCAATGAGTACTATAATGAAGAAGATAAGTGTGAAGCCCGTTTGGCTGAATTGTTGCACTTGGAAGAGAAAAGAGATGAAGCCCTAGAAAAATTTGCTAAACATCAGGGTGTGGTAAGAAGATGGTTTGATAGGAGAGCTAAGGTGAAGGCCTTTATAATTTATGACTTAGTTCTCTATTGGGATAAAGCCCATGACCGTAAGGGAGAGCATGGTAAATTTGATAAACTCTGGCTTGGTCCTTACTAGATTTTAGAAATTCTGAGAGATAATACTTTTTGTTTGAAAACCCTCACTAGTGAGGATACCTTGCTTCCTGTCAATAGGCAATATCTGAAGCATTATTTTCAACCTTGAATCGTTATGTAGTTCATCCTGTACATAGTTAGATTAGGTTTGTTTTCGACTTTGCTTTGCTGGTTTTTCTTTGGTAGTTTAGGTTTGCTTTGGTTTGTTTCATTTTTCATGTTTTATTTTTTCTTTTGGGTTCCTTTTTTTCTTGGGGTTGTTGCATCTATATAATGGGCCATTTTGCTTTGTATTTTTTTGAGAATTTCTTTTATAAACTTTAATCAGTTTTTCAAAGTCAAGTGGTGGAATTATTTTATATGATGTCCCTTGTACTAGGAATTGGAGTCACTTGTTTTCGATACATTTTGGAATATATTTGGGTCTCACATTTTCACACTAAAATTAAAGATTCTAAAGTTGCATAGGGTTCTTGGGTAATATGGCCTGGTGAAAAATATTATAGTCTACTTCAGTGCCACTGTGTTCCTCATCCCTGAGTGTGAGTTTCATTACTTACAAAGGTGAAGAAGAAATGTTCTATAATAAAAAGAAAAAGAGAAATGGAAAATTTTGAAAATTTGAATAAGCTTCACCTTATCAGGAGTGTCGTAGTATCTCTACTGGGGCTATAGATTCCTGACTAGCAGTAGAGTTATGCTTGGGAGGGTCACAATGATAACCTCACTGGGGCTATGGATGCCTGACTAGCAGCAAGACTCTATCCAGGTTGCTTTTGAAGTTTGAACTCTTATGTAACTTGGTCAGATTTGCCTTGGTTCCCATTGCACTTACAAGATACGAAATCAATGCATAGTGCACACACTTGGACCCTGGTATAGGAAAAGTTCTTCCTTCTTGTGGTTTCTGAAATTTTTTTCATAGGAGTCTTGATGAGAGGATTGAAACCAGAGATTATGGGTTCTTGATTTTAGTTTATTCTTGAAATGTTCTCTAGCATTTCCCCAGCAGAGTCACCATTTTTTGTGTAGTTTTTGCACACACACCCCATTGAAAGTGAGGACCCTCTTTTTTCGCTTTTTGGTGTCTTGGCCCTTCTTTCTTGGGGTTTTTTTCTTGCTTTGGGCTCGTGCTTTGATGTTCATTTTTCTTGTAGTAAGGTCCCTTTGTGATTACCAACATTTTCACATTTATCACTGAGTTGTTTTGTTGCATTGTCAAGACCTGACATTAGAGACCTTGGGGTTATCTCTTTTCCATAGAGATTTACCTTTCAAGAGACATAGGATATCATATTCTGTTTGAGTTGTTGTTGTGCAAAAAAAATCATCAACAAGCATGACGAGGCCTTTAGAAGCTCTTTCCTCATCATCGTATGCCTTGATTGTAATCTTCCTTTGTGGATCTATGGATTCTTAAGAATATCCTAAAGCAAGCACCAATTTCAAATTACAAATGTTTAATCCACCTCCCCCATCTATTAGGACATGTTTAATTCAGGCTTTGTGAACCATAACCTCTAAGTAGAGTGATGAATTATGCGGATGGGTCATGGATGAGTCATCCTTCTCTGTAAAGGATAAGCATGTGGATGAGGACAAGTGTCCCACCATGGCTTGAAATTTATTGAAATCCATATCAAGGAGACAGTTTTATCAACAAGTGCCTTTTCTAGAATGTCCTTATGCACGGGTGATAACTTTAAGAGCTCCAAGATAGAAATTTGGGCTAATGTTTTTTGTAATTGATCAACCAAATTGTATTGACTAGGAGGGGAAACTAATGCTTTAGATGAGCTTCCTTTTACAATGATTTTGGCTTCTCCCCTTGTTGTAGCATTGACCTCTCGATATTCTTGCTTACCTTTGATTCAAATAGCATTGATTTGTTGATCCTCAGTATAAATATGATTGATAATGGTGTCGTGGACATAATTAACATTCTTGCCTTTGTCACCCAAAGATTCCCCTTTTTGATAATTGGGAAGATGATCCTTAAATTCCTGATGGTTATCATTGGCATTATGTCCTTCGATCGTGATGGTACAGTTATCAATCAAATCCTAAACAATATTCTTTAACCCTTGTCATTTATTTGTCTTATGACCTTTACACCTATGATAATCACAAAAGTGCGAGTCATTCCACGATGATGATTTAACTTGAGGCTCATAATCTCTTTGTGGTGGAAATGTAATAGCATTCTGATTCAATAGTTCTTTGAGAATGGATTCCAAAGATTGGCCCAAGGGAGTAAAACTCCATCAATTTGAAAAATATGAAGATCTAGGTGCATTTGAATTTTGATTATTGCCAAAATTATTTCCATGATTATTAGTCACATTCCCTTGATTGGAAACATTACCTTGGGT
The DNA here is from genome assembly GCA_007115665.2 of Sequoiadendron giganteum. Classification (NCBI taxonomy): domain Eukaryota; kingdom Viridiplantae; phylum Streptophyta; class Pinopsida; order Cupressales; family Cupressaceae; genus Sequoiadendron; species Sequoiadendron giganteum. The sequence continues at coordinate 259,785,884 of CM021104.1, read as the reverse complement.
ACTAGAATTTCCAACATTGTTTCTATGTTGGACACCTGATACATTAAGGACGATAGGATTCACATTCATGTTGTTAGCATCTACTACCTCATCATTCACAACATTTTTATTTTGAGTCAAAAATCATTACTTGTCATTGTTGTTACTATGGTTGTTATTGTTGTACAAATTTGAACCCTCTTTATCAATTTTCAGAACTCCATGCTTGACCAAGGCACCTTCAATAGTAAACACATTTTCAATAAATTTTTCAAATGATTGAGGAAAGTGAAGGTTTAGTCTATAACTCATCTCCTGATTTAGACTATTGATAAAGATCTCCATCTTTTCTATTTCAGGAATAGGACGGGAGTAACGTGCAAACACCCTTCTCCACCTTTGCAAAAATGTAGTGAAGGATTCCCCTACTTTTTGTTTCACCTTACAAAGATCAAGGATGGTTATCTAGTGTTGGATGTTGTAGGAGTATTGTGATATAAATTTATTTATTAACTCTACAAATTTTTTGATGGGGGGAGTGATCTTTGAAAGCCATTCCATGGATTTTCCACCCATACTTTGTGGAAACAATCGCATTAAGTAGGTATCTTCATGAGCAAATTCTAAGCTCATATTTCAGAAATCCCTCACATGTTCAATGGGGTCAGTTTTCCCATTATACCTATCAAATTTGGGGATTTCGCAATGTGTTGGAAAAGGAATCATTTGAAGACTCTTGTCAAATGGATAAGGACATATATCATTCAAAACATAATTCTTTGTTGTACCCCCTTGGATTTTCTTTATTTTCCCTTGTAATGCTTTTAACTATTGAGTGAGGGCATTAAAATCATTAAGAGGGGCTTCAGGATTTTCTTTAATCCCTTCTATGTCAAAATTGGTAGGTAACTTAGCTCCTTGATTAGCTAATGAAAGAAAACATCTTTCCTTGTTTTGTTCTAAAATCCTTTCCATAAGAATATGGAACTGGGGATCCTGCTCTGCTTCTTGAAGCTTTTCTTCTATTATCTATTTAGTATTTGAATTATGAAAGGGATTCTCTTCCCTATCATTATTATCACACGTTGTACTTACCGTAGTTTCTCTTTCATCTTTTTCTATGTGCTTTCAAGATCTTGTGACAACAGGCATAAGCTTTGCCAAATTTCTACTAACTTTGATCAAAAAGAATGAAATAGTGTAATTTTGATAGATATGAAAGTCAGGATAGAATGAAGATTCTATGACTTAAAAGATTTTTAATCTTTGGCTCACGATTCCCAGATTGAAAGGATGATAATCTTTTTGGCGGGAATTAAACCAAAGATCAAAAATAAAGATGATTTTTCACTTTGTGAAGTTTGATCGTAGCTTTGTAAAAATACAGATTTGTGACAAATGCCTAATGTGCTTGGATTCTCTATTGCAAAAATTGATTAGGATGAGTAGAGTATACAATTGTAGGTTGGGGAATGTAAGAGGATCAAATACGTTGACTATGATTATGCCTTTGAGAAATGGCTCTTATTTGAAAGAAAGCTCGTGAGTATAATGGTTCTACAACATAATCATCAGTGAAACCTCTAACAAAGTCGTGATATCAATGAATAAAGGTCCTGTGTTCAAGAAAGACCTTTCGACTTTGGTATAAAAATTTCCTCTTTTTCAATAACTTCTTATAACTAAGAGATTTATTTGGCTTTCTAATCTTCCTCTCTAGGGACTTTTTGGAAAAAGTTGTAGACTTCCAAACCTTGAGCATAGAAAAAGACTAGACTGAGACAACCAATTTTTGAATGTCAAAAAAATTACCTAGGCTCGGAACATAGATGCGCCTAAACAGAACACAGATGTGCCAAAACAGAGCACAAATGCGCTAAAATAGAGCATAGATGTGCCGAAATAGAGCACAAATGCACCAAAATAAAGCACAATTGTGCTGAAACAGTGCACAAATGTGCCAAAATAGAGCACAGGTGCATCGAAACAGACCAGGGATGCGCTAAACTTACCAATTATTTTTCTAAGATAGACATGTTTTGACAATTTGATATTTTTGGATGATCTTAATCTTATTTAAATGTGAAAAACATGGCATATAGAAGTAGACAGTTGTTTTGTTAATCTAAAATCTAAACATGGAGTGTATGTTCTTGATATTTCCATAGGTTTTTACAAGATAAGCAATTCATACAGACTAACTCTTAGTTGTCAAGTAGGTCATCATAGGAATCACAACCCATAGCTTAAAATCGCGTCGACTCACACAATCGTGTCACCCCCTAGAGGGCACCCATGTTTTTGTCTTTTCCAGGTGCATACTCAAGGTTAGATTTCTCGATCCCTTGAGCAAACAATCTGTGGTGATTATATGGTGAGTGTCATGGGGGAAAATTCTTCCCTCCCCTTGCACTATGATTAAAATGATGCTTGGATACTGACATAGCTCACTTTCTACACTATAGTTCGTAGTAAAGGTTTCCATTCAGCGTGGCAATAGATAAAATCCCTCAAGAGACCTCCCAATCTTTAGAACAAAGATTTTGGGGATGGTTATCTTGCTCACTTCCATTGAATATGGGTTTCCCCAAAATTCACTTTTGATTAGAGTGGGTTGGAAAACCTGGTTTTGGTTGTTCCCACTTAGGTCATTCCCGTAGGGTGAGTACTTTTCCCCACTATGAAAAGCCTTCTAAAGGTTGTAATAAAGCATAAATTGCATAAAATAAAATACGTAAGTCTGGTGTTCTGATCACCTAGTAAAGGGGAGAGCATAAACCTATTACCCAACAATCATAGTAAACAAGAGGTTGAGTTTTAAATCCAAATGACAATTTTCTAAACTAAGTGAAGATGTTTCTCCACAACAAGCATTGGATTCATTTTAAACAGCATAAAATAAAGTGTGGTGACTATCCTAGGATTGATAAATTCTAGATTTAAGTGTCTATCCTAGGATTGCTTCATTTTACTTTAAAACCAAATTGAAAAATCCTGTCCACGGATGGCATCAGAATCAAAATTTAATTTTTTACAACCACTGTATGTGCTAAAACAGGCTGTCTATGGGCCAAAATAGTCAAAAACTACGCTAAATGATCAAACAACGATGCATGAAAATAGGCCATCTATGCACTAGAACGGTTCATGTATGTGCTAAAACAGTCCATGGATGCGCTGAAATAGTCTATGGATGTGCTAAAATAGACAGGGTATGCGCTAAAGTGCAACTCCAATCTGTCACCTATCAGGAAAACTTGCAATAAAAAAATTAAAAATGGGGGGATGCCTCACGATGGGCACCAAAAATGTGTTATTAGAATAAGTGAACTAATTATAAAGTAAACTAACACACCAATGAGACATTAGATTGAAAGAAACTGATTAAAAAGATTAAAAAAACTCTATATAACAACAACTTCTTCAAATTTGTCCCATCGTCCTCTATCTCCAAGGATTTGATTAAAGTTACTAACTCTCAGTTGTGTAAGTAGCAGCTTGTTGAAATGACAACTTAGGAGAATGAGATTGATTGAAAATGCATGTGTATTGCTAATGATTTAAGCTATGAACTTGAAATGCTGTGATATTGCTAAAATGCTGATATGCTAATTTGAATGCAACTATAGTAACTGTGCATGGAATTTTGGATGAAATCTACTTACAGGAAGGTCGTATTTATAGATTTTTCGAAGGCAAGAATCTAGTTGGCGGAGATCAACGGTTGAAATTCAAACCTGTCAAGATGAATGGTGAGAGATTAAGAAGTTGAGAGAAAGGTGGAAGGTTGAGAGGAAAGTGGAAGAATATTTTCAACCCACAAAACCATCCTCATTCAAAAATGGAGACAAACATGGCATTTTTTTCATATTTATGAAAATTGGTTGAAAGTTGACGATAATTGCTAATTAAATAAATAAATTTATTTAATTTCTTGTGATAATGAATTTAGAAGCTTCCACAATTAAATAATTAATATTTAATTATGTGTAAGAAGTGAAAAAGATAAGTAATTAAATATTTTACAATATTTAATTAAGTGGGGTGAAAAAGATAAGTAATTAAATATTTTATAATATTTAATTAAGTGGGGTGAAAAAGATAAGTAATTAAATATTTTATAATATTTAATTAAGTGGGGTGAAAAAGATATTAAATATATAATATTTAATTTAATTGTGAAGTGAAGAATGAACATTCCATTGTTTGAATTTAAATGTTCAAACTTAGAAATAAAATGATAATCAAATAAATAAATTATAAAATTTATTTAATTTAATTAAGAGGAAAATAACAATAATTAAATAATCTTATTTATTTAATTAAACTAGAAGAATTGGAAAAATGAACAATATAAATAAATAATTAAATTTATTTATATGTAGATGAATTTAGAATATTAATTAAATAATTCATATTTAATTAATTAACAAGTTTGAATAACCGTGACCATTTTTAGATGTGTACAGTGGCAAGCTCAAGCAATGGATCATATAGAAAGATTCTTAGGTGTCATGATACAGGCCATTTCAAGCTCCAAGGTTGAACGTGAAGCTTTCTAAGGTACTAATTATGACATCAACCTAGCTATGCTTTCAGGGATATTAATGGCGAAGACATGCGAGATGGTGAAATGAAAGAAGCTGGTGGCTCAAGTTCCCATGAAAATCGCACTGAAGGGACATTATCGCTAACATAATTATGAATTCTTTTCTTTTCAAAAGGGGCAAGTAGTTCATTTTGCATGGACAAAGGAGATAGTGGTACATGCCAAATTAAATGCAAAAAGGCAACCATTGTCTACCAGTTGAGGGCAGAAAATCAAAGTAAAACTAAGTATCACATGCAAATATAAGAAAGAGAATAAAGATTTTTGAGCACGCAAAAAGACTTAGAAAAACATAATTGCAAAGAACCAAGTGTGGTGAAATTTGTAGAAAGAAAGTTGAATGCTGAGGTAATTATAGAGAATTCACTATCCCAGTGTGAATTCACAGTTTTATGCTTTATTTTGAGTGTTATTCATACCATTTCAAAGTAGTTTTTGGGAAGAAGATTCAAAAAAGGATGGCAACTGCTCAAAGTTCTCAGGCAGAGATTCAAGAAGGAGGGGCCCAAATTTTATTTAATATCATGTGTGTAGCACCAACCGCATACATCTTTGAGGATGTCTCTTATGCTTTGCCTAGAATACCAAAAAAGACAAGATGGGTAAATACATGGGTTGCAGAAAAGAAGAGCCCTCGTAAAGATAGGAAACAAATAAAAGAACAATGGGAAAATATTTATGACCCCATTCTTGCAAAAAATCCAAAATCACTTAGGGAAGCGGCATGTGAATGGATGAAAAAGAATAGCAACCCATATTCCTTGGCATAGAAATGTTGGTAAAGCGTGCTTCCACAATATATGGTCTTGTTCGTACACTACTACCCTAAATTAGTAGACGAGGCTATCAAACACTTCAACTCGGATACCAACACCATTGAGCATCAGGAGGTGAGTGTGGTTATCTACAAGGAAGCTATCTGGAATATGCTCTATGTCCTAGAACAAAGCTCTAAAGTGCCTCAAATGGAGAACTTCACTCCAACAAAAGGAGAGACCTATTGGAGAACTAGAGACCTTGCGTCGAGTTTTTATAACACGGAGACTCAAAGACTTAGAGAAGCTTAGAATAAGCCAATTTAGATCCCAATGATGCATAAGGGCTTCAAATATGATATAAAGGATGCTTTCTGAATGATGGCATTTGTTTTTGGCCTAGACATTGGCAAGGAGGTTGAAGAATTTCAACTCGGTTTGGGTTTTTAATTACGCAAGCAACATTCTTTTTTTGGGTACTATTTTGCTGAATTCCTCACACAAGAGATGCTCAGCTAGATAGAAGAATACTAGCTTCAATGGAGGTTCAGGTTCCCATCCTTTCTTGCACATATGTTCTTGCATAAAAATCTTGACTTCTTCTAGAAGTGTCTAGGGCTCTCAATTTTTGATGAAAATCAGAGGAGGAAGCTAGACTCCACATGGACTCCTCTTCTCTCTATGACATTTGATTATTACACATTTTTAGATTATTTCTTATATCTAATTTTGCAGCATTTAAGAGGGGACAACACTGTCTTACGGTTCAACTCAGACCAAATTAAGTTCATGCAGAACTTCATTCCAATGTGTGACTAGTTTCTAGGTGAGGACTTCACATTAGTCTGATTGTGTGGCTTCACCAGAGATCCATTTCAGCTTTTGACATGTCTTACAGACTGGGTACTCGCATTTGAAGTATTCCGCTAGGTATCAATTATAAACACCACCTTTTTCTGTGGAAAATCAAAGAAGACGGGATTTTTAAGTTGTCCAATAATATATAAAACCATAGTCATGGCTAAAAGAAAAGCTCACAAAATACTAGAAGCAAAGTTGGCTCATCTGGGGTTGGTATGGATTTGTGATAAATGGAATTACAACCCCGATGATGACTTGCCAAACAAATATGTCAAAGTGACACACCACCCCCAACCTTACTGGGATAAGCATTAAAATTCAATGTCAGATGTAGATGAATTTATTGTCGACCTGGCTTATATCCCTACTAAGGGTGGTCAGCCTCCTTGGCTCAGATTCTACCACCCGACTGGGCAGTATGATAAAGTGAGAAACATGGGTACTACTCTCTGCAACAATTTGAGAAACAACTATGTCCGGAAGGAAGCGAGGTCAATGATTTTTGGATATATTGTCAGGAGACCCAATGCACTGAGGCCCACTTATGATACCGAGGAAATAGATGACAAATTCGACAAATTATGGAACAATGAGCATCTAGATTCTGATGAGAGTGGTGAAAAGGACTCTAGTTCAAAAGAATTTGAATTACAGTTAGACAGAGGAGCAGAACTAGAAACATAGATACAAGATGCCTCAATGCAACAAAGGGGAAAAGCCACTAACTAACCCAATAGGATCTCCTCTAATATGCGGGTTAACATATCATGTGTGAGGTCTTCACTAACTCACACCTGGACTGCAAGGAGGACCCGAGCAACCCAACCACAACAATCTAAAACCATAGGAGTAGATGACTCCCCTCCAATAAAGCAGCAAAAAATCGAGGAACCATCTAAAGAGTGTTTGTTGGACCCTGAGGCAAGAAAAGAGCTAGTAGTAGACCAAGGATGCAAATCATTCACATTGTAGGTATCTTTCACTCCCTCTTCTCTAGTTTCACAAACCTTAGTTTCCCCTCTTGTGTCCACAACACCTCTTATTTCATGCACTGACCAATGCATTTTGTCCTTTGTTTCAATGACCACAAGAGGTTTCACACTATTCTCTCAAGTGGCTCCATTTACCCTTACTCCTCCATGAAACCTCACACCATTTTCCTTGGACCATTCTGCATCACAAAGCCTCTCACACTTTGCCTTTTCTACCTTCATCGATGCATCTCCTACCACCACAATGTCAGGGTTGAATCACTCTTCCTAGCAAATAAAAACTATCATGAATCTGCTTCCTTTCAGTCTTGCAATTGGTCCACAATTAGAGTATTGGATTATCCATCCTTTCTCACCTCAGATAGATAGTGTACCAAATAAAAAGTCTCCCAGTACTACCACCCTTTCATTTCCTTTTGCCCTTCCTCCTGGTGCACCTTTCATAGGTGGACTCATTAGGTCACCCTTTGAATTCTTATCAGAAAGAGATAAAACTAGGCAGGCACGAGAAATAAGAGTCCAAAGGAAAAAGACTAAAATTGCTAAGAAGCTAGTGGAAGCAAGGGTCCAAATATTTTTTAACGAGGCTTAGCAGTCTCTACATTTTGTGACTATGTACCCAATTGTCAGCAAGCCACGGGAAGAAAGAAAAATAGATGAATTCAACATGTATGTTGTCAGGCTCAATTTAAGTATAGCCCAACCTCAAGACAAGGTGGAGCTCATGGAGGAAATGCAGTGGGTGGTGACCACCAACTTTATTAAGTTCATTCAGCAGCTAAAGAAAAGGGAAGAATAGCTTAAAAGCATAAAGGATAGAGTCAAGGTCTTGCTCACTAAGGAAAAGGCTAGAGAGGTTGAATTTAAGCACTTATCCTAGCAAACAAAGACAAAAAAAGAAAAGTTCCATGAAGAACTTGTGAAATTTCAATCCCTCGATCCTAACTTGATTGCTGAGCTGCAACAAAAGAACTAGGAATATCAAGACCAGTTAGTGAAGCTAGGGCAAGAAGTGCGACAAAAGGATGAGAATTTTCATCACCAACATGCTCAACTAGAGTAGAAAATGCAGTAGAAAGATGTGTTTCGAGATCCATCGAGCCCAATTGGAGAATGAGATTACAGAACTAAGGTCTTCCCTAGAGAAATCAACAACAAATAAGGAGTGAGCCAAAGCTAGCTGGGTCACAAAATAATGGATGCTACAAGGATAACTCATGAAGGAAAACCAAAGGGTGGCAGAGCTAGCTCATGATATAGAGAAAATGAATGCAAAGATTGTCCTATTGAAGGACTTTGCCTCACCCCCTGTTGATTAAATGAACATTCTTCAGGTGGCCCAATAGTTATATATCTCAGATTGGGAAAGAGTGAAGGATTTATGTCTAACTCTATAGCTAAATCATTATGGCGGAAACAATAGTATTGGGTAGAGAGTTTCATGAGATGATGGGGTAATGCCCTCAGTCCATCACCGAAAGAGTTCCAGAGGCTAGAAGATTATTGGAGAGGCTATATCGGGTCACAAAAAAAGTCTTGGCAAGTGCAAGAATTGAGAACCGAAGGCCACTATTAAAGTAGATAACAAGTTTATCCATTGTCACACGGCTATCCTTCATGCCAATGAATATGCCACCAAATTGGATCAGATCATGAATAACATATGGTCCAAGTTCTAACACCTGACTCAAATGGGCTTACCATCTCCATTTCTTGAATATGAGTTAATGGCCATGGTGGAGCATATTACAACAAAGATTGAGGAGAAGCAATAGGATATGTCTGCCTTTTAGAGTTTTAGTCAACCCATTGCTGCAAGAGATATTGAGAGAATCACTCATCCGATCACACTTCTTTTTCAACTCGAGTCCTCTGCCAATATATTATCGGTGCTTCCTTACAAAGAATTTATCGATCTACATGGAGTACAAGAAGGTATGTGTGACATATTGACTCCATTTGTGGATGATTGGTTGCCTCTTCAGACCACCCTCTCTAAGCTCTTATCATGCCACCTGATGGATAAGTTTTTGGTCTACAAGCTAGAAATTTGTGGGTTCCTCATTCCACATGTGAAATGCCCCTAATAAGCCACCAAAAGTTATGAACATAAAATTCCCAAGCTCCCTTTGGGTGATTTTATTTTTCTTAAGTACTGGCCACACTCTCCCCTTAAATATGCAATATCAGGCTCCTTTCGCAAAGGCTTATTGTAAATACCACCACTTGTTAGCCGAACGATCTTCACAAGGTTTCCTTCTCTCGCTTTACAAAAATTGCTTCGTGTTTCCATGTGTCACTAGTTTGCAATCTTCAGTCTCCCTTAGCATCACTCTCCTTTTAGGCCCCGACCGCATGGCACATAGCATTGTTTCGTGCACATTCCTTAGCGGACCCCACCTTTAGCGCAGTATACTTGTAGACCTCCACATGTCTTTGTAGTGCAGGTTTTTCATCGCTTAAGAGGGAAATGAGCATCAACCCTGACCACTTGTCACATGATATTCTAAAGGTTTCATCACGAAGGAAAACCAAGTAGATGACAACCTATCACCAACTGTCATGTTCTATAACTACCACCATGAATGAAATGCATGTGTCAACACTCTGGTCTATTGGGACCACTACCATCATTCGCAAGGGATGCACCCAACTCTAGGGTGCCCTCATTCATGGCTCGAATATTTTCAATTGTAACAACAATGGGAAATCATTGCTAAATGCAATATTGCTAATGATGAGATAATATTTTCTGTTATTGGCTCACCGAGTTGGGTTTCATTATAAATATTGTTTCTTCCATCGAACCAGGAGTTCAGATTTTGATAGGAAAATTTGATAAAAGAACTAGGCCTTTACCTCTTTTATATTATTGTAAAGACTTGTAGACTGTGCCATTATGGTGCTAAATGTTTCATTTGTAGAACTTCTATATATTTAATGCAAGTTTGCTAGTTTAGATCATGTCTTTGACCCCTCTTTTCAGTAAAGGCGTATGAATATTATTTTATGTCATTAAGTGAATCATTCAAATTTTTATCTTTATTTTCTTTCATTCTGGAATGTAGTAGATTGTTGAACGGTCCCTTAGATCGCATCTACAAGATATATTTGGGCATGTGTAGGATCATGATGATCCAAAAAGTGGCGATATGTAAGTGATATGATGGCCCATGTGGCTCACGACCTTTATTTTACCCAAAATTAATGAAATGAAAAGGGATTTTAAAGGAGATTCATAGCTTTCCACCAATATAAATTATGTTTTACTTTGAATTTAATAAATAATTATTATTCATTTTCTATTTGAATTATGACTAAAGTCCTGATTGATAGGCTGATTGAAAAAAATCTATCGCTTTCAAATGGTATCACATTTTTTGAATCTGAACGTGCATCACATTATATGCTTCACATACTATAGGATTAAAAAACAAAAATTGAATTTGATGAATTTTTGACCAAGTTAAGGTGGTTAGACATACGAGTTTTTATATTTTTTTAAAATTTGTAATAAAAAATTCATATTTAATTATTTACCTAGAAAAAAATTAAAAAAAATATGCATCACATTGGGACATGAGTCCTCTAATTATATCTAAAATATTATAAAAAAATATTATCATTTTATTGTGGTTAGGGTGGTCAGACAGACACCTACTTCTTATTTTTTCCCTTATGTTTAAGTACTACTGCATTGAAATTTTAAATTTTCAGCAAATAGATATTTAAAAAAAAAAAGAACCTAGTAATATAGAAACTACATTCAATTTTCTACAGATTCTATTCTTACATATTTTTGAAATAATGTAGATAACTTATTCAAATTTTTACGTCAAGTTGCCTAAGTCTGATTTTTTTGAATTTTATCACCACTTAAGGGCTTCTTTTTTCCATGATGATCCTGCACATACCCATCTATCATGCCTTACATCTAAATATTGGCACATTGCCCTAGTTAGATCCTTTTATTTTATATTTGCTTCCTTTTCCCATTCTAAAACCCAGGTTATAGAAGAGTCGACTTCTTTAAAATCTGGAGGTTACTCAATTTAGCGCAATAGGTCCCCCCTTTAGTTGAGTTTCCCATAAAGGGTTGTTACCTTGCCAATTTTTGGCATCAGTAGATACCATCACTATCAACACTCGTTCAAAACCACAAGACTAGAAACTACTTTCTAGAGAAATGCATAGTAAACAAATTTCCCCCAGACATCTCTGTAATACATAGTTCACACACTCATGAAAACCTCTTCTTATGCACATCAATCCATCACACCAAATATTGAATATTAAACCTCTAAACTAATCTCACCAATAAATTCAAATCACATAGTTAAATATTCAACCTAGAATAAGTGTGAAGTAACACTATAGCCCAAATCTATAACCACTACAACACACTATTTCCTATTGTTATCAAATTTTCTCAAAAGTACTTGGAAACCAAGCACCAAAAACAAATCCTCATCATGTTTAGTATTTAATCAAACATAGACAAAATCTTATCAAAGAAACGCTAGAGGTTGACATCAATAGCTTTACTAATGACAACATACTGCAACTAATCAAAGCATCAATTTCTCTCACTTTTGCAACAATATCAATAGAAATCAATGATGGCATATGCTTGTTGACATCAATGAAAACACTAATTTCTCATATTTGCAAAAATCTCCCCCTTTTAATTGATGGAAACACATGATGTGAAGAACCATCAAAGACACAATAGCTCTAAATATCAACACACTACAACTCTTTACATTACTTATCCCATTGAATAACTTATCTTTTACACATTGTTCTCTCCCCCTTTTTATCTTGTCTTGTTTACATGAATCTCTCTCTCGTAATGAATTTATCTTCTTGATAAGTTTTCTTTTTCACATGACTCTCTCCCCCTTTGACATCAATGACATAGGACATAATATTTGTATTGTTTATTCTCTTCCTTTGAAATCAATCAACTTACTTACTACTACTCTATAAAATCTTTCCTTTATTTCTTTGTATACTCCCCATTAGGATCACACACCTAAACTATAACAAATTAGCATCCACTATGTTGGTTTTTTTTACAATGAACCAAGTAGGTCTCGACAGATACCTATGAGTTTACTGAGCTCAATTATTGAACATCTACTAGACAAGTGGCCAACTGATGAGATATAGCATTAATTGATTTATCTCCTACACTTTGGGCTCTGCTAAACCCGAGAGAGTAGTCCCTCAATGTATTAAACTATTATTTGAAATTATTTATGTATACATTTCATATATAAGAAGACGTATTCTCATTATTGGCTACCAAGCTGAAATTTATCAAGAAGTTTGCAATTCCTTGAATAAACTACATAGTCTAAGATGAGAAAACCAAGACAACACAAAAACCACAAGTTCCAGATAAGTCAATGATTATTTTAAAATATTTCTCTTAGGTTGGATAATTGGGGATGCAAAGATATCAAAATGAATTATGATCAGTGCCATTATCTATGGGCTAGGAGTTTGCGAAAATTCAAATATAAGGAACATTTAATTCTAGACATTCAAGACCAATGTGATATCACTTAGTAATCCACAAATCGGTAACCAAGTTCTAAAAAACTACTTATCATATCCAATGATCTTGCATAAGAGTTCATGATTCTATTTAAGCAATTTCACTTCTCCTATGGACAAGAGCTAAAATCAAAACAAACATCAAAGTATAACACAATGACAATTAATGGAATGATCTTTGATCAGTGTTTTCATTAATAATTTGTATACATAATTAAAGTGGAGAGACTATAGACTCAGAAAATCTCCATTATCATTCTGGTATATCTAGAAACCCTACATTTGATAAAATATGCTACCTATACTCAAAAAATTCAATAAAGACCAAACATACTTCCTCTATGTTCTTAATTTTCACAATACAACTCTAGTATTCAACAAAAGACCTGTACTTATGGCCCTAAATTCCCTTTTATAGAATAAGGGAGCAAAGCAAGCTTCAGGCCAGAAAGTACATATACCACGATAAGATTGGGCTGCAAGAAAATATATTCCCCAATTCGGTTATATTTACCTATATCAAAATAGAGGGGCTCATATAAGACAAACTTTGTTTACATTTTTTTATGAGGATCAGCTTTGTCTGCCAAACGGATAAACAAATTCATAGTAGCAACTTGATTTCATTGGACCAAAAGATAACCTGGCATGGATACAAATGAATAAGCATTCCAGTCATCATTCCACATCACTAACAATTTAACATCTCCTTGTGAAACATATATTTTATACACTTGTAACTTGTATGGCTAGACATGTACAATACTTGACCCAGTATACATTTCACAGTTCAATTCATAAACAAAATTTACCAACATACACTTTTCCCCATTCTTCATATTCCTCCTCAGATGGCCAATTAAAATTCATAATTTCATCCATACATTTTCTGTAAGGAGCATACTTAGTTACCACTTCATTGGACTCTCTATCAAAATCCTCTAGAAAACTAAGAAGAAATGTCAGCCTCTCCAATGTAGCATTGAAAAGATCAATACTAACCTCCTTGAATATTTCATTTACCTAGGAATGGATAACCTCATCCAGTTCCCTTTTCCACTCATCAAATGGCTTTAATTCATTATTATTAACTTTGACATTGGGCAATGGTGACAGATCTGTAAGGCTATAATGAGATAACAATTTTATTATCTTCTGCTCAAGCGGGGTTTCATATCCCTGAAATTTTTTCTCACCCAACCTACATAAAAAATTATAAATCAGTTGCACCAGTGGGTACTAATCTTCATGTTGACTAGCCCCCACTAATATTAGTGTCATTATTTCATATCTTGCAACCCAATTATTCAAGGTTGGTATAGCCAACATCTTATCCATTTTAGACAATCTCATTGCACGTAACATTAGAGCATAGTTGTCATACACACCATTGAGTCTAGCTTGAATCTTCTCATTTAGATGTCTTAAAATAGTGTGGAAAACCTTTGATATATTCTCATACATTTCTTCTTGAACCTTTTCCAGTAGCTTCATGTATGTTTCAACTTGAAAAATAAATTGATCTCTATCAAATGAACTAGAACCTAATCCACTTGGCTCTTCCATTGTAGCTAGTTGTTTTTCTTGACTATAAGGTAATCTTGGTAAGGCCTAGCTTTGAAATGAATGTTGCCCAGATGTCACTAGAAAAACTAATGGTGGATGACTTAAGCTAGGCTGACCCTGTTCTCTTTGTTTATATAAGGAAAATTCAGTTTCCAATGTAGCTACTTTATGTTGGCTCTTATCATAATCACCCAACAACTCTCTATATTTAGTTTTAAAGTTATCTCTTTCTAGGGTGAGACTCTCAATAGTTTGTTGTGCAGTTTTTGCACACATGCCCCACTGAAAGTGGGGACCCTCTTTTTTTCACTTTTTGGTGTTTTGGCCCTTCTTTTTCGAGGGTTTTGCTTGCCTGGTCTCGTGCTTTGATTTCCATCTTTCTAGTTGAAGTGGCACACTTTTGAATTTTACTGAACACCTTGAGTTCTGACTGCATTCTAGATTTTTCACTTCTTTTGGGAAAATCTACCTAGACCGGATTCTCCTAGTTTTCTTTCAATGTCCGAAAGTAACTACCTTTTGACCTGGATCCGGGGAAATCTGTCTGGTCCGGATTTCTCCGAAGTCCGTTACTTTGTCGAATGCCCAGGTTTTTTTGGTCGTGGTTTTCTTGTCGACCGCATTAATGGCAATTGTGTGGATGTTTTGAGGCTTTGATATATTGGATTTTGGGAAGTAATTGATCATTTGAGTTGGTTTATTTGCTTATCATTTGAGCTTGAGTCTTGGAGCTTTTGGTGTTTTGCTGGATTATGGATTTCGAGGCCATTTTGATTGTGCATTTGAGTTTCATGTGCATGGATTGTATCTTGCTTGTGTTTGATAGTTATTTGTTAGCATCACTAGTTCCTATCCTTCTACTCTCATGGTATGTAGATATGCTCCTTTTATCTGTTGATTTTGAGTTGCTTCGCTTGAATTTCTTTCTGGTTCTTCATGGTTTCCTAATTTCCTTGGGTATGCACATTGTCACTAGGCATTTTGGGGGTTTTCGTTGTTATACCAGTCTATTTGGTTGGTCATTGATGTTTATTCTTGGTCTAGTATTGTTTCTTTTGGGTGTTTACTTGCAATGGTCTTAAACTCTCCATTTTGGTGTGTGAGCAAGTCGTGCCTTGTTCCATGTCCTTTCATGGTAGATATTTTAGGGTTCTTAACCTAGGGCATGGCCAATCCTCCTTGAATTGATGTGAGGATTGTTCTGAATTCGTGTTTCATCCATAAGAGGTCTGGGTTAAGTTGTTTTTGAGGTATAGACCTTAGATCCGGATATGTTTGAATCATTTTGGTGAAAGTAAGAAAGATGTGGATGGGTTCAGGTTTTTGACGTTCTCATGGAATTCCGCTTCCCCTAGATTTCCCTGACTTATCCCTTTCTTTCCTTTTTTCACTACCTTTTCCCAGATTTTGTTTGTCTCGCCAAAATCCACTTCCTTCAAATTTTCCCGGTGTCCGCGGTTGGTTCATTTTGCCGAATTCATGCTTTAGTGATAATGTACCTAGTTTCCGCTAAAATTAGTTCCCTCTGGATTTTCTCAGATGTTCCATGTCCTCCATTTTCTCAGGTTAGTTGTAATTGTTGTTGTTTTCACCAAAAGCCATCTCTGGTCGATTCTTCCGGGTTTTCTGGGAAAATGTTGAATTTGATAGTTTATCTTTGTTTATTGATGGCATATTTGATAGATTAAATGAACTTATGCTAAGTATCTCTTGGGATATTCCTTTGTTAATTGATGGATTAAAATGATATTATGGGAGTTAGCATGCTTTGTTCACTGGAGTCTGGTACAAATTTTCCCGTAAATCCTCACCAAGGTGGAATCCGCGAGGGGGGTTAAATCTCAAACTTTGAGATACTGATTTCCTGCACTTGTTGTTTCTTTTGGACCTAATTGTGGTCACCTATTATGTGTTTTTAGGAAGGATCAGGACAAAATGTTGCCGGTCGAGGCAAGGGGAAGGCAACAGATCCAGGTGTAAAGAGTTTTGCCATCTCAAATGCAGAGAAAGTAAAGTTGGACATAAAGAGCCAGATTCCTGAGAGAAAGTTAACCTCAATTTGGTCAGGAATCATAGATACCAATGTAGGTATGTGAGACTATGAGGATTTTAAGGTTGAGATATTAGCATCGAGCCTTCCTTTGTTGGGAAAAAGAATTGAGGATTCCGGGTTGGCTCATATGGCAAGTTTTCCTTCCATGGTAAAGTGTTATGAGCTAGTGCTTAAGTGTGTCAGGAACTATGATAGGGGGACACAGAGGATAGTTGGTCCCTAGGGAAGGATCTTGGCTGGCTTTTCTCTAGTATGTATTCCTTCAACCTTTGACATAGATATTTCCAAAAAATATTATGAAGAGAATGTAGTTAAGTCTCAGCAGGTGATTAACTCTTGGTTGGAGAAGCCTAAATCTCGTTTCTCCAAGTTTCCTAAGCAACTATTTAGGCTTAATTTCAAGAGAGAGTACTACAATGTCATCACTCTTCTCAGCAGATTGGTGGGATTGAAGAGTGCATGTATGTTTGAGACTTGGAAGTTCAATGTAATTGGTAGAATGGAGAAGCGAATTGATTGTCACTATGCAGGTGTCATTAGTGTAGTGATTCATGAGCAATTATGCAATGTCTTGAAAACCAAGAATTTTACTGTGACCTCTTACCTAGTGTATGCATTGGCGAGACTTCACCCATACAAGGGGTTAAGTATTAGGGGTACCTTTGGACAAGATGCTATATATGAAGTATATCCATAGTTGCACCTAACTGGAGAAATCTATAGGAGATCCAATGATACTTTTCAAATTTACATCACCATATTGCTCCAAGGTGCAGAGCATATGAGAATTTCTGACAAGGCTAAAGAGTTGATAAGGAGATATAGGGCATGGTTTATCCAATTCCCAACTTTTTCGTACATCAAAATTGATGGTTGTCAAAGGGCTCCCTACAGAATCCCTAGATACCCTACTGATCATATCATATTGTCAGAAGTCACTAGATAGATTTGTGACTTCGACAATGTTGTAAAGGGAGAAATGCACAAAATAGGTTTTGGGATTGACTTTCCCTTAAAGATAGGAATGGGTGAGGTTTGTCCTTCTATTCAGTCTGCTCATGCTTCTGAGGAGGATATGAGTACTTTTGGTCTCTCTTTCCATTCCAAGAGAGAAAGGTTTGACATCACTAGTGAAGCACAAAAGAAGGCCAATAGGGAATATAGCCATAAGGCTCATATTGAAGAATACTAGGTTAACCTTTCTGATGAGTTTAAGGTAAGAAAGAAGAAGTTCTCTAGATTGCCAGTGGATTTGGCAGGGCTATACAATGTGAAGGCCATCCCTGACTAGGTGGAAGAGGATGGAAATGTAATCCAGGGTCATTTCTATGAGGCAGTGAAAGATAAGCCAGTTGGAGAAGTTGACTGGTTAGAGGAATAAAATATTGTGTTAGATCAAATCATGACCCCGGTGATCAAATACACCAAGATGTGGTTGAAGCACAAGATGGTAGAATTGGAAGGTGAAGGTGTCCCATGCACTTATGATTTGATGGGAGACTTAGAGTCTCACTCTAATTCTAAGGAGTCACTTGAACTAGATCCTAAGGGCAAGGAAAAGGTGGATTCCCCTTTCAAAATCTAGGTAAGGGAGGTTCAAGCTGAGAAGGCTGCAGAGGTAAGTAAGTAAAGGAAGCCTGTTGCTAAGAAGAGGAGACATGCCTCGAAGAAAGAAGTTGAAAAGAATAAGGAAGAAGAAGAGGAGGTAGAAACTACTCCTCCATCGATAAAGAGAAGAAGGATTACAAAGCTATCACAAAAGTAGGAGGAAGTTCCCAAGACTGATAAGGAGGTTGAGCCACCAGTGGTAGAGGTGGAAAGTTCAGGGGAAAAAACACAAGTATACATGAGGAGGTCAAGGAATCCTTCCCCAAGGGATACTACAATAAAGGAGGATGTTTTGGTGAGTATTCTTGTTGTTGAACAAGTGAGTGTCTCCATTCCTCAGGATTCTAGTAGCAGACAGGAGGAACCAAAGAAGGATGAAGATCCTAAAGATTTGGGTAAGGAAGAGTTTCAGGAGGGAGACTTCTATAATGCAGAGGCATAAATTGACAAAGGTAATACAATCCCCCTTGGTGGAACATGTGGCACCAGTGAAGGAACAATTGAACAAGTCTCCTCAAAAGGAGGAGGAGATAACAGTGAAGGTCCCTTCGCCAGCATAGGTTGTGGTAGAAGTACCGATAGAAGAGAAAGAGAATCCAGTCATAGAAATTCCTTAAGTGCCAAGTGTTGAAAAGGATGCAACTGATGCTCAACAGGAACATGAGAAAGATAGGAAAAATAAAGTGCCAGCTGGGTCTACTATTCTAGGATGGTTAGAGAAAGAGTTGAAGAGAAAAATGATGATAGTGGAGGATGCTCCTCCTAATTGGGATGTCCTTATGGCTAATGTGGAAAAGGAAAACACTAAGAAGAAAGCTAGGGTTGTGTCTCAGATTGAAAGAGATGGGACAGGCAATAGGGTGGTTTAGATTGCACCCCTATTCCAAATAAAGATAGAGACAATGTGACTGCCCAGGATTATCATGTGCAAACTATTGACTTGGGCCATACTTCTGTCGAGGAAGATATTGAAGAATATGAAGGCTCCAGTGTTGTGATTGTGGATAGGTTGAAGAAGGCTATGCAAATGAGGCATGAGCTAGAGAGGGAGAATGAGAAACTTAAGAAGTACTTGCAAACATTGTTGAAACCCTTGCAAGCTATTAGCTCTTCCTCCTTTGCTGGGGGTTTTTTGCCTTAGGAGACAATCTTTGAGCTTGAAAAGATGAAGGGCACTACACATGCTACAGTTGCTTGGTTGTAGGGTGTCCAAACCAAAGGAGATGATGCTATTAAGAACTTATTGTCACTTGGAGGAGATGCGATGAGATCGGTGGATTGGTTGAAGGCTTTGTTGGCTCGGGATAAGGAGGATACTAATCTCCTACTCCAGAAAACCACAACAATCATGAAATTCACTAAAGATAAATTGGTAAAGTGTGGGATTCCTCCTTTTCCAAGGGTCTCCAAACCTTGGGAATGGTTTGAAATCCTACAAATGAGGCAAAAGACATTGAGAAAGATCCATAAATAGGCATGGCAGATTGAGGATACTTTGACCAGTATCTATGATAAATGTATCTCATTCTTTGAGGTCACGACTGGAAGGAAGAAATTTTCTCTAAAACATCTTAGTTTGGAGCAGCTTAGGAAATGGTGGAGAGATGTTTATTCTCCAGTCAGTGAAGGACCAGTTACTGGGCATCAGTTGGATGATGCTGCAACTTATATTGCAGTCATGGACAAATATTTGACTAATAGGGCTGATTGGGATGGTGCAATTATGCAAGCAAGAGATGATATCAAGTCTCTTAAGAGAATGATTAGGGTTTTTCCTGTGCCACTTGTTGCTAAGTTGGATTGAGTTTTGTTGGCTATGCATGGTGAAGAAGATTGAGCTAAAGAAAAGGATGGGGAGTAGCTATATAGGGCTACATTGAGATTTGTGCTTCCCATTATTCACATGTATTGGGCCGACCTTTTTTGGTATCTTGGTCATTTTGGATGAAATGGGTGCTAATGACACATTTCATATTATGTTATGTTGTGCATATTTTGCACACACGGCCCGCCATAGGCAGGGACCCTTTTTTTTCGCTCCCGACTAGCTACTTTGCTACCATCTCATTTTGCATGCCCCTCATTTTGCTGTCCTAGTTGGTCAATGTCCCCTTCAAAGTCTCATTTTTGGCTAACCATATTTTGCCCCTAAAATAAAAAATTGCTAGGTCTTGGGTTTTTCGGGCTTCGCCACCCCGCTTGCTCGATTCTCTTTTTCCTTCCTTTTTCAAATTTGGGGATAGGTTTTCTATGGATTATTGATATTTTGTGGTGCCTAAGTGAGCTGACAAGGTTTTATTAAGTTTCAAGAAGTTGCAAAAGTTTGAAAACAACAATCCTATAGCAGCATTCCGAGCTCACATCTCCAGAACATCCAAGCGCACATCCGATTTGAAAACGGACTTTGACCCAAATGGTAAAATTGGATCTTATTCTCCCTTGACCTTTCAAATTCCAAATTTGCAGCCAGAAGATACCATCCAGAGTTCCATGCTCTGTCTGCCATTTTCAAAATAGCATTTCCAAAATGACATTCTGGGCTCACGTCTCCAGAACATCCAAGCGCACCTCCGATTTGAAAATGGAATTTGACCCAGATGGTAAAATTGGATCTTATCCTCCCTTGAACTTTGAAATTCCAAATTTTCAGCTGGGAGATACCATCTGAAGTTCCATGCTCTGTTAGTCATTTTCAAAACAACATTTCCACAACAGCATTCCGGGCTCACGTCTCCGAAATGTCCAAGTGCACGTCTAATTTGAAAATGGACTTTGACCCAGATGGTAAAATTAGATCATATCCTTCCTTGACCTTTCAAATTCAAAATTTTCAGCTGAGAGATACCATCCAGAGTTCCATGCTCTATCAGCTGATTCAAAACAGCATTTGCAGAACAATATTTTGGGCTCACATCTCCGGAACATCCAAGCACACCTCTGATTTGAAAACGGACTTTGATCCAGACGGTAAAATTGGCTCTTATCCTCCATTGAACTTTCAAATTTCAAATTTTTAGCTGGGAGATACCATCTAGAGTTCCATGCTCTGTCAGCCATTTTCAAAACATCATTTCCAAAATGGCATTCCGAGCTCACGTCTCTGGAACATCCAAGCTCAATTCCTATTTGAAAACGAACTTTGACCCAGATGGTAAAATTGGATCTTATCATTCCTTAACATTTCAAATTTCAAATTTTCATTAGGGAGATACCATCCAAAGTTCCATGCTTTGTCAACCATTTTCAAAACAACATTTCCAGAATAGAATTTCGGCCTCATGTCCCTGGAACGTCCAAGCACTCCTTCGATTTGAAAATGGACTTCATCCCAGATGGTAAAATTGGATCTTATCCTCCCTTCACCTTTCAAATTTTAAATTTGCAGCCGGGAGATACCATCCGGAGATCCATGCTCTGTCACCGTTTTCAAAACAACATTTCAAGAATAGCATTCCAAGCTCACTTCTCTGGAACAACCAAGCGCTCCTCTGATTTGAAAATGGACTTCAACCCAGATGGTAAAATTGGATCTTATCTTCCCTTGACCTTTCAAATTTCAAATTTTTAGCCAGGAGGTACCAACCGGTTCGCCATGCCTTGTTCGTCATTTTCAAAACAACATTTCGGCCTCTCATTTCCAGTTTCAAGAATCCTACCATGGGTATGTCGATAGAACCATTTGATCCAATGAGAAATGTTGAAATTCCATCGGGAAGAAGGTAGCTTTTAGTCAATTTCAGCTACAATAAATGGGAAATCAGCTAGAGGACAAAACTGCTACAGTGACTAGTCACTACATGACAAAATAGGAGAAACACAAAGATGTATTTTAAATTGCTGAATATTGTGGGGTAGGTGAAGGCCTAATGTAATTGAATCTGAGCCACACAATGTAACTCAATCCTAGCCATTCATTTGGGATTTGGAAAAGTATAAATAGGGGTCTTCCCCTCATTTGTAAGGGTTGGAGAGCTATTGTAAAAATATCCTGCAGTAATAGAAAGTAGCATTGTGTGATCTATGGGTGTTACTTTTGAGTTTTCTCATTATGTGTGCATGGTTCTAACTTCCAAGTTAGTTTTAGTTGTTAGTTTCTTGAATGGATGTGATGATGGACATTGTTGTTACAGTATTTGATGAGCTTTTAGCCCATACTTTTGACACTTGTTGATGACAAGTTGCTATGCAAAGTTAGCTTGGGCTTCTTTATTTGATTGTTGCGACTTAGTTCACTTGCATGTTTATGATGTGTGTATGAAAACTGATAATATACAGTCCTTAGAAGATTGCATTGGTTTTATGTAACTCTAGGATCCTCTTGGCCAAGAAAAACCCAGTTTAGGGAGTTTGTCTACTGTAGTAGCCTTCATGATCACTATTCATTTGTATTTTCAGATCTAGGAACCTTCTCTCTTCCCTGCCTTTTTTTATTTTTTTATTTTTTTAATAAGTAAATTTAGGCAAGGTTCATTGCACATTGTAAAACTAAATTTGATGTTGAATGGAGTTCTAGACTACTATTTGAACCTGCAACAAACACTCAACAACTTTCCCATCTTAAGAACTCCATTTGCAGATCCAACTTCCCCACTTTGTAACTCATCCACAAGTTTTCCTTGTGATTCCAGCAAATCACATAAATCAACTAAGATATTCCAAACATTTTCAAAACTTGACATCCGAGAGACCTTGGGATAGTGTTCTGCAATTTGATTGTGGAAGATTGTCTTTGAAGAGAGGTGATGCACCTACATATTACCTATGTTCAGAAGTGCATGAAAACACCATCAACATAACTAACGCTAGAAGGAGGGCTGACATGTTGGTGCTACAAAGCTAAGTGTTGGATGTTGAAAATATCACTTTCAAGAAGAAATCTGAGATAAGGAGATCTCTTTTAATGTTGAAACATAAAATCAAAAAAAATTGAAGGCAAAAGGAAGTTGAGTTGAAATGGAATAGCATGTGCAAATCAACATCGCTCAGCTACATGCAAATTTAAATAGGAGATTGAAGAGGCCATTGTAGCTATTTGCATTGGAAAATAGATGTAGAATTCATGGAACCCACAGGCACAATGAACTAGAGTGTCTAACCTTCTTAAGCAGAATTGAAAGAGTCTTCCAAGGAGAGATTCCCTTTTGGGAAATATATCAGGCTTTAGCCCTTACAGACCCAAAGGAATAATTGACAACCATGGAACCCAAGGCATTTGAAGAGCTGATCCAAGATTTTTTGGGCAACAAAGACAGACCAAGACTTGAGGAAGCACTAATGTCAAGTTGGTGTAGATTTCACAATGCACCACATTACGAATCTACTTGATCATCACATGCAAGCATCATCAGCCAAGTCAAAGGCAATTTGAACAAGTTGGAGTAGCCAAATGTCAAGGAGAATGAGTAATCCCATATAGTAGAAAATCTATCAGCATCTGGAGGACAACACCTTCAAGATAAACAAAGAAATCTACCACAAACTAGTGTTGGAACAACAAACACTGAAGTGGAAAATCAAGAGAAAGAAGCTGATTTAATTGGGACAGCAAAAAGATTTGGTGAAGGTTCACTAAGAATGGAGTTGGTAAGCCCCTCCTTCACCAGTAAGGGATAGTCCTCCACTCAAGAAGAGGATCCATTAGCAGTCGAGGATAAGTCAATCAATTTTGGAGTAGTGTATGCTGGGGCAACCAATGAAGATGTTGAAAATCAGCAAGAGGAAGAGATTGATAGCCTTGTGACAATAGAAAATGATGATGAAGGAATAACTAAAATTAGACAAGAAGATATCTCCTTTGTCAATGATAGTGACCAAGAACCTTAAAATGCAGACTTGGAGGAGTGGGAACAACTACAGGTTGTAGCTGTTCATTACCAGTTTTGTGTTTCAAACGATGATGAGAACCCAATCATGGATAGATATAATGAGCTAGTGTCAAGGCTAGCAAAGGATTGTTCTAAGCTAAAATGTTAGGTGAATTTGGAGGTATTGTTGCTACCAAATTGGTGCAAGCTCCATGATTCATCGCACTCAAAGTTCACATGTGAGCTATGCCAAGAACTTGTCCAACAAGTTAGACACCAAGCAAGGCAGCCAAGCACACCACTTCCTATAGTTGCTTCACAAACGGAATGTGAGGACCAAGAGCCCAAGCCAAGTAATGACTCAGCTAGGGGTAGTCCTTAAGAGGATGTTGGGACAACAATACACCCTCAAGCTTTCAAGCGATGTAGTAGATCAAACAAGAATGTTGTTCACCAGTCATCAAGAATTTCTCCCTCTTCAAGAGCATTTGAGTACCATGGACGATAGGAATTATGGTGAGTCTTTGGAGGAAAATAACACAGTAAATTTTGGCCCCCTTGATGAGGTACCATCAATTGATGACTTCTTCCTATTGGGAGTTGTACTGTGGAGGTATGCTCATGTTGAGGAAGAGCACCTCCCAGAAGATGGTAGCAACGAAGAGATACTCCTTGAGCCTCTGAATGGTGATGCACTAGAGTTTCCAGATTGGGAGAGGGGTTCCTTCTCTGTTAATAGTGATAGTGAGCAAGGGGAAATGAGTGAACGTCATGATGAGATGCATGAACAAGAAAGAGAAGAAGACAGAGGCAGGGGTGCTGAGATAGTTGCCAACAAAGATGAATCACCCGATCGACTACAAGATGCAACTTGGAGTCCTTCTGCCACGATCATTTCTGATCCTCCATATTTAGATGGCTACAATAGGATATATTTGCACATGTCATCATCCCATGACACTAAGCATCATGAAGATAAGTTCGACACTTGGGATAGGAAATGGGACATGTTTCCTTTCAAGGACAACAATCATGTTGATGCTCAGTTTGCAGAAGGTTAGTGAGATGAAGTACTTATTTTTGAAGAACTGCCAATGGAGCCTATGGATCCCACACATAGATCAAAAGAGGTGTTTTCTGCCCTATTCTCCTAGCCTTATGGAAGCCTAATGTCTGAAGTGCTGCACCCTCCACCATGCCCACCCTAGGTTGCTGATGCAAAGACTGACGATGCAATTCTTGGTCTTGAATGTCAAATGCTGCCACCTCCATGTGATGAAATCTAGGTTCTATCCTTCCTTGCTCCTATTAATTTTTATAGCTGCACTTATCATTTTGATTATGGAAATGAGAAAAAATGAACATGTTTATGGATTGAACATCCAAGTGCTCAGTTAATTTTAGCTATAGTAAAAGGGAAATCAGCTAGAGGACAAAATTGCTATAGTGATTGACCACTACAATATAATATAGGAAAAAAAAAAAAAGATGTATTTTAAATTGTTGAATATTGTAGGGTAGGTGAAACCCTAATGTAATTAAATCTGAGCCACATAATGTAACTCAATCCTAGCCATTCATTTGGGCTTTGGAAAACTATAAATAGGTGTTTTCCCATCATTTGTAAGGGTTGGAGAGCTGTTGTAAAAACATTCTATAGCAATAGAAAGTAGCATTGCATGATCTATGGGTGTTACTCTTGAGTTTTCTCATTATGTGTGCATGGTTCTACCTTCCAAGTTAGTTTTAGTTGTTAGTTTTTTGAATGGATGTGATGATGGACATTGTTGTTATAGTATTTGATGAGCTTTCAACCCAAACTTTTGGCACTTGTTGATGACAAGCTACTATGCAAAGTTAGCCTTGACTTCTTTATTTGATTGTTGCAACTTAGTTCACTTGCATTTTCATCATGTGTGTATGCAAATTGAAAATCTACAGTCCTTAGAAGATTGCATTGGTTTTGTGTAACTGTAGGATCCTCTTGGCCGAGCAAAACCTAGTTTAGAGAGTTTTTCTACTGTAGCAACCTCCATGATCACTGTTCATTTGTAGTTTCAGATCCAGGAACCTTTTGTCTTCCCTGCCTTTTTTTATTTTTATTTTTCTAAATAAGGAACCTTAGGTAAGGTTCATTGCACATTGTAAAGCTAAATCTGATGTTGAAATGGAGTTCCAGACTGTTGTTTCAACCTATAGCAAACACTCATCAACTTTCCATTCTTAAGAACTCCATTTGCAGATCCAACTTCCCCACTTTGTAACTCTTCCGTTAGTCCACCTTGTGATTCCAGCAAATCACATAAATTAACTGATATATTCCAAGCATTGTCAAGACTTGACATCCGAGAGACCTTGCGATAGTGTTCTGAAATTTGATTGTGGAAGATTGTTTTTCAAGAGAGTTGATGCACCTACACATTACCTATGTTCAGAAGTGCATGAAAACACCATCAACAAAACTAACGCTAGAAGGAGGGTTGGTATGTTGGTGCTACAAAGCTAACTGTTGGATGTTGAAAAGATCACTTTCAAGAAGAAATCTGAGATAAAGAGATCTCTTTTAATGTTGAAACATAAAATTAGAAACTTTTGAAGGCAAAAGGAAGTTGACTTGAAATGGAGCAGCATGTGCAAATCAACATCACTCAGCTACATGCAAATTTAAATAGGAGATTGAAGAGGCCATTGCATCAGTTTGCATTGGAAAATAGATGTAGAATTAATGGAACCCACAGGCACAATGAACTAGAGTGTCTAGCCTTCTTGAGTAGAATTGAAAGAGTCTTGCAAGGAGAGATTCCCTTTTGGGAAATATATCAACCTTTAGCCCTTGGAGACCCAGAGGAAGAATTGACAACCACGACAACAGAGGCATTTGAAGAGTTGATCGAAGAGTGTTTGGGCAGCAAAGAAAGACCAAGATTGGAGGAAGCACTAATGTCAAGTTGGTGTAGATTTCATAATGCACCACATTCAGAATTTACTTGTTCATCATGTGTAAGCATCATCAACCAATTCAAAGGAAATTTGAACAAGTTGGAGCAGCCAATTATTAAGGAGAATGAGTCATCCCATATGGTAGAAAAGCTATTAGCATCTGGAGGACAACACCTTCAAGATAAACCAGGAAATCTACCACAAACTAGTGTTGGGATAGCAAACACTGAAGCTAAAAATCAAGAAGAAGAAGCTGATTTCCTTGGGACAGCAAAAAGCTTTGGTCAAGGTTAACTAAGAATGGAGTTGGAAAGCCTCTCCTTCACTAGTAAGGGATAGTCCTCCACTCAAGAAGAGAAGTCATTGGTAGTTGAGGATGAGTCAATATATTTTGCAGCAGTGTATACTGGGGCAGCCAATGAAGATGCTGAAAATCAGCAAGAGGAAGAGGTTGACAGCCTTGGGACAATAGAAAATGATAATGAAGGCATAACTGAAATTAGACAAGAAGACATGTCCTTCATCAATGATAGTGACCAAGAACCTGAAAATTCAAACTTGGAGGAGTGGGAACAACTACAGGTTGTAGTTGTTCAATACCAGTTTTTTGTTTCAACCGATGATGAGAACCCAATCATGGATAGATATAATGAGCTAGTGTCAAGGCTAGCAAAGGATTGGTTTGAGCTAAAATGTTAGGTGGATTTGGAGGTATTTCTACTACCAAATTGGTCCAGGCTCCATGATTCATCGCACTCAGAGTTCACATGCAAGCTATGCCAAGAAGTTGCCCAACAAGTTAGAGAACAAGCAAGGCAGCCAAGCACACCACTTCCTGCAGTTGCTTCATGAACGAAATGTGAAGACCAAGAGCCCGAGCCAAGTAATTACTCAACTGGGGGTAGTCCTCAAGAGGATGTTTGGACAGCAACAGAAGAAGGACAACAATACAACCTTGAGCTTTCAAGCGATGTAGTAGATCAAATAGGAATGTTGTCCACCAGTCATCAAGAATTTCTCCCTCTTCAAGAGCATTTGAGTACCATGGATGATAGGATTTATGGTGAGTCTTTGGAGGAAAATCACATAGAAAATTTTGGCCCCCTCGATGAGGTACAATCAATTGATGACTTCTTTCTATTGGGATTTGTACTATGGAGGTATGCTCATGCTGAGGAAGATCATATCCGAGAAGATGGTAGCGACAAAGATATACTCCTTGAGCCTCTGAATGGTGATGCACTAAAGTTTTCAGATTGGGTGAGGGGTTCCTTCTCCATTTATAGCGATAGTGAGCAAGGGGAAATGGGTGAACATCATGATGAGATGCATGAACAAGAAAGAGAAGAAGACAAAGGAAAGGGTACTGAGATAGCTGCCAACAGAGATGAAGCACCTGGTCGACTACAAGATGCAACTTGGAGTCCTTCTGCCATGATCGTTGCTGATCCTCCTTCATCTTCAGATGGCTATAATAGGATAAATTTGCACATGTCATCAGCCCATGACACTGAGCATCATGAAGAGAAGTTCAAAATTTTGGGATAGGAAGTGGGACGTGTTTCCTTTTGAGGACAACAATCACGTGGATGCTCGGTTTACAGAAGATCAATGAGATGAAGTACTTATTTTTGAAGAACTGCCAATGGAGCCTGTGTATCCCACACGTAGATCAAAAGAGGTGTTTTATGCCCTGTTCTCCTAGCCTTATGCAAGCTTAATGTCCGAAGTGCTGCACCTTCCACCATGCCCGCCCAAGGTTGCTGATGCAAAGACTGACGATGTAGTGCTTGCTCTTGATTGTCAAATGTTGCCACCTCCATGTGATGAAATCCAGGTTCTATCCTTCCTTGCTCATGTTAATTTTCATAGCTGCACTTATCATTTTGATTATGGGAATGAGAAAAAATGAACATGTTTATGGATTAATCATGGGTTTAATGAGCCTCCTCAATTGTTGATTCTTCATGATGTTGGGGTAGAATTTGAATTCTACCATATTGAATTCATTCCCTCTGAATATAAGGATAAGTCTACATGGTATAGAACTATAACGATTGCCTGTCTGCTTGTGCATGAATTGCAAAATCTAATGGGCATGAGTATCGGTTGGCCTTGTTTGAACATAGCTCTTTTTAAATATCTTTGTACATAACTCGCTTTGAGTAGTGTCGATTTCCTATAAATACTCCGCTTTCCTAATTTCCTTAGGTTAGTTTGTTTGTTGTAGGTTGCTTGCTTTAGAGTAGTTTCTTTATTGTTTTCTCGTGTTGTCTCACTTTGGTTAGTTTTGGTGGTTGCTTTTTATTTTATTTTGTTTGCTTTTGTTTTCTCTTACTTTCTTGTTGCTTTGCTCGGGGTCCCTTTGCTTTTCACTGGGCACATCTATGTGCACAACAATCATTCTCATCACCTAAGGTTGTTCTATGTATTTCTTTGTCAAACTCTAATCAAGTTTTTAGAGTGGATGGTGAGGATCTTCTATTAGTATCAAGTGATCTAGATGTTTGATTCAAAGTGAATAAGTCATCGGTTGGTCTGATTCTGAAGTATTATGGAATCTTATATCTCTCACATATTTTAAGGATCTGATGGTCACTATAGATCCTTTGTGAAGTCTAGTTAAGTGAAAAATCTAAAATTCTGCTCCAGCGCCACTGTGATTTTCAGCCCTGAGCGTGAGCTTCATTCCTTGTAGGTTGAAATAAAAGAACTAAAAAAGAGAAAAGAAACAAAGAAAGAAAGCAAAATATTGAAAATCAAAAGAAGAGAAATTCAGCTTTTCAGGGGTATATGAGCAACTCTACCAGGGCTATGGACGCTCGGTTAGTAGTAGAGCAATGTTTGGGAGAATCACAGTAACAACCTCATCAGGGCTATGGATGCTTGAATGGAAGCGAGGCAATGTCTTGGATCCTTTTGGAATTAGAATAAACTACGTAGCTTAACTTGATGGAGCTCGGGTTCTTGCAGCAACTAAAGGATGGGAATTAATGCAATTGCACACACTTTGATTTTCAGCATACTGATAGTTGTGTTAATTAGTGGTTTTGATCCTTTGGTTGAGCGTCTGGCTTGCTTTCCCTAGCATGAAGGTCAAAACTAGAGATTATGGGTTCATGATTCTATTTTTTCATCAAAATGCTTTGGAGCATTTCCCTAGCGAGTCGCCATTTGTTGTGCATATTTTGCACACATACCCCGTTATAGGCAGGGACCCTCTTTTTTCGCTCCCAATGAGCTGCTTTGCTCCCATCTCATTTTGCGTGCCCCTCATTTTTTATGTCCTAGTTGGTCAACGTGCCCTTCAAAGTCTCATTTTTGGCTGACCATATTTTGCCCCTAAAATAAAAAAATGCTAAGTCTTGGGTTTTTCGGGCTTTGCCCCCCCACTCGCTCAATTCACTTTTTCTTTCATTTTTTTGACTTTGGGGATAGCTTTCTTGTGGATTTTGGATAATTTTGTGGTGCCTAAATGAATTGACAAGGTTTCATTAAGTTTCAGGAAGTTGCAAAAGTTTCAAAACAACATTCCTGCAGTAGCATTCTTGGCTCACGTCTCTGAAACGTCTAAACACAACTCCGATTTGAAAATAGACTTCGACCCATATGGTAAAATTGGATCTTATCCTACCTTCACCTTTCAAATTCCAAATTTGTAGCTGGGAGATACCATCCGGAGTTCCATGCTCTGTCATCCATTTTCAAAACAACAATTCCAGAATGGCATTCCAGGCTCACATCTCTGGAACATCCAAGCGCACCTTTGATTTGAAAACGGATTTTGACCTAGATGGTAAAATTGGATCTTATCCTCACTTCACCTTTCAAATTACAAATTTGCAGTAGGTAGATACCATCTGAAGTTCCATGCTTTGTCAGTTGTTTTCAAAACACCATTTCTAGAACAACATTCTGGGCTCGCATCTCCAAAACGTCCAAGCGCACCTCCAATTTGAAAATGGACTTCGACTTAGATGGTAAAATAGGATCTTACCCTCCCTTCACCCTTCAAATTCCAAATTTATAGAAAGGAGATACCATCTTGAGTTCCATTCTCTGTCAGCCGCTTTCAAAACAACATTTTCAGAACAACATTCTGGGCTCATGTCTCTGGAACATCCAAGCGCACCTCCAATTTGAAAATGGACTTCAACCCAGATGGTAAAATTGAATCTTATCATCCCTTAACCTTTCAAATTTCAAATTTTCAGCTGGGAGATACCACCCAAAGTTTCGTGCTCTATCAACCATTTTCAAAACAACATTTCCAAAACGGCATTTTGGACTCATGTCTCCGGAACATCCAAGCTCACCTCCAATTTGAAAATGGACTTGGACCCAGATGGTAAAATTGGATCTTATCCTCCCTTGCCCTTTCAAAATTCAATTTTTTAGCAAGGAGATATCATCCAGAGTTCCATGCTCTGTCAGCCGTTTTCAAAACAACATTCTGGGCTCACATCTCAGGAACATCCAAGAGCTCCTTCAATTTGAAAATAGACTTCAACCCAGATGGTAAAATTGGATCTTATCCTCCCTTGACCTTTCAAATTTCAAATTTTCATCTGAGAGATGCCATCCGGAGTTCCATTCTTCGTCAGTCGTTTTCAAAACAACATATCGGGCTCACGTTTCTGGAACATCCAAGCGCTCCTCCGATTTCAAAACGAACTTGAACTCAGATGGTACAATTGGATCTTATCCTCCCTCAAACTTTCAAATTTCAAATTTACAGCCAGGAGTTACCATCCAGGTCACCATGCCCTATTCACCGTTTTCAAAACAACATTCCTCAAACAGCATTTCGACCTCTCATTTCTGGTTTCAAGAAGCCTACCATGGGTCCGTCAATAGAACCATTTGATCCAATGAGAAATGCTAAAATTCCCTCAGGAAGAAGGTAGCTTTTAGTCAATTTCAGCTACAGTAACAGGGAAATCAGCTAGAGGACAAAACTGCTATAGTGACTGACCACTACAAGACAAAATGGGAAAAAGACAAAGACGTATTTTAAATTGCTGAATATTGTGGGTTAGATGAAACCCTAATATAATTGAATTTGAGCCACACAATGTAACTCAATCCTAGCCATTCATTTGGGCTTTGGAAAAGTATAAATAGGGGTCTTCCCCTTATTTGTAAGGGTTGGAGAGTTGTAAAAATATTTTTCAGCAATAGAAAGTAGCATTGCACGATCTATGGGTGTTACTTTTGAGTTTTCTCATTATGTGTGTATGGTTCTACCTTCCAAGTTAGTTTTAGTTGTTAGTTTCTTGAATGGATGTGATGATGGAAATTGCTATTATAGTATTTGATGAGCTTTGAGCCCATACTTTTGGCACTTGTTGATGACAAGCTGCTGTGCAAAAGTTAGCTTGGGCTTCTTTATTTGATTGCTGCAACTTATTTCACTTGCATTTTCGTGATGTGTGTATGCAAACTAAAAATATATACTCCTTAGAAGATTGCATTGGTTTTGTGTAACTGTAGGATCCTCTTGGCCAAGCAAAACCCAGTTTAGGGAGTTTGTCTACTATAGCAACTTCCATGATCACTGTTCATTTGTAGTTTCAGATCCAGAAACCTTCTCTCTTCCTTGCCTTTTTATTCTTTTTCTTTTTTTTAATAAGTAACCTTAGGCAAGGTCCATTGCACATTGTAAAACTAAATCTAATGTTGAAATGGAGTTCCAGACTATTGTTTGAACCTGCAACAAACAGTCATCAACTTTCCCATCTTAAGAAATCCATTTCCAGATCCAACTTCCTTGCTTTGTAACTCATCTGTAAGTCTGCCTTGTCATTCCAGCAAATCACATAAATCAACTGATATATTCTAATCATTTTCAAGACCTGACATCTGAGAGACCTTGGGATAGGGTTATGCAATTTGATTGTGGAAGATTATCTTTCAAGAGAGGTGATGCACCTACACATTACCTATGTTGAGAAGTGCATGAAAACACCATCAATAGAACTGGCACTAGAAGGAGGGCTGACATGTTGGTAATACAAAGCTGAGTGTTGGATGTTGAAAATGTCACTTTCAAGAAGAAATCTAAGATAAGGAAATCTCTTTTAATGTTGGAACATAAAATAAAAAAAATTTGAAGGCAAAAAAAAGCTGAGTTGAAATGGAGCAGCATGTGCAAATCAACATCACCCAGCTACATGCAAATTTAAATAGGAGATTGAAGAGGCCATTGCAACAGATTGCATTGGCAAATAAATGTAGAATTCATGGAAGCCACAGGCACAATGAACTAGAGTGTCTAACCTTCTTGAGCAGAATTGAAAGAGTCTTGTAAGGAGAGATTCCCTTTTGGGAAATATATCAACCTTTAGCCCTTGCAAACCTAGAGGAAGAATTGACAACCATGGCAGCAAAGACGGACCAAGATTGGATGAAGCATTAATGTCAACTTGGTGTAGATTTCACAATGCACCACATTCGGAATTTACTTGCTCGTCGTGTGCAAGCGTCATCACCCAAGTCAAAGGCAATTTGAACAAGTTGGAGCAGCCAATTGTCAAGGAAATTGAGTCATCCCATATGGTAGAAAAGCTACCAGCATCTGGAGGACAACACCTTCAAGATAAACCAGGAAATCTGCCACAAACTAGTGTTAGGATAACAACACTGAAGCTAAAAATCAAGAGGAAGAAGTTGATTTCCTTAGGACAGCAAAAATCTTTGGTGAAGGTTCACTAAAAAAGGAGTTGGAAAACCTCTCCTTCACCAGTAAGGGATATTCCTCCACTCAGGAAGAGGAGCCATTGGCAATTGAGGATGTGTCAATCAATTTTGCAATAGTGTATGCTGGGATAGCCAATGAAAATGCTGAAAATTAGCAAGAGGAAGAGGTTGACAGCCTTGGGACAACAGAGAATGATGATGAAGGAATAACTAAAGTTAGACAACAAGACCTCTCCTTTGTCAATACTAGTGACCAAGAACCTAAAAATCTAGAGTTTGATGAGTGGGAACAACTACAGGTTGTAGTTGTCCACTACCATTTTTGTGTTTCAAACAACGATGAGAACCCAATCATGGATAGATATAATGAGCTAGTGTCAAGGCTAGCAAAGGATTGGTCTGAGCTAAAATATCAGGTGGATTTGAAGGTATTGTTGCTACCAAATTGGTGCAGGCTCTATGATTCATTGCACTCAGATTTCACATGTGAGCTATGCCAAGAAGCTATCCAACAACTTAGAGAACAAGCAAGGTAGCCAAGCACACCACTTCTTGCAGTTGCTTCACGAATGGAATGTGAGGACCAATAGCCTGAGCCAAGTAATGACTCAACTGGGGGTAGTCCTCAAGAGTATGTTGGGACAACAATAGAAGAAGGACAACAATACAACCTTGAGCTTTCAAGCGATGTAGTAGATCAAATAGGAATGTTGTCCACCAGTCATCAAGATTTTCTCCCTATTCAAGAGCATTTGAGTACCATGGATGATAGGATTTATGGTGAGTCTTTGGATTAAAATGAAATAGTAAATTTTTCCCCCCTTGATGAGGTACCATCAATTGATGACTTCTTTCTATTGGGATTTGTACTATGGAGGTATGCTTATGTCGAGGAAGAGCACATCCTATAAGATGGTAGCGATGGAGACATACTCCTTGAGCCTCTGAATGGTGATGCACTAGAGTTTCCAGATTGGGAGAGGGGTTCTGTCTTCGTTTATAGTGATAGTGAGGAAGGGGAAATGAGTGAACATCATGATGAGATGCATGAACAAGAAAGAGAAGAAGACAAAGGCAGGGGTGCTGAGATAGCTGCCAACAGAGATGAAGCACCTGGTCGACTACAAGATGCAACTTGAAGTCCTTCGCCATGATCGTTGCTGAGCCTCCTTCATATTCAGATGGTTGCAATAGGACATATTTGCACATGTCATCATCCCATGACAATGAGCATCATGAATATAATTTTGACACTTGGGATAGGAAGTAGGACGTGTTTCCTTTTGAGGACAATAATCACGTGGATGCTCGGTTTGCAAAAAATCAATGACATGAAGTAATTATTTTTTAAGAACTACCAATGGAGCCTATGGATCCCACATGTAGATGAAAAGAGTTGTTTTCTACTCTATTCTCCCAACCTTGTTGAAGCTTAATGTTTGAAGTGCTGCACCCTCCACCATGCCTGCCGGAGGTTGCTGATGCAAAGACTGACGATGCAGTTTTTTGGTCTTGATTGTCAAATGTTGCCACCTCCATGTGATGAAATCTAGGTTCTATCCTTCCTGTCTTCTATTAATTTTCATATCTGCACTTATCATTTTGATTATGGGAATGAGAAAAAATGAACATGTTTATGGATTAATCATGGGTTTAATGAGCCTCCTCAATTGTTGATTCTTCATGATGTTGAGGTAGAATTTGAATTCTACCATATTGAATTTATTCCCTCTGAATATAAGGATAAGTCTGAATGGTATAGAACTATAACAATTGCTCATCTGCTTGTGCACGCAATGCAAAATCCAATGGGCATGAGTATTAGTTGGCCTTTCTTAAACATAGTTCTTTGTAAATATCTTTGTACATAACTCATTTTGAGTAGTGTAGGTTTCCTGTAAATACTCTGCTTTTTTGCTTTCCTTAAGTTAGTTTGTTTATTGTAGGTCGCTTGCTTTAGAGTAGTTTCTTCGTTGTTTTCTCTCGTGGTCCCGCTTTAGTTAGTTTTGGTGTTTTCTTTTGTTTTCTCTTGCTTTGGTGCTACTTTGCTCGGGGTCCCTTTGCTTTTTGTTGGGCTCATCTGTGTGCACAATAATCATTCTCATCACTTGGGGTTGTTCTATGTATTTCTTTGTCAAACTCTAATTAATTTTTTAGAGTGGATGGTGAAGATCTTCTATTAGTATCAAGTGATCTAGATGTTTGAATCAAAGTTGATAAGTCATTGGTTGGTCTAATTCTGAAGTATTATGGAATCTTATATCTCTCACATATTTTAAGGATCTGACGATCATTGTAGGTTCTTTGTGAGGTCTAGTTAAGCGAAAAATCTAAAATTTTGTTCCTACGCCACTGTGATTCTCAGCCTTGAGCATGAGCTTCATTGCTTGTGGGTTGAAATAAAAGAACTAAAAAAGAGAAGAAACAAAGAAAAAAAGAAAAATATTGAAAATCAAAAGAAGAGAAATTCATCTTTTTAGGGGTATACAAGAAACTCTACCGGGGCTATAGACGCCCGAATGACAGTAGAGCAATGTTTAATAAAATCACAATGAAAACCTCATCGAGGCTATGGATGCTTGACTGGCAGTGAGGCGATGTCCTAGATGCTTTTGGAGTTAGAATGAACTACATAGCTTAACTTGATGGAGCTTGGGTTCTTGTAGCAACTGTACACACTTCAATTTTTAGCATACTGATGGTTGGGTTAATTAGTGGTTTTGATCCTTTGGTTGAGTGTCTGGCTTGTTTTCCCTAGCATGAAGGTTGGAACCAGAGATTCTAGGTTTGTGATTCTAGTTTGTCATTGAAATGCTTTGGAGCATTTCCCTAGCGAGTCACCATTTGTTGTCCATATTTTGCACACACGCCCTGCCATAGGAAGGGACCCTCTTTTTTCGTTTCCGATGGGTTGCTTTGCTCCCTTCTTATTTTGTTGTCCTAGTTGGTCAACGTGCCCTTCCAAGTCTCATTTTTTGCTGACCATATTTTGCCCCTAAAATAATTAATTGCTAAGTCCTTGGTTTTTCGGGCTTCACCCCCCCGCTCGCTTGATTTTATTTTTACTTCATTTTTTTGAATTTGGGGATAGCTTTCTTGTGGATTTTGGATATTTTTGAGGTGCCTAAGTGAACTGACAAGGTTTCATTAAGTTTCAGGAAGTTGCAAAAGTTTCAAAACAACATTCCTACAGCAGCATTCTAGGCTCAAGTCTCCAGAACATCCAAGCGCACCTCCGATTTGAAAACGAACCTTGACCCAGATGGTAAAATTGGATCTTATCCTCCCTTAACCTTTCAAATTCCAAATTTTCAGCTAGGAGATACCATCCGGAGTTCCATGCTCTGTCAGCCATTTTGAAAACAACATTTCCATAATGGCATTCCAGGCTCACATCTCCGGAACATCCAAGTGCACCTCCGATTTGAAAATGGACTTCGACCCAAATGGTAAAATTGGATCTTATCCTCCCTTGACCTTTCAAATTCTAAATTTTCAGCTGGGAGATAACATTTGAAGTTCCATGCTCTATCAGCTGTTTTCAAAACAGCATTTCCAGAACAACATTTTGGGCTCACATCTCTGAAATGTCCAAGCGCATGTCCGATTTGAAAACGGACTTCAACCCAAATGGTAAAATTGGATCTTATCCTCCCTTGACCTTTCAAATTCTCAATTTTCAGCTGGGAGATACCATCCAGAGTTCCATGCTCTGTCAGTCATTTTCAAAACAACATTTTGGGCTCACATCTCCGAAACATCCAAGCGCACCTCCGATTTGAAAATGGGCTTCGACCCAGATGGTAAAATTCGATCTTATCCTCCCTTGACCTTTCAAATTTAAAATTTTCATTTAGGATATACCATTCAAAGTTCCATGCTTTGTTAGCCATTTTCAATACAACATTTCCAAAATGACATTCTGGGCTCACGTCTCTAGAACATCCAAGCACTCCTCCGATTTGAAAATGGACTTCGACCCAAATGGTAAAATTGGATCTTATCCTCCCTTGACCTTTAAAATTGAAATTTTCAGCCAGGAGATACCATCCGGAGTTCCATGCTCTGTCAGCCATTTTCAAAACAACATTTCCAGAACAAAATTTTGGGCTCACATCTCCGGAACATCCAAGCGCTCCTTTGATTTGAAAACAGACTTCGAATCAAATGGTAAAATTGGATCTTATCCTCTCTTGACCTTTCAAATTTTAAATTTTTAGCTAGGAGATACCATCCAGAGTTCCATGCTCTGGTAATCGTTTTCAAAACAACATTCTGGGCTCACGTCTTTGGAACATCCAAGCGCTACTCCGATTTGAAAACAAACTTTGACCTAGATGGTAAAATTGGATCTTTTCCTCCCTTGACCTTTCAAATTTCAAATTTATAGCTAGGAGGTACCATCTAGGTCGCCATGCCCTGTTCGTCCTTTTCAAAACAACATTCCTCAAACAACATTTCGGCCTCTCATTTCCGGTTTCAAGAAGCCTACCATGGGTCCATCGATAGTACCATTTGATCCAATGAGAAATGCTGAAATTCCATTGAGAAGAAGGTAGCTTTTAGTCAATTTCAGCTACAGTAAAAGGGAAATCAACTAGAGGACAAAACTGCTACAGTGACTAGCCACTACATGACAAAATAGGAAAAAGACAAAGATGTATTTTAAATTGCTGAATATTGTGGGGTAGGTGAAGCCATAATGTAATTGAATCCAAGCCACACAATGTAACTCAATCCTAGCCATTCATTTGGGCTTTGGAAAAGTAAAAATAGGGGTCTTCCCTTCATTTGTAAGGGTTGGAGAGATAGTGTAAAAATATTTTGCAGCAATAGAAAGCAACATTAGATGATCTATGGGTGTTACTTTCGAGTTTTCTCATTATGTGTGTATGGTTCTACCTTCCAAGTTAGTTTAGTTGCTAGTTTCTTGAATGGATGTGATGATGGACATTGTTGTTACAGTATTTGATGAACTTTCAGCCCATACTTTTGGCTCTTGTTGATGACAAGTTGTTGTGCAAAGTTAGCCTTAGCTTCTTTATTTGATTGCTACAACTTAGTTCACTTGCATGTTCATGATGTGTGTATGCAAACTGAAAATCTATAGTCCTTGGAAGATTGCATTGGTTTTGTTTAACTATAGGATCCTCTTGGCCAAGAAAAACCCAATTTAGGGAGTTTGTCTACTGTAGCAGCCTCCATGATCACTGTTCATTTCTAGTTTTAGATCCAGGAACCTTCTCTCTTCCCTGCCTTTTTTCTTTTTCTTTTTTTTAATAAGTAAACTTAGGCAAGCTTCATTGCACATTGTAAAGCTAAATGTGATGTTGAAATGGAGTTCTAGACTATTGTTTTAACCTACAACAAACACTCAACAACTTTCCCATCTTAAGAACTCCATTTGCAGATCCAACTTCCCCACTTTGTAATTCATCCGTAAGTCTGCCTTGTTATTCCAGCAAATTACATAAGTCAACTAAGATATTTCAAGCATTGTCAAGACCTGACATTCGAGAGACCTTGGGATAGTGTTCTACAATTTGATTGTGGACGATTGTCTTTCAAGAGAGGTGATTGACCTACGCATTACCTATGTTGAGAAGTGCATGAAAACACTATCAACATGTTCGAATATCTTTGAGGCCGACCTCTTGTAGGTCATGTTTTTATTGTAAATTATCTTTTGGGCTGACCTATCTTAGGGATTCTCTATAAAACAGGCATGTTGCCTCATTTGAAATATAGGTAGGCATATAGAAGGATAGAGATACTAATAAGGATAGAGATATATAGGTGATATTGGAGCAACTTAGGGTTTACTCTCAAGAAAGTGTTGTAACAAAAAACTAGAGTTGTTGCTATTTTGGATGATTTAATATAAGAGAGATATTGTGATTTGGTATCTATCTTGTGGAGTTCATCTGGCATGGTTCTTGTTGTTCTATCTTTGAGATTGATTATAATTTTATGGTTAAATTGTTTGGTAATGCTTAGGGTTTCATGTTTGGAACATTTGCAGCGGTCTCTAGTCCATACTTTTTGCAGTTAGTTGATTGTTAGCTGCTTCACAAAGTTAGCCTGGACTTAAAATTGTGCTTAGTTTAATTATAAGGGTTTATTCATCTTAATTGTAATAAGACTGGCTGAATGAATGTTTGTGATTTGAAAATCTTTAAATACCTTAGAAGATTGCACTATTTTTGTCAAATTGTAGATTCATCTGGGTCAAGCAGGAAGTAGTTTATGAGAGATCGGTTCGTTTTGAACATTTTATCTTTTGGCATTTTCAATCTTAGGATTAGAAGTAGTCTTAGAATTATCTCTAAAACCTTTATCTTTTGTTGTTTCTTTATTATCAAGGTTCAAGTCAAGTTTCAAAGTATCAATTTATTGTTTAGATCTGATAAATTTGAAGTCCAGTGTTTGCTCGTAGTAAGGTCCCTTTGTGATTACCAACATTTTCATATTTATCGCCGAGTTATTTTGTTGCATTGTCAAGACCTGACATTAGAGATCTTGGGGTTATCTCTTTTCCATAGAGATTTACCTTTCAAGAGACATAGGATATCATATTATGTCTGAGTTATTGTTGTGCAGAAAACACCACTGAAATCAACAACTCTTTTTACAAGTAGTTGACCATTGAAATCTAATGCTCTTGCTAGAACTAGTTTCCTAGGTCCAGGAGACAAAGACCACATCGCCAATGCCTCCAAATTCTCAATAAAAGTTGAACCTTTAATGCCATTTCCAATTATTTCTCATTTTGTGCAATAGGCCCATCAACCCTTCTCAAAGAATCTAGCATAATAGCATCAACAATATTCCATTCTGGCAATAGCAACACACCAATGTTCTTTACCAATTCTCTGCCCTGTTGGGCATTAATATTTTTAAAATAATTTTTCAAAATATCCCTTACATTTTCCTGAATAACGTCTTCAGACCAATCATGGTGCAAGCTTCTTTCAATGGAAACCTACTCTCCATACTTTACAACCTTAGTTCTCCACCAAAATTCTTGAAATTTTAAAGTTTCAATGAAAGAATCATCTTCCATGAATTCTTTACTGGCCCCTACCCTCAAATCAGCTACATTTCTTAATCCAAAAATGTCTAGATTCCCTAGCCTGAGGATACTCTTTCCTGACCTTGAATCAACTGCTCCGTCTTGGGGTGGAATCCCTATTTGCATTTCCTTAGGGGTGATGAAGATATCATCCTCCTCTATATTTGAATAATCAACCACTCCTTTTGCCTCTATCCTTTGCTTCTTTTGAGGTGGTTTCTTAGGAGGAACAAAACTTTTAGGAGATGAATCAAGGTAAATTACAACCATAGGTTCCTGTTTAGGAGGAATTAGCTTTTTATTCTTAGGAGAGTTTACCTTTGGCCCCTCTAATGTAATAGGGATTGTTGAACTTCTTTTGTCACATGCCACTTTCTTTCATCTATAATAAATTCTCATTGATTTAGGTGGTTGATATGAGGGTCTTTCTTCTAGTTTCACCTCAACATTTTCTTCAACGATTGGTTCCTTCCCTTTATCTCCAACTTCCCATCGTTCCTTCAAAATACCAATGACCTCCTCAAAATTTTCTATAACATACATAA
The DNA here is from genome assembly GCA_007115665.2 of Sequoiadendron giganteum. NCBI lineage: Eukaryota > Viridiplantae > Streptophyta > Pinopsida > Cupressales > Cupressaceae > Sequoiadendron > Sequoiadendron giganteum. The sequence goes on along the minus strand of CM021104.1, from coordinate 259,744,839 downwards.
CTTTACTGAAGTCACCCTATATATCTGGTAGAGGAATGTATCAGGGATCCTTCTTCATCTTAGCTTCAACCATCTTTTTATAAGCTAAGTATTTGGATTTCCTCTTGTCTGGTTCCCCAGTATTAAGAACATCTCTAATAACATCCCCTGAATAACCAAAAGCATGTATATAGGTACCAATTTCCTTATCTTCTTTTAGCTTACTAATGAAACCTTCAGGGTCATAATTCCTTGGACTCATAGTCACCAATCTATAAGGAGCTAGAAAATCATCTAATATTTTTCCATGTCCCTTTTTTCATGATGTAATCTTCAAATACAATCCATTTTGGGAAGAATGACCCCTTCCTTGCTGATTCAGGTAAATGTGTTTCATGTAAGGCTCCTAGTTGCCTCATAATTTCAAGGAATCCAATCTTCAAAGGAGCATCTATGGGCAAGACATATGGACCCAAACCACTACCATATATTCTAAAAATTGTCTTATCAGGATATAGGATCAAGTCTCCCCAATTATGACTGAAATTCAAATATGGCCTCCTCTCATTAGGTCAAGAACTCATGGATACCTTTGGGAATTATAGGTGCCTCATATATTATAGCTCTCCTCATCCTTGTTGCTAAATCATTTCTAAATATCACAAAATTATACCTCTTACCATCTCTATCCAAGAGTCTAGTCCAACATTGGATAGGCAAATCAACATCATTCTTTTTTCTCTCCAAGGTTATTTCCTTTTCAAAGACTCGTTGTCCCTTGTTCACAAACATATACATAAAGAATGAGTACCACCATAACCTCAACCATTGCTTCCCTTCTTTCAGTTAAACTAAGCCCTTATGAATATGTTTAGTCAAATAAGTCCCATAATCATAAAAAAATATTATACATTGGATATTGTAATTGTGTAGCCATGTAACAATACTCTCTCTGCAATTTTTTACGTGGGTTAGCACTAATAATCTGATATAGATAGTACACAATCTTTTGGAAGTAACTAGAAAAATAGTTCATTGAGAAAGGTTCAAGCTCTCTATCACCTACCCTAATTTTCCTCTTGTTCTTCCCTTCACTAGTTATTTTAGTATGTGTAGGAAACATATTTGATCTGATGAGCACTTTAGTATTGTTGTTATGTGACCTAAAAGTATCCATGTCTAATGGCACCATATCATGACTCCATTGGTGTAAGTCAAAGACTTGTTCAATTTCTTCCCTGGTTACTTTTACCATAACCACCCCATCAAATGTTTTGACTACCCTAGAAACTGGATCATATCTTGATGTGATATCTTTCAAGAGGTCCACATCCATGTATACATTGGGAATAACCAATTTCCCCATATCCAACCTCCATGGGTTACTGAGAGGACACCCAAGGTTCCTATTCCCAAACCAATGTTGAAATATCTACCATCTCGTGAATGTCACTTCAGCATTGTAAGGAAACTCAGGTGCGGAAACAGCTTCCTACACTAATCTCTTAAGGAAAGTATGGTGCAAATTCGTTTTAAACCCTTACAATTTCAGATTCGTTAATCTACTTAACAAAGATATTGCAGCAATATACCATACATACAGAAAATGAAGAATGACACAATGATTTACCCTGGGGAAAACCTTTCGGTAAAAAACCCCAGCACTCCAAAACCTGCACAATGTATTATCTTCAACACAACGGTTACAACACACTTGCAATGCAAGTTCTTTCAGGAGATTTCCAACTCTTGAAGACAAAATGCGGCAGCATGAAAAAACGTTCCAACAATACACTCACATCACAAATCTTCGCAACCCTAAAAAACGCTTATATCAATTGCCACATGTCTTCACCTGTCATTGAATCTTCCAGACATAGCTCTTACGTGTCATAGGAATCCGTCATAACCGTTTCAGCCATGATCTCCTTACACACAATTCAAGATGCCGACACATTAAGTGGAGTGACACATCAACATGCAAACTAGACATGTACACTCACACTTAATTACATTATTTGCAAGAAATACATTTTACAAAACAAATAATAAGAATAGGAATTATCCAAGGTTGAGACACCTTATTCCTAACAAGCATCCTTGATAAAAAAAAGCTTTGTCTATCAACCCTTCTATCACAGTTGACCCATCGAATAAAACCATTCCTTTTGGTTTCTTACTTGTAGATTGGGGTAACAAGTGGATAACATCCTAAGGTGAGATTCTAGATTGGAAAGAAGAGGACAAAGCACCTGTTGTTTTAGGAGTTATGGGTTTGTATGTACAAAGATTATGACAAAGGTATTTTAATAATGAAATCCCAATTGCAGTCTACGACTCTGGACAATCACTAATTCTTGACAATTTACAGGGCTACAACTTCAAAGGTACAAATTAATCCTAGTTCCGAAATAGTGAAAAAAGAATGAACAGACGCATTTGTTTTTAAAGTAAACTAAATAAGCCCTAGCTCAAAAAACTAAAAGAAAGGCATGGAACTGCATTTATAGATCTTACCGCTTTCAGCTGTTCCAAACCCTCATGCTAGCTGGGAAAATTACTACAATTCACTTATCAGCTCCTCATATTTCCTTGGACACGTCTTTGAACTTCAAACAAGTAATAATTGGCTGCACATAAATTTTGATATCAACTAAATAGTCCATATAGGTCATTTACGCCATTAATGCTCACTCATGCAAAGTGAAAGAAATGCAATGGGAAAACTTTGCAACTTTGAATATTATTCGTTAAATTGCAACTAAGTTGGACCACTTGAACAACTCTGATCAAGTTGAAATTGTTTGAATTTTCCTCACCGCATCCAGCTCAGATGAATACCCAATAAAAATTCACTGACAAGACCTTCCCCATGTATTATTTGGCTCCACTTTCTTACTACTACAAAGTGTATGTGGCAGCTTCTCAGGGGTCTCGTTGTCCTTAAGGAACTTGCACCTTATTTTCGCAAGCTAGTGGGGAACGGTGGTGATCACTTTCGTTGCTCGGTTGGAACAATTGATCTCAAAGTCTTAAGTTTTGAGATGGGACACAACAGGTGGGCCCCCTCACACATGGTGACACTTTTTTGGCCTCAAAGTATTTATCTTATGTTTATTTCACATGGACGGGCCAGTGGGGAATGGTCTAGATGAAACCCCACAACCTCAAAACTGATCAACCTACACATGAAGCGAAGTTATTCATAAAAATGGGCCTTGAATAGGCCGACAAGATGATATGTCATGACCCCTATTCTCATTAAGTAATTAACAATTCAATAATATTATTTTAATGATCATTGCATCTAATTCTTTTTTTTTTATAGGGTAGATTATTGCTATAATTGCCAAATTAATTAAATGTTAGTTAATGATAATTTCTCTTGAAAGAAACAAAAATAGTTTTAAATCGTTTTTTGATTTTGTTCAAAATTAGAATTAATATTTTCTATTTTGTAGTGAATTGAAAAGAATAAAATAAATAGATATTTATTTGATTGCTTTTATTATTGATATTTTTCAATGCTTAATTAAAATTGATTTATAGTGAAATAAACTATAAAGAAATAAAAGAATACATTATTAATTATAGATTTCATCTAGCAAATAAGTGCTTCTTTATAATATTTGAAATAAGTATTTAATTAGGAGTTAAAATGGTACCCACATTTTAATATTTACTAAATAAATATGTGCATAAAAGAAATCCCATTTATTTTTATTATTAAAAAATCAGTTACATCAGTTATGGGGGGGAGAGGGTCTTGCTCTCTTGAAAATCTACCTTTGTAGTGGAGTTTAGATGATACTTGCAGGCAGAATCTTAAGAGTTTTCTATTGAATATTTGAAGACAAAAGCAATGTTGTAGAGAATGCAACCACAACCCTCGGTTAAAGGTGTAAAGATTGAGCATCGTAATATTCAGCTGCTAATGTGAGGAATGTAATCATAGTCTTCGGGTTACATGGGTTTCAATTCAGCAAGCCTCCAGGTACATACATGTTCCAAAGTTTATTATGTTAATAGTTGTCAATTAATCTTCTTCTCTTGAGACATTTTGAAGGGCATTGTCTTGTCTATTTACTTTATAACAGAGTTATTTTACCCTATTATTGTTTGGATAATACAATTTTTAGACGAAGTGTTTCAAGAATCTTTGATCTAATTCTCCAATATGAACATGGGAATTTGAATTAAGTATTTCTCTTCCTTTAGGCCCATCCACCTTTATCTACAAATTTCTCTCAAACCCTCTACATACATGAGGCGTGGTCACTTTTCTTGTATCAACTTGGGTTTCCAAATGCATCTATCATTCTTTCCTTTGGATAGGTCGTGACTTCCATTATTTCCTTACACTCCTCTGTGTTGGAAAGCCTGAGTATGGCTGGTACTATGAGTCATGGCTCCTCTGATACCATGGTACTTCACAACAATCTATCAAACCAAACTCTTCTGTGTCTAAGATTCTATGTTCTTCATGCAAATCATTATCCAAGTATTGCCTTTACATATTATGTTCTTAACTTTCAATTATGCATAAATCGATGTTTGTGCTTATGTTCGTAAATTCCACCACCTTTTTGATTGCTTCATTTAGTGTCACGAGTATTCTCCTCAAGAAAATTGACCATATTTGAAGTGATGTAAATGGTTATTATCTCTCAGAACAATTTCTCTTCCAACAATTTTGGAGATAAATTTAGATGTAGCATAGTACTCAGATTATTTTTTGTATCCATCTAAATCATGGCTCTCTAGAAATTGGGATATTATCTTTTTAGAAACCATCTCAGTGGATGGTGTAGATGAGCCATGACCATCTCCTATACCAATGCCCCCACGACCAATATTCTTGCAGGCACCTCATTCTTTTGCCTTGCGAGTTCTTTTTAGTGTGCCAGCATTGTTCTTCATTAGTCATCTCCCATTCATTAGTTTGTGGAATTTTTATTCTCTTGGGGTTGTAAGAGAAAACCTCTGATGATAAACAATTATTATAAAATAGAAAGGTAGAGGAGTTTCCATATCCTCTAGTTTTCACAAATTCCATTATGTAATTATTCTAGAACTAGCACTAATTGCACTCAGCCTGATAATTGTGTGTCTATCCATATACCAAGTCAGCTAGCTAGATATGCATTATAGCACGTTTTACTAATGGAGGTCTTGGCCGAGTCTCGTGCATTAAACCTTGGAAGAATTGTATTGTGGATATTGATGCATTAGGAACCATGTGAGAGCAAGGGCACCTATACTCGAACTCTTAGGATTCTATCATCCTTGAACTGGAATGTTGCAAGTTTGAAAAATGAAGCTCATTGCCCTGGATGCTATTGTGATGTGTAGAAGAAAAGTAAACTTGCACTTGAGTTTTATGTGAAGTCAATCCAATCGCAAGTACCCTAGTTGCGCTATTTGTTCCTTTCAAGAAAAACACATGTAGAGGTCATTGCACCCTTAGTATTTATATTATTAATTCAGTTATGTTTTAAATGATTAGGTTGTTGATTTAGATCTTTTATTCTCCTTTTTGTATTAAATGAATAAGTATTGAATGTTATAGTTTATGTAGAAAGAAATTTTATTAATATAAATGTTTACTAATGAATGGGGTGTGACAAGTATTATATGAAATAACCTAGTTCCACTTTAGATTTATGGTTTAACAAGATGTTATAGCATAATACAAATATTTTATTTATGACTAACAATATAATTGTTTAGAATACTAGAATTTATAAGTTAAAGTTGATATTGGATCTTGGATTGACATTGAATGGGTTTATTTAGGATTATCAATATTCATGTTTATTTAGTCATCTATTTATTTATTAATTTCCAATTTCTCAAATGTAGAAAGATAATAGTCTTCCAATTAAGTTAAATAGAAGGTATGCCTTGTCAACATTTCAACTTATCATATGGGAAAATATTGTAGGCCAATAATTGAAGTTGTGAACATGACTAAAGTAAAGGTTTGGGGAAATAATGTTTTTCTTACAAATAAATTCTTGAATTATAAACCACTTGTCTATTGATTTAGCTAGATAATTATCTCATTTTATTCTTGAAATTTTTTTGAGAAATCCTTGGCAGCCTCTTGAAGTCAATAGTTGCGGAGTTAAGCACATGAATGTACCTTATGATGAGAATTATAAGATCCTTAGAATGTCTCTTAAAAATATTGTGAGATAGGTAGACTTCAGATCCCTATTACCATCTCATATGGATGAAAATATTACCTTGAATTATTGGGTTTATATAGATCTTCACATCATTTCCAAATTGGTTGTTCTTGGGATGAAGTACACTTTAGACGTTATAAATGCTCTTTCTTTTTCTACATTGTGGGAGGCTAAAATCTAGATTGATCTTGATAACTAAATGTTATGTAGAGCAACAGGGTGGTCCTCCGAAGTTGACAACTTTATTAGTTTGAAATGTGAAATGAAGATATAAATGGTTGTGTCAGTGAGATGACCTAATCATGATCAATGAGGCACCTTGTAACCTATGAGACATTTCATTAAGCCAATTAGGCAATTTTGCGAGTGGTTTTTCATCCCTATGGGGGTTTTCCACTCATGAAGTTCTTTGTGTTATGGCTCTTTTGTGGATGCATTGATGATCTTTTTGTTTCTATTATTTGGATTACATTTATTGAATTTATGTGTTTTGTGTATTGTTGTGAAGGCCTTCATGGATAGGTTATGTAATGGCATGGATTTGTGATGAAATTCTTATTGATTTGTTAATGTAAGAAAATATTTTGGAATGATAATGAAGTAATTTAATTCTTCCGCTCTTTCCGCACCTTTTTATAATTAATCTATTTCTATTAAATTAGTTTAGAAAATTAAAGGATTAATTCATAAGTGATTTTTTTGGACCTTACACAATACCCTCATGGGTCAATGACTTAGGCTTAAGTCATTCATAAATCAAAGATTAAAATCAAGCATGAGGGCAGACTAAAATCATCATAGATCACAAGGTCTCGCGGCTAGTAATGAATGTATGTCAAGGACTTAAAAGGTAACTAATAAGACCGACAACCAGGATAACCAGTCAACGCCCAATTAGAATGTTAAGGATGAGACATCAATCAATTGAAAACAAGACTAACTAAGAAAAACCTTGAATCCTAATCGATAACGAATAGTTGACATGTGAATAACCAACACCAAAGACTCAAAATGTCAAGAATTTTGAGGGATCTATCAACGTCTCATGCTCGAGGATGCATACCCCTTACGATTATGGTGAAAAATAGATCTCTTGGTGAAGCAAACTAGCACAGAGGGATGAAAACTAGGAGCTTACCTAGACTAGGCAAGCAAACACAACAAAAAAAAACACACCAAACCCTATATACAAAATTTATAGGACTATACAATGTACATGGATATGTAGCCTATTCTAATAAAAATGGGGTTTGAGGAACTATCCATGTACTAGAAGTTCTAGATATTCACCTGCAAGTGACTACAAGAAGTAAGAGTTCTCCCCATGAATATCTATGATTAAGGGCCAAACCACAAAGGATCAAACTTCCCATGTTTTCCTTTATCCTCCTATCTAGAATTCCACATCAATACCATACATCCTATTTCAAATTTTCTTTACATAGCTCGCTTTTCATGTAAATACTTAACTTGAAGTTGCATTTTCTCATTCTTCTTGTGTGATTCTCTTCTCATCTCATCAAGCTCAACCAATTCATTCATCCTATTTTGCATTTCATCACAAATGTTAGTATCATATTCCTATACAAACTTATACATATTCATCAAATTATTATGAGGAATTCAAGCTTCCACTCCATACACCAAGTTGAAAGGAGAGTGGCCAATATCTTTCTTGACTATGGTTCTATCTACACACAAGCTAATTGAAAATTTGAGTCCTAGGATTTCTTATTATTTTCAAGGAATATTTTGATGATCTTTATAAGGATTTTGTTGCTCGACTCGGCCTGTTCGTTCCCCTAGGGGTGATATGGGGATGAAGAAGATATATTTATACCATGTTGATTGCAAAAATCTATGAATTCTTCAAATCAAAAGCACATGGCATTATCCGAGATGATCCTCTCAGGCACACCGAACCTACTCAAGATATTATTCATCATGAAATCCATGACAACCTTGCTATTTTCTTTACGGGTGGGAGTATACTCAACCCACTTTGTAAAGTAATCAGTTGCAACCAAAATCCAAGCATGTCCTCCACTAGACTTCACTTCCATTTCTCCTATAAAGTCAATCCTCCATTTCTAAAAAGGGGCTGGTGCTGAAACTAGTCTAAGTGGGAAGTTACCTGAAAACTTAATCTTACTAATAAACCTCTTACACACATCACATTTCTTGACATACCTATGTACATCCTTAAAGATGGTAGGCCATAAGAAACCAACCCTCAATATCTTGTTTGTTGTATTTTTGGCCATATAATGGCCTCCACACACTCCTTTGTGCATCTCAATCAACAAATATTTTGCTTGATCACCATCCACACATCTGAGGAGCACACCCTCTAGGCTTCTCCACTAGAGTTCACTATCAATAATAACATATCTTATCGCTTACAACTTTAAAGTTCTCCTCTTATTGTTTGGCATGTCGTTAGGTCATTTTATCATTTGAAAATACTTAAAATTCCTTTGGTACCAACCGCATGTTTGCATATCACAAATAGGAGTGCCATTCACTTGTTCAATTTGATTGATTTGGCTGGCATCCAAATTAGTATCAGACATGAGATTGGCTAGACCTTGACCCCTTACCAATTTTGTGATTTGAACATCTGTATTGAATTCCCGAATCCTGTTAATCCATCTACATCTCTGACTTGTGAGTTCTTGTTGTGTAAAAATAACCTTAACTGCCACACTTGGAACATAAGCTTCTACTATGTCGCTAGTTAAATAAGTTCAAAAATTCTTAATAGACTTAACTAAAGCATAGGCCTGCTTTTCAGTAGCATCATATTTTAACTTAGTTGAGTACATGGATTTTTTGAAAAAGGCAACTAATAGCTCAAATCCATCATCATTCTTTTGTAATAGCACACTCGCTATAGTATGGAAAGAGGAAAATGTGAACAGTTGGAATGGTTTTGAATAGTCAAGAGTCTTCAATACAGAGGAAACTTTGATAGCATCTTTAATAGCCTGAAAATATTTAAGGGTCTCTTATGACCATATTACCTTTTCCCCTTTCTTAAGAATTTTTGAAATAGGTCTGCTTATCTCAAAAAAATTAGTGACAAATCTTCTCAAAAAGTTTATTTTCCCAGAGAATGATTGAATTCCTTTGAAATTTCTTGGTGGGGTAATTTTATCAATAGCTTCTATCCTTTTAGGATCAATTCTAATACCATCCTTAGAGACAATATTCACCAATAGTTTACCCTCTTTAACCCCAAAAGCACACTTCTTGGGGTTCAAGGAAATACCATAATCTAAAGCTCTGATGAAAATATTCTCAAGGTGGGAGCAATGATCTTCCTCTTTCTTTCTATGGGCAGTCAAATCATCTTGATAAATAGCAAGAAATAGATCTATAAAGTCAACAAAATCCACATCCATAGCCCTTTGAAAAGTAGCACCAACATTTATAAGGCCAAAAGGCATCCTAACATAAACATAAGTGCCCCATGGTGTTGTAAATGTTGTCTTATATTGTTCTGACTCCCTCACCATAACCTGGTTGTACCCTGAAAATTCATTCATCATAGAGAGCAACTCACAGCCCGTTACCTTCTGCAACATGGCTTCCATGTTAGGTAAAGGATAATTATCCTTTAAAGATGCGACATTCAAATTCCTAAAATCAACACACAACCTCAGATCCCCATTCTTATTTCTGATAGGAACCAAGTTAGATACCCATGAAGAGTGCCTTATAGGTTTAATGATTCTTGCATCACTCTGTTTTTCTAGCTCTTCTTGCATTTTGGACCTTAAGGTGGGGTTAATAAGTCTTTGCTTTTGTCTAAATGGTTTTTTGTCAGGATTCAAGGGAATTTCATGTTGAAAAAATTCTTCCCTATAAGCTTTCAAATCATCATAAGACCAGGTGAACACATATCTATATTTTCGCAGTAGAGAAATCAACATAATTCTCACATGTGGCATCATTTTTTTACCAATGTAAACCTTCTTAGGGGAATTATTTGTCCCCAGGTTTATTTCCTCAAGATCTTATTTATGTGTGGGGGTTTGTCTAGTGACTAACCTATCTGGTCCATCAAAAACTCTTTCAAGTGCAACCAATCCCTTTGGAATTTTTTTTTTTTTCAAATGGATTATATCATTACCAAACAGTGTCTCCTTACCATCAAATTCCACCACATATGAACTTAAATCAATTTCTTGATGTTCGTACTGTTCCACACAATGTAGGAACTTCAAGATGTCATCATCATCTTCGAACACTTTCCAATTACAAATATTATTAAGCACAATGGGTCTTGTCTGTACCTCAATCCTTGAAGTGTGAAACCAAAGAAGAATTAGCATGAATAATATAATAACCCCCCCGTAATGCTGAACTGGGAAAGCCTGACAGATCCACTGAAATCGTGTGAAACACCCTGTAGTGCATGAAGGAGAAGATACAACATCTGAAAGTGCACAAGAAAGAACTTGCAACTAAAAAAGTGGTGTGAAAAGTAAAGCACACATGCATGAGGCTAGAATCATATGGATCCACTGTCGTGGAGGGACACTCACCGGACAAGGGTGTGATGGCAAAACAAAGGCAAACTACACAACCCCTCATGGCACTTTATAATAATAGTGCGAGTAAAAAATATGGCACAACCTTATGTGAAAAATCTCCAAAAATATATGTACAATAGTGTGGCACTTTATCTCAGTGCGTTTACATAAAAGATATTGCTTACAAATGATGCTCCAAATGTCCAAAAAAGGACAAAGCTGGAAATACATGAAGAACAGCCAAAAAACTTATTGTAAAATGTACCAACAGAAAAAAGAAGTGATGAGACCTACACCACTAGAAAGATGAGAAAACCAGCTTTTCGACGATATCTCGTTTTCCAAAAAACGATATCGTATGCCCAAGTTATGGCCTCTGGAATAAAACAGCTCCAAAGAGGAAAAAAAGCTAGCGCTGGGTTAAATTTGACGGTCATACAGCCGTCGCAACAAAAACACTGGATTAAATTTGACAGGAAAATGATCATCACCGTAAATGCACAATTGGGCTTATTTTGCGAAAGAATGTTTTTTAAATTAAAAAAACAATAAAAAAAAAATATTACAATAAAAAAATTTATTGAATTTTTTTTTTTAAAAAAAGATGAGGGGAGGCACGTGGGCCCACCCCCCATTGTACCCCGAGTGGATTGTAAGTACCACAGGTTGGCAGTACTGTCAACAGATGGTCGACATTAAGCCGCCAACAGTCTGTAGTATGCTGACCAGCGTACCGAAAGGCCCGCAGGCCTGCGGATGCAGGGACCTGCATGTACCCTTGTATTGGGTCGGCAAGCCCTTAAATTGCGAATAAAAAAATATTTTTTTTTTCTTTTGGTTTTTTTTTTTTTTAATAAAAACTAAAAACTTTCACAATGAAAAAAATTCACAAACAAAAATAAATATTTTTTTTTTTATGAAAAAAGAAATTTCTGAAAAAAAATTTACCAGGCAAGCGACGGCCGTACGGTCGTACTGCAAAATAAATTTGCTTCAAATTTCAACTTTGTCGAAAATGGATGAATGAATAGTCGATTTAGGGGTTTTGAACCATTGTGGATGCAATGGCGAGGTCCATTTGAGCTGAAAATGCTTCAAAATTGCAGGTATTCCTTGGATCAAGAAAACAAACCCCAAACCCTTAAAGCTCCAAGAATCTTCAAAACAAGAACATGAAGCAGCCGGTGTGGAGCTTTGATACCATGTAGGAGTTGAGAAAATACAACACTACAAACCCCAAAGATCACCTGCATGCAAATAACCTGTCACAAAAGAAGAGATGGAGATAAACAAGCAAGGGTTCTCTGAAAATTGAAAATGTATATATTAGAGAGAATGAGAGAATGAATTGATATGAAATACAATGGGATCAATCCTTATAAAAAGGAGATCATGCAAACCCTAATAAAACCCTAATAGGAAAAACCCTAATAGAAGCCCTAATAGGATAACATTTAATAATTAATATAATTATTAAATGTCACTTTATGCAAACTAACGTGAAATCTTAAGAAGGGAATAAAGGTAACTTAATCAACATAATTAAGTTAAAACCTTTACTCTAACACAAAAGTCACATCATCTAGCTTAATTGCTATGTTAGCCAACAATTTTTCTCTAAAATTTTGTTCTCTCTCTATCCATTCTATCCCAAAAGCATCAAATGCCTCAATAGTGTCCCAAACTTCATTTCTATATTGCCTCAATCTCTTATCCTTAGTAACAAACCTAGACCTGACTTGAGATATTAACAATTTTGAATCCCCAAATACTTTCAATAGTTTTATCCCATATTTGGAAACAAGTTTTAAACCAAGCAACAACGCTTCATATTCAGCTACATTGTTGGTACATGCAAATTTCAGTAAAAAGGAGTATGTGAAAGTCTTACCTTGGGGAGATATAAGAATGAATCCAACACTTGAACCCTCTTTTGAATAGGCCCCATCAGAGTACTTAGTCCATAGAGGATTCTCTAGTGATGTCTGTGAAGCTTCTTTAACAATTGGGGCAGACTTGACTTCTCCTTCATCTTGTTCCATTTCTTCTATCCAAAAAGTGTCCATGCCAGTGGCTATGATGGCACTCTCAAATTTTGCAAATTTTAAATACCTATTTCAAAAAATTTGCTTCTGCATTTTTAGGAGTGCACCTAAAAAATCAATCTAGGGGACCCATTTTGGAAGCTTGTATTTTAAAGCCTATTGATTGTCATGCAAAACCCATTTGCAGACATATTTAGTTGACATATGTGAACGTGTGTGTCAGTTTTTAGTTTCCCATGATGACTTTTGACAGAGTTTCGAAAAGTGAAGCTAGAGGGTCTCGACATTGTTTTGTTGTTTGCAGGTTGTTTGTTCTACGAAACAACCTCCTGTTTGAGCTTGGATTTCGTAACTAGTTGATTGTCATGAAAAAATGAATTTTGTTCCATATTCTCCTTATCAAAATGATCTCGAGTGTCATTTTTCAAAGCCTCATCATCTAATTTGATATTTTTAGTAGATCGAAACTGAATGCAGTTTGTTTAGTTTCATATCTGCATTCCTGACATCCTTTTTGAGTGGTCAACTTTGATCGTTAATAAATTTTGATCAATGATGTTTCAAAGAAATTTCTTTTGCACAGATGCTCAAAGTATCTTAATGTTCCACTATGTCTGATGGCAGCTCACCCGGAGTTGATTCACTATTTTTACAAATTGCAAGTTGGATGAGTTTTAACTGGTCTAGAACAGTTGTTTCAGAAAAGCCTGACTGGGCAGGTTTGCCAATTATTTTCTTTCACCTTGTGATTGATTTCTCTAAGCCGTCTTTTGCACTATACTTTTGGATCAAATGACTATATTCTTGCAAGTTTTTATGGTTTCACGAGGTCGTTTGACCAGTATAGATTCTTGAGGCAACTTGACCCATTTTGACCATTTTGCAAAAGTGCCAGAAAGCAAGTTTTGATGAAGACCTAGTTCGGTTTTTAACTTCACAGACACTCAAAAGTAGTGTTGAGATTGTTTGAGGGTGAAACTTGTTTGAAAATGATTTTTTTTAGCCGGACCCACATGGGGCCCGACATGCTTTGCACAGTTGTGGAGTTCTTCAAAGGAAATACTACAGTCAAGATTGTAGGAACAATATATGGTGATGAATTGACAAGGCAATGATTATTATCAATCGCTTACACCAGTGCTTTTCAATCACTATCCTTAGAGTTTGAAGATGCAGATGATTTGTGTGAGGAGCATGTTCAATTAGAATAAATTTAAGCATATAACCATTGGAAGCTCAAACCAAAGTTTAAAATGCTTTTGTTTCAAAAGATAGAGTGTGAAGATAGTGCTTCTTTTGAGTTATCATGAGATCAGGTCATTACGTTCTTAATCTTGCTAAGTTTTTTGAATTGATGCATACATTGACAAACTCAAATTCTGGCACGAAGATATTGTTCAGATTTCTTGATATGGGGCTGCATATTTCAAGATTATTGATGAGTATAATTACAAATATTTTTTTTCCTCCAAAATGAAAATGAGTATATTTCTGATTAGTGTGACAAAATGATAAAATGACAATGCACCGGAAGTGTATTTCCAAATCATATGATGGATTTGCAATGGGATGATGCTCTATAGTATTGATCTTTACTATTTCGCAGGTTTGACAAAGGCATGGGTCCGAGAGTTGTCGAATGGGAGTGTTTGATTCTCTCACCCCTGAGCAAGTATTATAATGCAATACTGAGGATGTATTAAATTTTATGGTAGATTATAAACAAATTGGATTTGTTGAAAATGTTTGAAACTTTCAGGCAATTAAAATGTGATCTCACTGAGTGCCATGAAAGCCCATGTGTAGGGAAGGAGGGGCGTAGTTGCCTATAGTGCTTGTCCCCCTAGCCTACGCCAAAGAAGACACAAAGGCCCACTAGATGGAGAAGATCACATGCCTGGAAAGACACAGGGAGGCATCAAGGAGCCCGCGGGTGTTTTGAATGGGAATTAGACACTTTCAGGAAAATACCTTTTGCACGCATAGTAAGACAAGTAATGGAAGATGTGCCAAATAGATGTGGAAACAAAAATCAGAGAACACCATTGTGTGGGGTGCGAGAAGTAGGGAGAAGATTGGTGAGAGGCCTACATCACCACACTTAGAAAGTAAAGTTTGAGGTATGGGCATCTAAAATTGTCAAAGGCTCGAGCATATTGGGAGAATGGCGGCCACATCTATAGAGAAACATTGGGCCTGCATCGTGTAGCCAATGTGTTGTTTGAGGGAGCGCGCAGGTGCACCGGGGAGCAGGTGAGGAGGATGGCACAATAGAGAGAGGTGCGCATAAAGGCACGGAGGCTCACACCAAACAAAATCAAAGGCCCATGCATTTTAACTAGAAGAAGCCCGCAGCCAACCAGAGAGGAAGTGTGGGGTACGAGCAGAAGGGAGCCTCGATGGAGGCAATGTAGAGGAAGTTAGGAGGCCTGCATAGTAAGAAGAATTGAAAGGTAACCCGCAACCAGTGAAGACACGCCCGCGCCAGAGAAGAAACAGGAGGCTTGCACAATGCAACTAGCAGGTGAGGCCGATGGAAGGGAAGAACAAATGCAGAGCCCAGGAATGCCTAAACCAAGCAAACAATGGAATTAGGGCCATTCTCACTGAGCTTGTAGGATTTTGGTGACAACACCAATATTCTTGTGAGGTGTGTGAGAATGCACAAGAGCTTTTTATTAAAAATATTCAAAAGATTAAATGAATTTAGGGCACACCTCGCTGACCTCATGGGATTTTGATGACACCATCAAAATCCTTGCGAGGTGCGCGAGGTTGGATGAGATCAACACATGGTGGGCCCAGGAGAAAATTCAAGGCACGTGGTTCGGTAGGCTTGGGTAAGGTTTATTAATTAATTAACATGCTTGATGAAATCAAATAGGTCCTCATTTAAAAAGATGGCTATTTTACATGATGGTGTAAGAAATGTGGGTATGTATTTTATTCACCCAAACACAATATTTTTAAATATTTACACGTAATATTCTCTTTGCTACATAATAGTCTAATATAAAATTTGAAAGTGGACAGTGTATTAAATATAAATACGAGTAAACATTTTGAGTGTGGGGTGAATATTTTACTCGGTGAGTAAAATAAAATGGAATGGGCAAGTATTTTCATTATGGTGAATGCCCGTTAATTCTTTTAAGTTATTTTTACTTGTGAGTGAAATATTTAATATTTCACTAAAGAGTGAATGACAAGAAAATATGGAGTGGAAATATAAAGTGCAAAGCCATTGAAAGTGAAAGTGCACGAGAATGCTTTATGGAGAGAGTAAGTATTCATTATGTTGAATATTTTATTGGCTCAAACAAAATTAACATGCTGGACAGTAAAGTAAAGTTGGAGCCAAAGTATTAAAATTGTAAAACTTTAATACTTGCTAGGAAATAAAATACAACAAAATTGTTAAATGAAGAGCATAAAAGGCTGAAACAAAATTTGCACGGGAAGAGATATTTACCAGCTAGGTGAATTTGGAGATTCTCTACATGGGCATGCTTTCAGTTACTAGGCAATGATGAGAAAATGCTGTTTTTGAGGGAATAAGTTTGTTGCTGCAAAGGAAGGAAGGGGAGATATTCTTTTCAGTTTGATCAATAGTGAATGAAGCTTCCAGATGGCAATTGCAGATCAAGTTTAGGGCTGCTCTTATTTGCTTCTATTTTCTATATCTTCTTTTCTCTTCTCAATTGTAAGGGTTCCAATTTTTGAAAGCTCTGCAAGTCAAGCATAAGCTATGGGTAGATTGTAAAGCTAGGTGGAAATATGATTGTTAGTCATTTGTAATCTAAAAGTGTGTGTTTTGAATTATTCAGTTATGTTTATTTAGCTGATAATTGTCTCCATGGTTGAATTGTAATGCTATTTTGGATTCAATAATAAAATTATATGAGTCTGTTCATGCACATTTGCTGCATTTGAGTTACATATGTTGTTTTTTTCTATTCTATGAATGGTGTAATTAATTTAATAAAGCACAAGCTTCTTTTATTATTTTCTATTGTTCGGGGATAGTATAATTGCTTTGACAAATGTGTAGAGGGTGTTATGTTTCAGGTGGATTTATAAGCAGAATTATCAGATAAAGCTGCAGTGGTTTGGTTGTCATAATTTGACAACATTTGCAAGACCTTCAAAGCATGTTCAGCACTGGAAGATGAATGCTAGCTATATGACTCCATAACCCATTTGTATGGCACTGGTCCATTATCATATTTCTACTATTTTTTCAGTTTGGTCCCAACTCTTTAAATCAAAAACCATTTCAAATATGTTTTGTTGAGTTGTGTTTTTCGTGTTCTCCATGTCAATTGATGAAATTCATTCATTATCTTGCCAATGTTAAGTGATATTTTAGTTTTCTCAACATATTTTTGTGAGAGCATCATCTGTTAAGCAGTATCCTGTTACTTGTGTGTTCATATTTTTAGATATTGCTAAAGGGTCACCCCTCTAGGTTTTACAGAGCTTGAAGTGCAAGGGAAATGTGTATCCATTCCATTTCCTATTAGTTGGCCACTAGCCTTTGTGGTTCTTTAATATAGAGGTTGGCTACCTCTTAGAGAATTGCAAATCCTAGCTGGGTTGCATTTTTAGAACACCAACAGTCTACAAAGTTGACTATTGGGGGTTCTTCTGGCTCTTCAACATGCTCAATCATGTGTTTAACTCTTGATTCTCGGGCAATTTTTACATCTTTTTTATTGATGGAGAATGTGGAAAATGATAAGTCGCATTGCATTCTCCCTCCCATGGAAGCACACAACTATCTTGAAAGTAGCATTCGATATGTTGGTGGAATATCCACCATTGTATCACTCATGACCAACTCCTTTTCTGGAAAATCAGCCAATCTATATGGAACTTCATAAATTATACCAATAACAGGGACTTCTCTAGAATCCATGGCCTAGAACTTTTTATATGTGCTATCGACCTTCAAGCCTATTTCCTCCATTATTTTTACAGGGATGACATTGCTTGAAGCACCTAAATCTATCATATAGTTTCCAAGAATTTTTCCATCAATGATTAGACTCAAAAAGAAAGGATTAACTAGATTTGGGTTTGAAGTGATAGTGGTTCCTAAGTAAACCTCAAGGTTGTCATTAACACTCACCCCCACTTCAACATCCTTTTCCTGGATCTTTCCTATTTTATAGGTATTAGCCTCTACTTTAGGTTGGTTACCCCCAACAATACTATTAATAACAACCACTATTTTGTGCTTGTGGTCATCGATCCTCATCATTTCAAGGAATGGAATTGTGACGTGAATTTGGGAAAAAACTTGAAACATATCAATGGGAGTGTAACTTGGTACTTGTGGAGGTACCATTTCTTGAGGAATCACTATATAAATTTGCTTGTCATATTTCTTCTCAGTAGGGCTCAAGTCCTTAACTTTTGACTCCGGTTGAATGACCTCAACAACAACCTTTGCCTTATCACCTTTCTTGGACCAAATCCTTATTTCTTTAGTTCCTTTGGGCTTAGTCTCCTCCTTCTTGTTATCTGTCTTAGCACCCTTACTGTCTGCATTATTTTATTTAATGAATATGCCTCCTTTATGACCTGGGGTACCACTTACCACCCTATTTTTTTGAGATGGAGATCATTTTTCGCTTAGGCTCTGGTAGCCAATGCAATTGCATATATCTCTATTTATTCATTTGAAGGTCTCCTTAAAGAAACATTACATGCCTCTAAATTACAAGTTGTGTACTGATCCTCTCCTTCTTCATCAGAGAACACTTGTTGATGATGAAGGATTGATTTTATTCTTTGCTCATCCACATATTTTGTGTCAACATCATCACTAGAAGAATAGTCATTATGCTGCATATCTGATCTAGTCATAAACATTTGAATTTTGATCAGGGTCATGGGGAGAATCAGTCTCCTTCTGATCATTATGAGCTTGTTCCATGGATTTGGAAACTGTGTATTGATTTGAGGAATGGGGTATTTCACATACTTCACACAAGGGTATTTCCTCTACAACATTTGTAGTGTTTTTATGCAATGGATCTGGTGTTTCTTGAAAATTCTTTTGATTACTCTAGAAAGGTTTCCCATTATGCCAACTAGTGTGATATGGATAGTCTTGTAATCTCGGTGGCCTTTCATTTCTCTGAAACTAAGGCTTATCATTTCTAGATTGTTTATGCAATAGATTTGAGACTTGGTCCAAATTCTCTTCTAGGGCTGAAACTTTAGGAACCTTCTTGTTCTAAGCCTTTGAATTCTTAGAAGATTTGGGGTCATCCCTTCAACCAGCCTTCCTAGACTCTCTTCTATTATATTCAATATTTATTGCCATCTTATAAGATTCCCTTAGATATTGTAGATTTTTATCTCTGAGTAAGTAGCACATTTTAGAATCATAAGCATTACAATAAAAAACCAGGGACCTTATACATGGCCTTCTGAAATATCACCTTAAATTCTATGTCCATCTCATTATTCCCCTTTGTAATGTTATTGAAGTCATTTAATTTGAATTGTGGGTCCTTCTGATCACCATGCCGCTCTCTGAAGGCTTGGGAGAAAGAATCCTTGGAATCAATGCTTGCATCTAGAAGGCTCCTATACCAATCTCTTACATCCTCTATAAGGGACTGCATGAAGTATTTCATAGCCACATCTTCATCCCATAGTTCAAATTCTTCTATGAAACATTGAAATTATTTCAAATGATCTTCCCCACTGAGGGCATTGTTACCGGTAAATTTGGGCACATTCTTTCTAGCATTTTCTAGCACCGGGTTTGGGTATCCAGGAATATTTTAAAAACATAATTTCCTATACCTATCAGTATGCAATAGTCTCATATCCATATGCCCTTTGTACTCATCATGATTATCATTACCTCTTCCTCTTTTGCCATCGTGCCCAAACCTTATATGTTGGAAATCATGCTGGTCATTACAATGGACAACTCTATCCTTGTTTTCAAGTTGTGAAGAGGAGCTAGAGGGATTACCAGTGGGTGAGATTTTGTCACTGGCATGGGGTTTTGGGGAAGATATACGGCCTTGGGAGCTTTGGGCTTCAAGGATATGATATTGCAATGTAGACTCTAGGAAACTAAGCTTCTTCTTCATTTCCCTATTTACTGCCATTAGCTCCAATTCCTTGGTCTTCTTTTCCAATTCTTCATTCTCCTTCATCAATCTATCAAAGATTGAGATAGAATTATCTTGAGATGTATCTTTCTTTGAAGAACCTCCCTCATTAATTTTTACCCCTTCATTAGCTTTTCTTTCACACATAGGACACTTCCCTTTATCAATATCATGGGTTTCTTTCTTGGTATTTTTGGGAGGAGGGGGAGGTGTGATGATAGTTTTTTGAGCAGCCTTGGGATGTGGGCCTTCAACATTTCTATCAATTGAGGGAATTACATGAATTTTATCTACAATTTCTTGTACTACCCAGCCATCTTCCTGGTCAACCTGAGTTGTGAAATTTTTCATTGCTTCCATCTCCTCAACTTTCCTTCTTAATGCATCCCTATGCATCATAGAATCCTTAATTCTCTTCTCATGAGTCACTTCCCTTATCTTTCTACTTTCATTACATTTAGCAATCCTTTGATTGAGTAAATGCACATCATTCAACACCCCTTCTTCATCAAGTAAGGTAGATCCTTCATCAGATACCACTACATTCTCAGGTTGGGAAAGAAGTGGTTCATGGGAGTAAACATCTCCAATCAGTAAGTCATTAGGGATACCGGTATATGGATGAGGATTTGGGGTAGTATATCCTTCGGCTCTGGTACGCCTAGTACTAAAACTATCTCGCTGGATTCTATCCCTTTCTCTTTGCTTTATAGCTTGCACACCAAGGTTAGAGGAATACTCATTTACAATAGTCTTCATATAAACACCCCCTTACCATTAGAAGTATTATCATTGAAATCTACTAAATCCTTTTCAGATCTTGAGCTACAACTAGAATGTATTGCATGTTCAGGGGTGGGGTGTGGTGTAGACTTACCACTTCCTACATCCTTAGTCTTTATCCATTTGCCTTTGTTCATGGGTAAGTCACCCTCCAAATTTTTCTTTGGATGCTTCTTCATGTGACCTTACATTCCTTTCATTTGAGCTTGGATTCCTTTCGCATTTGTCACCTTCCTTAATTTCTTTACACTTTTATTCTTAACTTCCTTGATATCCTTGAACATAGGTTCACACTAGTGCAAAGATGCTAGATTCACCACCCAAGATTCTTGGGAAAGATTAGTAGAAAGTTTGTTGCAACCTCTACAAATATCAACAAATCTATGGAAATTAAGACAAGCTCTAACACATATGACCTATATTTTCATAGACTTTGAATGTATTCCCTAAAGATAAATGGGCGAGATAATTAATAGGGATTGGGATGACAGACTAGCAAATCTTGGAGAAAAACTTGGTAGATGCTTTCAATTGACTAAATCTATGAGTAATTAACACCATGGAATGTGATAAACTATGACAAGGTGTTCTAAATAACTGGTAATTTTATGACTTACATCCCCAGTAGAGTCACCATTTTTTTGGTTGTTTTTACAATGAACCAAGCAGGTCTCGACAGATGCCTATGAGCTCGCCGGGCTCAATTCCTAAACATATGCTAGACGAGTGGCCAACTGATGAGATATAGCATTAATTACTTTATCTCCTACACTTTGGGCTTTGCTAAACCTGGGAGGGTAATCCCACAATGTATTAAACTATTATTTGAAATGATTTACGTGTAAATTGCATATTTAAGCAGATGTATTCTAATTATTGGCTAACAAGCTGAAATCTATCAAGAAGTTGGAAATTCCTTGAATAAACTACACACTCTAAGCCAAGAAAACAAATAAAACACAAACAATGCAAGTTCTAGATAAGTGAATGATTATTTTAAAATATTTTTCTTAGGTTGGATAACTGGGGATGCAAAGATATCGAAATGACTTATGATCAATGTCATTATCTATGGGCTAGAAGTTTGAGAAAATTAAAATATAAGGAACATTTAATTTTGGACATTCAAGACCAATGCAATATAACTTAGTAATCTATAAATCAGTAACCAAGTTCTAAAAAACTACTTATCATATCCAATGATCCTGCATAAGAATTCATGATTCGATTTAATCAATTTAACTTCTCCTATGGACAAGAGCTAAAATCAAAAAAAACATCAAAGTATAAAACGATGACAATTAATGAAATGATCTCTGATCAGTGTTTTCATTAATAATTCATATACATAATCAAAGTGGAGAGACTATAGACTCAGAAAATCTCCATCATCATTATGATATATCCAGAAACCATACATTTGCCAAAATATGCTACCTAGACTCAAAACATTTGATAAATACCAAACATATTTCCTCTGTATTCTTAATTTTCACAATACAACTCTAGTATTCAACAAAAGACCCATATTTATGGGCCTGAATTCCCTTTTATAGAATAAGGGAGCAAAACAAGCTTTAAGCCAGAAAGTACGTATGCCACGATAAGATTGGACTGCAAGAAAACATATTCCCCAATTCAGTTATATTTACCTGTATCAAAATAGAGGGGCTCATACAAGACAAATTTCATTTACATTTTTTTATGAGGATCAACTTTGTCTGCCAAATAGATAAACAAACTCATAGCAGCACCTTGATTTCATCGGACCAAAAGACAACCTGACGTGGATCAAAATGAATAAGCATTTCACATCACTAACAATTTAAAATCTCCCAATGAAACGTATATTTTATACACTTGTAACTTCTATGGCTAGACCTATACAATACTTGACCCAATATACATTTCAAACTCCAATTCATAAACAAAAATTGCTAGCATACACTCTTCCCCATTCTTCATATTCTTCCTCATATGGCCAATTAAAATCCATAATTTCATCCATAGCTTTTCTGTAAGGGGCATACTTAGTTACCATTGCATTGGACTCTCTATCAAAATCCTCCATAAAACTAATAAGAAATGTCAGCCTCTCCAATGTAGCATTAAAAAAATTAATACTAACCTCCTTGCATATTTTGTTTACCTAGGAATGGATAACCTCATCCAGTTCCATTTTCCACTCATGCAATGGTTTCAACTCATGATTATTAACTTTGACATCAGGAAATGGTGGAAAATATGTAAGGTTGTAATGAGATAGAAATTCTATTATCTTCTGCTCAAGCAGGGCTGCATATCCTTGAATTTTTTTCTCACCCAACCTACATACAAAATTATAAACCGGTTGTACTAGTGGGTAATTATCTTCATGTTGACTAGCCCCCACTAATATAGTGTCAATATTTCAGATCCTACAACCCATTTATTCAAGGTTGGTATAGCCAACATCTTATCCATTTTAGACAATCTCATTGCACGTAACATCAGAGAATAGTTATCATACACACCATTGAGTCTAGCTTGAATCTTCTCATTTAGATGTCTTAATGCAGTGTGGACAACCTTTGGTATATTCTCAGACATTACGTCTTGAACCTTTTCTAGTAGCTTCTTGTATGCTTCAACTTGCAAAAGAAATTGATCTCTATCAAATGAGCTAGAACCTGCTCCACTTGGCTCTTCCATTGTAACTGGTTGTTCTCAACTATAAGGTACTATTTCTAAGGTCTGTCTTTGAAATGAATGTTGCACAAGTGTCATTGGAAAAATTGAAGGTGGATGACTTGATCTAGGCTGACCCTACTCTCTTTGTTTATATAAGGCCAATTCAGTTTCCAATGTAGCTACTTTTTGTTGGCTCTTATCATAATCATCCAAGAGCTCTCTATATTTAGATTTAAAGTTAAATATTTCTAGGGTGAGACTCTCAATAGTTGAATGAGTAAACCTAGATAAATTTAAAACAATGTCTAAAGCATCCAAATATGGAGTATCAATAACTCTTTTTACAAGCAGTTGACCACTAAAATTTGATGCTTCTGCTAGAACTAGTTTCCTAGGTCCTAGAGACAAAGACTAGATTGCCAATGCCTCCCAATTCTCACTAAAATTTGAACCTTTAAGTTCCATTTCCAATTCTTTCTCATTTTGTACAATAGGCCCATCAGCCCTTCTCAAAGCATCTAGCATAATAGCATCAACAATATTCCATTCTGGCAATAGCAACACACTAGTGTTCTTTACCATTTCGCTACCCTATTGGGCATTAATATTTTTAAAATAATTTTTTGAAATATCTCTTACATTTGGCTGAATAAAATTATAAGACCAATCACGGTGCAAGCTTCTTTCAATGGCAACCTACTCTACATACTCTACAACTTTAGTTCTCCACCAAAATTCCTGAAATTTCGAAGTTTCAATGAAAGAATCATCTCCCATGAATTCCTTACTAGCCCCTACCATCAAATCATCTATAGTGCTTCATCCACAAATTTCTAGCTTCCCCAAGTTAAGGATACTCTTTCTTGAACTTGAATCAACTGCTCCATGTTGGGGTGGAATCCCTATTTTCATTTCCTCAGGGGTGATGAAGATATCCTCCTCCTCTATGTTTGAATAATCAACCATTCCTTCTGCCTCAATCCTTTGCTTCTTTTGAGGTGGTTGCTCAAGAGGAACAAAACTTTTAGGAGATGAATCAAGGTAAATTACAACCATAGATGCCTATTTAGGAGGAATTAGCTTTTTATTCTTAGGAGAGTTTACCTTTGCCCCTCTAATGTAATAGGGACTATTGGACTTCTTTCATCACTTGCCACTTTCTTTCATCTATAATAAATTATCATCTATGTAGGTGGTTGATATGAGGGTCTTTCTTCTAGTGTCACCTCAATATTTTCTTCAACCATCGGTTCCTTCACTTTATCTCCAACTTTCCATCGTTCCTTCAAAATACCAACGACCTCCTCAAAATTTTCTATAACATACATAACTTCACTGAAGTCACCCTGTATATTTGGTAGAGGAATGTATCGGGGATCCTTCTTCATCTTAGCTTCAACCATCTTTTTATAAGCTAATTATTTGGCTTTCCTCTCATCTGGTTCCCTAGTATTAAGAACATCTCTAATAACATCCTCTAGATAACCAAAAACATGTATATAGGTACCAATTTCCTTATCTTCTTTTAGCTTACTAATGAAACCTTCAGGGTCATAATTCCTTGGAATCATAGTCACCAATCTATAAGGAGCTAGAAAATCATCTAATCTTTTCCATGTCCCTTTTTTCATGATGTAATCTTCAAATATAGTCCATTTTGGGAAGAATGGCCCCTTCCTTGTTGATTCAGGTCAATGTGTTTCATGTGAGGCTCCCAGTTGCCTCATAATTTCAAGGAATCCAATCCACAAAGGAAAATCCATGGGTAAAACATATGTACCCAAACCACTACCATATATTTTGAAAATCATCTTATCAGGATACAAGATCAAGTCTCCCCATTTATGATTGAAATTCAAATCAGGCCTCCTCTCCTTAGGTCTCAAGAACTCATAGATTTATTTATGAATTCTAGTTACCTCATATAATAGAGCTCTCCTTATCTTGGATGCAAAATAATTTCTAAACATCACAAAACTATACCTCCTATCATCTCTATCCAAGAGTCCATTCCAACATTGGACAAGCAAATCAACATCATCCCTTTTCTATCCAAGGTTATTTCCTTTTCAAAGACTCTCTATCCCTTGTGCAAGAACATATGCATAAACAATGAGTACCACCATAAATTCACCCATTTCTTCTCTTCTTTGAGTTCAACTAAGCCCTTATGAATATGTTCAGCCAGATAAGTCCCATAATCATAAACAATGTTTTACATTGGATATTGCAATTGTGTAGCCATGTAACAATACTCTCTCTACAATGTGTGAGGTGGATTAGCACCAATAATATGATATAGAGAGTACACAGTATTTTTGAAGTAACTAGAAAAATAGTTCATCGGGAAAGATTCAAGCTCTCTATCATCTATCCTAATTTTCCTCTTGTTCTTCCCTTCACTAGTTACTACAATATGTGTAGGTGACATCTTTTTTCTAATGAGAACTTTAGTATTATTGTAATGTAACCTAAAAGTATCCATGTCTAACAACACCATATCTTGACTCCATGGGCATAAGTCAAAGACTTGTTCAATTTATTCCCTGGTTACTTTTACCATAACCACCCCATCAAATGTTTTGACTACCCTAGAAATTGGATCATATCTTGACGTGATATACTTCAGGAGGTCAACATCCATGTATACATTGGGAACAACCAATTTCCCCATATGCAACCTCCATGGGTTACTAAAAGGACACCCAAGGTTCCTATTCCCAAAACAATGTTGAAACATCTGCCATCCTATGAATGGTACTTTGAAGTCCTTGATAAAATAAGTTGTCTATCAACCCTTCCATCACATTCAACCCTTGAAACAAAACCCTTCCTTCTAGTTTCTTACTTGTAGATTGGGGTAATAGGTTGATAACATTGTGAGGTGATATTCTAGATTGGTCAGAAGAGGACAAAGCACCTAGTGTTTTGGGAGCCATGGGTTTGTATGCACAAAGATTCTGACAAAGGTATTTTAATAACGAAATCCCAATTGTAGTCTATGACTCTGGACAATCACTAATTCTTGACAATTTATAGGGCTACGACTTTAAAGTAAAAATTAATCCTAGTTCCAGAATAGTGAAAAAAGAACGAATAGACGCATTCATTTTTAAAGTAAACTAAATAAGCCCTAGCTCAGAAAACTGAAAGTGTAATACCCCTCCATTTTAGCTTCTTATTCTAACAACATTCCTTGCTTTGTTTTAGTTTCAGTGACTGTGATACCTTGCATACTTTATCATGTGTGTTATTTGATCACTATTTATTGAGTGACAAACTATTTGTGTGATATGATTTATCTTATCTAATGCTTAATTTTATATGCTTTAATTGGTGTAAAATACTTGGGTATCTAACTTGGTTCTATTCTAAAAGAAGAATAAAGACATCCACCTATGTGTTAATTTCTAGGAATTGAACAGAGCATCCCTAAAATACCACTTCCCCTTTCCTTCTATGGAATCTATCTTGCAAGAAGTGGAGGGGGCGGAGATGTTTTCTCTACTAGATGGCTTCATTGGCTACAACTAGATCTGGGTAAAAGAGGAGGAATGACACAAAACAACGTTCACTACTAAGTGGGGAACATTTAAAGATGCAAAAATTCCCTTAGGCCTCTCAAATACGAGAGCCATCTTCCAGCGTGCAATGGATATCGCCTTTAATGGTTTGATCAATAAGATCATCTTGATCTACCTGGATGATCTTATAATATTATCCAAGCATAAAGATGATCATTTTAACCACCTTGAACTGATCTTTGAAATTTTTTAGGAGTTTGGTATATCCCTAAACCTAAAGAAATGTGTTTTCAAGGTATCACAAGGAAAATATTGGGACATGTAGTGTCCAAATATGGAATTGCAATCGATCCAGAGTGGACAAAGGAAATCAGAGAACTTCCCCTTCTAGTCAATCAGAAGGGAGTTCAGTCCTTTCTAGGAAAGGTAAATTTTGTGAGAAAATTCATTTCTAATTTTGCAAGAATAATTAGACCTGTCATGCTAATTCTAAAAAAAGATCAATTTTTCAAATGGAAAAAGGAAGCTAGAGATGCTTTTGAGAAGGTTAAGGATGCTATTTGTTTAGATCCTATGCTAGTAAATTTAGACCTATCAAAGGAATTCATAATGTATGTATTTAGTAGAAAATCTAACATCGCTAATATTTTAACCCAAAAGGGTGATGAAGGAAAGGGAGAACATCTAATAGGATTTTACTCCCAAACCTTAAAATATTATGAGATGAACTACAACTTTGTCAAAAGGAAAGAATTTATCATTGTTAAGGGACTCAAGAAATTCTGACACCTTATATCTTGCAACAAGGTTATTGTAAATGTCACACATTCCAATGTGTATGAATATATCATGGAGGGAGAAATCACCAAAAAGAGGGCCAATTGGATCACTAAGATCCTCGAATATGATATTGAGGTCAATCCCATAAAGATCATCTGAGGAAGAGAACTATGTGAGTATTTGGCACAAGATGAATAAATAGTAGCTGAGGAGTAGCAACCCAAACTTGTTCTAACAAATGAACCTGAATCCAAAGGCTTCTGGCTAGAAAATAGTGTAAGATTCATGCATACTGGAAAATATTTTCCAAACCTTCCTTCTTAGAAGAGAATATTCTATAGATTGCAGAATAGTGGATATGCACCTATTGAAGGGGTTATCTTCAAAAAGAACTTCAATAACATTCTACTACAGTGTGTCACCATAGAACAAGTGAGGAAAATTCTTGAAACATTCCACAATAGTCTCGCAGGTGGATATTTATCAGCAAGGACTACCACTATCAAAATTATTTGTTCTAGATATTTTTGGCTAAAACCTGTACTCATACTCTCTAGTTAAAACCTGTAAGGAATGCCAATTCTTTGCGCCAAGAAGGAAAAACTCTACAATGCCTCTCAACCCAATAGTGGTTGATGAACCCCTTGCACAATGGGGCCTTATTTTATTGAGATGATTAATATCACTTCTAGTGTAGGAAACAAATGGATCCTCATGTCTATGGACTAATTTACCAGGTGGACCGAGGCCATGCCCCTAAAGAATGCAAAGAGCAAAAAATTGTGAATCTCCTTGAGGAACTGGTCACAAGATTCAACCTACCAAAGACCGTCATCTCCGACAACACAAAAATATTTCTTGGGTTATAAGGTATGTAAATTCACACTCATGCATGAGACATTCTTTAAAATGTCTTCAAACTACTACCCAAAGGGAAATGGCCTGGCCTAGTTGACTAATAAAAAATTAGTTTGACTCATTAAAAGAATCTGGTAGGAACATCAGAGAGAGTGGCACAAAATCATTTGGGTAGCCCTCTGGGCAGACCACATAAATCCTAAGTAAGGCCTCAAGACCTCACCATATGAGTTAGTATATGGGAAAGAAGTGCTATTTCCCATATCCATGGAGATTCTTGCACTACAGTTGATAAAATCTTTCGAGGTTGAGGATAATGGAGCCATAGAGGTCCAGCTAGTTGAGTTATTGAAAGTATAGGAAAAAAGAGAAAAGGCCCTAACAACCATGACTAACCACCAATAGGTGGTTAAGAGGTGGTTTGAGGAGAAAATCTCAGACCAAGGTCTCAAATGCGGAGACCTAGTGCTCAAATTTAATGAGAGAGTTGCAAAGCTTGGACAACATGGAGAATTTGATATTCTATTGGAAGGCCAATTTAGAATAATTAAATTCAAGAAACATAATGTATTTCAATTAGAAAATATGGAGAAAGAGGCATTAGGTATTTTGATTAACGAAATTCACCTCAAGTTTTTCAATTAAGCTTTATTAGTTGTTCTCCTTGTGTAAATATGTAAATATTGTAAATTTTTCCTTTATGTTCTTTCGTTCGACCGATCTTTCCAAGCAACCCATATGCAAAAAATTAAAAATGAACTCATATGTGAAATTGAAAAGGTACTCAATGAAGCAGAAAAAAAGGGAACCCATGATATAGAATACGAGAAGTGGAAGAGACAAAAACTAAGTATAAGTTGTATATCCATTAAAAAGTATTATATGCTTCAAGTAGACTTCTAAAATGGCACAGAGGCCATGCTTTTTAGAAAAGTATATTTATATACTATGTAGTTTTATATACAGTAAGGGCCTTGTCTAGGAATATATACAAAAAAACATATACAAGTGTTGAGACTTAAGTAGCAGTAGTGGGGGGAATTATTAGCAGGAGAAGGAGCATTATCAGTAGCATCTAGGACAACAAGAGCAACAAGATTGTTCATAGGGGCACCAGGATCAATAACAATAGTGGGAGCATTAACGACAAAAATGACTAGTGGTGGAGGAAACACCTGGTCCCTGAAGTCGGTGTACTACTCTACGTGATATAATAGCACCACATTGTAGAAACATAGTAAGAAGTTGAAAGCATGAGTGACCCTCTGGTGGTGCTTTTCATGTGATAAAATATAGAATCCGCTCAAAAATTGTACCCACAAAACCACAACATCCTCTTCAATATGTTTATGAAGGTTGCTCATCATTGGGATGCCCAGGCCATACATTGCATTCACCATGACTTCTCCAAGGTAAGCCACAAAATCATTGGCTTAGGGGCCTGTATATCAAGAAGAGATTCAACAAAGTGAGAGAAGATGTTTGTATTAACCCTATACCTATCCTCATACTCTATGCAATCCCTACTCAATATCCATTTCATTGCTATAATGGCCAACAAATTTTTATTCTTAGTGATTTATTTGAAATTCTTATTGGAAACTTCACCAAGGAAGTCAATCTAAGAATTATTACAAGTGAGCCTAATGGGAGTATTCATGATGCCTAATCCTATCCAAGTACCCAAGTACTATTTTTTTTCAATTGCTAAATGTGATTATGTTGTTGTCTTGGAGTCTATTTATAGAAATGTTTGAGGTAGTTGTGTGCCATAATCGTGATGCTAATCGAGTACTAGCTCGAGAATCCCACCAAGAGTTTACCCAGGTTTCCTACCTAGTTGTGTTTGCCATGTACGAATTGTTGCATGCAAGATTAAGGAGAGGTAATTAATTATCACAAGTTGGTGGCAATCCCAAGTGATCATCCATACGAATAGGTGTTGATGTGTCACAATGCAAGAATGTTTCGGCCTTCGAGGTAGAACACATATCTTTTCAAAGTAATCATTGCATTTTTGGCTTAATCACTTTTAGGCTATTAATTGCCAAGCATGTGAGAGGTTTATATGCTTTCATCACCAACTCAATTTCCCAAGAAAATTGTGCTGAAGGATGTGCTTACTAGCTATCATTATGAATTCTTGTCTTTTCAAAAGGGTAAGAAATTAATTTCGCATGAGCAAGGGAGTTGGTGGTACATGCTGAATTTAATGTAAAAAGGATATTGTTGTTTCTAACTTCAGTCGAGAAAAAAAGCTAAGTGTTAATCACAAAAGAATAAACAATGTGAAAGATTCTTGAGTTCGCTATCTAGTTCAAGGAGTACTAAGTGCATAATTGTTGAGAAACATAGGAGTTATAGAAGAAGCCAGGTTTAGAGAAGTAATTACTAATGATGTGTTGTTCTTGAATGAGTCAAACCCAAATAATGAATAGGAGTCCAACTAAATTTATGTATGGTACAAGCCTTGTATTGGTTTTTTTTGCTTAGGTTCCATTTGTCCAATATTGGTATGTTTCAAAGAAGGGTGATTTTTCAGAGCAATGAAGGGACATTGTTATATCAAAAAAATCCACAGTAGAAAGAAATGGCCCAAAATCCTCAAATGGAAAAGCAAGGCAAAGTGACCCAAAGCTTGTTTGATACCATGCGTGCAACACCCATGGCCAATATTTTTGGTGATACCTCTTATGCTTCCCCTAAAATACTAGAGAAGATGAAGTGGTTGTGCATGCAGGAGGTGGAAAATCAAAAAATTCACAAGGAGAAGAGCTAGATAAAGTAGGAGTGGGATAAAATTCATGATCCCATCCTCAAAACCAGCTCTAAAATCTTAAGGGAAGCAGCTTGTAAACTAATGAAGGTGACCACTAGTGACCAACAATTGGTGTACAAGAAATGGTTTTGTAGACTCCCATAGTATATGGTCCTTTTTGTGCATTATTTCCCAGAGCTAGTTCATTAGGGAATTCAACATTTCAACCTGGATACCAATGCCATTGAAGGTCAAAAGTTGAGGGTTGTAATCAGTGATGAGTCTATCAGAGACATGCTCTATATCCCAAGAGGAGGCTCTAGAGAAGAAAATATGGAGTCATTTACTTCAAAAAAAAAAGACAGCTTCTAGAGAGGCAAAGAAAAAGCTTTGGATTTTTATACCTACGAAACCCAAAGGCCCCATGAAGATTTGACACAGC
This sequence comes from Sequoiadendron giganteum, assembly GCA_007115665.2. Lineage (NCBI taxonomy): Eukaryota > Viridiplantae > Streptophyta > Pinopsida > Cupressales > Cupressaceae > Sequoiadendron > Sequoiadendron giganteum. Next base: position 259,713,132 of record CM021104.1, on the reverse strand, counting down.
CGCTAGAAATTCTATTCGTGCACAATGATTTTAAACAAGGGGATATGTAGGATTCCTTCTCTATGATGGCATTCATTTGCGGCTTGGATGAGGACAAATGGGTACTGAGTTCCAATTGGGTTTGGGTTTTTAGTTGAGAAGGCAACATTTTGTGTTCTGATATGACTTCACGAAAGTCATTGGCTGAGAAATGATAAGCCAAATCATGGAATGTAGAACACAACATAGGTTCAGGTTTCCTTCTCTCCTTGCCTATATGTTTTTACATTAGAATCCTAACTTGTTAAAAAATCATATGAAGTTAGCTATTTTTGATGAGAAGGGAGTTAGAAGGCTAGTTTCTGTATGGACCCTTTTCCTCTTTGAAACTTATGAATATTATGCATTCTCAGATTATTTCTTAACTTCAATTATACAAGAATTGAGTGAGGATGGTGGTCTTTATCGAATTTCTACTGACCAAATGAGATGGATGCAGAGCTTCACCCCTAAATGTGTCTAGTTTCTCGAGGAGGATTTCACATTCATTTGGATGCATGGCTTCATCAGGGAATTATTCTATCTATTGGCATGCCTCATGGATCATGTGTTGGCCCTCAAGATTTTTTGGCAAGTTTCAATTATCGACTTCACCTTTTATAGAGGGAAGGCCAAGAAGAAAGGATTTTTCTTTTGCTCATTGAGCTTCAAAATGATAGTTATGGAAAAGAAGCAGATGAATAAGCTACTAGAAGAAAAGTTATCTCATTTGGGGCTAGTATTAATTTGTGAAAAATTGCAGTACAACCCTGACAGTGACTTGAGAGGCACAAATATTCAGGTAAACCACAATCCCCAACCTTATTGGTAAAAGTAGTGGAATCCTCTATCGGACCAGGATGATCTATTTATAGACCTGGTTCACATTCCTACAGAGGATAAGAGGCTACCATGGATCAATTTATATTTTCCTTTGGTGAAGTTTAATGAGAAATTCTATATAAGTGCCACACTTCACAATGATTTGGTCAAGCAATGGCTATGGAGTGAAGAAATGATTAAAGATTAATTGATTTACTATCAAGAAATCAAATGTTATAATGCCTTATTCCAAGACGTAAACATGGATGACAAATTTGATACTCTATGGAATAGGGTGCATGATGATATTGATGCTTTCGATGATGAGGAGATTGAATCGAAGGGAGCTAAGACATATTCAGGGAAGGGGAAGGAGAAGGAAAAGGAAATGAAGATGATCTCAAGACATGAAGCTGAAAAAGAAAAAAAGAAGCCTAGCATGACTATTCTGAAGCTATGGGTGAATATATTGCATTCAGAAACCTTGGGGATATGCTCATGGTTAATGAAAAGACCTAGAGGTTAAATTCAACAACACCTGACTGAGGTCTTAGATTTGGAAGATTCCCCACCAAACAAAAGGCAACTCATGGATGAAACACTTGGAGAGGGTTTGGAGGAACCTACAATGATCCAAGGATTAGAGTCATCTATAACACAAGTATCTTTCTCTCCCCCTATTCTTAATTCTCAATCTCTAGTTTCTTCTATTGTCTTTGCATTTCCCATCACCTCAAGTCTCGGCCCTTCTTTCTCCACTTTTTCTACAATGATCATGGGAGGTTTCTCCCAATTCTCCCAAATGGGACAATTCACTTTTACTCCCCCATGGGTTATCTTGCCTTTCATCAGAGCACAATCTGTAACTGTTATCGCTACACCTTCTACATTTGTTGCAATGGCTTCAACCCAACTTGCTCAAGAAATGGAGTCCATTGTACCTCTATTGTTGCCACCACTTCCCATGAGTCCTCCTACCACTTCGCAAATTGGACCTTGGCATATTCCCCCATTCTCCCTATTAATGCTCTCTCTTCTGAAGAAGAAATCGGTTGGAACCACTACTCTCTCATTCCCTTTTTTTGTTCCTCCCGGTGCACCCTTTGCAGGAAAGATAGTTAGATGACCAACATAATTTTTTTTTAAGAGTGATAGAACAGGACAAGCATGAGCTTTTAGAATCCACAAGAAGAGGGACAAGGATGTGAAGAGGCAAGCAGAACCAAGGGTGCAAACACTTTTCAATGAGGCTCAATAGTCATTGCACTTTTCAACCATCAATCTGAACGTCATAAAACCTTAGGGTGATATGTGACCCAAGGATTACACCATCCATGCTATGTGACTTGATTTTTGTGCATCTCAACCACAAGATAGATTTGATGTCATCGAGGATACCTAGTGTGTGGTGACCACCAAATTTCTCAAGTCCAGTCGCCAACTAAAGAAGAAGGAAGATGAGCTAAAAAAATTTAAGGAAAGGATTGAGGTCCTATTGATGAAGGAAAAGGAAAGAGAGGCCAAATTTGAATGCATGTTGCAATAAGTAGCTATGAAATAGGCTAGGCTTCAAGAGGAGCTTAAATAATTCCAATCCTAGGATCCCAACTTGGTCAATGATCTACAAAGAAGAAACCAAGAATTGCAAGACCAATTAGCGTGGGCAGAGGAGGAAATGCAACAAAAGAATGAAGAGTTTCAAAGACAACATGCTCAATTAGATTAGATAATGAAACAAAAGGAAATGGACCTCCATGGCCAATAGGCCCAATTCAAGAAGGAAATCTAGGAGGTAAGGATCTCCCTAGATAAGGAATGTGTGGCCAGAAGTTAGGCCAAGGAAAAATGGCTTGTTGATATGAGAATGCTACAGGAGAAACTCTCCACTATGGAAAATAAAATTGCACATCTAACTTAGGACTTCAGGGGGATGCAAAAATTGGTCTTTTGAGGAATCCTCCTCTACCCCCTGCTGCCCAGTCAGACCTTTTTTTAGTAGCCTATAAATTGTATGTTTCATACTAGGAAAAATTCAAGACCTTTTGTCTGACTCTTCAGTCAATGCTTCAATTCATGGCAGAGGTGTCAAGTTTGAGTTGGGAGGTCCGAAAAATGATTGATAAATTCCCACAGTTCATTGCGGATAAGGTTCCCAAGGCAGAAAGGTTTTTGGATAAGCTGTACACCATGACAAATGACAACTTAGTGAGTGTAGGGATCAAGGACTAGAGGTTGAATGCCAAAACAACAAAGGAGTTCATTTGTTGCAACACAACCATACTCCATGCTATCAATTGTGCTAACACATTGAGCCAGACTATGAACAACATGTGAGTGAAATTCCCCCAACTAACTCAGATGGGCCTGCCCTTCCCTTTTCTCTCTGATGATTTGGTGGCCACAACAGAGAATATTACAAAAAATATTGAGGAGAAGCAATAAGACATATCCACTTTTTAGAGCTTCATTCAACCCCCAACTATCGAGGATATAGAGAGCATTGCTCACCAAATTGCGTGACTACTATTTCAACTTGAGTTCAGGATTGGGATATCCATGAAGCTGCCATTTAGAGAAGTGCTTAATCTGCATGAGGTGCACGAGAATCTATTCTACATATCTACGCCATCTAAAACAAATTGGTTACCTCTATAGATTTCTCTCTCAAAGCTCTGATTCCCTCACTCAATGGATAAGACTTTGGCTTGAGAACTAGAAATTTTGGGTTCCCCATTCCATAGGAGAAATTCCCCTAGTATTCACCAAAATCTATGGATATAAAATCCCTCGAGCTCCCTTTGGGTTGATAATGTTATTTTTCTTGGATTTCGATCGCTCCCTAGGAATTTGGATCTCTGGCCCCCTTTTCTCTTCTAGGCTTCACCCAATGTGCCACGTGTCCACTGTGTGCTCCTCACAAGGATTTTGTCATTCACTTTTTTGTTGAGCCTCACCATTAATCAATGTTTCAACAAAACACACCTTTAAGGCTTGCTTCCCTTTGCTTCTCTATCGATTTGCATCCACGTGCCATGTAGCATCTTTTCGCATACACCTTTTGGGTGGACCCCATAGTCAACGTAGGTAACAAAGACTTCAAAACGTGTCTTCTCCATGAAATTTCATAAAAGGGAAGGATGGAACAAGTGATGGGTTGGGCCATATTTCCATGTGTCCTAACTAACTTTATGGGCTAGTGACACATTTTTGTTGGGGAATGTGTTGCTTCTACATTGGGACCACTGCCTTCATTTGTAGGGGATGCATCTGTCTCTAAGGTGACTACATTCTATGGATCAATTTTTTTTGTTGCAATGGCTTGATAAATCATTCCGATGAAAATCATTTCTCTCACAATGGAATCTTTTATGTTACTGGCTAAACAACAGTTGAATCATTTTCTATAAATACTGATTCTTCTTTTGAAGAATGAGTTCGGAATATACAAAAAAATAAGGAAAGATACCAGGCCTTTGTATTGTTTTTAGATTATTGTATAAGACTCACAGACTGTTCCATTGTTCGGATTTTTTGTTTCTTAGCTATTTGATAGAAAATTATACTGTGACATTATTGTAATGGGTAGTTTATTTGAAAAAATTCTATAATTTCAATATAACTTTGTTAATTTAGATCATGTCTTGGACTCTTGTTTTCAATAAATGTGTATGGGAGTTATTTTATATTAATTGGTAAACTATTCAGATTTCTCATCTTTGATTTTTGTTATTCTGGAACATAGCAGATTGTTGAACGACCCTCAAACCATGTCTGAAAGGAAGGTTTCATGTGCCTGAATACATGTATAACTTGGTACATCACCATAGTTAGATATTTATTTTATATACGTGCTTCCTTTTCCCATTCCAAACCCCAAATTACAAAATAATCTAGCTTCTTTGAAAATTCGAAGGTTACTCAGTTTAGTGCAATAGGTCCCTTCTTTAACTAAGTTTCCCATAAGGCTTTTATTTTTCACTTTTTGGCATCAACAAATACTAAATAGGAGGGGTCATGGATTCCCTATCAAATATGAGGTAATAATAGATAGGATGACTTTTTGGGTCTCAAAAACGTTGGTTTGTATGAACCATGAGAGGTTTCCACACTCTCACTACGTTATTGGCCAACTAACAAGGCCAACCAATATGGTTGAACCTTCTACTCTTAAGGCTCTACTAAACCTAGGTGGGTGCACCTATATGTATGACACAAATTTTGAATTTTGAATTATGTTTCCTACTTGACCTAACTATCCACAAATGGCAATTTAACAGTGGAAAGATATGATCCTAATTTGGTATGAATTGTATATGCAATATCAAGGTGTGAATTAATATGTTCAATTAAGAGATGTCAAGTGAAATGAATAAAACTAAGATAATGTAAATAAGGGAGACCAATGCCTTATTAGGTAAAACAAAGTCAAATGAAAGCTTTTAATGAATGGTTTCTATCTAGCTAGTCCTCTAATTGTTTGACATATGACTATGAGTTTACAACTGGTATAAACATGCAAGAATGTACTTGATAAACCCTACTTGAGGTAGAATATCAAATCCAACTATCTGATTCTTCTTACTGATCCAAATGACATTCCTAGATTACTGTAATTGATTGAAAGGAATTTTTATTCTTTTTTAAAGAATCCAATTAACCAAATCACACATAAACAACAAATGTGTAATGATAAATTGAATATATAATTGATACTTCAAGTTAAACAATCAAGAAACATCAGATTGGAGACAATCAAATAATTGCAAGAATCCAACAAACAATTCATGTCAGGATCAAATCACCAAATTAATAGTCTTTCATTATCTTCCTTGAAATTCATACATGCAACATAGTCTCCTCGAAAGTCATAATTCTAAAAATATATAGTGCTTACAACAGTCTATTCTATTCTAATTCTATCTTCTATCACCATCAATTTATCCAACAATGGATATTTATACATCAGTTTGCAAAAGGACATGCCTTTTCGAAAAACTTTAAGGCATATAAAATTTAACAAATTCACTATTAACTAATTTATGTTAAGCCACAAATGGACTGTAGACATGTGCTCAATATAATCTTGGCGCTCATGAGTATCAACATCTCCTAACACATCATAGATCACAATCTCCATCATTATCATTCACTCATTCTGCTCACATGCTTCATCCAATGTCACATCCTTCATAGTGGTTGTCTTCAACATCTCTTGGAGTATTGTTTCGCATTCACTTTTCCATGTAGTCACTTCTTTTAGTTTCCCCTCATCATCACATAACTTGGTCAATCTGTCTTCGACAGCCTCTGTTAATCCCTACAAATCTCCTTGTAACTCCTCAAAGAAATCCTTGTGCCTATCCACGATACAATTAGTATTTTCAATCTTTGTATTACTAGGAGTATTCTTTTGCTCTAATTCCTTAATTTTTTCTTGGATTCTACTATCCACTCTCCTCTGGTCCTTTATTGCATCCACGTATTGTGAATGTTTTCCTTAGAGTTTATTTAACCAAGTGGTTAAAATGACCTACCTTCTTTTGATTATTGCAGCAAGTGCATCCATTTTCCTTTGAGAGTATGCAATTGATCCTTCCCAATGGTCCTTTTTCTATGAACTCTCACCTTGGGTGAGCATCTTTGTTGGCTCTGTTACAACATCTACCAAGTCTTTGAAGCGTCAATTCTCTCTCAACATCCTCTCATTATTGGTTTTATACATCTCCCTCTCCCTGATCAATGCTTGGATTTGAGCTTTATTCAACTTGGCTATATTCATCCCAATGACTGTAGTTGCAACAGGATCAACCTCCCCGGCCTTTAGGGTAATGACATGTTTGAATGCCTTCTCAGTATCAATAACAATTGATTTCTTGTGAGGAGGATACAAGGCCCAAATCATCAATGTTTCATCATTAGGATTGTATCTTGATCTTGTGTATACCTATGTCACCTTCTCTATGCTGATTTTGTGGGTAGCATTGTTATCTTATAAGAAACTGTCAAAAACTAATGCAGAATTCAGATCCAAACCTAGAAAAATCATAACACCTGCCTTTTCTAGCATCTCCCTTCCCTTTTCAGGGGTCGTGTTAATAATCTCGTTGTATACCTCATCCTTTAAGATTTTTAACAGTTGATCTTCATTTCCTGGAGTGACATTGTCAACCTGTCCCCTTATCTCTTTCCCCTTTTGCTTATATAAAAATGTTTTAAACTCTGTGGTCTTTATAAATTCATCATCTGATATAAAAGACCTATAGTCTTCATGTCTTGTATCTTCATCCATGGTTTCCTCAACATCTATTTCTCTCGAAACATAGGCATAATCCCAAGTCTTCATTCTTGATACCTTCCTAGATGAGCTTTGTGGCATGTCTACTTTTGATATCCCTTTAATGCAGGATAACAACTAAACATCCACCAACTCCTGATCATGTTTCTCAATCAAAATTTCAGCTTCCTCTGCCTCTAGGTTTCTGATTATTTCATCAGATTTATAGGGCACATGATGGTAGTACCCTCCAAAATTTATTTTTTGTCTGGCAGAGTCGATATACCCTTCTAGATCAAAGTTTTTTCTTACTGGTGCTCTTCTCATGTTGTAGTGTAATAATTTATCCAAAATCAGATTGTAACCTTCCTTGGCTAATATAGTAAAATCACTAAAACACAATGTACTGGGCATAAAGGCATGTTTCCCATATGAACTTAAGTTCATAACACTAGATTAATCCATTTGCCTAACAATTTCTAGGTATGCAATTCTATCCAGGATAGTTCTGGGCAGAATGAATGGTGTATTCTCAAAACCATAAACCCTAATCATTGTGGCATTCTCTAAGCAATACCAATCCCCCCAGTTGTGATTGACTGGTCCATTATAATCTCTAGGCCTAAGAAAACTTTTTACTTCTTTAGATAAAGAATAATCACAAGGATGATTGAAAAATCTATACAAGGTTTTCACAAAGAATTCTTCAAATTACAAGAAATTTGAATTGGAAAACCTGTTGTACCAAATAGCAGTCCATAATTGAATAGGAAATGGCCTACCTTCCTTGTCAGATTGTGAAATCCTCAACTCCTAGGGCCATAATCCTAACTCTTGTCCAAAATAAAACACTAAGTACATCAATAGTGAATAATTCTTGAGATGGAGAATAGAAGCACCATTATTTATCGCCATCAAACTTGCATCCAGCTCCTTAAAAACATGTGCAACATAATCAAATGATCTGGAATTATGATATTGAATGTCTATAGCAATCACCATGGGCACAATCGCCATATGCTCAGTTACCTCCATCCCCAATACTTGTCCCAATGAATAGTAGGTATATTTCAGGTAGGGTTCAAAAAGATCTACATGAAAGGGTGGTCCCTCACTGTCTTCCATTGGAGTAGGTTTTCCATGACACCTAATTTTGTGCAAAGGTAACCTCCACCCTTTATAAATGGTGTCCATCTTTCTGAACTCATTATCGAGCTCCTCACTTATTATTTTCTCACTGCATATTCCCTGCTTCTGGAAAACCTCAACAATTGCATTCTCAGATACATGTATCAACGGATTTCTTGACAAATCACATATAGCTTTATTCTTCTAGTCATAACGTCCAACCAACAATCTTACCAGTTCGACATGAATAAAAACATTAAGGCACACCAATTTCCCTAAATTGAGCATCCATGGATTGCATACCGGCTCAAAGTGATTTCTCCTATGATAATGGAAATTGAATAACTCATAGCCCCTAATCAGAGTCCAAACATCCACTATAAATTTGGATTTGTCATGCAATTTGTCAACTTTCGCTTTGAGTTGTGCAGAATGCCTAGCTTTAGGCCTAGAACCAAGTAACTGGTCTATGATGTTTTGATTTAGTTTCCTTTCAGTGCCCTCTAGTTGCAATTTGGTCTTTTTCTTTTTTGCTTTTGATTGGCTACCCTCTCCAAGTTTTCTTTCTTTTAGTTTTCCTGAACTAGTGCCTTCCATAATTCAAATTTTTATGAATTCTGAGAAGATGAGAAACTTACTATAATTTTCTTACAAATCCAAGCCAAGTGAATGCCTTAATTGCTTTGTTGGTTCCCTTGCTCTCCTTTGCTTTTAATTCCATGATACAATGATTTCAATTGAGCATACCTTGATATGCAAAATCTTCTACGCTTCATGGCACCATTAATGTCTTTACTGAGACGTGAATGCTGCAAGTTTTTTGAAATTCTCGTTGTCATGTAAGGACTCATATCGGCAAGACATTTCAAATCTCTAGCCGATCCGCCTATTCAACATTCACTCATCCGCTAAGATGTCTTGTAGTTTCTTCAACATCACAAGTCTCCCTAATAGTTTCTTTCCTTTTTCCTTTTATATCGCCATGACCTTCACCGAAGCAACTATCACCCAAACTTAATGAATCAGGCCAATGGTTCTTCACCTTACTCCGAAATTCTTTCATCTTACCGAGATGTTTTCTTTGTTAACTTATGTCGCCAAGACTAAGAAATTGTTCTATCGATAGAAAAATACTCACCGTGATGTCTCTTAGATCTCCCCACAGTGACATGTGTCACTGATACACCTTTTCTTTGGCAAGACAATGTGTGTCGTCTTCTCAACACCCTTTATCTCCGCATGGTTAGTTTTTTCAGTGTAACCCGAGGGGTCGGTAAGACTTTCTGAACTCTCCTTGGCATCATTTGTCTCACCGAGTGAGTCCTCCCTTTGCTTTATCGGCAAGACCAATAGCGCTTTGGGAAGTGTTTTGTAATCTCTCTCTGATGACCAAAGTCTCTCTGATAGACTTCACTTTTCTCCAATCGTCAAAAGGTAACTTAGCTCGATATGACCTTACATCGTCACGTCGATACCTTTTGTCTTGTCGATAAGAAATACAAACCCACCTTCTTTTGGTATATAATTTTATTGATCTGACCCTTCTGATGTCCTACCAACATACTGAGGATGTGTATATTATCATCGATGAGACCTGCATCAACTTATGTCGATATTTTCATATGTTAAAGTTTTAATGCCATATGAATTTTATGGGGCTTTATGACAAAATTTAAATTGGATTTAGGTAAAAGATTCTATGTGATGATTTTTATGTCTGTATTATGAACCTTTTGGGAGACTAATAATCATTAAGGGTGAATGAAATTGCCAAAATTTCACAGTTCCAATAGTGGCTCCGTTTGGGGATGAATGATTGTGAGATCATTGCAAGGATCCATATCTCTGGGAGAGTAGACCAAACATTATGGATGAGAGGAAGTGGGGATGGAAAATGATTCTAAACTACTGTACATGGAAAAAGATCAAATATGGATTTCTAGGATTTTCCATGTACTAGCAATTTCTTGTATCCTTTACTTCATATACTACTGTGCATGTAAATTTTTATGAGAAATTTTTCTTCAAAAGTTGTCCATGCACTGGCAACCCTTGATCCTCTGCGACTTTTAAGAGAATTTTTTTTTAGAAATTTCCCATGTACAGGCAACTCCTATTCTTCACCACTCATATTTTGTAAATAATATGAATCCTCTCCTTGCTTGCCAATAATAACAAAAGGTCCTAACCACAGTGCCTCAAATTTTCCATGTTTTCCCTTCTCTTGGCACCTAGCATTCCACATCAATACCAGATCATCCTTTTCAAATTTTCTATTTTTTTATTTTTTGTCAAACAAATATTTCATTTGTGCTTACAATTTCATGTTTTGGTTTTGAGCTATTCTCCTTATTTCATCAAGTTCTGCAAGTTGCTCCATTCTCTCCTCCATTGGTTCAGGGACATCTATATCTTCTTGAAGGATATATTTGTGAACTGGCAATAAATTTTGCAAAGGCATCCTAGCTTGTGTTCCATAAACTAATTCATATGGGGATTTCCCAATTGCCTTTTTGATAGTAATTTTGTCTGCCCATAAAACCAATCTTAACTTTGAATCCCAAGATTTTTTGTTCTTACTAAGCATCCTTTTTATGATTTTTAAAAGACTCTTATTGCTAGATTCTACCTGACCATTAGCTTGTGGATGATATGGGGTAGAATAAGAAACATTGATGCCATATGTCTTACAAAACTCTTTGAACTCATCAGACCTAAAAAACATGTCATTAGCTGTAATCAGTCTCAATGGTGTACCGAATCTAGTAATAATGTTATCCATTAAAAATTTGATCACAACTTTACTTGTTTCTTGCTTGGTTGGGACTGCCAATTTCTTGAGCCTCATACTAGTCTATACATTGAAGGAATTTAAAAAGTTCAATGTCATCATTGAAAACTTGCCAACTATATACATTGTCGGATACTGCAGGTCTTGTTTTGAATTCCACTTGTGGCACTCCAGCTAATATGATATCATCTTGTTTTAATGCTACATTTACCAAGAAGTCTGCCATTATGTTTTTTGCTTTGTCCACCCAATCAATGGAAAAAGCATCAAACAGTTCAATTGTATCCCATATTACATTTTTGTATTGTTTTAGTCTTTTATTTTTTGCTACATATTTTGATATGATCTAAGATACAACCAGTTCCGAATCTCCAAAAATTGTTAAGATTTTGATCTTGTGTTTAGCTGCTAAATTCAATCCAGTCAACAAATCTTCATATTCTGCTACATTATTTGTACATTCAAATGCTAAAAAAAATGAATATTTATAATTTGAACCATCAAGAGATATAAAAACTATACCAGCTCCATTACCCTCTTGGTTGCAAGCTCCATCAAAGTACATTTTCCATATTCCTTGTTGATTTTTAGAAATATTATGATCAATTGGATCTTTTCTTTCCAACTCAGGTTGAGATAGTTCCACTCTAAAGCTTCCCAAATCAACATCACAAAAACAATTCAGTGGCTCTTAAGGAGCATATTCAACAATTTGATTCACTCTAGGTTCTCTATACAATTTTACCTCTTCTCCATTCACTGGTATGGTGGCATATGATAGGTCAAACTGTACATTGCCTGCTACTACAGCAGTCCACTGTCTTGATAGAAGCATCCCAAACTAGGGAGGTGTGTCAATTATAGTTATGTCAATAGTGTAAGCAGCTTATGGGTAACTTGCTAACCTTACTTCCACATTTTTCATGATTCCCACAATTGGAACGGGCCTGCTATCCATGGCGTAACATTTACCTCCTTACAAATCTATCCATAAACCAAGCTGCTTCATTACCCCTACTGGCATAATATTCATAGAAGCACCTGAGTCTATCATGCAATTTCTTACTAGTTTTACGCTTATGAGTAAAGTAGTGAAAAATGGGTCAATTTGTGGTGTGTTCATTAGGCAAGCCTCTGGGATTTTTACCTCCTTCCTTTTATTATTTATCTCAAAGACCTCTTTGTTTCCAGGGCTTATATTTTGATTTCCATTAGAAATTAATTGTATGGTACTTTCCCTATATTCCTTGATTTTCATCATTTCAATTAATGGTACAAACATTTTCAATTAAGATAAAGCTTGTATAAAATCAAAGGATGTACCTTTAGTTTTGATTGCCTTTTTAGGTTCAGTGCATTCTCCTTTGTTTTCTTCCTTTTCCCTTTTGGATGTTTGATCTGGCTTTTGCTTCTAAATGGGAGGTTTCTTACTTTCCTCCTTAGGGGATCCTTTCTGTTCTCTTTTGTCTGATTGTTTATCATCAGTTCCTTTTGATGTCTCATCTGATGCTTTTTTATTTTTTATAAATATCCCCCTTGGGACACCCTCATCTCTATTCATCATTCTATTTCTCAAACGATATTTGTTTCTGGTATCCTCCACTATTGCAATCATCAATATTTTAATCTCTTCTTCACCTGGTCTTCTTATATTGCATCTATTAGTCTAACTTGATGCAATAGGGGGGACTTTCTCATTATCATTTTATTCATGATCAGAGAAAACATGCTTCTCTGCCATGTGAACATTGTATTTTTGGTGATCCACATTGTATTCATATCCTTCCTCCTCTAAAGATGCATACTCCTACTCCAAAGGGTTAAGAGTGTGGGAAGTTAGGTACACATTCTGGTCTTCACCACCACCATCTTCTTGTGTATCTTCCTCCGATATTGACTGAGCTATTACACAGTGTTTAGAGGAATGTGGTGCATAACAAACTGAGCACTAGGGACTTTTATCTACCATGTATGCCCCTTTTCTTTTTAATGGATCTGGTGTTTCTTTATTTCTAGGTCTATCATTTATTGGCTTCCCATCTTTCCAATTGGTATTATAAGGCATGTCATGCAGCCTTGGTCTTTCATTCCTATATGTGTTCTCTTGTCTATTTGGGGGAACATATTGAGGAACCCTAGGGTTTTCCATTTTAGAAAACATCCCTACAACTTTCCTATTATTTTCAATAGTTAAGGCTATCTTCTAGGCCTTAGCCAGATTTCTAGGACATCTGTTTCTCAATTCATATCCTATCTTGGGGTCAAAGGCCTTCAAATAGATACTCAATGCAACATGATCAACCAACTTGGATGCCTGAGGTATTTTATTGTGTAATTTAACAAACCTTTGGTTAAAATCAAAGGCTGACTCATTCTGATGTTTTTGGATTGTCACCAACTCATGCAAGGCAAAATCGAATGCACACTAATTTCCATATTGTTGAAGAAACTGTTCATGGAACACCTGAATGGAGTAAATGGATGCAGTTGGTAAACTGTTAAACCGGTCTCTGGCATCCACAATCAATGCCATCATAAATAGTCTCATTTGTACATCCTCATACTGCATGTCTAAGTCCTGAATGACTGCCTTAAAATTTCTCAGATGTTCCTCAATTATAACTACATTACTTCCTATGAATTTAGGGACTAAGTTCCTCCAATTTTTGTCTAGGGGGTAAGGATAGATTTGAAACCCAACAAAATCAAATTGTCTAATCATAGTTGTGCATTGTGGGGGGGGATTTTGGAAATGTTGGTGTTGGTAGAGTGGGTTGTTATTTACCATATATTGTGGGCCTTGTGGGGGTGCATACTGTTGATGAGGAGGTGGTTGAATATTTCAGTGTTGTGGTGGAGCATTTGTGTTTCTATATTGATTTCTAGTCTGATTTTGGTGGGTTTGAGGGGAACTCGATGGCTTTACATTGTTGCTTTTATGGGGGGGGTATATTTGGGTGATTCAGTCACTGATGTTTTGATTTGAGCTTTGTGTAACTTCATCTTTCTCAATTCTTCCATTGCTTGAAGTTGTTGCTCATATTCTACCCTTAATCTTTTTGTATGTTGCCTCATTTGCTCCCATTGTGTATCTTCTTCATCTCATGCCATAAGTTCATGATTTTATTCAAATGTCTCATCATACTCAAGACCTCCCTCATAGAGTGCTACTCCTTGTTCATCTTCATATTCTCTCCTTTTTCTAGCTTCAAACTTAGCCATGTGCTCATCAGCTTTCCCAAGGTCTACTAGGTGGGAAGGATTTCTCCTTCCCTCAAGAGTGTGGAGCTCTTTACATGGGCTCTCTTCATTTGCAAGTGTATCATATGAATTATGTGTTTCCAGCAACAACTTTGATGGTTTTTTTTTGTTGCTATGTCCAAGTCATTAAACACTTTCTTGCCTTGATTGTTTTTGTAGTTTGACTTTCCTTTATTATCAGGACCCTCCCCCTCTTTGTACAAAGATCTCCTTCCTTGCATGTTATGAGAAACTATGATGGTCTGAAGTCTAGGTTGATTCCTTTCTGATTTGTATCTTATTGTGTCAATCTCAATGTTTTTATTCATTCAGAGTCGCCACCCACTTTTTTCTAAAAGTGAGAAAATATTTTGTGGTTATCTTACCTAGTGGAGTCAATTTCTTTCAAATTTCAATTATGGTTTTCTTTAGTGACTTTATATGGAAAGGCTATCTACCACCAGATAATTCTCTAGTATTTTCCCCAGTAGAGTCACCAATTTGTTGGGTCTCAAAACGCTGGTTTGAATGAACCATGAGATGTTGCCACACTCTCACTACATTATTGGCCAACTAACAAGGCCAACCAATATGGTTGAACCTTCTACTCTTAAGGCTCTACTAAACCTAGGCGGGTGCACCTATATGAATGAAACAGATTTTGAATTTTGAATTATGTTTCTTACTTGACCTAACTATCCACAAATGGTAATTTAACAGTGGAAAGATATGATCCTAATTTGGTATGAATTGTATATGCAATATCAAGGTGTGAATTAATATGTTCAATTAAGAGATGTCAAGTGAAATGAATAAAACTAATATAATGTAAATAAGGGAGACCAGTGCCTTATTGGGTAAAACGGAGTAAAATGAAAGCTTTTAATGAATTGTTTCTATCTAGTAGGTCCTCTAATTGTTTAGCATATGACTATGAGTTTATAATTGGTATAAACATGCAATAATTTACTTGATAAACCCTACTTGAGGAAGAATATCAAATCTAACTATCTGATTCTTCTTACTGATCCAAATGACATTCCTAGATTACTGTAATTGATTGAAAGGAATTTTAATTCTTTTTTAAAGAATCCAATGAACCAAATCAAACAAAAACAACAAATGTGTATTGATTAATTGAATATATACTTGATACTTCAATTTAAATAATCAAGAAACATCAGATTGGAGACAATCAAATAATCACAAGAATCCAACAAACAATTCATGCCACGATCAAATCACCAAATTAACAATCTTTCATTATCTTCCTTGAAATTCATACATGCAACATAGTCTCCTCGAATGTCATCATTCTGAAAATACATAGTGCTTACAATAGTCTATTCTATTCTAATTCTATCTTCTATCACCATCAATTTATCCAACAATAGATATTTATACATCAGTTTGCAAAAGGATGTGCCTTTTCGAAAAAGTTTAAAGCATAAAAAGTTTAAAAATTTTCACTATTAACTAATTTTTGTTAAGCCACAAATGGACTGCAGACATATGCTTCGTATAATCCTGGCACTCATGAGTATCAACATCTCCCAATGCATCATGTATCACAATCCCCATCATTATCATTTGCTCATTTTGCTCACATGCTTCATAGTGGTTGTCTTCAACATCTCTTGGAGTATTGTTTCCCATTCACTTTTCCACGTAGTCACTTCTTTTAGTTTCCCCTCATCATCACATAACTTGGTCAATCTATCTTCGGCAACCTCTATCAATCCCTGCAAATCTCCTTGTAACTCCTCAAAGAAATCCCTGTGCCTATCCATGATACAAATAGCATTTTCAATCTCTATATTACTAGGAGTATCCTTTTGCTCTAGTTCCTCAATTTTTTCTTGGATTTTTCTATCCACTCTCTTGTGCTCCTTTATTGCATCCACATATTGTGAATTTTTTCCCCAGAGTTTATTTAGCCAAGTCATTAAAATGACCTTCCTTCTTTTGATTATTGCAGAAAGTGCATCCATTTTTCCCTTGAGAGTATGCAGTTGATCCTTCCCAATGGTCCTTTTTCTATGAACTCTCACCTTGGGTGAGCATCTTTGTTGGCTCGATTACAGCACCTACCAAGTCCTTCAAGCATTCATTCTCTCTCAACATCCTCTCATTATTGGTTTTATATATCTCCCTCTCCCTGATCAATGCTTTGATTTGAGCTTTATTCAACTTGGCTATATTCATCCCAATGTTTGTAGTTGCAACAAGATCAACCTCCCTAGCCTTCAGGGTCATGACATGTCTAAATGCCTTCTCAGTATCAATAACAATTAATTTCTTGTGAGGAGGATACAAGGCCCAAATCATCAATGTTTCATCATCAGGATTGTATCTTGATCTTGTGTATACCTCCGTCACCTTCTCTATGCTGAGTTTGTGGGTAGCATTGTTATATTATAAGAAACTGTCAAAAACTAATGCAGAAATAAGATCCAAACCTGGAAAAATCATAACACCTACCTTTTCTAGCATCTCCCTTCCCTTTTTAGGGGTCATGTTAATCATCTCTTTGTCTACCTCATCTTTTAATCTTTTTAACAGTTGATCTTCATTTCCTGGAGTGACATTGTCAACCTGTCCCCTTATCTCTTTCAATTTTTGCTTATATAAAAATGTTTTAAACTTTGAGGTCTTTATAAATTCATAATATTATATAAAAGACCTTTAGTCTTCATGTCTTGTATCTACATCCATGGTTTCCTCAACATCTGTTTCTCTGGCAACATAGGCATAATCTTGAGTCTTCATTCTTGATACCTTCCCAGATGAGCTTTGTGGCCTGTCGACTTCTGATATCCCTTTAATGGAGGATAACAACTCAACATCCACCAACTTCTAATCATGTTTCTCAATAACAATTTCAGCTTCCTCTACCTCCAAGTTTCTGATTATGTCATCAGATTTATAGGGCACATGATGGTACCCTCCAAAATTTATTTTTTGTTTGGCAGAGTGGATATACCCTTCTAGATCAAATATTTTTCTTACTGGTGCTCTTCTCATGTTGTAGTGTAATAATTTAATTAGAATAAGATTGTAACCTTCGTTGGCTAATATAGTTAAATCACTAAAACACAATGTACTAGCTGTAAAGGCCTATTTCCCATATGAACTTAAGTTCATAACACTGGAGTAATCCGTTTTCCTAGAAAATTCTAGGTATGCATTCTATCCGGGCTAGTTCTGGGAAGTATGGATGGTGTATCCTCATAACCATAAACAATTATCATTGTGGCATTCTCTAAGAAATACCAATCCCCCCAATTGTGGTTGACTGGTCCATTATAATCTCTAGGCCTAAGAAACCTTTTTACTTCTTTAGATAAAGAATAATCACAAGGATGATTGAACAATAGTCCATAATTGAACAGGCAATGGCCTACCTTCCTTGTTAGATTGTGAAATCCTCAGCTCCTGGGGCCATAATCCTAACTCTTGTCAGAAATACAACACTAAGTGCATCAGCAGTGAATAATTCCTGAGATGGAGAACATAACCACCATTCTTTATTGCCATCAAACCTGCATCCATCTCCTTAAAAACATGTGCAACATAATCAAATGATCTGGAATTGTGATACTGAATGTTTGCAGTAATCACCATGGGAACAAACGCCATATGCTTAGGTACCTCCATCCCCAATACTTGTCCCACTGAATAGTAAGTATATTTCAGGTAGGGTTCAAAAAGATCTACATGAAAGGGTGGTCCCTCACTGTCTTCCACTAAAGTAGGTTTGCCATGACACCTAATTCTTTGCAGAGGTAACCTCCACCCTTTATAAATGGTGTCCATCTTTCTAAACTCATTATCGAGCTCCTCACTTATTATTTTCTCACTGCATATTCCCTCCATCCTGAAAATCTCAGCAATTGCATTCTCAGATACATGTATCAACGGATTTCTTGAAAAATCATATATAGCTTTATTTTTCGAGTCATAACTATTAGTGTAATTAATTAATTATTACACTAGCATAAGTTAACTTAGGTCTTAATTAATCATATTAGTCCTAAGTTTCATTTAATCATTTAATAAAGTTGTTGAGATAAGATTCCCTTCTAGAAGATGAGTTGTATTTTCTAGAACTTATATCCATCTTGTTATCATTCCATAGGTAGTTGGTTAGGGTTTCTTGTTGTCACATGAAGTGTGATTTGAACACTTGGCAACATCCTTTTCATTTTAGGTTTAGCACTTGCCTATATAATCAGACATATGTACTCTTTGTAATCTATCCATCTATCTATCAATCTGATAGATCATAATAGAATCTATATTTGCATGCCATTATCATACTTTCTTTGTGGTTGAATATTTCTTCTTGGCAAAGGTCCACGTATGCATCCATCATTCCAACAATAACGTCCAACCAGCAATCTTACTAGTTTGACATCAATAAAAACATTAGGGCACACCAATTTCCCTAAATTGAGCCTCCATGGATTGCATACTGGCTCAAAGCAATTTCTCCTATGATAATGGAAATTGTATAACTCATAGCCCCTAATCAGAGTCGAAACATCGCCTATAAATTTTCATTTTTCGTCCAATTCATCAAATTCCGCTTTGAGTTGTGCAGAACACCTAGCTTTAGGCCCAGAACTAGGTAACTGGTCTATGAGGTCTTGATTTAGTTTCCTTTCAGTGCCCTTTGGTTGCAATTCGGTCTTTTTCTTTTTTGCTTTTGATTGGCTACCCTCCCCAGGTTTTCTTCCTTTTAGTTTTCCTAAACTAGTGCCTTCCATAATTTAAATTTTTATGAATTCTGAGAAGATGAGAAACTTACTATAATTTTCTTGCAAATCCAATCCAGGTGAATGCCTTAATTGCTCTATTGGTTCCCTTTCTCTCCTTTGCTTTTAATTCCATGAGACAATGATTTCAATTGAGCATATCGTGATATGCAAAATCTTCTACTCTTCGTGGTGCCATTAATGTCTTTACTAAGACATGAATGCTGAATTTTTTTGAAATTCTCGCTATCACATAAGGGCTCATATCAGCAAGACATTTCAAATCTCCAGCTGATCTGCTTGTTCAATATTCACTCATCTGCTAAGACGTCTTGTAGTTTCTTCAACATCACAAGTCTCCCCGATAGTTTCTTTCCTTTTTCCTTTTATATCACCATGACCTTCACCGAATCAACTATCGCCCAAACTTAATGAATTGGGCCAACGGTTCTTCACTTTACTCCAAAATCTTTTCATCTTACCAAGATGTTTTCTTTGTTAACTTATGTCACCAAGACCAAGAAATTGTTCTGTCAACAGAAAAATACTCGCCGTGATGTCTCTTAGATCTCCCCACGGTGACATGTCTCACCGATACACCTTTTCTTTGGCAAGACAACGTGCATCATCTTCTCGACACCCTTTATCTCCTCATGCTTAGTTTTTTTGGTGTAACCCGAGGGGTCAGAAAGACTTTATAAACTCTCCCCGGCATCATTTGTCTCACCGAGTGAGTCCTCCCTTTTCTTTATCGGCAAGACCAATAGCACTTCAGGCAGTGTTTTGAAATCTCTCTCTGACAACCAAAGTCTCTCCTGTAGACTTCACTTTTCTCCAATCAGAAAAAGGTAACTTAGCTCGATATGACCTTACATCATCACGCCGATACCTTTTGTCTTGTCGATAAGAAATACAAACCCGCCTTCTTTTGGTATATAATTTTATCAGTGTGACCCTTCTGATTTCCTGTCGACATACTAAGGATGTGTATATTATCATCGATGAGACCTGCATCAACTTATGCCGATATTTTCATATGTTAAATTTTTAATGCCATATGAATTTTATGGGGCTTTATGACAAAATTTAAATTGGATTTAGGTAAAATATGCTATGTGATGATTTTTATGTCTGTATTATGAACCTTTTGGGAGACTAATAATCATGAAGGGTGAATGAAATTGCCAAAATTTCACAGTTCCAACATGATTGATGATGGGGTGGTTTATGATTGGGTTCCTATGTATTTATGACCTTAAATAATTAGCTACATCAAGTAGCCTACATGTTAGGAAAAGTATAGATTATGGTGTGACTCTCCTCTACATGTAGGCTTGGGTGAATATTTCCATTATATGACCAGTGAATGAGAGTGTGAGTACTAGACTGTTCTTATGTATAGAGATATGATGGTCTATTAACCCACCGTAGGCTAGGTGATGTGCCATATTAGATGTAGGTCCTATATGACATTGTTAAATTCATTTGGAGGACTTATAAATAGTGTGAGGTGGTCAGATTATGGAGACCACACACCATACTACTAAAAAACTTCATATTTTATTGGTTATACTACCTAGATTATTGAGTTATATTTTCTTGATTGGGTCTACAGGAAGTTTAAATAGTGACAAGATGTTCCCATGGGATAGGATGTATATGTTATATCTCATAGAGAGATCACATATTGGGGGCCTATATTTATCTTTGAGATATTTATTAGTTATTTTTATGAAAATTCAACCATGCAATTGGATTTGGAGGTAATGGGAGGAGAGGCATGGAAGTATGCCACCGAGTTGATCATGGAGATGATTAAGGAGGAGGATGGGGAGAAGATGGAGTAGGACATGTACATATTGCGTCCCAAGTAGCTATACCACCAATCATGATATAATAGGTAGTGTAACCACCACTAGTGGTATAGAAGGTTGGATGGGGTGATGTTAAAGTGGAAACATTGAAAGCAAAGTTATAGGTATTGGAAGCTCAATCAGTTTGCATTTAGGCACAACTAGCTAGCATGACAATGAAGAGGGATGCTATTATTATTTTATTTCAAAGATCAGAGTAGTCTCTTCTCATGGATAGATATGTTGGACAGGGATTGACAATTGAGATGATCTTTTAGATAATGAGATCTACATAGGAGGCATTAGACTATAGGTCTCTATATATGGGATTGGTTCAACTAGAGCATGAGGCTCCTAGATTTAGCCACAACAAATTAGATAGATCTAGATCTTAGTAATTAATGAATGCGGGTGTTATGGTAACACCACCTACTTGATCATTTCTAGGGTGTGGAGAGAAAGAATAGAGAGGGAAAGGACCATTAGGGTCACAACAACCAAGTCCTTACAATTCTAAGGGAGGCAGTTCCCTCTATCCCATGTTATATAGATGATCTTTTTTATAAATATTATGATATTTTCTTATAGGTCATTGTATTGTATATTTCTAGCTCATGAGCCCATGTAAATACATTATGTATTGATGTATCATGAGATTATTTTTTTAGATATATCAGATGATATCAATTTTTGGTGGCAACATTTATTCATGTTGTGTGATGATATTATGATTTCTATTTGATTTTTTGATGCAATTGATTTATGTATGTATTGATTATCCTATTTGATTCTATGATTATGATGTGATGGATTTATGTTGATACTTTTAAACTAGATAATTATATGATGCACTACAATGATATTTTTATAATTTTTATGATATGATGATGACCTAATGGATAAAAGATATATACATGTGATGATATCTATAGATGTGAAACTTAAGATGTATAGATGGATTATTCTATCATACGAGTTTATTGATCTAACTATTTTACACATACAAGATATATGGATGATATGGATGCATTATTCTTTTCTTATATTTGTGCCATGATACATGTATGATTGTGAGTTAGTATGATTGAATATAGTGATGATATGGTTATTGTTGATCAGTATCACTTAATAAAATGGGATAGATATATATGAGATAAATGACTAGAAATAGATTGATGTGGATAGATATTGATATTAATAGATATTGTGCTTTCTAGTTTAAGTCTTTATCATTATAGATTATTTTTATATAGAAAATAGATACATATACAAATGTAAGATAAACCTTGGTGACTTCAATATCCTTTAAATGGACATTGATACTACAAATAAGAAGGATTATATCCATACAAACTAGACCTAATTGAATCTTGTTGAAAAATGTAGGAAAAATGAAACTTAAAGTATAATATCCCTAATGCAAATTACCTTATATGTAAATGAAGTTTGTTAATGATAGAAGCCATTCCAACACACACAAGGAACATACATTCCCTAGTAATGTAATAAGAATATTCCACAAACATGTTATTTTAAATTACTAACCTTGTCTCCTTCCTACTCAAATATCATGGAGATATCCTTAAATAGAATACGAATAGGGAAATAGATAAATCAATCAAATAAAAAGACTCATAGACCAAAATTCATCTATAACCATTATATTTTCTTTCCAAATGATATGTGCACTGATATGTTAATGCCTATTAGCGAAAATCTATACATCCATCAATACATGATAATTTGGATAAGATGGTTTGAAGTTGGTTAGGAAACTAATCTATAGATAATAGTCTAGTTCAATAGGAGCATTGTATTTGTGATTATGCCCTAAATTCTCTATACCCTTCAGTAAACATGTTTTATTCTTGCTTGATTGTCATGTTGAGGCATTAGAAATTTATTATGGAAAATATGAATGAATGTGATCTAGGTTTATTATGGTTTGTGATAAGTGATCATTTATCATGTATGATGTGTGAATATTGTAATCATGAAAGGTTCTCCTTCTGATAGTGACTCTAAGGATCCAATCTAAAACACTAGGTCTTGGAAATACCCCCAATTAGGTATGGGGTATTTTTATTATTGGATGGATGTTGTATAACTTATTATGCCCTAAGATGGAATGGAATGAGCTTAAATATTGATAACTATCTAGTCATGATAGGGGTGATAAGTTCATACAAGGATTTTATTTTGAAAGGAATGGATTAAGAAGTTAATAGATGGTGGATAGTGGATTCTATACATGAAACTTATAAATAGGTTCTCACCATGGTACTTAGCCAAGCTTCCACCAAAGTGGTGTTCACCATAGGGTAGATTTTTTCTCTTTACTTTTGATATTTTTTATTTTTCTATATTTGTGTGTTTTATAATATGATACTCTAAGGATAATATGAAGAAATTATTTAGGTGAATTCTATTGATGGGTTAATCTAGTGGTTCAACCTCAACTATAGTTAATTGGTATGAACCAAATATATAAATGGTCCTTACCAATTTGGTTAAAACATACCCTTGTTTTCATGATCTTGTTGGGTCTTTTGGTTTTCCTTAAGTATGAGATATCCTCTTTAAAATTTATGGGATATGACCTTATTGTTATAGCTACAATGAAGTAAGTTTTGATAAGACTGTAGATGATTGAGTTCTTGAAGACACCTTTCATCTAATATTCCTAAATAGTGGAGTCTAGATACATTGTTCTCTCCATTCTCATTATTATGTTGTAGAGAAACCCTTGGTGACGAAAGTTTGACCTCTATAGGTAATATGGGTTTATCTTGGAAAACCAATGAATAAGTAGTGGCTCTTTTTGGTGTATGAATACTAGTTTTGTATGCCCATAGGGTAGGGTTAAGATTGATATCCCAATTAGGACCAACATCATTGGACATATTTTATAGGATCTTTGGTATTATTTTATTTGATGCCTCAACTTGGTCATTACTTTGAGGGCCATATGGACTGGAGAATCAAGAATTTACATCAAAGGTCATATAATTCCTAATTTTTGAAAGGTTGCTTATTGTCAGTGAAAATGTTGAAGGGAAACCTTACTAGGAAATGATATAGTTAAGTATGAACTTGGATATTTTCTTTTGAGTGATAAACATGAGGGGAATTTAGTAATCCATTTTATAAAATATTTTGTAGCAGTTATAATGAATTAATGACCATTAAATGATGAGGGACGAGTCTTAACTATGATGTTGATTCCCCACTATTAAAAATTCTAGAATTTAGTAATGTTTGTAGCTCATGTACTATTGCATGGATGAGGAATCCATTTTTCTAACACTTTCTAGTGAACTGGTGGACCTCTTGTTCCATTATTGATCAATAATAACTATTTCTCTCAAGTTTTTTAGCTAGATTGGGACCACCTAAGTGTGCCCCATAGATACAAGAAATTATGAGCTTTATCTAAGTTAAGAAAATTAAGGAGATTATTGTCAAGACTCCTTTGCTAAAGTGTATTGCCAAGTAGTATGAAGAAAGATGAGCATATAATGAAGGTTTTTCACTAATTGGAGGATAAATCAGGTTGAAGGATATTATGAGTAGGTATACATAAATTTATTGATACCAAGAAGAGTTGCGACCAAATTTTTTTCACAAGAGTTTAGAGTTTAGGAAATTGAATGTAGTCAAGATTCATTCCGATAAGAACTCACAATGTTGAATATTATGTGGTATGTCTAAAAGATAACCATATTTTCCATTGCATCGGCTCCTTTGTTAACTATCTTGGAGATCTACTCAAATGATATTTGGATAAATTACTCATTGAATTTTCTTACCTATAGCATTGTAAATTTCCACCCTTGACAATTTCAAACTAGGTTTAGCTCCCTCTTATATTACTAGACCCATTTGTGCTCTTAAATTTCCCATTTATGATAATCTTTAAAAAATTAGAATTTAATTGGGACTTATGATTTAATATTTATTTAACAACACTTAAAGTGTTGCAAGTATGAGTAGTTGGTTTTTTTATTGATGTAAATAGGCTTATGTTTTTGTTGTAATTAATGACAATTGGTGATGACTAAGAATTCATTATGTTGTCATTAGTAAGTGTTGTTGATGTCAACCTCTGGTGTTTCTTTGATAAGATTTGTTTATGGATGTATATTTTAGTTATAGTGTTTTAGTTTATTTAGTGGTGATGAGGAAGTGCTGAAAACTATAAGTATCTGTCTCTAGTTCTTGGTTTCCGAGTGCTTTTAATAAAATTTTAATAAAAAAGGAAATAATGTGTTATAGAGGTGTTATGGTATACAAAGTGGTGTTTTGGTTTGGTTCCACATTTCTTCTATCTTTAAGATATTCTTGTATGCTTTAGATATTGTGATAAAAGGTGATCATAGAAGTTATATCCAAAATTTATTGGTTTTGATTGTTTTTCAAAGAAATTTGTGTTCACTAGTGTGCAAACTGTATTATAGTGGTGTCTAGGAGAAATGGTTTTTCTTTGCATTTCTCTACAATTTGGTTTCTTGTCTTATAGATCTATAAGTGTTCTAATAAGGTTCATATCTACTTTCAATTGAATTTATTTATGGTTTGGTGATCTGCAAGTCAATTTGTTGAGTTACAGTGTGTGGAAGATTATTTGGGTGAATAGGATGAGTTTGTTCTTCAAATGATTTTTTCTGCAAAGTAATTTATTGGATTCTAGGATATTTGTGGAATATTCCTAATTGTTTTTAAGTATTTCATGTGGTTTGTGAGTCATCTTTGGATTGTAGGAAGCATGTACATAAATTTTAATGGTGTTTACATATATTTGGATAATCTTGGGTGTTTATAGTAATTGCAAATTTTCTTTGGTGATTATGGAAGTGTGGCATGTAATGTATGAGTAGATTTAGGTTCAAGTTAAGGTGTGGTGTCATTTTACTTCATTCCTTTCCACCAAAAGGAATGTTTTGGTGCTCACCTAATTTGTATATTTATGTTTGAGGTGCATAACCGACCTTGGAGAATGTTTTCAAGGTTGAGGAAGATATAAATAAGTGTTTTGTAGATGAAGGAACATGATGCAAAGTGCATTATGTGAATTACAAAGTTGTGATGTTTGAATTTTTTAAGTAAACTATGAGCTTTAATAAGTTAGACTATTGAAAGCTTTAAGTAGAAGGTGTCTACAATCTTTAGAAAAGCTATGAATGTCTAGGTGATGCTATGGTGGAATATTCTATTACATTGAGATGGATTTTTCACCATAACATTCTTCTTTCAAATATTTGTAATGATGGATTTCTGCAAAATAGATTGTTAGTCGAATAATGCATGCATATATTAAATAAAATCCAACAAACAATGAAATACATTAGAGATAAAAATGAGAAAATGAATGAAACTAGAACAGTCTCACCCAATGTTCTCTCCTCCATGATTCATTTCCATTGTACCTCCTTAAGCTTGCTATGATAATGGATTCCCTCATATTTGTGAGCAAACTCTATATGCCTAGTCCTAAACAAAGCCTTTGAAGGATTTCTCAATAAACTAAATGTAAAATAAAAATTTAATTATAGTATGCAAACAATTAATAAGCCTAAAGATGATATGATAATGACAATATTAAGAGATTCAAGATGATAATAATAAAAAGAGATTAATAAGAGATGTCAAAAATCAAATCAAGATTGTCATTTTATAGAAAATGCAATCTTGAAGTGACAAATGAGATGAGAGATTGAGAAATACCCTAGAATCAATGGTTAAGATTCAAAATGGAAACTCTCAATTAGGGTTAGGGTAAAAATCCCCAAATGTGTGGACGAGATTTAATTTAGGAAATTAAATCAATGGTGGAGAATAAATGCGACATTGAGATGAAATTAGTAAAAATCAGAAGATAAAGATTGAACAAGAAGAAGATATTTAGAAAATCAAGTTATTTTAGAAATAACTTACTTTGTGGAGAGAAATGGTATTTTGAAATTAATATTTTAAATTAATCCCAAAATGGTGAATTCATGTGACAGTAAATAATAATAATTTAAAATTATTTACTTGGAAAGAGGGAAGTTGCCAATTTAAATAAAATGCTTTTATTTAAATTTAGAAAGAAAATCAATAAGACAATTTAATAATTAAAATTATTCAATTGTGGAGGAAAATTAGAAAGGGGGTAATTTTAAATAAATGATTTTATTTTAAATTAGAAAGAAAAAGTTGGAGAGGATAATAATTAAATAAATAATAGGAATTTATTTAATTATGAGCAGACACAAATAATTAATAATGTATTAAATAAATAAATAAATAAGATCATTTCATTTAATAATCATGAGGAAGTAATAATTAAATAAATTTAGTAATTTATTTAATTATAGAGTGACATAAGCAATTAGCGACGTATTTAAATAATAAATGTAATTTATTTATTTAAATAGTCAGGAGGAATAAAAGATGTGAATTAATTAAATAATTAAGAATTATTTAATTAATAGTTGACATTGGATTATAGGGCATAATTAAATATTTTAATTATGTTAAGATGAAGCATGATATAGAAGAATGTGGTTTGCGGGTCTAGGCCATTTTTATGTATCTACATTTGCCCCTCTTTGTCATAATGTAACTTGTCACATTGTGGCAAAGAAAACAAGTCAAAAACATGTCCTAGTGCAAAATAGGATGAGGAAGAATGACGAGGAGGTAGCGGTATGCCCCCTCGAGAGGACAATTGAGTTTAGAGGACACGAGTGTGCTCTCGAAATGAATGAAAGGACTTAGATGATGAAAGACAAAAGTTATAAGAAAGATAGATAAGGATGATAATGATGTGGACTAGAAGAAATGTTATAGAGAAAAAGATGAATGTCAGGATAGAGGACATGGATGCTGATATGGGGAAGGAGATGCAAGTTAATGTGGAAAAAGAAATGCATGTGACAATCCTTCAATATTTTCCAAGGTACTAATAGGTCTTGCTCGAATCATCATTGGGCAGTAAAAATGACACAAATGAACAACAAACACCAATGTATGACATAGACCAAGGTGTGCAAGGTCATCCACTTGCAAAGAAGACAAACGTAGGCAAGGAATGTCCTAAATCATACTAGAGGCCAGTTTGCCCCAATCTTTTTGTCAAGACAATCCACAGACAATAGTCAAAGAAAAATAGAAAAGGTCATGAGACGTCATCGCACCTCTAAATCCTTCATGGGAGATCCTCGAGGTAGCTAGTAACATGACCAAAAGAAAGTTCAATTAAAAGATAAGACAGAATAGCCAAGAATTAACAGCCATTTAATTGTATTGCCAATGTTTGTTTGTCAAAGATTAATTGCATGACAGTTTGACAATTTTGATGGTTTGATGGTGCCTAAGGTTAGGAAGGACACATCCTAAAAAGGTAAATGACATTTTGACGAGGTCCAAATCCAAGAAGGAACCATCTTGGAGAGGGCCAACAAAGTGATGAGATTGACATTTTGACTAATGTTCTGGCAAGCTAACTAATGTTGACTGTATAATTGATTGGCTTATGTTGTCTAATTTTGACCAATTTTGACGGTGACATTTTGAATGACTACCTTGTGTTGAGTGCAAATATGTATACTTTATTTAACTGACATGACCATGTTTGACTTATGATCTTATTTTATCAATCCTAAAGGGACTGACCTAATGTCTTGGGGATTCAAAGATGAAGCTTGCCTACGTAGCAAATGCGCAGAGATAATGTAGTTTGAACTGGGATAAAGATTGACTGATGTGACCGACTGGACTGATGGGACAAGTATTGAATTTGATTTTTTTTTGAGATTTTTGACACTTTTTGAATGTTTTTGTGTCTTCTTCAAGACATTTTAAAATTTTTAGGTCTTTTTTCAAGACTTTTTCATGACTTTTTATAATTTTTATGATTTTTTTGCTATTTTATGAGAATTGTAACAAATGCATGTGAATGATGCCAATGCACATGTATCCAAGGAAAACCATGATTTTTCTACTAGTCAAGCTAAATACCGATTGACAGGTGATGATGACAATGACAACGTTGTTTGACATGGGAAGGACACATCCAGAAACAATGTGAAGATGACAATGACATGACAAAAGGATAAAAGTCTGTAGCAGGGCTAAGGACAAAGCCAAGGAATTTTTTGGATAATGTGCTAGGTTTTCCATATTGTTGCATTTGGAATGACTTGGTGAGGACAAGATGGAATGAGGAAGGATCTTTAAACCATTGACAAGGGAAACCGACATGGGTGATAGGTATAAAAGGACAATGGATGGCTTTAATAAAAGATAGGAGACATGAATGTCCTGGACTATGATGGAAATGACATGATATTCCATGAATAAGGTATGACAAAAAGATAGATATGCCAAGGGTTTTCCCAAATCATGATTTATGTTTAAACTATATTTCTTATCAAGATCAAAGTCAAGGGGAAAATGGATAGAAACTGATAGGGTTCAGATGGATAGATGGAAATTTCTTGTGAAGGGCATGGGAGATTAGACAGCTTGTCCCAAAGTGTAATGGTCCACGTAGATGATTTATTCTACACATGACGCCTATTTTCTAGGTTTTCATCATGGTTCTTATCTGAAGTGCTTGTTTGCCAGGTTTTCACTATTGGACAAAATTTTTCTCTTTACTATTTTAGATATTTTTTGATTTTTTTGGTGTCACCAGGACACCTATTTGCCAGGTTTTCATCAAGGGACAATTGTTTCTATTTTAATTTTTTTTCTATTTTTGTATTTTTGCCAGATAGCCTTGATGCTTTAGATGACCACTAATTGTGTTGAAGCCTTTGATGGTTCTGATGTAGAGACTAGTGCCATGGCATGCCAATAGTGACCTTTCTGAAGCAATTACCTTGTCAGGATGATAGCACTTGCATACAACTTATTAATGTCATTGCGATTGTTGTTGATACTAGAGTTGGCCTTTTTTGAATACACACAGCATGATAGAGTGCCATGAGAGTCCTTATGATAGAGAGTTACTGCCAAGATGTGATGGATTTGTAACATGGGATGTTTGGAATTTAAGGAGGATGTAGGATTATGACGGATGATGGTGGAGATGAACGGGTTGGTGGGATGTTTGGATGTAGCCGTTTTTATTTTCCAAATTTGGGGTAATGGATGACGGAGGCTGGTTTTTTTATAGCTTTTGGAACCAACACTTTTATATGTCTTGCTTGATGGCCATTTTCAAGGAGGTGGACATGTATTATATGTGGGAGTCCTCCTGTGTTGAGGCTCCACATTTTTATTGACTTTTGGATTTGGCATATTTTCTTTGCCTGATTCATTCTTTTCTTGACTTGATTCATTTCCTTTTGGGATCCATTTTAGCTTCATTTGTCCACTTGTATTTTTGATTGATTCCATGGCTTTTGACATTTGATTTTAATTTTTTAATTTGTAGGACTTCTGTTGGTTCCAAATGGAATGTTTATTTAGGATGGAATGATGGTTTGGGGTGTGGAGGAAAGGGGTGTTGGAAACAATCTTATGACAAGGACCACTCATGGTACCCCTTTTGACATTTGTATTAGATAAAGTTGCCCCCAATATAGAGGAGGGTCCACTAAAATCATTTAATTTTTTGACTGATGAATAGACAAAACCTTGATGTTTGTAATGTGCCTAAACTTGTATGAGCTCCAAAATTCCTTGTTCGTGTAGGCCTAGTCGTTTTCCTTAATAATGCATGTTCTTACAGATTTTGTTGGCGATGGGATACTTGTAACTTTGGAAGCAAGATGCCAACCCATCATTATTGTGGAAATTAATGCTTGAAATATTCTCATCTATAAGAAAGCCTACTCTGAAAAAAATAGATGATCCTAATTGATAGGATGTTGTAGCTTCATTGACATGTTGGAAAAATTTGTGATTAATATCTTTGTTCTGATTTTGTGACATATCAGATTTTGATGATTCTACTGGTGCTTCGAAGTTGATGTCAAAACTGTCTTCATGGTCATTGTCATAAAGCCAACTGAATTCATTTATAGCTTGATCATTTGAAATTATTTCCATGCTAGGAGACTCTTGTTCTAGTGGTAGATCATCTATGTGTCCCACGGAGGCAAGTGTCTGACTTTTGGAAATGTCAGTATCCAAAGTTTGGATAGGGTCATCTTCAAGTGTCTAATCATGACTGGCATAGAGGTCAAGGAGTGGATCATTTTAAAATTCTTGATCAAAGATAGTGTCTTGATCAAATATGGATTCATTTTGAATGTCATGATTAGAAATAAGATCTTGACCCAGGATAGGGTCATCTTGAATGACATGGTTGTGGATGGACTCTTGAGCAAGGATAGGTGTATTTGGTATGTCATGATCATCTAGGAGGACTTCATGAGTGGACATAAAGATGGGGTCATGGGATAGACTACTTTGATCTTGATATGATAGGGATTTTATGATGTTATGTTTTGGACTTGCCTCTTGACATGTATCCTCAAGTGTGGGTAAATTGATGGGACTTTGGAGACCATGACCAAATATGTTTTCATGAAAAAATGGAATGACTTGGAATGATTGGTGTATAATGGACTAGGATATGCCATGGATGTTTGGACTTGGTTGATGGATGATGGGCTAAGATAGGACATGAATGCATGACAAGGATATGACGTGGATGGAGGACTTGGATATGACACAAGTGAAGGATTAGGAAATGACATGGGTAGAGGACTAGGATATGATGTGGATGGAGGATTATGATATGAAATGAATGGAGGACTAGGATATGACTTGAATGGAGAATTAGGATATGATGTGGAGATGTGGAAGGGATGAGTGTATGACAGACTAGGGTTGATGGATGGTTGGTTTCCCTTGTCAAGGTTAGGGTGGGTAATGAATTTTTTTTGTGACTTAGTGTTGTGGATGGTGTCAGGGGACCCTTGATAGTAGATGGATAGAGGAATAGGACTCATGGATTGTTGGTAAGATGGATAGACGGATGGAGGAATAAAGGTTGAGGTAAATTTGGACTTGGATTGGATTTATAGCGTTTTGAAGTCCCTAGCCAGTTGTGCTTGACCATTACTAATGAATTGGAATTCAACTCGACTAGCAAGCATGTCATAGTGAATTGAAGACATGATGGTGGATGGAATGAGACTAAGACTAAGCAAAGCAATAATGAGGACAAAAAGGAATGTCAAATGAAAAGTGGTAATGAGTGCCTAAAAGGAGTTTCTTATGTCAAAATACTTTTAGGAAAGGTTTTCTAACCACTCAAAGTTTGGCCAATGTCTCAATTTTGATTGTCAAAGGACTGGTTTGAAGGATAAAGTGACAAGATGACAAAATGACAAGGTGATATTTACACACTAGACTTATGAGTTGGAAGTATCCCACCTAAGGACAATGACTAAGGACTGATTTGTTTTGACTTGTCCCAATGACAATGTATTTTTGAGATAATGGTTTGACAAAGGAAGGAAAGTTTTCCTATCTCAAAGGTTTAAATTTGAGGCCTTAAGACTTTGTCTATGAAGATGAGGATGACAGATTGCAAGCTAAATGTATATGTAAAGATGGATGACTTGGAAAAGCGCTGGTTTTGGTTTGGACAGAGGCTGTTGGAAAAATGCCAAGAAATCCTGGTTACAAATGTTTGGCCTCGGGTTTCTGGCAACAATAACGTTTCTCTAAATGATAGGAAAATGCGTCACTTCAGGTTTCAAATGTGTTGCAGTGTCAAATGTGTCATTATAAGTAGGAAATGCATTTCAAGATGGAAAATGCATTGCAAAACAATCATATGCATCTCATAATATAGCAAATGCATTGCACAATAGTAGATGCGTTGCAAGATTTGAAAAGTGTGGCAAATATGGCGTTTAGAAATGCAAATGCGGTCTGACAGAGAAATTGCATTGTTTTAGAGGGTGATAGCAGCTTGACAGAGCATATGCAGCTCAATATAAAGCAATTGCGGTTCAAAATTGTGAATGCGGTGTTTTATTAGGTAAATGCATCGAATGATAGCCAATTGCAGCATTACAGAGGGTGATTATGGTTTAGAAGAGAAGATGTCACTCAGGAATAGGAAAGTGTGGTGCAAAATGATAACTGCGGTGTTTAAAATTGTGAATGTAGCTCAACAGAGCGATTGGGACTCATAAATGAGCAATTGTAGTTTGACAGGACGATTGCAGCTCAAAATAAATTTCAGAAGTTTGACCAGTTTGTTTTAGATTTAGGAAAGTTTGATGTTCATGTGTTGAGTTTTTCTAAAAATAGTTTGGAAAACACTTGGTGTTGTAAAAAGAATTGAAAATCAATCACATTGAAGACATTCACAAAAACCCTAGGGTTGCAAAGACATTATTCTTTTGGATCCCACTAACTGCATATCCTTAGCGAATGAATTCAGAAGCTTTGCCCCATGGGCTCCCCCTTATAGTGCACTCACTTCTCAGGGAAACCAATCTTCCAACCACAATGAAACTCCCATGGTAGATTAATCATTTCTACTATGAACTGCGCAGGTGTGGGTGCCTTGGCAACGACCGTTCCTGCACCAAAGAATGGAAGGTTTTTGGCTTTCTAACACAAAGGATTTAATTCAAGCACCCGTTCAGAAGGCCACATGAGAGGTATTATCATCCCAATCTACAGAGGTTACGTTCTGTAGGTTTTGAATTACCATAAGGGTACTTGGGGAGTCAATTGTTGGTCCACAGGAAGTTCTGTAATGCTAAGCTTTCCTTAACATTTGAATTTATATACCGGTTGGGCGTCACTTGGCTTTAGCGCATTCCTAGTTTGAGTCGCTTTGGGGTGAGTACTTTTTCCCACCAAAGCAGGCCCAAGATCTAAGGCTTAACAAAAGTGAGCCAACATATTCATAGTTCAATCAATATTTGTTGAAAAAAAAAGAGAGAGCACATGAATATGCTAACTCACACTCGCATGTTGTTCATTTTAAATCCAAAATTAAATGTGTTCACAAACATAAAAAGAATTGAGTTCATTTTATCCATTTGTAGTGTTTGTCAGATAAGGGGTTCATTTTAATCATTTGTAGTATTTTATAACTAGAAGTTAATTTTAAACCCCATGTAAAACAAAATGTATTGTTCTTTTTAGCCTTATCCACTTGCATGTTTGTTCATTTTATCTCATGAGTGAAATGTAAGTTGTGAAATGAATGAAAGAAACAATTAAGCAAGTTGTGAAATGAGATAAAAGAACAAATTAATCATGTTGGGTTAGACTCCAACTTTGACACACGCTGTCACAAAAATATTAGTATCCTAAAAAACCTCTAACCTAGAAGCAAAGACAGGAAGAAACTAAAAAAAGATACAAAGCCGAGAAAAAATTCTTACCAGTCACTGGCGTCGTAGCAGAGCGGTTGTGGCTCGATTTGTCCAATTGTCATATGCATCATGAAATAGATCAAATGCGTCTTGATAGAGCGTATGCATCTTTGTTTCTGGTGAATGTGGCATAGCAGAGCATTTACATGACAGGATTTGGCAAATGCAGCGTTCCGTACCTGTTGCTACAAAAAATAATCCAAGATTCGTACAAAAACCTACAATAAACGTGTTAATGGGTCAGGTTCACCAATGTAATGATGGATTTCTGTAAAACAAATTGTTAGTCGAATAATGCATGCATATATTAAATAAAATCCAACAAACAATGAAACTAGAACAGTCTCACCCAATGTTCTCTCCTCCATGATTCATTTCCATTGTACCTCCTTAAGCTTGTTGTGATAATGGCTGCCCTCTAATTTGTGAGAAAACTCTATATTCCTAGTCCTAAACAAATCCTTTGAAGGATTTCTCAATAAACTAAATGTAAAATAGAAATTTAATTCTCATATGCAAACAATTAATAAGCCTAAAGATGATATGATAATGACAATATTAAGAGAGTCAAGATGATAATAATAAAAAGAGATTAATAAGAGATGTCGAAAATGAAATCAAGATTGTCATTTTATAGAAAATGCAATCTTGAATGGATAGATGAGATGAGAGATTGAGAAATGCCCTGGAATCAATGGTTAAGATTCAAAATGGCAACTTTCAATTAGGAATAGGGTAAAAATCCCCAAATGTGTGGACAAGATTTAATTTAGGAAATTAAATTAATGGTGGAGAATAAATGCGACATTGAGATGAAATTACTAAAAACCAGAAGATAAAGATTGAACAAGAAGAAGATATTTAGAAAATCAAGTTATTTTAGAAACAACTTACTTTGTGGAGAGAAATGGTATTTTGAAATTAATATTTTAAATTAATTCCAAAATGATGAATTCATGTGGGAGTAAATAATAATAATTTAAAATTATTTACTTGGAAAGAGGGAAGTTGCCAATTTAAATAAAATGCTTTTATTTAAATTTAGAAAGAAAATCAATAAGACAATTTAATAATTAAAATTATTCAATTGTGGAGCAAAATTAGAAAGTGGGTAGTTTTAAATAAATGATTTTATTTTAAATTAGAAAGAAAATGTTGGAGCGGATAATGATTAAATAAATAATAGGAATTTATTTAATTATGAGCAGACATAAATAATTAATGATGTATGAAATAATAAATAAATAAATAAGATCATTTCATTTAATAATCATGAGGAAGTAATAATTAAATAAATTTAGGAATTTATTTAATTATAGAGTGACATAAGCAATTAGTGATGTATTTAAATAATAAATGTAATTTATTTATTTAAATAGCCAGGAGGAATAAAATATGTGAATTAATTAAATAATTAAGAATTATTTAATTAATAGTTGACATTGGACTATAGGACATAATTAAATATTTTAATTATGTTGAGATGAAGCATGATATAAAAGAATGTGGTTTGCGGGCCTAGGCCATTTTTATGTGTCTACATTTTCCCCTCTTTGTCATAATGCAACTTGTCGCTTTGTGGCAAAGAAATCAAGTCAAAAACATGCACCAGTGCAAAATAGGATGAGGAAGAATGATGAGGAGGTAGCGGTATGCCCCCTCGAGAGGATAATTGAGTTCAAAGGACATGAGTGTGCTCTCGAAATGAATGAAATGACTTAGAAGATAAAAGACTGAAGTTATAGGAAAGATAGATAAGGATGATAATGATGTGGACTAGAAGAAATGTTAGAGAGAAAAAGTTGAATGTTAGGATAGAAGACATGGATACCGATATGGGGAAGGAGATGCAATTTAATGTGAAAAAAGAAATGCATGTGAGAATCCTTCAATATTTGCCAAGGTACTAATAAGTATTGCTCGAATCATCATTGGGTGGTAAAAATGACACAAATGGACAAAAAACACTAGGGTATGACATAGACCAAGGTGTGCAAGGTCATCCACTTGCAAAACAAACAAACACAGTCAAAGAATGTCCTAAATCATACTAGAGGCTAGTTTTCCCCAGTCTTTTTGTGAAGACAGTCCACAAACAATAGTCAAAGAAAAATAGAATAGGTCATTCGAGGTCATCACACCACTAAATCCTTCATGGGACATTCTCGAGGTAGCTAGTAACATGACCAAAAGATAGGTCAATAAAAAGAAGAGACAAAATAGCCAAGAATTAACAGTCATTTAATTGTATTTCCAATGTTTGTTTGTCGAAGATTAATTGCATGACAATTTGACAATTTTGATGGTTTGACGGTGCCTAAGGTCAGTAAGGACACATCCTAAAAAGGCAAATGACATTTTGACGAGGTCCAAATCCAAGAAGGACACATCTTGGAGAGGGCCAACAAAGTGACGAGATTGACATTTTTACTAATGTTTTAGCAAGCCGACTGATGTTGACTATATAATTGATTGGCTTATGTTGTCTAACTTTGACCAATTTTGACGATGACATTTCAAATGATTGCCTAGTGTTGAGTGTGACTATGTCTACTTTATTTGACTGATGTGACCATGTTTGACTTATGATCTTATTTTATCAAGCCTAAAGGGACTGACCTAATGTCTCGGGGATTCAAAGATGAATCTTGCCTACATAGCAAATGCACAGAGACAACATAGTTCAGACTGGGATAAAGATTTGACTGATGTGACCGACTGGATTGATGGGACAAGCATTGAATTTGAGTCTATTTTGACATTTTTGACACTTTTTGAATGTTTTTGTGTTTTCTTCAGGACATTTTTCAATTTTTAGGTCTTTTTTAAGGACTTTTTCAAAATTTTATGACTTTTTCAAGACTTTTTAGTTATTTTATGTGAATTGTGACAAGTGCATGTGAATGATTCCAATGTACATGAATCCAAGGTCAACCATGAGTTTGCTGCTAGTCAAGATGAATACCGATTGAGAGGTGACGATGAGAATGACAACGTTGTTTGACATGGGAAGGACACATCCCAAAACAACATGAAGATGAAAATGACATGACAAGAGGATAAATGTCTGCAGCAGGGCTAGGGACAAAGCCAAGGAATGTTTTGGATAATGTGCTAGGTTTTCCATATTGTTGCATTTGGAATGAGGAAGGATCTTTAAACCATTGACAAGGGAAACTAAGATGGGTGATAGGTATATAAGGACAATGGATGGCTTTGATAAAAGATAGGAGATAGGAATGGCCTGGACTATGATGGTAATGACATGATATTCCATGAATAAGGTATGACCAAAAGATAGGTATGCCAAGGGTTTTCCCAAAGCATGATTTATGTTTAAACTATAGTCCTTATCAAGATCAAATTCGAGGGGAAAATGTATGAAAAGTGATAGGGTTTAGATGGATAGATGGAAATGTCTTCTGAAGGGCATGGGAGATGAGACATGTTGCCCCAAAGTGTAATGGTCCACATAGATGATTTATTCTACACATGACGCCTGTGTGCTAGGTTTTCATCATGGTACTTATCCAAAGCACCTATTTTCCAGGTTTTAACTTTTGGATGAAATTTTTCTCTTTACTATTTTTGAAATTTTCTATTTTTTTTGGTGTCACCAAGATGGTTGTTTGCCAGGTTTTCATCAAGGTGCGATTTTTTGTATTTTTGAATTTTTGCCAAATAGCCTTGATGCTTTAGATGACCATTAACTATGCTGAAGCCTTTGACGGTGCCAATGTAGAGACTAGTCCCATGACATGCAAATAGTCACCTTTCTGAAGAAATTTCCTTGTTAGGATGATAGTGCTTGCATACAACTTATTAATGCCATTATGATCATTGTTGATACTAAAGTTGTCCTTATCTGAATACGTACATTGTGATAGAGTGCCATGAGAGTCCTTATGATAGAGAGTTGCTGCCAAGATTCAACGGATTTATGACATGGGATGTTTGGACTTTAAGGAGGATGTAGGATTATGACGGATGATGGTGGACATGGATGGGTTAGTGGGATGTTTGGATGTAGCCGTTTTTATTCTCTAAACTTGGGGTAATGGATGATGGAGGTTGGATTTTTTATAGCGTTTGGAACCAACAATTTTATATGTCTTTCTTGATGGCCATTTTTGAAGAGGTGGACATTTAGTATATGTGGGAGTCCTCTTGTGTTGAGGCTCCACATTTTGATTGACTTTTGTATTTGGCATATTTTCTTTGCCTAATTCATTCTTTTCTTGACTTGATCCATTTCCTTTTGGGATCCATTTTTAGATTCATTTGTCCACTTGTATTCTTGATTGATTCCATGGCCTTTGAAATTTGATTTTGATTTTTTGATTTGTAGGAATTTTGTTGGTTCCAAATGGAAGGTTTATTTAGGATGGAATGACGGTTTGGGGTGTGGAGGGAAGAGGTGTTGGAAACAATCTTATGACAAGGACTACTCATGGTACCCCTTTTGACGTTTGTATTAGATAAAGTTTCCCCCAATATAGAGGAGGGACCACAAACATCATTTAATTTGTTGACTAATGAATAGCCAAAACCTTGATGTTTGTAATGTGCCTGAACTTGTATGGGTTTCAAAATTCCCTATTCATGTAGGCCTAGTCCTTTTCCTTGATAATGCATGTTCTGATAGATTTTGTTGGTGATGGGATACTTTTTCCTTTGGAAGAAAGATGCTAACCCATTCTTATTGTGGAAATTAATGCTTGAAATCTTCTCATTTGTAAGAAAGCCTGCTCTAAAAAAGATAGATGATCCTAATTGATAGGATGTTTTAGCTTCGCTGACATGTTGGACAAATTTGTGATTAATATCTTTGGTCTGATTTTGTGACATATCGAATTTTGATGATTCTATTGGTGCTTCGAAGTTGATGTTGAAACCGTCTTCATGGTCATTTTCATAGATCCCACTGAATTCATTTATAGCTTGATCATTTTAAAATATGTCCATGCTAGGAGACTCTTGTTCTAGTGGTAGATCATCTATGTGTCCCATGGAGTCAAGTGTCTCACTTTTGGAAGTGTCAGTATCCAAAGTTTGGATAGGATCATCTTCATGTGTTTGATTGTGACTGGCATAGAGGTCAAGGAGTGGATCATTTTGGAATTCTCGATCAAAGATGGGTTCATTTTGAATGTCATGATTGGAAATAATATCTTGACCCACAATAGGGCCATCCTGAATGACATGGTTGTGGATGGACTCTTGAGCAAGGATAGGTGTATTTGGTATGCCATTATTGTCTAGGAGGACTTCTTGAATGGACATAAAGATGGGTTCATGGGATAGACTACTTTGATCTTGACATGATAGGGATTTTATGATGTTAGGTTTTGGATTTGCCTCCTGACATGTATCCTCAAGTGTAGGTAAAAAGATGGGACTTTGGAGACCATGACCAAATATGTTTTCATGAAGAAATGGAATGTCTTGGAATGGATTGGTGTATAATGGACTAGGATATGCCATGGATGTTTGGACTTGGTTGAGGGATGATGGGATAGGATAGGACATGAATGCATGACAAGGATATGACGTGGATGGAGGACTTAGATATGACACAAGTGGAGGATTAGGATATGACATGGGTGGAGGACTAGGATGTGATGTGGATGGAGGATTAGGATATGACATGAATGGAGAACTAGGATATGAATTGAATGGAGAACTAGGATATGATGTGGAGATGTGGAAGGGATGAGTGTATGATGGACTAAGATTGCTAGATGGTTGGTTTCCCTTGTTGAGGTTAGGGTGGGTAATGAAATTTTTTTGTGACTTAGTGTTGTGCATGGTGTTAGGGGACCCTTGATAGTAGATGGATAGAGGAGTAGGAATCATGGATTATTGGTAAGATGGATGGATGGATGGAGGAATAGAGGTTGAGGTAAATTTGGACTTGGATTGGAGGTATAGCATTTTGAAGTCCCTAGCCAGTTGTGCTTGACCATTACTAATGAATTGGCATTCAATTCGACTAGCAAGCATGTGATAGTGAATTGAAGACATGATGGTGGATGGAATGAGACTAAGACTAAGCAAAGTGATAATTAGGACAAAAAGAAATGTCAAATGCAATGTGGTAATGAGTGCCTAAAATGAGTTTCTTATGTCAAAAGACTTTTAGGAAAGGTTTTCTAACCATTCAAAGTTTGGCCAATGTCTCAATTTTGATTGTCAAAGGACCGGTTTGAAGGATAAGGTGACAAGATGACAAAATGACAATGTGAGATTTACACACTAGACTTATGAGTTGGAAGTATCTCACCTAAGGTAAATTACTAAGGATTGATTTGTTTTGACTTGGTCCAATGACATTGTATTTTTGAGATAATGGTTTGACAAAGGAAGGAAATTTTTCCTATCCCAAAGGTGTAAATTTGAGGCCTTAAGACTTTGTCTATGAAGATGAGGATGACAGATTTCAAGCTAAATGTAAATGCAAAGATAGATGAACTAGACACGTGCTTCTTTTGGTTTGCACAGAGGCTGCTGGAAAAGATGCTAGGAAATCCTTGTTACAAATGTTTGGCCTCGGGTTTCCGACAACAATAATGTTTCCCTAAATGATAGGAAAATGTGTCACTTGAGGTTTCAAATGTGTTGCAGTGTCAAATGCGTCATTATAAGCAAAAAATGCATTCCAAGATGTTAGATGTGTTGTAAAACAATCATGTGTCTCATAATCTAGCAAATGCATTACACAATAGCAGATGCATTGCAAGATTTGACAAGTGTGGCAAATGTGGCATTTAGAAATACAAATGCGGTCCAACAAAGATATTGCACTGTTTCAAAGGGAGATAGCGGCTTGACAGAGCATATACAGCTCAGTATAAAGCAATTGCAGTTCAAAATTGTAAATGTGGAGTTTTAACAGGCAAATGTGTCGAATGACAACCGATTGTAGCCTTACAAAGGGCGATTGCGGTTCAGAAGAGCATATGCGATTTAGGAATAGGAAATTGCAGTGAAAAATGACAACTATGATGTTTAAAATTGATAATGCAGCTCAACAGAGTGATTGCGACTTAGATATGAGCAATTGCGGTTTGATAGGATGATTGCAGCTCAACAGAGCAATTGCGGCTCAAAATAAATTTCAT
Organism: Sequoiadendron giganteum; assembly: GCA_007115665.2. Taxonomy (NCBI): domain Eukaryota; kingdom Viridiplantae; phylum Streptophyta; class Pinopsida; order Cupressales; family Cupressaceae; genus Sequoiadendron; species Sequoiadendron giganteum. The sequence continues at coordinate 259,671,782 of CM021104.1, read as the reverse complement.
CAGTTTGACCAGTTTGTTTTAGATTTAGGCAAGTTTGATGTTCGTGTGTTGAGTTTGTCTAAAAATGGTTTGGCAAACACTTGGTGTTGTAAAAAGAATTGAAAATCAACCACATTGAAGACATTCACAAAAATCCTAGGGTTGCAAAGACAATATTCTTTTAGATCCCACTAATCGCATATCCTTAGTGAATGAATTTAGAAGCTTGGCCCCACAGGCTCCCCCTTACAGTGCACTCACTTCTCAGGGCAACCAAGCTTCCAACCTCCATGAAACTCCCATGGTAGATTGATCATTTCTACTATGAACTGCGCAAGTGCAGGTGCCTTGGCAAAGACCGTTGCTACACCAAAGAATAGAAGGTTTTGGCTTTCTTACACAAAGGAATTAATTCGGGCACCTGTTTAAGAAGGCCACGCGAGAGGCATTATTATCCCTGTCTACATAGGTTACATTCGATAGGTTTTGACGTACCACAAGGGTACTTGGGGAGTCAATTTATGATCAACAGGAAGTTCTGTAATGTTAAGCTTTCCTTAACATTCGAATTTATATACCGGTTGGGCATCGCTTGGCTTTAGCACATTCTCAGTTTGAGTGGCTTTGGGGTGACTACTTTTTCCCAACAAAGCAGGCCCAAGATCTAAGGCTTAAAAAAAGTGAGCCAACATATTCATAGTTCAATCAATCTTTGTTGAAAAACAAAGAGAGAGCACATGAATATGCTAACTGGCACTCGCATGTTGTTCATTTTAAATCCAAAATCAAATGTGTTGACAAACAGAAAAAGAATTGAGTTCATTTTATCTGTTTGTAGTGTTTTTTAGACAAGGGGATTCATTTTAATTGTTTGTAGTATTTTCTAACTAGAAGTTAATTCTAAAACCCATGTAAAACAAAATGTATTGTTCTTTTTAGCCTTATGCACTTGCATGTTTGTTCATTTTATCTCATGAGTGAAATGAAAGTTGTGAAATGAAATTAAAGAAACAATTAAGAAAGTTGTGAAATGAGATAAAAGAACAAATTAATCATGTTGGGTTAGACTCCAGCTTTGACACACGCTGTCACAAAAATATTAGTATCTTGAAAAACCTCCAATCTAGAAGCAAAAACAAGAAGAAACTAAAAAAAGATACAAAACTGGGAAAAAATTCTTACTAGTCACTTGCGTCGCAGCAGAGCAGATGTGTTGCAGTAGAGCGGTTGTGGCTCGATTTGTCAAATATGGCTTTGTGATTGTCGTATGTGTTGCGAAATAGATCAAATGTGTCTCTACAGAGCATATGCATCTCTATTTCTGGCGAATGCGGCGTAGAAGAGCATTTGCATCGTAGGATTTGGCAAATGCGGCATTTCGTACCTTTACCTACATAAAATAATCTGAGATTCATACAAAAACCTGCAAAAAATATGTTAATGGGTCGGCTTCACCAATGTAATGATGGATTTCTGCAAAACAGATTGTTAGTTGAATAATGCATGCATATATTAAATAAAATCCAGCAAACAATGAAACACATTAGAGATAAAAATGAGAAAATGAATGAAACTAGAACACTCTCACCCAATCTTCTCTCCTCCATGATATGTTTCCATTGTACCTCCTTAAGCTTGTTGTGATAATGGATGTCCTCTAATTTGTGAGAAAAATCTATATGCCTAGTCCTAAACAAAGCCTTTGAAGGATTTCTCAATAAACTAAATGCAAAATAGAAATTTAATTATAGTATGCAAACAATTAATAAGCCTAAAGATGATATGATAATGAAAATATTAAGAGATTCAAGATGATAATAATCAAAAGAGATTAGTAAGAGATTTCGAAAATGAAATCAAGATTGTCATTTTATAGAAAATGCAATCTTGAACGGACAGATGAGATGAGAGATTGAGAAATGCCCTAGAATCAATGGTTAAGATTCAAAATGACAACTTTCAATTAGGTTTAGGGTAAAAATCCTCAAATGTGTGGATGAGATTTAATTTAGGAAATTAAATCAATGGTGGAGAATAAATGTGACATTGAGATGAAATTAGTAAAAACCAGAAGATAAAGATTGAACAAGAAGAAGATATTTAGAAAATCAAGTTATTTTAGAAATAACTTACTTTGTGGAGAGAAATGGTATTTTGAAATTAATATTTTAAATTAATTCCAAAATGATGAATTCATGTGAGAGTAAATAATAATAATTTAAAATTATTTACTTGGAAAGAGGGAAGTTGCCAATTTAAATAAAATGCTTTTATTTAAATTTAGAAAGAAAATCAATAAGGGTATGGTCCCATGGAGGGGGGTTTCCTATAAAAAATTAGTGGGTGTTGTTTAGATTTTTTAGGAATATTTTAAGGCTAGTGGTCCCATGAATTCAATTTTGCAATTCAACTTAAAAGTTTGGGCTCCAAAATTTAAGGATTGAATTGGAGTATTTTTGGTAAAAATAAATAAATAAATAAATAAATCTCATTTTTAATTTTTTTTAGGAATTTAAAATTTCAAGTGATAGACAAGTTACAGAAAAACTTTCTAAAAAATTCCTAAGCTGTAGGGGCAATTTCTATTCCCACCTCAATTTCACCGTTGAAAGATTCATTTCTAAAAGGTAGGGGCTCCTATTTTTCTGGAAAAGATTCTAATTAATCTCGTAGCACAATTTTTTTTTCTTCATGGAACCATTTGATCCATGAAAATAGAAGCCCAAGCCCCCCCATGGGACCATACAGTAAGACAATTTAATAATTAAAATTATTCAATTGTGGAGGAAAATTAGAAAGCAGGTAATTTTAAATAAATGATTTTATTTAAAATTAGAAAGAAAGTTGGAGAGGATAATAATAAAATAAATAATAGGAATTTATTTAATTATGAGCAGACATAAATAATTAATGATGTATTAAATAAATAAATAAGATCATTTCATTTAATAATCATGAGGAAGTAATAATTAAATAAATTTAGGAATTTATTTAATTATAGAGTGACAAGCAATTAGTGATGTATTTAAATAATACATGTAATTTATTTATTTAAATAGTTAGGAGGAATAAAAGATGTGAATTAATTAAATAATTAAGAATTATTTAATTAATAGTTGACATTGGACTATAGGACATAATCAAATATTTTAATTATGTTGAGATGAAGCATGATATAGAAGAATGTGGTTTGCGGGTCTAGGCCATTTTTATGTGTCTACAATATTTTGTAATCTGGTAGTGAGCCCTTGACAATGAGCCCTTCTTTCTTCGGGGTAGTGAACGCTTTGATAGTGATACCTTTGTATTAGTGTTGCAAATAAGCTATATTGTGAGCTAATCCTCAACGTGGTTTTTCCCTTCTTGGGTTTTCCACACAAATCTAGTGTTTTATTGTGCATGGTGTTGATGTGTTTTAGTTTCCATTTTTTACTTGCATTCTAAATCGTTATAATAGATTAAGGGTTAATTAAGTTGATGTGGATCTAAATTGCTATGAGGGTTTTGTTGTTTTAATGTACAATTTATTCACCCCTCCTTAGTTGTCTTGTGCATTCAACAACTGGTATTAGAACAAGGTTCCTTGGAAGAAATATTAGCCACTTGAGGTATATTTGGGATGACATACAAGAGAGATGCTCCTTTGTTTTATGAATCAGACTATGGATTTTGGAAGATAATGATGGAGGTTTTCTAGTATCTCTTATATTTGGAGTTTAGAATTATGTTGAGACTGGATATACTATTCCTAATAGTGTTCCATTTATTTATGATGAATTCAAGGCCTATGAAAACAATGGTAAAGCAAGGTATGCTCTTTTAAGTGGTTTTTCTAATACTAAACTTGTGAAAGTTATGAATTTGAAATATGGTAGAGATATCTGGTCAAAGTTGGAAAGTATTTATGAAGGAGATGAGAATATCAAGAAATCCAAGATGTAGAATCTAAAGATCACATTTGAGAGCCTACAGATGTCTGAAGATGACATAATGAGCTACATAAAAGAGGTGGTAAAGAATGTACTGAGAACTCTTCCTAAATATTATATTCATAATTTTTATGCTATTGAGAAAGTTCAAGATTTAAGAAAATACTCTAGATATTAGTTGTATGGTGCTCTATATGCTTTTGAAATAAGAGGTTTTTCTCTAAGTAATGAAAAAATTGGCAATACTTTTAAGGCTAGAAAATCAAAGAATGCTAGAGAGTCATATCAAGAGGATCTTGATGATGTAGAAGAATTTTTTTTTAGGAGAATGAAAAGGGTACTAGTAAATACAAAGTTAATCTACCTTTCAAATTTCTTGGTTGTGAAAAGATAGGTCAATATGTTTCAAGATGTCCAAACAAAGCTTTGAATGACAAAAATAAAGAAAAAAAGGGTAAAGAAATTAAGAAAATCTTTTGTGTTAGAGGAGATTCTAATATATTTGATGATGAATTTAACTATGGAGATGATACAATAGTGAATTATTGTTCATGACTATGAAATTTGAATCTAATTTTTCTAACTTTGAGAGATGTGTGAAGGAAAGTGCTCCAAAAGCATGTCACAATGCTATGGTGACTTCTCTTCATGCTAGAAAGGAGAAGAACTACTAGATTATTAAAGTGGATGCTCAAATCATATGACCTATGATAAAAGTAATTTTGTTAAACTTGAGGAAAAAGAAGGAGGTCAAGTTAAATTTTGTGGTGATACATCTGCTAAGATATGTGGAAAATTTTCTATCAATTTTGATGGAAAGTATAATAAAGATGACGTTCTTTATGTTAAGTGTTTGATACATAACATCTTTGTTGTAAGTATGGATGTGTGTGATCGTGTTTTCATTAATGTTGTAATTGATTTCAACATAGTTTAGGCTGGTTAAAAATGGTACTTGTATATTTGAGATAATGTAGAAGTGCTTAGAGTACATGGAGCTATATTTATGAAGTTGTAGTTGTGTTTTTTCCAAGTGCTTTTGAGAAAATTTGAGAAATAATGAAGGCAATTTTGAAGTGTGAGTTTTGAGTGTGCTCTAGTATTGTGCTCTATATTTATTCTATGTTGATCCAATACCTATGTCGATCTATAATTTTTTTCATGAGATTCAATGGATAATATATCCTGAGTTTTAGCTTCTGGTTCGATGGAGAGTAAAAAATATGTTCACCGGTGTGTGAACTAGTTTGGTAGAACTATCTGTGTGTGGATTGGGAGAAATGTTTTGGCTCCACAATCTTCTGATATTTGGTTTCATATCTCACAGATCTGGGAGATGATTATTTTTTATGGTTTCTATGTTATGACAAATTTTCTTATGATTTGGTGCTCCAGAAGACCTGTTCTAGAGCTCCTATGTGTTGTTGGTTGGTCCAGTTGGACTGTTGAAGAGTTTTATATGAATGAAGTTTGTTGCAATTTTTGTGAATGTACTTGAGGTATTCTCAGATATGGAATTTTTTTTGTGAAGCATGCTATGTGATCCACGTGTGATCATGTTGCTAGATATGTGTGTACTTCAATGATCATTGGTGTTTTCATTAGGTTTGGCCGACCTGGTTTCTGCACATTACATTAAGTTCTTACATCAATTTGAGGAAGCATGTGATTGATCCAATATGTTGTTTGGGTCCTAAATTAAATATGTAATTGGTCCTCTATCATTCTTATCCATCACGAGAATGTTGAGTAGCTGACCTAGTTTGAATTTGTAAATAAAATTGTATAGAAACTTTGGAGAATGTTTCTAGGGCTGAAGATGGTATAAGAGAAAATCAAGTTGCAGTGAATTAAATTTCCATCCATCCATGATTTGAGCTTGAGTAAGTGAAGTGTGTGAAAAAGTACGAAAAGAAGAGCGTGAAAGAGTGAATTGAGGGCACAGTAATTTAAGGTGTTAGATTCCTTAAAGTAGTGAGTTGATGGTGTCTACAATATTTTGATCAAGTTTCAAATGTGTGGAACCCTAGTGGTGGATCTTCAATTATCCTTTATTTTTCTATAGGTACTGAGCTTCTTTATGGATAGTGAGTCCTTTGTTGGTAGTGAGACTTTTTATCTAGTATTGCATTACTACTATATTATGAGGTAATCCTCACTATGGTTTTTCCTTCATTGGGTTTGATGGGACTTCAATTTTATAAGAGAATTGAGTGGGGGCTTTAGGGTTTCAAAGTTACTCATGGTAACTTTGATTATTGACTTTTTGAAACCCTCTTGTTATGTTTCAATGGTGACTTGTTGCCAGGGGGAACCGGTCACTTAAGTGAGGTTTTATCCCTCTCGGGTCGTGCTTTACTGGCCCCATTTCACCTAATTCGCCGGTCTTTTAGCATGATGGCTTATGTTCTACACCGTTGATAATTTCAATGTGGGCCCCACTTGGATGTTCTATCAGAAGTCTGATGAACCATCCGATCGTAGGATTGGATCTTGTCCATTTCTCACCGACCTCGTAGGTTCTCCTGCTGGTGTCACCAAAGTGGTGCGAGGCTCATGAGATGTCGCCATTTGGCGTGAACGGATGAGTGGGTTTTCTTCCCTAGGTGTTGGATATGACGTGGGGCCATCTTTTCACTGGTGATGGCCATTAATAACAGGGTTAATTATGGTTTCTCGCACACCTCACACGAGTAGAGTAAATATTCTGAAGGGTGTTACGAGTTCTATGAGGATGTGACATGTGGATTTTCTTTTGCTCCAAATAGGACTATGTGGGTCCCACTATGTGGTTTGGATCTACTATTTTTTAGGGTTTTAATTGGATGCGTTTTCCTAGGCATCGAGGTGGATTGTCAGTATCCATTGACTTGATCTCAACCCTTTGTTTTGTCAAGTGTGTTCTAAATCAGCGGTTAAATTTCAATGAGGGGGTGTGTGAGTTGTCTGCATGGCATATATTGCCTAGATGTTGCTTATGTCATTAGTGGCACATATTTTCCTTCTCCAAAGGATCTCCACCTGATTCTCTCTAGTGTGCAAACAGTGCCATCCTACTATAAGTATTCATGGTTATCCTGGTCACTAATTGTTCGAATGCTTGAATTTCCTTCAAGTAATTGTACCCTACATGATATCCTGTTCTATAAATGCTGACCGAGTCATATGCAATCAGCATTGCATCTTCTTGTATCTATGTGCAGGAAGGTTTCTTCTCCTGTGTGTTGCAGAGCTCTATTTCTTTCATGGATAAATCAAGTAAGCACAAGAGTGCAAGGCTAGGATCCCAAGGGAAGCCAGTCATGATGGATCCTGTTACACCCATAGTGCCCAGGGGTACTACAAGACACATTGGAAAGCAGCCAGTGCACTATTCATCCCCGATGATCATTTCAGATTCTGATGAATCTAACACCGATTCAGACTATCGGTGTTATTCGGCCACTTTAATTGAACTCTTGGGAGTTGACGAGGAGGTTCTGGCAATTGAACCAATAAATGCACTAGCACTAGGTCTAGTTGTTAGGGGTGGTGCTCGCAAGGCTAGTAAAGGAGAGGTGGTTTCATCCCTGTCATAGGCGCGGACTCGAAGCGGTTGCCTATACCGGGGGCGTGTGTTCTCTTGATGGTGAGTGGTGGTGGGTAGGTTGGATGTGTTTGCTCCTACCTTTTTCTCCTATGGACATGGGTGTGCACGTGCTTTGCATGAATTTTGTTATCCAGCTGGTTACTATGTAACCATTTTTTATTCCTTCGATCATGCACGATGTTATCTAATGATAAGGAATGTAAATTTGAATTTCACTTTGAGTTGAAATTCAATTTTGTATCGACAATGTAGCCTAATGCTTGTTGCTCTCCTGTTATATAAAGGATATTTCATGGCTCATTGTGGGGTCAGGAGTTTTGGGTCCGAAGCTTTGAGGTTTGTACAATTAGTCTTACGGTTGAAGTGTTATGAATATTTTGTTAGGAAATCATCCCAAGGGGGATTTGTATACAGTTAGTATGATATGCTTTTTAATTACTGATATCGAAAGAAATCTATAAAATTAAGATGGTTTACTCTCCTGTGTGTGTGCCATGGATTATGAGTGGAGTTATCAAGGGTTCCTCCTTTCAATTTCAACAATTAATTGATAGTGTAGTTAGTTTTCTTACTTTAACTTAAGGAGTTAATCAATTGCTTGAAGATTCAATTACATGTTCATGGTTGTATATGCTTAGGATTATTGAAGAAGTACTATTTTAGTGTACTAAAATATCTCATGATAGTAATGCTATATGAAGATAAGTTCATAGTATCGGGACTTTATTCTGTATGACTCCATTGCCCAATGGCTGAGGCACTAAACAATGTTTATAGCCTTCTTTTTGGTTTAAGATTGTAAGATCTAAGTATGGTAATCCAAATTCTGAGCATAAACACTTGTTAAAACCTTGTCTTCCTTTGGGAGGTATTTCCTTATAGTAAGTGGGTCAATTTCATTGCTCTTCAGCATTGGTAATCATTCTCTATTCTACTAATACCATGAAATGATGAATACCCCTCTGAGTGTGTAAGAATTGTGATTTGTATACAGGAAGTGTTCTTACTAGTCATGAGACATTCTCATGAACACATTTAGGTTTACCCACCTTGGTCCTATAGAGCCAAAAGTGTAGGAGAGTTCAGTCCATAACTGACTCTCATTAGTTGGCCACTAGTTGTTGTAGTTATCCTTGATAGGGGTTGGCTACCTCTTAGAGATCTACAATCTCTATGTGGGAAAAAACACCAATAGGGTTTTCCATGTAAATCTTGTGTCTCTGGTGTTTGCTTTATGTTATTTTCATTTCATGTTTACACAATAATAGATTGAAGTTAAAGTAAAAATATTAAGTTTAGAATTAAAGTGATTTGATACAACTGATTCAACCTCCCTCATAGTTGTCTTATGAATTTCAAAAATTGGTATCAGAGCTTTGGTTCCATGGTGAAAATCTTAACCTCTTGAGGTAGATCAGGCGGTGCACAAGTTGTAGATTCCTATTTTTGATGGAGCTGATTATAGTGAATGGAAAGATAAAATGAGAGGTTATTTGATTTCACTTGGTTTCAATACTCAAAAGGCTATGGAGACAAAGTATTTTATACTAATTGGTGGTCCTTCCTCTGCTGATGAGATTGCAACTTATGAGGAGAATGAAAGGGAAAGGCATTCTATCTTCAGTGCTCTATCTAAACTTGAAAGAACTAAAGTTATTTCTCTAGCTATTGCTCATGAAGTATGGGTAAAACTGAAATAAATTTATGAAGGGAATGATAGAGTAAAATTCTCAAGGAAACTAACTCGTAAGCAAAAATTTGAGAACTTGAGACTGGAAGATGGAGAAGATATTGTAAGCTATTATTAGAGAGTTGAACGTATAACAACTAAAATCAAGAATCAAGGTGGTACCATGTTAGATGAAGATATAATTTAGAAGATCTTGATGACCCTACAATAAAATTACAATGACAAAGTATCTTATCTTGAAGAATCATATGATCCAAATACATTTACTAAGGAGCATCTATTTAGTTTATTGATTGCATTTGAGATGAGAAAAGTTGCAAGAGAGAAGGAGAATATTGAAAAAAAAATTAAAGCAGTGAAGATAGGAGATGACTCGAATGATGATGATTTAGAATATTTCAAAGAAAATTTCACAAGGAGATTAAAGAAAGGTACTGGTAAATACAGAGATAAGTTTTGTAATGCCCCACCAAGTAAACTTAAAGGAAGTTGCAATTAACATCTTAAGCAAACCAATTTTATTTTTATAAAGTGCATTTAACATACACATTCACTTACTAATTAACAACAACCTCTAAGGCTACAAGGTTAGGATTACTTAAACCCACACATACATATTACATATAACCATAACATTATGAACTTTATGAAATAAACATCATACATCATAAGAAGACCACATAACATAATAAAATAATCAACCAAGATACAATCTCATAAACATTATCTTAATCCAATAGTTACATCACTCATTCTCAGAATGAGACACTAGTACAAATGTATTACAATTACATAACTCCACCTCATAATCATAAGAGGGATAAAATAACTTATACAAGCTGAAATATTACAATGCAAGAAATTACAACATGAACCGCGAGCTGTCCATCTGAATGTCTCGCCACCAAGTAATGAAGATCGATGGGGACCCAACGGTTTTGGTGCATGTTCCACCCAACCAATGTGGTACCCGAAGGCCCACCCCCCATGCTAGGAGATAGTAACAAAGTAACATGGACAAAGATCTACTACCTCTAACCAAAGGCAGCCTCAAACTGACTCATACTGTTATAACCAACCAAATTAATTAACAAGTACAACTCATTCACCATACAAGTACGAATCAAGTACAACTCAAGTAAAATACAAGTACAAATCAAATACAATACAAGTATAACTCCAACATCACTGACATAGGTCACATTGCTTCCAGACATAAAGTAGATCAAGTATGTTCAAATAACCATACACATAACATAATTAACAAAAATTGTCATAGATAGAGTGTCATCGCAAGGTTTGTCATGAGATCTCCTCTGGACATTTTTCATAGGCTCCGGCACAAGTAATCCTGGTGGCCTCAACTGAATCCCAGCACTCATACTCACTCATGCGGAATCAACTACCTCTCGCAAAAACTAGATAGTTGATATTGCCATTCCAAGCCTTCTCACTCATCCCAAGTCTAAACAAGCCTTTGTGTCTATGAGTGAGGATTAAATTATCTTGATTAATGTGAGAAGTTAGTCCTAATCTTCTAAATACATTATTTTAATTATCACTTGTTTAAATCACTCCTAAAGGTTTTCCAGTTTACCTCTTTGGGCTCTGGCGCCTAACAGAAACCACTCTTCTATTCGACAACACACATCCAAACAATCCACCAAGGGAACCACAAGTGCATACCAACTAGACATCATAATCCACTCCAACATAAAGAGGATACAAATAATAGAACTCACTCCAAACATGTTGGAGGCAACAATCACATAGTCCACTCCTTTCACAGGAGGTACAAAAGATCTCACTCCAAACATCTTGGAGGCAACAACACATAGTCCACTCCTTTCATAGGAGGAAACAAGATGAAACCACATAACAAGGTCACTCCATACAAGGAGACACGGATCTCATAATCCGCTCCTAAACCCAGGAGGTGCAAACATCCCCGTTCATGAAAACTGGGTAAAACTGAAAAGACGCCATGCACTACCCAAGGGAAAACAACTGGATGGCATAAAGATTCAATAACCCTTATCCTCTAAGTTCTTCTGGAAGACTTATAATTTAGGACTAACACTAAATCTCAAAACCAACAATGCAACTTGACGACATAGCAACAAAAGCATTCAAGTCATCAATCAAATCTAATATTTGGATTTCCTAAATCCATACTCATTCAATAGGTAGTGTTGACAAAGTCAAAGACATGATAAGTAGATCATCTAAAATAATCATAACCCCTATTTCCCTTTTCATTATTGGAAATCTAAAACAATTAAACTTACTTCCCTTTACTGAATACAAAGAATTAAATCCTTTAAGATAAGCATGAGGAATATACTACTTTTGGATATACTAAATCCATATCTCTTTCATAATTCAATCACAATGATTCAATTAATCTAAATAGAAATTAATAAATAACATAATTGATTGCTTCATCAATAAAACAACTTTTTAATTTACTTTAAAATCGACACAAATCCATGCAAGTAAACTTTTTCCATTTCCTAACCAAATCTTACATCTCATTCAATTTTCTATTTAAAACATTCAATCACTTTAATATAATAACATATTGTTTCTCTATCCATTTTCCATATACACTAATCAATCCATTTTTAAATCTCTATTCAATAATACATTGCATGCATCTCATTAAAATAAAATACGATAATGAATTTTACACTGAATATATATATATATATATGCTCCATATTATATAGACACCATTAATATTCCATTCACAATGACTAGATTTCTCTATGGAACTAAATAGAACATAATAACTATTTGCCTTTTTCAATGTAGTTAGTTCCTAAATTTACTTATAATGCAACCTAACACTATTGCAAACAATCTTTTCCAATTTTCTATCCGGAGTCTATGTCTCATCAACCATCCATTTAAAAACATGAAATTTCATCAATGTATACAAATATCTTTTGGCTTGTCTATTTGGCCACGCATTCATATTGTTTATAATTAAATCTTATAATTAAAACAAACATTTAAATATAAATATTTCTATAATTTTTCAATATATTTAAATATCTTTTTCCTTATCAATTTTGACCATACATTCAAAACTTATCATTTAAATTCTTCATGCAAAGCTAAATTACATGCACTCAAATAAAACAAGGTAAATACTGATTGAAAATACTCATGGATATATATATACATTTCAATATATTTTCTTCAATCATATTAACAAAATAAATATTTTCTTTTAAATCAAGTAATTACTTCTATTAAAAAATATCTTTCTCTATACATTTTCTACACATACTAATCATTTCTTTTAAAACACTAATAATACCCAATTTGCAAACAACAGAATAAAATAAGATAAAATATTATTTATTCTCTCAAATGGATATATACCTTCACTATATATCTACTAAATATAAATTAATATATTTAAATATATTTAATCATTAACATATCTTCTATCCTTTGCAGAATATCAAATTGATTAATTCAAAATAAAATATCCTTTATCATCAATATTTCAAAATATAAATATATTTTTCCAATTAAATCAAATTAATAATTGGACCCTTTTACATATGGATTTAAATTTCACAATTCAATTTTAAATTATGCATTCTTTAAATCAAATATTTAACTCTTTCAATTAAACTTTAACATGCTATTTTAAAATAAACAATAATTTTCCCATATGTTTAAAATTTTTAATTCCACTAATCTAATCTACAAATTTTATTTAAAATAATATAAATAAATATAATACTTTAGTATTATAAATTATAATATAAAATATTATTAAATAATATTTTAATATTATAATAACAATACATAAAATATTAATATTCATAAATATCAATTTATTATTATTTTATTTTCGGAACAGCCATGGGAAAATAATTTAACAGCAGTCTCATGTTTTAAGCATAACTCAAAAACTACGATCTGGGTATTTGCGATTTTTGGACAGGGTTAATAAAATATCAAAATGAAAAAATCCTTTAAATTTTTTGAAAACCCAGTTTGTGAAAATAAAGTTATAGGCGACACAATCAGACCATTTTACCATGAAAATATAACTATACTGTAGATTTTAAAATCTGATTTTTAATAATAACAGAGGGTTTCTTTTTCTAAAAACATTCTAAATCCCTTGTTCAATCTCTATGTTTAATTTCAATAACAATAAAATCAATTTCTCCAAATAATTTAAATTCAACTAAAGTTTTCACAATTTTCACTCAAGAATTTTCACAAGCAAAGGCTGTAAATTTATTTAATTCTTTTCTTCTAATATCAAGTTTGTTTTCTAAAACAGATTTAACAAACAAATCTTTAATCATTACTATTTTAAAGAAAACAATCAAAAACAATAAAACACAAAGAGGAAAACCTGGTACAAGAAGCTACAGGAAGAGATGAATTTCGGATGCAAGCCTCCTCCAAAGATTTCTTGAATTTTCTTCAATCCTTCAATGAATCCAATCCAAAATCCAACAAATGCAAACAATTTTTCCTTCAATCAATTCTACAATCAAGCTTTCTTCAAACCCTTGTGCAAATTTTTCAAAATTTCTTTCCTGCTGTAAAAATGTATTTTTTTTCTTTCTAAAAGATTTTTCTCCCTAAAATTAAAACATGTATTCGTTATAAATCAAAAATACCTAATACAACTCTAATTCACATTACATGCAAATTAGATATTTCAATTTCAATTTCAATTTCAATATTTACAACCCTAATTCACATTACATGCAAATTAGATATTTCAATTTCAATTTCAATTTCACTTTCAATTTCAATTTCAATTTCAATTTCACTTTTCAAAACCCACTTTCAATTTAAAATGAAATTTCAAATAATAAATTAATTTCCAAAGTTGCAACCAATTTTCCAAATAAACATTTAATTACAATTTCTAATTTAATTCCCACACGTTGGAATTAAATTCTAAAATTAATTCTAATTCTTTTATTTTCTTTCATTCTCTTGCATCACGTTTAATTAATTAATTTAATTATTTAATAACTAAGTTCAACCCCTTGGATCAAATTTAATTAATTAAATAAACTAAATATAATTAATTAATTTAAATATAAACTTTTATCCACATTGCATTATTTAAATTAAATAATCATCAACATGATTTAAATGCAATTATTCTAAATATCTATTTCCAAATCAAGAATGCTTCAGAATTAAATAACATCGAAGCAAGACAGACAATGACTTGACACATACAACTGATGACACACTAAGGCTAGGGTATAGACTTGACACATGTTACCTAGCTACTATGTCCCATTTAATTTAACCGTTGGATCGACACGCTCAAACCTGTGAAACCAGGTGGAGTCGATGTCATGTACCTGCAATCCTGCAACCAAGTAAACAACATCATACAATATATCCAGCATATAATACACACCGTGAAGAAGGAATTACAGATTCGTAGGGCGCTCGCAAGCGAGTGATGCGAACCCGTCTTCTTCACCAATACACTCATCGAAACTGACACTTCCATCATAATTCCAATAATTTCATAATAACATCTCATGTTAACTCTACAACATCATTAATCCATAATGCATGTGAAACAAAATCAGATAACTACATCCCACAATAATAGTTGTCACTCAATAGTAACGATCAAAACATCATAACAAAATGTATCTAGTATCAAAGTAATTGCAACCAAACATAGCATCAAGCAACTTGAACAAGAAACAAAACGGAGGGGTATTACAAGTTTCCTTTTAAGTATTTGAGTTATGAAAATATTGATCATTATGCATCAAGATGTCCTAATAGAGTTACAGACAAGAAGAAAAAGGACAATAACAATAATCACAAAGATAAAAATGATAAGAAGTTCAAGAAATTGTATTATGTCAAAGAAGATGCAGGAATTTATGAAGATGAATTTGACTTTGAGGAGGATAAAGATGAATTTTGTTTCTATCCCTAGAAAATAAAGTTGTATCCACTAACCATGGAAGATATGCAAAGGAATATGGTCTAGAGAGCAAGAAATATGAAAAAAAAGGTACTCTGGTGATTTCTTTTCATGCTAGACAAGATGAAGACTTTTGGGTAATTGGCAATGGATGTTCAAATCATATTACTAGAGATAAGAGTAAGTTCACTAAACTTGAGAAGTATGATGGAGGAATAGTTATGTTTGGACATGAATCTGGTGCTAAGAATATGGGTAAAGGGAAAATTAGTTTTGATGGGAAACACAATATTGGTGATGTTTATTATGTAAAGGGTATACAACATAATCTCTTAAGTGTTGCCCAAATGTATAGCAAAGTTTTTAAGCTTGTGTTTTAGGATAACACTTGTGAGATCAGAAAAGGATCTAGAACAATGCTATCAGTTTGAAGAAGAACTCATGGAAACATCTATCAACGTAAGGGTGGTGATGGTCAATGCATTTTTTTCTCATATTAATGAGAGTTGGCTCTGGCACCGGAGGATGGGACATGTGAATTTTGATAATTTGATTAGGATTAGTTCTAGGGAAGTTGTCAGAGATTTTCATAGAATCACAAATCCTTCAAATCCAATTTACAGAAGTTTCTAGTTGGGAAAACAAACAAGAAACAATTTTAAGAGAATAAAAAAATCATCTGTTAGAATGATGGAATTAATTCATACAAAGATTTTTGATCCTACAAGAACAAGAAGCCTAAATGGTGACATGCACTTTATGCTCTTAATTGATGATTACTCTAGGATGGCATGGGTTATATTTCCTAGAGAAAATGCTCAGTCTCTTAATAGATTCAAAGTGTTTAAGGAAATAGTAGAAAATGAGGCAAACCTGAAAATCAAATTCTTAAGGTCTAATAGAGGTGGAGAATTTACATTTTATGATTTCAATGCATTATGTGAAGATCATGGCATAAAGATTATTCTTCTCCTAGAACCCCTCAACAGAATAGAGTTGTGGAAAGAAAGAACTGGAGTGTTCAAGAGGTTGCCAAAACTATGATGAAAGAAGCAAATGTTCCTGATTTGTATTGGAGAGAAGAAATCCACATTGCTATTTACATTCTTAAAAAATTTCACATCAGAGGTAATAGAACAAAGACCTCTTATGAGTTGTGGATTGGTAAGACTCCTACTATTAAATACTTTAAAATATTTGGAAGTAGATGTTACATTAGAAGAGATGATGAAAATCTTGGAAAGTTTGATGCTAGGTGTGATGAAGGAATTTTCCTTTGATATTAAAATAACAACAAGGCATATAGATTCTTTAATAAGAGACTGAGGAAAATAATTGAAAGTGCTAATGTAGAGGTTGATGAAGCTATGTATAGACCAAAGGAAATAAATGAAGTTTAACTTGATGATCCTATTTGTGGGAAAGTACAGAAAGAAGAAAATGAAGATAAAGAACAAAGTGATGAAGAATAAATTCTAGAACCTGCACCTAAGACTCCTAAACATGTGCAAAGAAATCATCTAGAGGAATAGATAATTAGAGACATAAGTGAAGGAGTGAAGACAAGAAGCAAAGTGGTTGAGGTAAACTTGTTTTTACTTTCTAAGATAGAACCTAAGACTTTGAGTGAAGCATGTAATGAAAAAATCTAGGTTAGAGCAATGAGATAGGAACTACAATAGATAGAGAAGAATGAGACATGGGAACTAGTCCCGAGACCTGCAAACAAGAATGTAATTGGTTCAAAATGGGTATTCAGAAATAAGTTTAATGAAGATGGTGAAGTGGTAAGGAATAAATCAAGACTTATATGTAAAGGATATTCAGAGGTTGAAGGAATAGATTTTGAAGAAAATTTTGGACCTGTAGCAAGAATGGACACCATTTAGATGTTCTAGGTATTTTTAGCTCATAAAGACTTCAAAGTGTATCAGATGGATGTCAAGTCTACATTTTTAAATGGAGAACTAGAAGAAGAAGTATATATGGAGCAACAAGAAGGTTTTAAGCTATCAGACAATCTGGATATGGTTTGTAAGTTAAAGAAGGCATTATATGGACTTAAACAAGCTCCTAGAGCTTGGTATGCTAGATTGGATAGATACTTAACAAAGAAAGGATTCAACAAAGGATCCATAGACATCAATCTTTACTTCAAGGTTGAAAAAAGAAAAATTTTGATAATTGTGGTATATGTTGATGACATTATATTTGGTGTATATGAAGGTATGTGTAATAAATTTGCTAAAGAGATGCAAAAATAATTTAAAATTTCTATGATTAGTGAATTGAATTTCTTACTTGGACTTCAAGTAAATCAAACTGATAAAGGTATATTCAATTCACAATCTAAATATGTTAAGGAATTGTTAAATAAGTTTGGAATGGATGACTCCAAACTGGTTTGTACCCCTATGGTAACCAGATGTAAGCTGAGTAAGAATGATGAATCAACTAAAGTTGATCAAAGCATGTACAGATCCATGATTGGTGGATTGTTGTATCTTACTACTACTAGACAAAATATTATGCATGTGGTATGTTTTGTTGAAAGATTTCAAGAACAACCTAAGGAAGCACATGTTACAACTGTGAAGAGAATATTCAGATATCTTAAAGGAACTCCATATTATGGGCTATGGTATTCGAAGGACAATGATTTCACATTGAATGCCTACACTAATGTAGTTTGTTCTGGTTGTGTAGATGATCGCAAGAGTACAAGTGCTGGTGAATTATTCCTTGGAGGAAGATTAGTTTCATGGTTGAGAAAAAAACAAGATTCAGTTTCTTTATCCACTACAGAAGTAGAGTATATTGCAGCAAAATTCTACTATACACAGGTACTTTGGATGAAGAAAACATTGATGGAAATAGGTGTGGTGAGTGATGAATCTATCTCTATATTTATTGCAATACAAGTGCTATAAATATTTCAAAGAATCCAGTGATGCATTTTAGAACAATGCATATGTCTATCAAGTATCAATTCCTAAGGGAGAAGGTATTGCAGAATGAAGTTAGGCTTGAATATGTACCTACCAAGGAACAAGGTGCAAACATATTCACTAAGGCCCTTTTGAGGATACCTTTCAGTATCTCAAAGGAAAGTTAGGGGTTACTACCCCTCCTTCTTTGAACTAAGTACACATCAAGGTGCATCAGTCTAGTGGATTCATACTCTTTTGATCTAGACTTGTGATTGAGGTCTACTCCTTAGGGGGAGTAGAGAAGTGCACTCTTGCGATATGTGATGTGGGTGTACTCGTAAGGGGGAGTGAACAAAACTTTATATGGAAATAATTTCCTTTTCCATTGATGTCAAAGGTTGAGAGAGAATCATGTGAAAAATTTATGCTTGTGTGGGTTGCCACTTTTGAAAATCATGTATGTTGTCTTTGATGGTTTTTCACATCATGTGTTGCCATCAATGATAAAGGGGTAGATTGTTGCAAGTATGGATGTGTGTGATGGTGTTTTCATTAATTTTTTCATTGATGTCAACACAGTTCAAGCTAGTTGTAGATGGTACTTATATAGTTGAGATACTATAGAAGTGCTTAGAGTACATACAAATATATTTATGAAGTTGTAGTTGTGATTTTGCCAAGCGCTTTTGAGAAAATTTGAGAAATAATGAAGGTTGTGTTAAAGTGTGAGTTTTGAGTGTGCTCCAGTATTATGCTTTGTATATATTTTGTGTTGATCCTATGCTTGTGTAGATCTGTAAGTGTGTTCATGAGATTCAATGGATAATATATCTCGAGTTTTAGCTTTTGGTTCGATGGAGAGTAAATGATATGTTCACCAGTGTGTGAACTGGTTTGGCAGAACTATTTGTGTATGGACTGATATTTGGTTTCAGATCTTACGGATCTAGGAGATGATTCTTTCTAATGGTTTTTGTGTTCTAACAAATTTTCTTGTGATTTGGCACTCCAAAAGACCTACTCCAGAGCTCTTGTGTGTTTTTGGTTAGTTTGGTTGGACTATTGAAGACTTTTCTATGAATGATGTTTTTTGTAATTGTTGTGGATGTACCTAAGATATTCTCAAAGATGTAAAATGTCCAGTGAAGCATGCTACATGATCCATGTGTGATCATCTTGGTGGAGATGCATGTAATTTAAAGATCATTGGTTTTTTCATTAGGTTTGGCCAACCTAGTGTCTACATGTTACATTAAGTTTTTGCATCAATTTGAGGAAGCATGTGATTGATCCAAGATTTTTTTTGGGTCCTAAATTAAATATGTAATTGGTCCTCTCATTCTTATCCACTGCGGGAATGTTCAGTAGCCGACCTAGTTTGAATTTGTAAATAAAATTGTATAGTCAACCTTGGAGAATGTTTTTAGTGTTGAAGATGGTATAAAAGAAAATCAAGTTGTATTGAATTCGATATTCATCCATCCATGATTTGAGAAAGTAAGTGAAGTGTACGAACAAGTGTGAAAAGCAGAGTGTGGAAGAGCGAATTGAGGCAACAATACTTTAAGGTTTTAGATTCCTAAAAGTTGTGAGGTTATGGTGTCTACAATCTTCTAATCAAGTTAAAAATGTGTGGAACCCTAGTGGTGGATCTTCAATTATACTTTCTTTTTCTATAGGCAATGAGCCTCCTTCTAGATAGTGATTCATTTCTTGGTAGTGAGCCTTTGTATCTGGGTAGTGAGCCCTCTAGCAGTGAGCCTTTGTATCTAGTATTGCATTACTATTATATTGTGAGTTAATCCTTATCATGGTTTTTCCCTCATTGGGTTTTCCATGTAAATCTAGTGTCTCTAGTGTTTTCTTTCTATTATTTACATTTCATGTTTACACTTAATAAAAAATTAAAGTAAGGTTCAAAGATTAAGTTTAGAAGTAAAGTGATTTGATACAATTGATTCACCCTCCCTCTCAGTTGTCTTGTGCATTTCAATACTCTTGAGTGTTAGAAAAATTTGTAGTAAATGCTATAATCTTATGTTTCAGGATGATGGATGTGAGATCAAAAAAGGCTCCAAAACTATGGTAGGAGCAGGAATGATAAATGGAAATGTTTATCAACTTAAAGTTGTTGAGGTCATTGCTTTATGACTTAGATTATTGAATGTTAGTTATTGAATAAAAGGTTGTGTCATAAATTTTAATAGCCTAGTGAGGATACATTCAATTCAAGCTATGAGAGATCTTCCAAGGATTATAAAGCCCATCAATGTTGTTTACCAGGAATTTCAAATCGGGAAGCAAGCAAGAAGAAGTTTCAAATTCAAACAACAATATACTATGAGATTATTGGAATTAGTGTATATATATTTATGACCCTACTAGAGTAATATGTTTTCAAGGTGATAGATATTTCATACTATTGATTGATTATTATTCTAGAATGACATATGTTAGTTTTCTCAAAGAAAAATAAGAAGATCTAGATAAGTTGAAATCATTAAAAGTCATGCTTGAGAATGAAATGGATATGAAAATCAAGTTTTTGAGGTCTAACAAAGGTGGAAAGTTCACCTCCAATGAGATTAATATTTTTTATGAGAATCATGGGGTAAAGAGAAATTTATCTACCCCTAGGACTCCTCAATAGAATGGAGTGGTTGAAATAAATAATAGGACTATTCAGGAATCTACAAGAATAATGATAAAAGAGGAAAAACTACTGGGAGTCTATTTGAAAAAAAAAAAATTCACACTGTTGCCTACATTCTTAATAGAGTTCAAGTGAGAGAGAACAGTGCAAAGACTCACTGAGTTTGTGGTATAGAAGAAATCCTACTATCAAATACTTTAGAGTGTTTAGAAGCAAATTCTATATGAAAAGAGATGAGGAAAACTTAGGATAGTTTGATATAAGATCTGATGAAGGTATCTTCCTTGGATATTCGACAAAAAGAAAAGTTTGTCAAAGCTATAACAAGAGATTGAAGAAGATTATTGAAATTTCAAATTTCAAAGTGGATGAAGGCTTACAAAAGAATTATGTGGTGATATATGGATATGAATGAGTGCTCTTGTAGAGAAAATGATAGAGCTGAAGCTAAGGAGAAAGAATTTCAGATTGAAGAGTAAGAAGCTCTAGAAATGATCCCTAAGACTCCTAATTATGTACAAAATAATCATTCTGAGGATCAAATTATTGGTTATAAAAGCAAATGTGTTTTGACAAGAATAAAATCTGTTGAAGAGAAGGTAAATATATGTTTACTCTCCAAAGTTTGACCTAGAAAATTGATTGAAGCATGTAAAGATTAGTATTAGATGAATGTTATGGAAGAAGAAATAATGCAGACCAAATAACAAGAATTTGATTAGAGCTAAGTGGGTATTCTAGAAAAAATCAATGAGAATGGAGAATTGGTGAGAAATAAGGAAAGGCTTGTGTGTAAAGGCTAATCATAAGTAGACGAAATAGATTTTGAGGAGATATTTTCTCCGATGTTAAGAATGAAAGCTATAAAAATGTTTTTTCTTTTCTAGAACATGATTTTATAGCATATTAGATGGATGTGAAGTCTAATTTCTTAAATGGTGAATTAGAAGAAGCATGCATTGAAAAATCGAAAGGATTTCAGTTATCAGGAAAACCATATATGGTCTATAGATTGAAAAAGGAATTATATGGATTGAAGCAAGCTCCCAAAGCTTGGTATGCAAGGTTGGATATGTACTTGATACAAAAAGGATTCAATAAAGGTACTAGAGATAGTAATATTTATTTTAAAGTTGAAAAAGATCAAATCTTGATTGTGGTTGTGTATGTTGATGATATAATTTTTAGAGGAAATGAATATATGTGCAAGAAATTTACAGAAGAGATGCAGAAAGAGTTTGAGATGTCTATATTTGGGGAGATGAATTTCTTCCTTTGGTTGCCAATAAATCAAACAAAAAAACATATATTCATCTCACAATCAAAGTATGTCAAATAAATGTTGAAGAAGTTTAGAATGGAAGATTCTAAACATGTATGTACCCCTATGTTTACTATTTGCAAGCTAAGTAGGAATCATGAATCTCATAAGGTTGATCAAAGTAAGTATAGGTCAATTATTGGAGGAATACTATATCTAATTGCTACTAGAATAGATATCATGTATTCAGTTTGTCTTGTGGCTAGATTTCAAGAAGATCTAGAGAATAACATATTGTAGCAGTAAAGAGGATATTCAGATACTTGAAGGAAACTTTAGAACATTGTCTATGGCATCCAAAGAATACTATTTTTTCTCTGAGTGCTTATATAGATGCAGATTGGATAGGATGTGTTGATGACAGGAAAGGTACAAGTGGTGGTGCATTCTTTCTTAGATGAATATTGCTGTCTTGGATAAGCAAGAAGTAAGATTCAATATCTTTATCTACTATAGAGGTAGAATATATTCCAACATCTTTTTTCACACATGTATTGTGGATGAGGAAAGACTTGAAGGGCATTAGAGTTGTATATGATGAACTAATTTCTATCTTTTGTGATAGTATAATTTCTATTAAAACTTCAAAGAATTCAATGATACACTCAAGGAAAAAACATATCTCAATATGGTATCTCTATTTGAGAGAGAATGATGCAAATAATGAATTAAAGCTTGAGTATGTGCCTACAAAGGAGCACGTTTCTAATATATTCACTAAAGCCCTTCCTAAGGATAATTTTGAGTATCTCTAGGAGAAGTTAGGGGTTATTATCCCTCTTGAGGAAAGCCCCAAAAAATGTTGTGTTCCATCTCAATTGGTTAATCCCATGTTTTTGGGATTAGGGTTTTATTTATCATTGTTTTAGGGTTTCATGTAGAAAACCTTATTAAAAACCCTTAAATTTGATGCCCATTGCAATTTTATAATTTAATGTTGACTTGCTTTTCCAGTTCCTGGTCATGTTAAAAGTAACCTAAATCATTGAAATTCTTTGAGTAACATGACCCATATGGTTAAGATCTCTTGTACCCATCACTGAACCTTTTTGCGTACCTAGGTCCTTGAAATTTTCTTTACTTTACAAGGTTGTTTTATAGGCCTTCTTTGGCCTTTACATCCTTTGCTAAAGTGTTTTTTCCTTTGAAACCTTATCATGTACTGTCCTAGGCAGTCCCCTTTAAAAAAAAAAAAATAGACACATGTTCTTATTTCTAGTCACTTGTATCATTGCTCGTCACTAAAGTCATTCTCACCATTGAGTTCTTTTCTATGATGAGAAATATTCTTTAGGGTTCCTCTTGTATTTCCTATTGTTGAATTCTTTTGGCCCTTTGGTTCCATTATAATGATGCATGATGGATATTGTCTTCTCTTTGTATCATGTCATCACCAAAGTATTTCAAGGTTCTTACCATTTTCTATGATGATCGAAGGGAATGAATTGAAGAAAGTGGTAAGATTTGGTCATGTGTCTGAGTTTGATTCTATCACCAATTTTTTCTCATCACTGAAGAAAATGTCAGCGATATCCGATAGTCAATAGGTATATTAGGCCATTGCCAGAAAGTTTTCCTCACTGAAATAACTATTTAGTCTTGTCACCTTTCTATGACAAGCGATAAGAGATACCAAAGAATATTCCCTTCAGTGGGGAATTTTTACTTGTCATCAAAGCTAGGAGATGGTATAAGGGCATTACTAGGATGAGCGACATGAAGTAAAATATATGGTAAATATGTGGATACCTACATGGTGGATTTTCAAGGTGTAATTACTATTTCCAAGTATAGATGAAAAGGCAAGTGGTAATTCTTGAGGAGTGCCCTTGATTATGTTTTAAATTAATAATGATCGATGACTAGGATTCAAAATTGAGGGACTAGTTGTCAGCTCGCTCACACAAGCCTTCGTTGATCATTAATTTCTACACACTCCAGTAGCTCTACTTACTGATAGTTATCTATTGTTTTATTTCATAATTTACAATTATCAAAGAGCCAAGCAATTAGTTTAGATCTAGAGAAGAATTGTGTGATTCTGGGGCAAGGAATTGCAAAAGTATTGAGGTAGTTTTCTCGAGTAAGTGGGTATTCATACTTTCTTTTTTTCAATAATGCATGAGTTTTTCATGATTTCTAAATTCCTGGGTAGTGTGTGTTTAATTGTCTAAATTTTTTACTTGGGCTAGTTATAATTGAGTAGGGTCTAAGGTTTCTTTTCTACAAATTCAATATGAGAGAATAAACCAATGAATTTTTCTACAAGTGAAGGTTTTCTAGTTCTTGTGCTATTTCCTAAGAGAATGAATAAGCTTAGTGAGCTGGTCCAACCACCTAGGAGGTCTAGGAGGATTAACATGCTTGAAATTAAACATGACACACAAGGAGCTCTAGTAGTGCCAAGGGAGATGAAGAAAACCCGTAAGAAGTCCAAGAAGGAGTTTCATGAGTAATTACAACCTAAGGAGTAGGGTTGTTGGTCATGAATAGTGTTAGCCTAGTGGTAAATTGATTAAGTCTCGGGGGAAGAGGAAGAATGAGTACCACAAGGCTTATGATTCTTAAATGGGAAGGCAAAACTCTCCCATTGAGGATTCAACTAATCCTTTGAGTGATGAAATTGATACTAACCCAAAGTATGGTTGATACCTTCTCACCTAGGTGCAATGAGAGGATTCTAATGATGGAGAGGTAGTAGCATCTCCTATTTCAACAAGAACATGGAATGCATGTGTCTACTTTGATTCTGATGAATTAGAGTAGCACCTTGGTTTTTTTTTGTTTTCGATGACTCTTCTACCACAATGGTGGGATCATCTTCTTCAGCGGATATATAAGTTTTTGTCTTGGGTGCTAATGTGGAAAATATTATTTGGTGGATGTGGATGAGAGATTTTGGTTCTTCTACAATGGCAAATGATTCATTTTTGAGGGCTATCTAATCTTCTTCAATAAAATATATGGGTTTTGTCTTTTTATTTCACTCCATTTTGCAATGATCAAATGTAACTGTCTGAGGGAATCTTGAAATGGAAATGGAAATTAACTGTCAAATGTAAATGTGAGTAAAATGGTAATTTGGCTTATAGCTTGTTGCTCCCATGATTTTATGAATGGGATTTCAGGGCTAGTTAAAGGGGTTCAAAATTTTGGGTCTCAAGTGATCTAGGTTGGAAAATTGAGCTCATGAAAGAGTAGTTTTTAAATTCATTCACATATTGGTGTAGGGGCACCTTGGAAAATGGGGTGAAGGGATGTAATTTTTGAGTATATTTTTGGTTTTTTGTCCCAATGTGGTGTAATAAGGTCTATTAAGACCAATTTTAGTGTGTTTGGGTCATGTAGGGTCCATTTAGTGAGTTTTGTAAATATTGTTATAATTTTGTGAAAGTTGCTATGGAACTTTGACAATTTTGGCTTTGTAAGAAGTTAAACGGTCACCAACTTGAAAGTTGGCTATGAATATTTTTAGTTAGTGGGGTTAATCATAAATAATCCTTAGATGACTTGAGGCAAGGTTCTGAAGTTAATTTTTGGAGAAATACATAAATGCAAACAACATTTTCTTAGAATTTGAAGTGTTTTCTATGATTTCAGTCCTCGGTACAGTTTTGTACGGAAGGATTATGCTTACTAACTAATATTATTTAATGGAGGAGTGACCTAGATTTTATTTTCATCTAGTTTCATAATATTTCATTCACATTTATGCATTTTAGAAGTATTTTTCTAAAACTTGCTCTATAACCTAGGTTTTCAAGTGTTTTTAGACTAAATCATGAATATCCGACCATTCCACCATTGAAAAATTGTGAAACATGGTCAAATGGAAATTTTTGGTGTTCTCTTACTGTTCATGGTGATTCATAGGGTACGGGATAGAGTTTGTAAGGTTTTTGAGTGATCCCTAGCCTAACATCCTCATGTGTTAGTCTTGGTTATCTAGAGTTTTGATAGGAGAAAAAAAAGGTGAGAAGGTCTGGGGAAACCAATTGTAGAATCATACCCTATGTGACCTAGAAATACTTTACAAGTGATTTTTTAATGATTGGGAGTTATATTTAGAGTACTTTCTTTGTAAAAGTGGCCTAATTAGGCCTAGTTTTGTGAAATCAGTGAATTTGACAGCAGTATATTTCAAAACAACCCTAGCTAAAAGTCAAGTATATTGTGAAACCACTTAATGGGTATCTGGAATGGTGTTTTTTTCTTTTTTGGATAGCCTTCTCTATAAGATATGCAAGAAAAATGTCAATTGGAGTGCTATAAGGCCTAGTGAAGGTTTATGAAGGAAGACCTTAAAAGAGGATTTGAAGACCTTGAAGACAAGTTGATTTTGGTTTGTTAGAAAATTTCCACCCCTGCTCTACGTCAACTGGTATCAGAGCATAGAATTTATATCATTTGGGGAGAAGACTTGAGTTTGAGGAAAGGTAATTGTAAGGTGAAAGATACAATATGGCTCCTAAAGGTGATTTAGTTTTTGCTAAGGAGCTAAGATACCTAAGGGAGTCTCAAGAAGCTATGTTAGCTAGGATGGAAAAAATGGAAACAAGAGAAAGAAGAGGTAAGGGTACTTCATATGTGAGTGACCCTGAAGATGAGGAAGAGGGTGAGAGTGAGAAAACTGTAGAAGGATAACATGAGGAGTTGGATCCTAAAGAAAGGAAGTTTATAAAAGTGTTGAAGGCTATGAAAGGAGTGGCTCATGAGGTGAAGATTGAGCTACTTATGTATGGTGGAAAAATGGAAGGTGAAGAGGTGATAGAGTGGATAGATGCCTTGGACAACTATTTTGAAAACAAGGAAGTGGCTAAGGATAAGAAGGTCAAATTTTCCAAGACCAAATTGAAGGGACCTGCCCTAGAATGTTGGAATTACACCCAAGAAGGGAGAACAAAGAAAGGAAAACCAAAGATAGTTTCATGGAATAAGATGGTAGCAAAGGTAAAGGCACAATTTATGCTTGTTGATTATGAGGTTCAATTGTTTAGGAGGTTGCAAAACCTTAAGAAAAATTAATTGGATGTTGGGACATACATTGAGGAGCTCCATAAGTTGAGCATAAGGCTTGGACATATTGATAATGAAAGGGAGAAGGTAGCTTGGTACTGGAATGGTTTAAGGTTCAATGTTTAAGATGAGATGAGCTTCACCACACCTAGGATAGTTGAAGAGTTCTTTCAAATTGAAACTAAGGAAGAGGAAAAGATAAGGAGGAGGAAAGAGAAGCAATCTAGAGGTAGAGGAATGAGCTTTAGGGTTAGAGGAACTTTTGGTGGAAGAAGATCATCACAAAGGACAAAAGGAGAATCAAGTGGAAATAAAGAACAATGTGGTGAATCAAGGGGAAGTTTCAGAGGAAGAAGACCTAATGGAAAAGGTAGATTCAATGGAAAAGGAAGAGGGAAAAGTTCCTTCTTAGGTATATGTTACAATTGTAATAAATTTTGAAACCTGGCATGGAAGTGCCCGCACAAACCAACAACAAGCTCATATGGAGGTGAAAGAAGACCACAAGTAGTACAAGAAGAGGACTTAGAAAGTGTTAATTCTCCTTCCCAACATGTTGCCCTTAAGCTTGGAGACAATATGATGATAAGGACACTCATCAAGATTCCAACAACCAAAGATCCTCCTCAAAGGAACTCCTTGTTTAGGACCACATGCAAGTCACAAGGAAAGGTATGCAAAGTAATTGATGATTTAGGCTTTATTGATAATTTAGTATCTTTGGAAATGGTAGAAAAATTGAAAATGAAAAGGATCCAACACCCTACACCTTACAAAGTGTCATGTATAAATAAATGTCAGTGTAATGCCCCACAAAGTAACCTTAAAGGAAGTTGCAATTAATGTCTTAAGCGAACTAATTTTTTTTTTATAAAGTGCATTTAACATACACATTCACTTACTAGTTAACAACAACCTCTAAGGCTACAAGGTTAGGATTACTCAAACCCACACATACATATTACATATAACCATAGCATTATGAACCTTATGGTATAAACATCATACATCATAAGAATATCACATAACATAATAAGATAATCAACTGAGATACAATCTCATAAACATTATCTTAAACCAATAGTTACATCACTCATTCCCAGAATGAGGCAATAGTATATAAGATTACAATTACATAACTCCACCTCATAAACATAAGAGGGATAAAATAATTTATACAAGTTAAAATATTACAATGCAAGATAATACAACAAGAACCGCAAGCTGTCCATCTGGATGTCTCGCCACCAAGTACTGAAGATCGATGGGGACCCAACGGTTTTGGTGCATGTTCCACCCAACAAATGTGGTACCCAAAGGCCCACCCCCCATGCTAGGAGATAGTAACAAAGTAACATGGACAAAGATCTACTACCTCTAACCAAAGGCAGACTCATACTGACTCATACTGATATAACCAAATATATGAACTAACAAGTACAAATCATTCACCATACAAGTACGAATCAAGTACAACTCAAGTACAATACAAGTACAAATCAAATACAATACAAGTACAAATCAACTACAATACAAATACAACTCCAACATCACTGACATAGGTCACATTGCTTCCAGACATAAAGTAGATCAAGTATATTCAAATAACCATACACATAAAACAATTAACAACAGTTGTCATAGATAGAGTGTCATTGCAAATTTTGTCATGAGATCTCCTCTAGGCATTCTTCATAGGATTTAGCACAAGTAATCCTAGTGGCCTCAACCGAATCCTGGCACTCATACTCACTCATGTGGAATCAACTACCTCTCGCAAGAACTAGATAGTTGATCTTGCCATTCCAGGCCTTCCCACTCATCCCAAGTCTAAACAAGCCCTTGTGTCTATGAGTGAGGTAAAATTATCTTCATTAGTGAGAAGTTAGTCCTAATCTTCTAAGTACATTATTTTAATTATCACTTGTTTAAATCACTCCTAAAGGTTATCCAGTTTACCTCTTTGGGCTCTGGCGCCTAACAGAAACCACTCTTCTATTCGACAACACACACCCAAACAATTCACCAAGGGAACCACAAGTGCATACCAACTAGGCATCATAATCCACTCCAACACAAGGAGGATACAAATAATAGAAACTCACTCCAAACATCTTGGAGGCAGTAACACATAGTCCACTCCTTTCACAAGAGGTACAAAAGATCTCACTCCAAACATCTTGGAGGCAATAACACATAGTCCACTCCTTTCACAAGAGGCAAAAAGATGAAACCACATAACAAGGTCACTCCATACAAGGAGACACGGATCCCATAATCCGCTCCTAAACCAAGGAGGTGCAAACATCCCCATTCGTGAAAATCGGGTGAAACTGAAAAGACGCCATGCACTACCCAAGGGAAAACAACTGGATGGCACAAAGATTAAACAACCCTTATCCTCTAAGTTTTTCAGGAAGACTTATAATTTAGGACTAACACTATATCCCAAAACCAACAATGCAACTTGACGATATAGCAACAAAAGCATTCAAGTCATCAATCAAATCTAATATTTGGATTTCCTAAATCCATACTCATTCAATAGGTAGTGTTGACAAAATCAAAGACATGATAAGTAGATCATTTAAAATAATCATAACCCCTATTTCCCTTTTCATTATTGGAAATCTAAAACAATTAAACTTACTTCCTTTTACTGAATACAAAGAATTAAATCCTTTAAGATAAGCATGAGGAAGATACTACTTTTGGATATACTAAATCCATATTTCTTTCATAATCCAATCACAATGATTCAATTAATCTAAATAGAAATTAATAAATAACATAATTGATTGTTTCATCAATAAAACTTCTTAATTTAGTTTTAAATCGACACAAATCCATGCAAGTAAACTCTTTCCATTTCCTAACCAAATCTTACATCTGAATCAATTTTCTATTCAACACATTCAATCATTTTAATATAATAACATATTGTTTCTCTATCAATTTTCCATATACATTAATCAATCCAATTTTAAATCTCTATTCAATAATATATTGCATTCTTTAAATCAAATATTTAACTCTTTCAATTAAACTTTAACAAGCCCTTTTAAAATAACAATAATTTCCCATATGTTTATAATTTTAATTCCACTAATCTAATATACAAATTTTATTTAAAATAATATAAATAAACCTAATACTTTAGTATTATAAATTATAATACTAAATATTATTAAATAATATTTTAATATTATAATAACAATACATAAAATATTAATATTTATAAATATCAATTTATTATTATTTTATTTTCAGAATAGCCATGGGAAAATAATTTAACAGCAGTCTCATGTTTTAAGCATAACTCAAAACCTACGATCTGGGTATTTACGATTTTTGGGCAGGGGTAAGAAAATTTCAAAATGCAAAAATCCTTTAAATTTCATGAAAACCCAGTTTGCAAAAGTAAAGTTATAAGCGACGCAATCAGACCATTTTACCATGAAAATATAACTATACTGCAGATTTTAAAATCCATTTTTTTGATAATAAACAGGAAGTTTCATTTTCTAAAAACATTCTAAATGCATTGTTCAATCTCTATGTTTGATTTCAATAACAATAAAATCAATTTCTCCAAATAATTTAAATTCAACTAAGGTTTTCACAATTTTCACTCAAAAATTTTCACAAGTAAAGGCTGTAACTTTATTTAATTCTTTTCTTCTAATATCAAGTTTGTTTTCTAAAACAGATTTAACAAACAAATCTTTAATCATTACTATTTTAAAGAAAACAATTAAGAACAATAAAACACAAAGAGGAAAACCTGGTACAAGAAGCTACAGGAAGAGATGAATTTCTGATGCAAGCCTCTTCCAAAGATTTCTTGAATTTTCTTCAATCCTCCAAAAAATCCAATACAAAATCCAACAAATACAAACAATCTTTCCTTCAATCAATTCTACAATCAAGCTTTCTTCAAACCCTTGTGCAAATTTTTCCAAAATTTCTTCTCTGCTGTAAAAATGTATTTTTCTAAAAACTTTCTGCCCTATAATTAAAACATGTATTCTTTATAAATCAAAAATACCTAATACAACCCTAATTCACATTACATGCAAATTAGATATTTCAATTTCAATTTCAATTTCAATATTTACAACCCTAATTCACATTACATGCAAATTAGATATTTCAATTTCAATTTCAATTTTCAATTTCACTTTTGGAAAACCCACTTTCAATTTAAAATGCAATTTGAAATAATAAATTAATTTCCAATGTTGCAACCAATTTTCCAAATAAACATTTAATTACAATTTCTAATTTAATTCCCACACGTTGGAATTAAATTCCAAAATTAATTCTAATTATTTTATTTCCTTTCATTCTTTTGCATCATGTTTAATTAATTAATTTAATTATTTAATAACTAAATTCAACCCCTTGGATCAAATTTAATTAATTAAATAAACTAAATACAATTAATTAATTTAAGTATAAAGTTTTATCCACATTGCATTATTTAAATTAAATAATCATCAATATGATTTAAATGCAATTATTCTAAATATCTATTTCCAAATCAAGAATTCTTCAGAAATAAATAACATTAAAACAAGACAAATTATAATTCGACACACACAACTAACGACACACTAAGGTTAGGGCATAGACTTGACATATGTTACCTAGCTACTATCTCCCGTTCAACTTAACCGTTGGATCGACACGCTCAAACCTGTGAAACCAGGTGGAGTCGATGTCATGTACCTGCAATCCTGCAACCAAGTAAACAACATCATACAATATATCCAACAAATAATACACACCGTGAAGCAGAAATTACGGATTCGTAGGGTGCTCACAAGCGAGTGATACGAAACCGTCATCTTCACCAATACACTCATCGAAACTGACACTTCCATCATAATTCTAATAATCTCATAATAACATCTCATGTTAACTCTACAACATCATTAATCCATAATACATGTGAAACAATAATCAGATAACTACATCCCACAATAATAGTTGTCATTCAATAGTAACGATCAATACATCATAACAAAATGTATCCAGAAGCAAAATAATTGCAACCAAACATAGCATAAAGCAACTTGAACAAGAATCAAAAGGGAGGGGTATTACAGTCAGAAAGTCTTAGTCAATGAACATTCATGGGTTGAGTTCAACATTGGGGGATATAGAGATAAAATATTATGTGACATCATCCCCATGGATGTATGTCACTTGTTGCTAGGAATACCTTGGAAGCATGATAGGAAAGCACAACATGATGGGGAGAAAAACATATATGTGATTGACAAAGTTGGAGTCTCATTCACATTGACACCTTTGCAAGATGAGAGCCTAGGAAAACAAGTAGGGTCAAGTGTTATGATAGTAGGAGAGAAATAATTTTGAAAAACTTTGAAGAATGAAGGAGGTTTCCTTAGTTATGAGACCTAAATACAAATCTATTTTAGCAGCAAATAAGATGGAAGGCATACCTAGTGAAGTTCAAGCCTTATTAGATAAATACAAAGAAATTGTAGTTAATGAATTTTGATGTTTTTTTCCTCCCATGAGATATGTAAGCCATCACATTGACCTCATACCTAGTGCATGTCTACCTAATAAGTTCGCATACAAAATGACCCCCAAAGAAAATGATAAAATCAAAAAACAAGTTGAGGAGCTACTTGAAAAAGGACTAATAAGGGAGAGCTTAAGTCCCTGTGTTGCACCTACTATCTTAGCACCCAAAAAGGATGGAGAGTGGAGGATGTGTACTGACTCTAGAGAAATAAATAACATCACTACTAGGTATAGATTCCCAATACCTAGAATGGAGGATCTAATGGACTACTTGGGTGTTGCATGCTATTTCTCAAAAAATGATTTGAAAAGTGGGTATCATTAGATTATGATCAAAGAGGGAGATGAATGGAAGACTAATTTTAAGACCAATGAGGATTTGTATGAGTGGATGGTGATGTCATTTGGGCTCTCTAATGCCCCTATTACATTTATGAGGCTCATGAATGAAATGTCGAAGCCTTTAATACGAATATTTGTAGTAGTGTACTTGGATGACATACTTGTGTTTATAAAGACAAAAGAAGAGCATTTGAAGCACCTTGACATGTTCTTACATAAGCTAAATGAGAACTTGATGATAAATCTCAAAAAGTGTGAGTTTATGAAAGAGGAGCTAGTGTATCTTGACTTTGTCATCTCCAAAAGTTCATTTAAAATGGACCCCACCAAAGTAGAGGCCATTATCAGCTGGCCAACTCCAAGGAAAGCAAGAGAGGTAAGGAGCTTTCATGGACTTGCAAGCTTCTATAGGAAACTCATAAAAAACTTTAGTCATATCTGCTCACTTGTTATTGACACCATCAAGAGAGACAATAAGAAGAAGTTCCAATGGACTAATGAGGTAGATAAGAGATTCCAATACTTGAAAGGTAAAGTGGCACAACAACCTATACTTACTCTACCTGATTTCAAAAAAAAAAATCATAGTGGTGTGTATTGCTAGTGGTTTTGTAGTTGGAGTAGTCCTATGTCAAGAGGTCAGACCAGTGGCCTTCTATAGTTAAAAACTAAATGAAGCAAAAAGGAGATATTATTCATATGATTTGGAGCTTTATGCAATATTATAGTCTCTAAAGTAGTGGAGACATTACCTTTTTCCCAAGGAATTCATCGTGTTCACATATAATCAGGCTCTAAGTTTCCTAAACATTAAAGATAAGTTGAGTTTGAGACATGTAAAGTGGGTTGAATATTTACAGAGCTACACATTCAAAATTAAGCACAAAAAAGGCCAAGCTAACAAAGTAGAAGATGCTCTCAACAGAAGATCCATGATGGAGTAGGAAATCAGACTTCAAAGTGTGGGTATAGAGGCATTGAAGGACATGTATGTAGAGGATGAAGACTTCAAGGAGGTATACTCTATTTGTAATCAGTTTCAAGGTGTTTTCAATAAATGTTTTGACCTTTTGCTGCAATATATACTATTGTTCGAAGAATCTCAGTTGCATGTTCCAAAGTTCTCCATGAGAGATAATTTGATAAGGGAAAAGCACTATGGTAGTGTAGGTGGAAACTTTGGGTTGGATAAGACCCTAGAATATGTAATAAGGTTTTATTTTTGGCCAAAAATGCATTTACATGTTAGAAGTTTTGTTGAGAGTTGTGGAATTTATCAAAGAGCCAAGGGCTCTAGTTCAAATGCAAACCTTTATCAGCCTCTACACATACCTAAGAGACCATGGGAAAATTTGAGTATGGACTTTGTACTGGGATTACCCAAAACACAAACGAGAGTGGACAATGTGTTTGTAGTTTTGGATAGATTTAGTAAGATGGCTCATTTATTCCCTGCAAATGTACTGGTGATGCCTCAAAAATTTTAGGCCTATTCTTCAAGGAAGTAGTTAGAATTCATGGGTTTCCACTCACTATAGTGTCAGACAGATATTCTATGTTCATAGGTCACTTTTGGAGGACCTTGTGGAGGAAATTGGGAGCAAATTTGACCTTAAGTACTACCTATCACCCACAAATAGATGGCCAGACTGAGGTGGTAAAAAAATCATTGGTAAAATTTCTTAGGTGTCTCACAAAATAACATGGACAACAATGGGATCTTGTTCTCCCACAGGGAGAGTATGATTATAATGAATCCATTAATAGAAGCATAGTAAAAATCCCTTTTTCAAGTGGTGTATGGGCTGAAACCAAGAGGTGTCTTTGAACTCAAAGATTTGAGTGGATTGGAGAAGAGAAGTGCAAAGGGAGAAGAGTTTTCCATAGCCATGAAGGAAATACATGAACAAGTTAGGCATAACCTCAAGAAAAGTGTTAAAAGGTACAAAGAGCATGTAAATTTGAAAGGGAGAAATGTTCAGTTCAAGATAGGGGATTTGGCGCTTGCACATCTGAAGAAGGAGAGGTTCCCTAAGGGAAAATACACCAAGTTATAGATGAAAAAGATTGGGCCATGCAAGGTGGTCCAAAAATTTGGGGAGAATGCATATGAGAGAGATCTCCCTCCTATAGTTGCTATCTCACCCATATTTAATGTAGCTAACCTATACCCTTTCAAGAGATTTGTGGATGCAAGTATAGGTGCTAATGCTAATGGATATTGGGTAAAATATCTACCCCCTACTAAATGATTGAAACTTGAAGCCATTTTGGACACTAAGGAGGTGAAAAGGACAAGGAATAAGGTCTACAATGAATATCTTGTCAATTTGCATGCTTTACCATCTAAAAATGAAACATAGATGTTAGAAGATGATATAAAGAGGCATAAGACATCTGTAAAAGAACTGATCTTAGGAGGAACCTGAGATTCTTTCCACCCCGGGTGTATGGTGCAAGAGCACCTTGGTAAATGGGGTTAAGGGATGCAATTTTTAACTCTCTTTTTTTTTTGTCTCAATGTGGTGTAATAGGGTCTATTAAGAGAAATTTTAGCGTTTTTGGGTCATGTAGGGTCCATTTAGTGAGTTTTATAAATATTGTTACAATGTTGTGAAAGTTGCTATGCAACTTTGTCAATTTTATCTTTGTAAGAAGTTGAACAGTCACCAACTTGAAAATTGGATATGAATCATTGTAGTTAGTGGGGTTAAGCATAAATAATCCTTAGATGACTCGAGGAAAGGTTTTGAAGTTCATTTTGGGAGAAATACATAAATGCAAACAACGTTTTTCTAAAATTTCAAGTGTTTTCAATGATTTCAAGCCTTGGTATGGTTCTGTAAGGACGAATTATGCTTGCTAACTAATTGGATTTCATGGAGGAGTGAACTAGATTTTATTTTCATCTAGTTTCATAATATTTCATTTAAATTTGTGCATTTTAGAAGTGTTTTTTTTTTTTAAGTTACTCTATAACCTAGGTTTTCAAGGGTTTGTAGACTAAATCATGTATATCTAGCCATTCCACTGTTTAAAAATTGTGAAAGCCAGTGGAATGGAAAAAAAAAAAAATTCTCTTAATGTTAATGGTGATTTCTAGGGTATGGGATTGAGCTGTTAAGGTTTTTGAGCGAGCCCTAGCCTAATATCCTCATGTGTCAAGCTTCGTTAATTGGAGTTTTGATAGGACAACAAAAAGTTGAGAAGTTCTAGTTAAACCAATTATAGAATCAGACCCTATGTGACTTGGTAATACTTTCCAAGTGATTTTTTGGTGAGTGGGAGTCATATTTAGAGTACTTTCCTTGGAAAAGTGGCCTAATTAGGCCTAGTTTTGTGAAATGAATCAACTTTAGGGCAGTATGTTTCAAAACAACCCTAGCTGAAAGTCAAGTATGTTATGAAACCCCTTAATGGGTATCTGGAATGGTGATTTTTCTTGTATGGAAGGTCTTCTCTAAAATATATGCTAGAAACATTTGAATTGGAGTGCTACAAGGACTAGTGAAGGTTTATAAAGGAATACATTAAAAAAGGATTTGAAGACCTTGAAGACCAGCTGATTTTTGTTTGTTAGAACATCTCCACCCCTGCTCTACATCATAGATGAATATATTAGTATGTATTTTAGGGTATAATTTGGTTTTTAATTAACTTAAATAGTTTTACACTAGCAATAGTATATGAATGAAAATTCTAGTTCGAAAACACATTCTATCCAATGTATTTTCTCTTACAGATTATAAATGAAATGATTAAGGATAATTTTTTTGTCTTTAGTTGTTTTAATTGAATGAGTGATTTTATTTATGCTTTGATTCAAATAATTGATTAAATTCTTAAATATTATCATGGGTTTGTGAGGAATAATTCTAGGATTGCTAAGTAGTTTTATTTTTGACACAATGAGTTGAATATTGTAATGCAATATGTCAATATCACATTAACTAATGAGTCAAATTGATAAGGTATTGTTAGTTGTTACAAATGTGGCTTCATTACACAAAGATGAGGCACTGGTCTATTCATTTGGCTATCTTGAATGAAAATGAGTCAGTTTGGCACTTGACCATGAGCTCAAAATGTGAATGAAAATCATCTAAAAACCTTTAATTACATTGCATCATTATGCATTTTCACTTGTTCCTTGCTTTAGGTAGAAATTTGCTTAAGGGTAAGCCAAATCATTTAGAGATTCTATCTATTTGCAGCTGATAGGAACACATTTGTTTGATCTAATGTTTAGGATAAAATGATAGGGAAATATCATTTGAACATTATAAGGATTACCCTTCTATGTTTTACAAAGCCCGAAGAGTAGAAGTAAGGGCCTTCTATTCTTTACTTTTTTTTTGTCCAATCTGTTCCTTTACTTATCATTGGATTCTGGAAAATTCATACGTAAATGGGAAGATCAAGTTTTTTCTAAGAAAATAGCCAACATATTAGCAGCTCCACTAGGGAAGAACTTTGGAAAATTTTGTAAGAAGATAATCTTATCTTAAAGAGTCATTGAAGCTTCAAAATATTTTGTAACCAAAGATTGAAAATTTTGGAGTCTTATTTTCCCATACAAGTCACCAACAAATTGGTGACTCTATTGTGGAAAATACTCATGAAGTGTGTGTTTCTAGATCATAAGTGTTAGAGTCGAATGATTTGATAAGTACAAGTCTATTTTTGGTCTATCTTTGATATCAATAAGTCAATCCATAGAAATATTGAAATAATCTATTGTGTTTCCACAAGTATTTTATAATTTCTCACTAAATGTGGGTGGCGACTCTGAGATATCTACACCAATGTGTAATATGTGAGAAGACCCTAAAAATAGAATGAAAATTTTGTTGAGAAAGGATAAGGTAGACACGAGCTCACATAGTGAAATACCATGATGGGAAACTAGAGAGAAAACTTCAAAGGACTCCAGTGTTATCTTGAGAGAGTCGAAGAATTGATTGAATATGAACATCTAGTTCAGATTGTGTTGCGTAAAGCATAAGGATTCATGTGTGACTTTGTTGATCAAGGAGACTCAAAGTGAAATCAATGTTTGAAAGAAACTTCATATCATTGAAGTTTATTCCTCTATAAAGGAGGTGGTGACTCTATGAAAATAACCTGATGATGGCTTTAGATCTGCAAGGTTTTCCAGTTGAAGCATAATTCAAGGCAACTACAACATATTCAAGTATTTCCCCTGATTTGGTTTTCAAGAAGGACAAATTTTGTGAAAACCATGTTGAGTGATTTGGAAAAATTTTGGCTCCCTATTAAGTGAATCGGGCACTAATAAAGGGAATGGTATTGTTAATTTTACATAATTCTAATCTATTATTTGAATTATCTATGTTATGATGAGGAAGTATGCTTATCTTTGAAATCTTCCCATTAGAAGATCCAAAGTATAGATGTATTTGAGTCATGCATTTTAAAATCATGATGAACTATAAAGTTGATATTTGAGGTTTGTAAAGGGGTACAAGAAAATGTATCATTCCCCTATATTTCTCTAAGGAACTTCAAATAAAAAAATGAAGGGTATACAACCAGTGTCATGCCATCAAAGAGATTTCTCTATTGGGAGATATAGGCCATTGAACTTTAATGGTATTTAAGGTTTCCCAAACCTTATTCCAAATGATATTAGGGAACATTTTCCAAAATTCATAGGGAAAGGTTATGAATCAACTTATAGATATTTTCATACATTTATGGATTTGATGGGAGATTATGAGATAAATCATGAAGATGTTGTCATGAAATTATTTATTCAAACTCTAAGGGAAGATGCTAGAGATTGGTTTTTGTATTTGCTAGTGTGTTATATATCTTCATGGAATGAATTTATGGTAGCATTTATAGAATATTTTGGTGAAATAATAAATCTAAGTTCAATAAAGATTCATGGAAATCCAAAAGGATGAAGAGGAGTTGGTCCTAGCTTTCAACCTCAAATTTACAAAGGCAGTTAGGGGTATTCCTGAAATTATGAGACTAAGTGATGCAAAGTGTTTGGTTGTCTATTTGGAGGAATTTAATGAGGAAATGAGTTATTTTTTGAGAGATAAGGAGCTCACAAAAATTCATTACACATATCCAATTTCCATGGACATTGAAAATAACCTGAGATAATCAATGATGAAGGGGTATATGGATGAAAGTTTCAACCATTTTATCACATCTCATATAAGTGGATTGGATAATAGATGTAATTGTCATGATAGAGATTATTCTACTGCTCTAGTGTGTCCATAATTACCTAGTACAACTTATGGTGAATTCCAAATTAAACATTGACAAAGTTTAAGCAATTCTAATCAAATGTCTTTTCTTCAAGGATTGTCCAATATGAAAAGATGTAAGGAAGAATCACCATATGACTTGTTGACAAGGTTTCTGGATGCCTTGATGGAAATTCCTAAAATTATTAGAACAAAAGATGCAATGTGCATTGAATTTTGTTTTTATATTTTTGAGCTAGGACTAAGTACCTTGCCTAAGAAATTGAAGCCCCAAGGTTTTAATCAAATAATTGATTGTATTAGAATTGTTGAGAAGTCCAAATGTGATTATGCACAAAGTATGAAATCCCAAAGTGTTAGTGGTGGTTTTCCAATTGAGGAAAATCATGATACACCTCAAGTAAGTGAAGAGGGTGTATCAAAGAATATACTTGTGTCTTGTGGTATGAGTAAGGATAGTGACTATAACCAATTCACAACCAGTCTAGGTAAAAATTAGGTCACCAGTGATGAAGATAAAGATGAATTTGAAAACTTTATGGATGTTTCATCACAAACCAATGGTCAAGGGACTAAGAATTATGATTTGAGCTTTCATTCTGAACACTCTAAGTTTGGTGCATGTGGTAATGAATTTCCTTGTGATGATGATCATAAGGGGAGTGAGGTTTTTTATTTTTTTTAAGGAGTATGAATCTTTCTGTGAGGATGATCTAGGAGAATTTTCTTCACAAGAAGGATACAATAATATTAATGCTCAATAAATATTGCCCCTACAAGTGAATGAATAAGTCCCCAATGAGGGATACCTAGAATGAAATCCAGTTATATGAGAAATAGAGTGTGCTAGCATTGTAAATGATGATGAGTTTGAAGATAAGAATGTGTGTGTCCAATATCCTGAGCCCAAGAACAGTATGAAGGATGATGAAAATGGTGGTACTAACCAACAAGATCATTTCCTAGATGTTCCTAGTTGTCTATGTGAAGCAGAGATGGAATATGCAAGTTTTTTTGAAAAAAAGGTAATGATGTTTTAAAAAAAAAATATTGGTGAAGAAGCTTTTTAAAATTGCAATGAACCTTCCACATTAGAGCTATCAAACCTATAAATTTGTGGTTCACATGAGTACCTTGTTTTTTAGCCTATCAATTATGGGTTGTTTAAGCCATCCTTTGAAACATTTAATTATGTTCGTATGTGGCAATTGATCATGCTATATTGTACACTTTTTAGTACTGTACACTCTTCATGTATCCTTTTCAGAAGCTTCAAAAAGCTTGTTATAAGCGACTGGGATGGAGAGTTGTTGTATGGAATTATTCACAATATTGTAATAGGTTTTTCACTGGATAATAAAATCATTGGATGGATGCGGTTTTGTGGATGTAGCCCAGATTGGGTGAACCACGTTAAATTCTCTATGTTGACTTCTATGTGTGTTCTCTATTTTATTATTCATATATGCATTTAACTTGTTATATATCTTCCTTCTAACCCTAACAAATTAGACCATGTTAATGAACTTGAAATGGAGGTATTCTTTGATGCATGAAATGTGGTGGTAATGTTGTTTGTGGTAATGATCCTAATCTGAACAAGAACAATGATACTCTAGGTTTTGATGAACCACTTTTCCAAGGTTGTGGCGCATATGGCAATGTGACAAGTTCACATTGATCAAGTGAATATAAACACTAGTTTGAGAATATGCTAGTCTATGAACATTTATCATTCATCACACAAGATGAATGCTTGTCTGGCATGGAAAAGAAACTAGAGGATGACCCCAAGGTTTTGTATGAGATTTCTATTACTCTCGGGCTATCAGAAGTTGAATATGAATGCTTTTGATTTCCAATTTTGTTGGATGAGTATTTGGTGGAATATGATTGTGAACTAAGCTAGGTAAAATGCTACATTGATTATCGATTCCAATTAATGCATGATTCCAGTTTTTAGTTGGACATGGTTGATGATGATAATGGTAAGTTCAAACACATGTCTATAGTGGTTGATTACAACGGTTACAACATGATTATCTATTGGGTAATTCATGAGACAATTTTCAACCTTAGCTTGGTGTAGACAATAAAAAACAAGGTTTTTGATAGGGGAAAATACCAGTCCTAAGCTTTTTGGCGGGCTAGGGCCACTAAGTGAAATTGAAGCCTAGTGAAGTTTCATTTGCAAGTTGAAAGCCTAAACATCAAAAGAGGCTTCTAAGAAAATTTGAAGTGGGATTATTTGGTACAATCATGTAAATATTGAACACGTGCTGCTTGATTTGATTTGGTCTTCTTGCTTGGTTCAAGAAATTCTTGGTTTTAGTTCTTTGTGCTTGGTCTACTTCAACATGAGATTCTTGGATATTGCTTTGTTCTATAGGAACAAACATCCCCAATAGTAGCCACTAATGGAACTCCTAAAAATTCTCTATGTACAATCTAAAAATTATACCAAATTTGGTTAATCCCATGTTTCTAAGCTTAGGGTTTCATCCATTATCATTGCTTTAGGGTTTTGTGTAGAAAACCTTATTAAAACCCCTTAAATATGATGCCTGTTGTAGTGTTATAATTTGTTGGTGAATTAATTTTATTGTTACCAATCATGTTAAAAGCAACTTGAATTATTGAAATTAATTGAGTAACCGATCCCATATGGTTAGGATCTCTTGTACCTATCGATGAACCTCTTTGTGTACATAGGTCCTTGAAATTTTCTTTATTTTATAAGGTTGGTTTATCGGCCTTGTTTGGCCTTTACATCCTTTGATAAAGTGTTTTTTTACTTTAAAATATTATCATGCATGGTCCTAGGTAGTCCCCTTTCTTAAAAACAACTTGGCGCATGCGCTTATTTCCAATCACATGTATCATTGCTCATCGTTGAAGTCATTCTCGCCACCGGGTTCTTTTCTGCAATGAGTGATATGCTCTCAAGTTCCTCTTGTATCGCCTATTGTTGATGTTTATTGGCCCATTGGTTCCATAATAGTGATCTATGATGGATAACATCTTCTCTTTGTATCACATCATTATTGAAGTATTTCAAGGTTTTCCCCATTTTTTCTGATGAGAGGTGGGAATAAATTGAAGGGAGCAATATGATTTGGCCATGTATATGTGTTCAGTGATATCATTTATTTTTTCTCATCATCGAAGGCAATGTCAGCTCTAGATTGGTTTTAGTGATATGTGATGGTTAGTAGGTATATTAGGGAATCGCCAAAAAATTTCCCTCATCGAAATACCTATGTAGTCTTGTCACCTTTCTGTGACAAGCTATAAGAGACATACCAAGGAATATTCCATTTAGTGGGGAATTGTTACTTGTCACAAAATTTAGAAGATGGTATAAGGGAATTACTACGATGAGTAATGAGAAGTAAAAGATATGGTAAATATGTGGGTAACTACATGGTGGATTTTCAAGGTGTCATCATTGTTCCCAAGTATGGATGAAAAGGCAAGTGGCAATGCTCGATGGCCAAGACTAAAATTTGAACAACTGTTTGTCAGCTCACTCATGTGAGCCTTCCTTGATCATTAATGGCTACATGCTCTAGTAGATCTACTTAATGATATTTATCTATTGGTTTATTTCACCATTTTCAATTATCAAAGAGCTAAAAAATTAGCTTAGAGCAAGAGAAGAAGCATGTGAGTTTGTGACGGGGAATTGTAGAAGTAATGAGGTAGTTTTCCCGGGTAAGTGTGTATTCATACTTTCTCTATTTTAATAATGCATGAGTTTTCTCATGATTTCTAGATTCTTAGGGTAGTGTGGGTTTAATTATCTAAAAAATTT
The DNA here is from genome assembly GCA_007115665.2 of Sequoiadendron giganteum. Lineage (NCBI taxonomy): Eukaryota > Viridiplantae > Streptophyta > Pinopsida > Cupressales > Cupressaceae > Sequoiadendron > Sequoiadendron giganteum. The sequence goes on along the minus strand of CM021104.1, from coordinate 259,628,762 downwards.
ACTTGGTCTGGTTAGAATTAAGTAGGTTTTTAGATTTATTTTTTGAAAATTCAATCTAAGAGCATAAATCAATGAGTTTTTTTGCAAGTGAAGGTTTTCTATTTCATGTGTCATTTCTTTAGAGAATGAGTAATCCTTTTTAGTTAGTTCAACTAGTCAAGAGTTCTAGGAGGATTAGCATGCTTGAGTTTTAGGATGTTGTTCCTGAAATTGAACACACCACATCGGGAGCTCCTACAATTCCAAGGGAGAAGAAGAAAACCATAAGAATTTTAGGAAGGGTGGTGTCATGAGTAATTACAACCTGAGTAGGGTTGTTTGTTTTGACTAGTGTGAGGCTAGTGGGAAATTGGTTAAGTCCTTGGGGAGGAGGAATAATAAGTACCACAAGGCTTGTGATTCTTATATGAGAAGGAATAACTCTCCCATGGGGGATTCGGCTAGTCCTTCGAGTGATGAAACCAATACCAACCTAGAGTATGGCCAATACCTTCTTACTCTAGTAGCATATGATGATTTTGATGATGGAGGGGTAGTAGCTTCTCTAGTTTGAGCAAGAACATGTTGTAGGCGTGTCTACTATGATTTTGATGAATTAGAGTAGCACCTCAGTTCTTTTTTTTTATGTTCTAATGCCAAGTCTTGACAATGCAAATAAAACAACTCAGAGATAATGTGAAAATGTTGGTAATCATAAAGGGACCTTACTACAAGCAAATGTTGAACTCAAATTTATCAGATCTAGCAATATATTGATACTTCAAAGCCTAAATCTAATCTAGATAATAAAATAAATTAAAATATATACGGTTTCAAGAAGATTTCTATGACTACTTCTAATTCTAAGATTGACAATGCAAAAGATGAAATGCTCGAAATCGACCAATCCCTCATAAAATGACTCCTATTCAACCCAGATAAATCTATAATCTTACAAAGATAGTGCAATCTTCTAAGGTGTTAAATATTTTCAGAAAATGAATATTCATTCAAGACAACCCTATTCCAATTGAAATGAACAAGCATTCATAATTGAACTAAGCATGGTTTTAAGTCCAAGCTAACTTTGTAAAGCAGCTAACAATCAGCTAACTGCAAAAAGTATTGGACTAGATATTGTTGCAAACACTTCAAGCATAAAACCCTAAACATCATCAAATCATATAACATCAAATAAACTTAAGCAATTTCAAAGATAGAATATCAAGAACCATGCCAAATAAAACTCAAAACAAGAAAGGCATCAAATCGCAATGTCTTTACTTATATTAAATCATCCAAAGTGGCAATAATTCCAGTCTTCTCTTACAACACTTACTTGAAAAGATAAACTAAATTCTAACCCTAATTCCTTCTCTTATCACAATTCACTCCAATGTAAAATTGTTTAACTAACTCTTTACAAATGAGGCATAATGCCAAACTTATAGAAAACCCCAAGATATGTCAGCCCAATTAGGGTTTACAATAATAAGCGACCACACAATAGGTCAGCCAAGAGAAATTCAAAATTACATGAAATGTGCATTAAATTCACCAATTTCATCCAAATTGGCCTGGGGTCTCTAATAAAGCTCGGTCCAATGCATGCAAAGGAAGAGGATAAATAATGGGGAAACACAAATTCTAATGTAGCATTGCATTAGCTATTTCCCTCTTTGTCCTTGGCATGCTCCACCTTATCCCGCACCATCAAAACTAACTTATCCAAGTTGAAAATAGGTGGCATAGGTGAAACCCTAGTTCTCCTCTCAAGGGACTTGATATCATCTCTTAACTGCTTCACCACTTTATCCTAATCTACCTTACCTGTTTGATATCTTTCAATAACTACAATGCAAGTTGTTGCATCATCCAATTGATGTTTAGTGATAGGGCCCTCATTGACTGGAGAATACAGATCTCACCACCATTTTCTCAACTGCTCTAGGCTAAGATGCTTTGGCACAAATTTATTTCTCCCTGTCATCACTTCAAAAAAGGAAATACACTTATTGTAGATTTCAGTCAAGGTGTCTTCAATCTACCTTGCTTGTTTATATATCTTCTTCAAATCCTTTTTCCTTATCTACAACATTTCAAACCATTCCCAAGTCTCTGTAATTCTTGAGGAAGGAAGAATTCCATCATTTTACAATTTATCTTCAGTGTATTCCATGATGGTCTTTGTCTTTTGCAAGAGGAGATTTACATCTTCCTTATCCTGAGCCAACACATTCCTTAGCCAATCCAACGACCTCATTGCATCACCTCTAGTAGAAAGGATGTCTTTGATAGCATCATCTCCCTTGGTTTGCACCCCCTGTAACCAGCTGGTTGTAGCATGTGTGGTGTTTTTCGTTCTTTCCAACTTTGATATTGTTTCTTGAGGTAAGAAGCTTGTAGTAGATGAGGAAGAACTGATGGATTGCAAGGGTTTCATCAACTCTTGCAAATATCTCTAAAGTTTATCATTTTCTTTCTCCAAATCTGACCTAGTCTATACCTCCTTCCTCAATCTATCAGGGATTACAACACTGGAGCCTTCGTATTCTTCAATGTCTTTCTCCATGGAAGCATGCCCTAGGTTGATAGTCTGCACACTATAATCCTTTCTAGTCACATCATTTGTATCGTTATCAGGAGTAGAAGTAGCAATGTGTTCTACCCTATTATTTTCTTCATCTCTCTCAATCCTAGAAATAATTATGCCTTTATTCTTTGTCTTCCCCTTTCCAATTTTTTCCAGTATTTCATCCCAATTAGGAGGAGTATCATCCACCACAATTTGTTTACTCTTTAATTCTTTATCCAAATAGGCCATAACAATAGATTCTGATTGTAATTTATTATATCCATCTTCTTCCTCTTGAAATTTGGGCACACCCTCTTCCATACTTGGCTCCTTGGGGATCTCCCTAACTGAATCCTCCTTTTATTTACTTTGATTCTCCCCTTTATGCACTAGTGAAGTAGTCTTAGCTAGTATCTCCTCCTTTTGAGGAGATTTATCATCATGAACCCTGGTAGGTGAATCCCCACAAGCCACCAAACTACACAACCTTATATATTTCCACCTCAACATTGTAGAGATCACCCTCTTGGAATTCCTCCTCTCCATGGTCTTGAGGATCTTTAGCATCTTTTGGTTCATCTGACACATTTCTAGTCTCATGAAGAGGAGAGATTTATTCATGCTTGGTGATAGGAGTAGTCATGGGAACGTTTCATTTTGGTGCAACATTCTTGGGAGGAGTCCTTGCTCTCCTGGTATATGCTTTCGGCTTTTCCCCCGATCTCTCTACCTCTACACGAGGTGTGTCACCCTCTTGATATGCATTAGAAATTCCATTCTCCTTTTGTGACAACTGCACAATCCTCCTCTTTTTAGGCAAGGGGACACTGGCCTCTTCCTTTTCTCCTTCAGCTCTTTAATCCTTCTATCTCCTTGATAAATGCTTCGTTTTCTTGGCTATAGGATTTATTTATTTCTTTGTTGCGCCTACCTCCTCCACCTGAACATCTTTAAGTTTTATCTTGGAAGGAGAGCCCACCATGGTTTTTCCTTTGAAGTCATGTTCAGGAAATTCCTCAGTAGTAGAGTGAGAATCCAAGTCTCCCATAACATCATAGGTGCATTGCAAATGCGCACTCTCCAACTCCAACATCTTGTGTTTGAGTCATAGCTTGGTATACTTGATTATTGGAGTCATGACTTGTTCCAGTTCTATCTTCTCTTCCTCCATGCAATCAACCTCTCCAATTGGCTTATCCTTCATAGCCTCAAAGTTATGACCTTGAATCAAATTCCCATCCTCTTCAACCTAATCAAGAACAACCCTTATGTTGTATAATCGTACCAAGCTGAATGGTAACCTAGAGAACTTCTTCTTTCTGACTTCAAACTCATTACTGATGTTGGCCCAATAGTCTTCTATGTCATCCTTGTGACTATATTCTCTGCTAGCCTTCTTCTATGCTTCACTAGTTATGTCAAATCTAGATCTCTTGGTTTGTAAGGAGAGACCAACAGTACTCATCTTCTCTTCAGAATCATGGGCTTATTTGATAGAAGAGAAAGCCTCATCACTGCCTATCCTCAAAGGAAAATCACCACCAAACCCGGTCTTGTGCTTCTCCCTCTTCACAATTATATGAAAGTCACATATTTGTCTTGTGACCTCCAGGAGTAAAACATGATCTATAGGGTACCTAGGGAGTCTATATGGAGCCCTCTGACAACCATCAATTCTTATGTATGAAAAGGTGGGGAACTGGATAAACCAAGCTCCAAACCTCTTAATTAATGCCTTGTCATTGTCTAAGATTTGGACATGCTCTGCACCTTAGAGAAACCTAGTGATATATATGTTGAATGCATCATTCACCCTTTTGTAGCTCGAGTTACCTAGGTGTAACTATGGGTAAACTTCATAAATTACATCTTGTGCAAACATACCTTTTGTGCTCAATCCCTTGTATGGGTGGAACCTAACTAAATCATAGAATAGGTAAGAAGTCATTGTGAAACTCTTAGTCTATAGAACATTACACATTTGTTCATGAATCATGGCACTTATTATGCCTACCTAGTGGTAGTCTATTCCCTGTTCCATCCTAGCAATGACATAAAACATCCAATTTTTGAACATTCCTACACTCTTCAAGCCTACCACTCAAATGAGAAGGGTGATAACACCATAGTATACCTTCCTGAATTTAGCTAAGAATGGCTGCTTGGGTAGCTTTGAAAAGTGGGACTTAGGTTTTTCCAACCGTTAATTAATGAACTATTGGGATTTGATGGTATCTTCCTCATAGAACTTCTTTGCCACATCCATGTAAAAATCCACCACATGAGACCTTTCAGGCATGCCAAAGGTCTAGGCCATAGACAAGGGATTTATATTTTCCACAATTCTCCCTTGGGGACCAACTATCCTTTGTGTACCTCTGTCATAGTGTTGTGCACATTCAAACACCAGTTCATAACACTACACTGTAGGAGGAAATCCAACTACATGCACCAATTATTATTCCAATGTCCTTTTGGCTAGTAGAGGAAGGTCCTGTACTACCATCCTTGTCTTGAACTCTTCACAATCCCACAATCCAGCATTTGTATCAGTGACCCCCGACTAGATGGAGGATAGCTTCCTCTCTGGAATTCTACTTTTGATATCCATCTTGATTCTTTTTGCCTCAGATATGGAAGACCCCTCCACACCTAGATCCACCACTCTACCCTTGGTTCCACTTGTCATCACCTTACTTGACTCAACCTGCATTCGACAAAGAAACCATAATAAAGATCACATGGAACACAAGTTAATTAATCACAAATGATAGATTCATCATTAATACAAGTCCCATGATAAGAAACATGCTCGAAAGCATCACAAAAATTAACTATCTCAAAGTTTGGGTTTCCAACCCTCTCGCAGAATCTGAGCCAAAGAGGAATTCCAAGAAATTCTGGACCAGGCAAAATCTAGCGAAACGACCACAAAGAGACATCCAATCCATAATTTGATCAAGTAAATTAACCAAGAAATCACATGATACATTTCAGAACAAGTTAAATAAATCATCAAATGGATAATTATTAACCAAAGTTTCATTCATCTCTTAATTCTCCATTTTCAAAAAAATCTCAGGAAAATCCGCCATGGATCGAAATCCACGAAAATAGCAACAATTTTGAAATTCCGGGAAAATGAAGGAACCAAGTACTTTCAGAAAAATCCCGAAGGCACGAATTCCAGTGAAGCTGATGCAATTCTCACAATTTAAGCCCATTTTTGAGAAATTGACAAGGTGAAGGACAAACTGAGGAAATCCGAAGGTGGAGGAAATCCATGAGGCAAGCAAAAATCCGGTTCACTGCTCACTTTTGGAAAACAAAGAAAAAAAAATTCAGGAAATTCCAGCAGACAAGGAATTTTGTGAAGACTTTGAAAACCTGAATATCCATATTTTCTCTTAGCCTCACTCAAATTGATTGAACGATCACAAATTTGAGGATCTGGAGCTTGAAACCATCTCAATTTGAACCTCCTACAAATCATCTTTAAATTGGAAACTCACCCTAAAGTAAATTGAGAGGGACTGGTGATGTCCTAGGCAAAAAACCCTAAAATTCTGCCATGAGCATGCAGGATAAGCCTGGGTTCAATTCATTTGTTCGCAAGGTTTACAGAAATTTCACTATGGCCCATACCAGCAAGCTACCTCATGCTGAAATCAAAAGACAAGCTTAGAAACTCATTTGGGATCGACACTCAAATAGAATGCGATAACCCTGAGCTTTGAGATATTCAATGCCCAAACATGCAGAAACTCAAACCCCAAGCACACCCAAAGTGCCAAAGAAGCATGCACACTGAAAAATAAAAGGAAAGGAAATGGGGACAACATGAAGGGGCACCAAATGAAAACCAGAAACTCTAGCATCAAATGCCAAACCCTACCATATCAACACTCCGACTCACAACACATACACATAAATCATGAAGTAATTCAATTCATTCATGAAAGGAGAGAAAGCATCATGTACATACCATGAGGACATAGAAATTTGAAACAGTAGAAGCTGGGAAGAAACCTTAAAGTCCGAGCAAAGTGTGAATGGCTCCCAAAAAACCCAACTACAACAATCAACTTCAATCCCAAATTCACAATCTAGCAAGAGCACTCAGGATCAGGCACTCTAGATCAATAGAAAGCAAGCGATAAAACTCCAATGGCATAAAACTCCCAAAAGGAATGATTTAATACCCACTGCAGAAATCATACAATCGAGCATTAATGTAGTCAACCTGATAGGTCAAACCAAAACCCTTGAACTCGACAAGGTAACAGGTCTTTGGAGAAATCTGGTCACAACGAAATTCTACAAAAGACCAAACTTTTTGGATCACAGTGAATAGAATCCGTCGCTGGGTTTTCAAGGAAACTAGGGAATTCTGCCAGGAGTGGATTTTCTTGAGACTAGTGAAAAACTTGGAATGAGTCCAAAACTTGAGGTTTTCAATATATATCATAGGGGGATCATCCATGCAAGTAAGATAAATATCCAAGCAAATTCCCAAGCAAGCAAATCCTCAAAAACCAAGGGCCAAAAGACCAGGAACAAAAGCAAAAAAGAGAAAGAAAGAGGGTCCTTGCTTTCAATGGGGTGTGTGTGCAAAAAGTGCACAACAAATGGCGACTCTACTGGGGAAATGCTCCAAAGAGATTCAAGAACAAACTGGAATCAAGAACCGAGAATCTCTAGTTTTAGCCCTTACATCAGGACACCTATGAAAAAAGTTTTAGAAATCACAAACAAGAAGAACTTTTTTTGTACCTAGGTCCAAGTGTGTGTATTTGCATTCATTTCCCATTCTTTAGGTGCACTAGAAACCAAAGCAATTCTAACTGGGCTACATAAAAGTTCTAACTTCAAAAGCAACTTGGATAAAGCCTCGCTGCCAGTCAAGCATCCATAGCCCCGGTGAGGTTATCATTGTGAACCTCCCAAGCATAGCTCTATTGCCATCCAAGCATATATAGCCCTGGTAGAGATACTAGGATACCCCTGATAAGGTGAAGATGTTTTCTTTCTAATTTTCAAATCTTTCTCTTTTCTCTTTTCTCTTTCTTTTTTTAACATTTTTCATAAACGTTCCTTTCACCTCGTAAGCAATGAAACTCACACTTAGGGATGAGGAACACAGTGGCATTGAAACACAATATAATATTTTTCACCTAACCAAATTACACAAGAACCATATGCAATTCTAGAATCTATAAAATTTATGTGAAAATGTGAGACCCAAATATATTCCGAAGTTCAGCCAAAACAAGCGACTCTAATTCTAAGTACAAGGGACATTTAGATAAAGGAATTCCACCACTTGACTCTAAAAAAATGAATAGAGTTTGTAAAACAAATTTCTAGAACAACCTAGATGAGCAACCCATATACATATGCAATAGCCCCAAGAAAGACAGAAACCAAAAAGCAAAAAAAAAAGTGGAAAGAAAAACCAACTAAAGCAAACCTACACTAACCAAAACAAAGCAAAACAAAAAGAAATCTACACTAAACAACACAAAATAGAAAACAAGAAAAGAAAAGTAGAAAGAACACCTACTCTAACTATGTACAAGATAGAGCTACAAACAGATCAAGATTGGAAGTAATGCTTCAGATACTACCCATTAACAGGCAATGGGATGTCCTCACCAGTGAGGGTTTTCAAGCGAAAAACATTATCTCCCAGAATCTCTGAAATTTGGTAAGGGCCAAGCCAGAGTTTTTCAAATTTACCATGCTCCCCCTTACGGTCATAGGCTTTATCCCAATAGAGAACCAAGTCAGAGATTCTAAAGGCTTTCACCTTATCTCTTCTATCAAACCATCTTTTCACTATGCCCTGGTGTTTGGAAAATATTTCTAGGGCCTCATCTCTCTTCTCTTCAAGGTGTAACAACTCAACCAAATGGGCTTCATGCTTATCCTCCTCATTATAGTATTCATTAATGAATTTCAAGGTAGGGATCTTCAATTGGATGGGGAATTTAGGTTCCAAACCATACACTAAGTGATAGGGAGAGGTTCCTATGGATTCCTTATCTCTAGTACGATCTACCTAGAGATAAAATATAAGCTGGGTGTGCCAATCCTTAGGATTCTTCTCTAGTAACTTACGGGTGATTGTCAAAAGGTTCTTATTGGAGGGATCAACTAGACCATTACCCTGAGGGTAGTAATTGGATACAAATTTTATAATGATTCCATGATCAAAAGCCCAATTAGAAAGTTTCAGCGATGCAAATGTAGGACCATTATCACAAACCAAAGACAATGGAAAACCAAAATGATTAATAATACCTGATTCAAGGAAATTGATTACCACATCTTAATTTCATTGCTTACGTGCAAGAGCTTTAGTCCATCTAGTAAAATAATCAGTTGTGGTTAGAATATACCGGTGGCCCACAAAAGAAGGTGGGTTAATTGGACCTATAAAGTCAATTCCCCACTGTGCAAATGGTTTCACCTCTATTACTAGTTGAAGTGGAAGGGCTATGTGTTTTTCCTTACTTGTTGCAGTCTAACATACATTACAAGTTCTCACATGGTTTTTCTCATCCTTAAATAGGGTAGGCCAATAATAGCCTATCCTTAGGATCTGATTGGCAGTGGATGATGCAGAACCATGGCTCATGCCATATCTTTCATGGAATTCAATCATTGCTCTGGTAGCTTCTTCCTTCCCCAGACATCTTAAATGCACACCCTCATGATTTTTCTTATATAGGACACCTTCCATCATAAAAATGCCACTCTTCAGGTGCAAGGCCCCCCTTTGAACTATATTAAGGTGATCACAACACCGCTGGTTCAATAAATAATAAATGGTTTCATCATACTAGTCACCTGGAGATACCTCTTAGAGATGATAATGTTGAGCTATGAGATTAGGACCTATCTCATCCATTTTCTTCATTAGTCCCTGTCCTCTCACTAATTTCATGGGTTGAATCTCAATATCATATTCTTGTAACATAGTTACTCATTTAGCTCTTCATTCACCTAGCTCATTCTACATTAGCAAAAACTTCCCCATAGGATCAGGCACTATGGAAAAAACCTTATTCCTCATAATATAGTGTTTGACCCTTTTCACTGCTATGACCAGAGTATAGGCCTTCTTTTCTATATTGTGATATATCAACTCAACATCCTTTAAAGGAGTACTCATGAAAGCTATAGGATGCTCATCGCCTTGATCAGACTTTTGAGTTAACATTCAAGCACATGAGTGATCAGAAGCAAATGAATATATGTAAAAAGGCTTAGCATAATCCAGAATCACCAATATAGGAGCCTCAATAATAGCTTTCTTAATTTTTGTAAATGCCTCCTTGGCTTTTGCACTCCATTCCACTTTGGCCTCTTGTTTTACCATAGCATTCAAGGGCTTCACTATCTTTGTAAATCCAGTGATGAACTTTCTGAAAAAGTTGATCTTCCCAAAGAATGACTTCATTGACTTCTTTCTTGTAGGAGGTTGAATCCCCAAAATAGCCTCTATTCATTTAGGATCAATGGCAAAACCATGTTCTGAAATAATATGTCCTAGCAGTTTCCCTTTTGCAACCCCAAAAATGCACTTCTTTGGGTTAAGTGAGATGCCAAACTCTCTGCACCTTTGGAATACTTTGCATAAATCTGCTATATGATTACCTCACTTCTTAGAGAAGACTATCAAATCATCCATATAAATAATGATGCACTTAAAAATTATGTCTTTAAAAGAAATATCCATATCCCTCTATAATGTAGCTCCAGCATTGATCAACCCAAAAGAAATTCTTTTGTAGGAAAAAGTTCCCCATTTCATAGTGAAGGTAGTCGTATGCCTGTCTTCATATTGTACCATGACTTGGTTATACCCAGAGTAACCATCTAGAAAAGGCATCATTTGGGATCCATTGACAATCTGAAGTACCTCATCCAGTGAAGGAACTAGATAATTATCTTTCTCTAATGCTCTATTAAGATTCATAAAGTCCACACACAGTCTGATTTCTCAATTATTTTTCCTCACAGGAACCAAATTTGTAACCCAGGTTGAATGCCTCACTAGAAATATAATTCGTGTTGAGAGTATCTTCTATACTTCTTTTTGAATGATGGATTCTAGCAGCGCATTGACCGGTCTCTATCTTTTTCTGAATGGTTTGAAATTTGACTTCAAGGGAATGGTGTGTGTAATGATTGAAGTATCGTATGTTTTTAAGTCCTCATAACTCCAAGCTATCACATCTTGATATGTATGTATATCATCAATAATCCCTCTCCTTTCTTTAGGAGTACATACCTTACTAATAAAAATATTCTTTACGTCATTCTATGTCCCCATGTTGTATGTTTCACATTGACTACTGAGAGATTCCCTTTTAACTTGTTGCTCTTGGTCTTTTATCTTATCCAAATCAAAAATTCATTCTAGCTGCACCATACCTCTTTGGATAGTTTTGGTCTTCAGGTTTATGACCTCTCCCAAGTCCATTTCTTCCTCTTTAGGCTCTATGTCATCAATTACTTGAGAAGCAAACACATCACAAATTGTAATGAAATCAAGAATATGCTTATCATCTTCAAATACCTATAAATTGGTAACTTTGTCAGGTACTGAAGTACTAGAGTGAGCTCCATAGTAAACTTCTTCAATCCCAAAATTTGCAAGGGTTGCAATGTACTAGCTGCTTGTGTCAGAGAATTTGCATCTTGGTTTTTACTTCGAGGAATCAACTGGACGTTGAAAGAATTGAATCCCTCAATAAGATCCAACACTCTATGTATATAATTAGTCATCCTTCTGTCACATCATGAATACAGTTTCCTCACCTCCCTAACTACCAACTCAGAATCCCCAAAAACTTGTAATATCTTAACTTTTTTCCTTGATGCCATTAACAATCCATGGATCAAAGCTTCATTTTTGGCCACATTATTAGTACATTGGAATTGTAGTCTATGAGCAACAATATAACTCTTACCTTTAGGACTGATCAATTAAAACCCTACTCTAGCACCTTGCTTAGATTTGGATCCATTGAATCTTAATGTCCAACAACCATCAATCCCTGATCGCTTTGAATCATCTTTCATTTTACTATAGATAGGAGGCTCTTCAGGAAGCATTGGGCTTTACCCTTGTCATTATTTTGCTCTCCCTATATATTTAGCCTCACAATTTAGATTGGGTTAATGCACTTTTGAACCTGCTCCACAACAGTCTGACATACATGACATTCCAACTTAGAGTGGGGAGCATCATGGACTTGGCACCAATTAGGAAGCAATAATTCTTCAAAATTTGTACTCCTACCCAGTTGGATCTGATTCTCCATACACCTCTGAATGAACTCCTGGAAGTTATCCAACAAACTGAGCTGCCTATCTGCTTGGTCATCAGTTTCATCTATTTTCTCAATCAGTGTTTTAGAATCACTGATGGACTCATATTGCATCATAATAATTTCCTTAGACCCACGATATTTTGATGTAGATTCATAAAAGGGGCCCTACAGCATAAAGACCTCTTCCTTATCTGAGACTGATGTAGCCAACACATAGTTACCCATGCTAACCTTTGATATTAATATCTCATTTGAAGTATTCTAGTATTCAGTGATTACATACTTCATTCTAGGCTCTCTCTCAACCCGAATCTGATTTAGGACTCCTTTCCATCATAGCCACATGTGAGAATGGTCTGTCAATGTATACCCATTTAATGCCTTAGTGAAATACTGACCCAAAATCAGACCATAGGTGTCAAGAGTATCAGCAACCTGAATGTTGATCACCTGTTGCACCCTCAGATATGATGTAACCTACGTGGGGATCATGTTCATCTCCCCTACTACACTTACGATTGTCTTATCTAATTGAGTGACCTTCTTTTGAGAAGCTATAGGGGTAATACCTAAAGCTTTGCAGACAAAAAAATGCATTACATTTGTAGATGCTCCTGAATCCAGTAGAGAATTATGTAGATTCTTCCCAAAGATACGAACAAAAATCAGAAAGGGAGGGGTTTCCATCTTTCCTTGGAATAGGCTCAACTAGGTGTCAGCTTGTGCAACTTGACTCTTATCTTTATCTTTCCCTTTGTCCACAGGTGGGACCTGGCCCTAGCCTTTAGGTGTCTATGAATTAAAGGATCTGACAACTACCTCACTAGCAGTTACTCCTTGTGGTGTTGTGTTTGAATTGAAAAACCCCAAGAAATAATTAATAATAGTAGGGACTCTTAATAATTCAAAACAAGAAAGAATTACCTTTAATTTTCTGAATTCTTCAATCACATATTCACCCAATTGATCCATGTTCATATTAGCATGAGCTTCCTTGCAAACACTAGTCTGTTTGTCTTTTGGTACTTCAACATTGTTTCCCTTTGACAAGTACTGTGTCAGCACATGAGGGTAAGATGGATTATTATTGGCCTGCGGATCTAGTGGAGTAGTGAAATTATTTGGAGGAATAGAAGTAGTAAAATGATCTCCAGATTATGGACTCCTGTTAGGCATGTTCCTCAAATCATGTTTCTTTATAGGTTGCTGAAACATCTGAACTTCTTCAACACCGACTTCCTCATCCAAAGGGCCATTATCATTTTCATTCTCTTCATTAAACAACTAAGAGATATCATCCTCATTCAACAGCTACTCTATCTCTTTACCCTAGTCACTGAACTCTTCTTCTAGTTCATTCTCCTCACCTTTTGGGAATGGAGCATGGTTAAGTACCATTATTGGGGAATCATAAGGATTTGAGGGCACAATCTCCTGACCATTGGAATCATTTTCAACTTCATATTGAAAGATGGAGGCAGTAGTCTGAAACTTAGGGCAATCTAACTTAGAATGTTGACTTTTCTTATGGAACCTACACCATCTAGACAAAGTTGCTTTTGCCAGATACACACCACTTGGAGGCTTCTCCTGTGTAGGAGGCTGATTCAATGGAGTTGGAATTCCTCCATTATTAGGTTCAGTATTCCATGGTCTATTATGTCTAGGTGGTTGCCTTTTGTCGAACCCATGTCCACCTTGTTGCCCCTTGTCATAGTTCTAGCCAGAGCCTTTTCCTCTTTCAAAATTTTGATTTATGTCAAAATATTGCCCTATATCAAAGTTTTTTCCTTTAGCAACATCTCTACTCTCTCTGTTATAGTTCGACTGTATGTTCTTCTACGCAACCTAAAGTTGGATATTTTGATTTCTTAGGTAGATCACCTCCATATTCAATTTCTTCACCTGCTCAGTTAACTCATCCATCCATTCCTTATCTATACCATCATGTGGTGTTGAATTCACATTAATGGATGGGTATCTTGAAGCTCCTCCAAAACCAATAGACTGATTCAAGACTTCTGAATTTTGCAAATATGTAGGAAAACTAGCTTGTTGCTATGGGTAAAGGGGTTGATTGGCTCTTTGCTGATGATAAGAGGTCATTGGCTGAGCTTGATTTATTGGAGGGCTAGGGTGTGGGATCAAAGGTAATGATGGTACAGGATTCTTCATGGGAGCATGATTATTTAAAGCCTAGTTAAGAGCTTGGAATTGTCCAGGGTGAGCAGCAGGTCTTGAAAAATGTTGCCTCAGATCTATGCTGACCTTAATAGCCTCTATGTATGTAGTGAGTAGGGTAGTTAGGGGATTAGTTCTCCATTTAAGGAAGGTGGGTGTAAGGTTGTCAAGGGCTTCAAAGTAGACCTCTAGGGAAGTGGTGTTATCTATATCATAAGGTGCTTGAAGTCTAGTGTATTCCTGGTGAAACCTATTATTGAAAGACCCCATAGGCTCATTAATTTCCCTCTTAACCCCGTTAAACTGCATGTAATGCTCATGAGCACTAAAGGGAATTTTAAACTTCTACAAGAATTTAGTCTTCAGTTTTGTCCAATTATGGATAGAAGTAGCACTTAAGTGATTATACCAATAAAAGGCCTCTTCCCCCAAGGAATAAGGGAAAATCCTACATTCTTGATTCCTCTATCTCTCGGATAGGTCTTGAAAATCCTAATATGCTCTTTTGTCGTCCTATTGGGATCATTGGTATGGAACTTTGAGAAAAAGTGCTCAGGGTTCTTGGGCATGACGTTGTAATTATTAAAGATCAATGGAGATGGGTTATTGGCTAGAAAAGCCATTGGTGGAGGTGGAAGCAGTAATGGTTGATTTATGGCTGGCTAGGGTTGTAGAATAGGAATGGCTTCAGAATCAAATGAGGATGAGGATGATGGGGATGATGGAAGTAGCTACATGGATGATGATTCTCTCCTTCTCTTGGTCCTTCTTTCCCTAGTAGGAACTTGTAATTCTTGAAATTACTCCTCTCCTAGAGTAGATCCAGTTCTCCTTCTGATTCTTTCAAGAGAGAGGGCATTGAGAAAATGCTCCAGCTTGCTTATTCAGTCCCTCCTTCTAGTATCAATCTGTTGATGGTGTTTTCTACACAACAACAACTCAGACAAAATATGATATCCTATCTCTATTGAAAGGTAACTCTCTATGGGAAAATATATAACCCCAAAGGCTCTAATGCCAGGTCTTGACAATGAAAATAAAACAACCCAGAGATAATGTAAAAATGTTGGTAATCACAAAGGGACCTTACTATAAGCAAATGTTGAACTCGAATTTATCAGATCTAGCAATATGTTGATACTTCAAAGCCTAAATCTAATCCAGATAATAAAAGAAATAACAAAAGATACAAGTTTCAAGAAGATTTCTAAAACTAATTCCAATTCTAAGATTGATAATGCAAAAGATGAAATGCTCGAAATGGACCAATCTCTCATAAAATGACTCTTGTTCAACCCAAATAAATCTGCAATCTTCTAAGGTGTTAAAGATTTTTAGACTATGAATATTCATTCAAGAAAACCCTATTGCAATTGAAATGAAAAAGCATTCATAATTGAACTAAGCATGGTTTTAGGTCCAAGATAACTTTACAAAGCAGCTAACAATCAGCTAATTGCAAAAAGTATGGACTAGAGATTGCTGCAAACACTTCAAGCATAAAACCCTAAACATCATCAAATCATCTAACATCAAATAAACTTAAGAAATTTCAAAGATAGAATATCAAGAACCATGCCAGATAAAACTCAACACAAGAAATGCACCAAATCACAATGTCTTTACTTGTATTAAATCATCCAAAGTGGAAACAATTCCAATCTTCAGTTACAACACTTGCTTGAACAGATAAACTAAATTCTAGCTCTAATTCTTTCTCTTATCACAATTCACTCCAATGTAAAATTATCTAACTAGCTCTTTAGAAATGAGGCATAATGAAAAACTTATAGAAACCCCCAAGATATGTTGGCCCAATTAGGGTTTACAATAATAAATGCCCACACAATAGGTCAGCCAAGAGAAATTTGAAATAGCATGAAATGTGCATTAAGTGCACCGATTTCATCCAAGTTGGCCTAGGGTCTCCAAAAAAGCTCGGTCCAATGCATGCGAAGGAAGAGGATAAATAATGGGGAAGCACAAAGTCTAGTGTAGCATTGAATTAACTACTTCCCCTTTTTTCCTTAGAATGCTCCACCTTATCCTGCACCATCAAAAATACCTTGTCCAAGTTGGCAATAGGTGGTATAGGTAAAACCCTAGTTCTCCTCTCAAGGGAATTGATATCATCTCTTGACTGCTTCACCACTTTATCCCAATCTACCTTACATGTTTGATATCTTTCAATAACTACATGTAAGCTATTGCATCATCAAATTGATGTTCAGTGATAGGGCCCTCATTGAATAGAGAATAAACATCTTGCCATCATTTTTTGAACTACTCCAGGCTAATATGCTTTGGTGAAAATTTCTTTCTCCTTGTCATCACTTAAAAAAAGGAAATACACTTATTGAAGATTTCAGTCAAGGTGTCTTCAATCAGCCTTCCTTGTTTATATATCTTCTTCAAAGCCTTTTTCCTTATCTGCAACATTTCAAACCATTCCCAAGGCTCTGCAATTCCTAAGGAAGGAAGAATTCCATCATTTATCAATTTATCTTCAGTGTATTTCATGATGGTCTTTGTCTTTTGCAACAGGAGATCTACATCTTCCTTATCCTGAGCTAACAGATTCCTTAGCCAATCCAACGACCTCATTGCATCACCTCCAATTAAAAGGATTTCTTTGATAGCATCATCTCCCTTGGTTTGCACTCCCTGTAACTAGCTGGCTGTAGAATGTGTGGTGTTTTACATTCTTTCCAACTCTAATATTGTTTCTTGAGGTAGGAAGCTTGCACCATATGAGGAAGAACTAATGGATTGCAAGGGTTTCATCAGCTCTTGAAAATATCTCTTAAGTTTATCATTTTCTTTCTCTAGCTCTGAATTAGTTTGTACCTCCTTCCTCAATCTTCTAAAGATTACAACACTCGAGCCTTCATATTATTCAATGTCTTTCTCCATGGAAGCATGCCCTGGGTTGATAGTCTGCACACTATAATTCATTCCAGTCAAATCATCACTATCCTTATCAACAGTAGGCATAGCAATGTGGACTACCCTGTTGTTTGCTTCATCTCTCTCAATCCTAGAAATCATTCTGACTTTCTTCTTTGTCTTCCCCTCTCCAATGCTTTCTAGTAGTTCATCCCAATTAGGAGGAGTACCATCCACCACAATTTGTATACTCTTCAATTCTTTATCCAACTAGTCTGGAACACTAGATTTTGATTGTACTTTGTTTTGTCCATCTTCTTCCCATTTAACTTTAGGCACACCCTCCTCCATACTTAGCTCCTCAGGGATCTCCCTAACTGAATCCTCTTTTTCCTTACTGTGCTCCTCCCCCTTATGCACTGGTCAAGCAGTCTTAGATGGTATCTCCTCCTTTTGAGGAGTTTATCCTCATGAATCCCTGCAAGGGAATCCCCACAAGCCACTAGAGGAGACTGCATAACCTTATCTATTTCCGCCTCAACATTGAAGAGATCACCCTCTTGGAATTCCTCCTCTCCATGATCTTGGAGATCTTCAATATCTTTTGGTTTGTCCGACACATTGCCAGTCTCATGAAGAGGAGGGATGTCTTCATTACCTCTACACATTGCCAGTCTCATGAAGAGGAGGGATGTCTTCATTACCTCTACTAGAGGTGTGTCACCCTCTTCATCTTCTTTAGAAGTTCTCTTCTCCTTTTGTGACAACCTCACAATCCTCCACTTTTTAGGCAAGGGGACACTAGCCTCTTCCTTTTCTCCTTCATCTCTTCAAGCCTTCTTTCTCCTTGAGACATACTTCCTTTTGTTGGCTATAAGATTTATTTGTTTCTGTGCTTCTCCTACCTCCTCCACCTAAACATCTTTAAGTTTGATCTTGGAAGGAGAGCCCACCTTGGTTTTTCTTTTGGGGTCTTGTTCAGGTGATTCCTTAGTAGTAGAGTGAGACTTCGAGTCTCCCATAAGATCATAGGTGCATTGAACACCCTCACTATCCAGCTCCAACATCTTGTCTTTGAGCTATAGCTTGGTACACTTGATTACTGAATTGATGACTTTCTAGCTCTGTCTTCTCTTCCTCCATCCAATCAACCTCTCCAACTACCTTATCCTTCACAGCCTCAAATTTATGACCTTGAATCAAATTCCCATCCTCCTCAACCTGAT
Source organism: Sequoiadendron giganteum (assembly GCA_007115665.2). Classification (NCBI taxonomy): domain Eukaryota; kingdom Viridiplantae; phylum Streptophyta; class Pinopsida; order Cupressales; family Cupressaceae; genus Sequoiadendron; species Sequoiadendron giganteum. Next base: position 259,610,571 of record CM021104.1, on the reverse strand, counting down.
CAGGAGCAAACCTTATGTTGTCTAGCTGTACCAAGCTGATTGATAACCTGGAGAACTTCTTCTTTTTGACTTCAGAATCATTATTGATGTTGGCCCAGTAGTCTTCTATGTCATCCTTGTGACTGTATTCTTTGCTAGCCTTATTTTGTGCTTCACCAGTTATGTCAAATCTAGATCTCTTGGAATGGAAGGAGGGACCAAGAGTAATCATATCCTCTTTAGAAGCATGGCTGAGTTGATAGAAGGGAAAGCCTCATCACTACCTATCCTCAAAGAAAAATCACCACCAAACCCAGTCTTGTGCTTCTCCCTCTTCACAATGACATCAAAGTCACATATTTGTCTTATGACCTCCAGGAGTACAAAATGATCCATAGGGTACCTAGGGAGTCTGTATGGAGCCCTCTGACAACCATCAATTTTTATGTATGAAAAGGTGGGAAACTGGATAAACCAAGTTCCAAACCTCTTAATTAACTCCTTGGCATTGTCTAAGATCTAGAAATGCTCTGCACCTTGGAGGAACATAGTGATGTAGATGGTGAATGCATCATTCACCCTTCTATAGCTTGACTTACCCAGGTGTAACTGTGGGTAAAATTCATAAATTACATCTTGTGCAAACACACCTTTTGTGCTCAATCCCTTGTATGGGTGGAACCTAGCTAGAGCATAGAATAGGTAAGAAGTCATTGTGAAACTCTTAGTCTATAGGACATTACACATTTGTTCATGAATCATGGCACTTATTATGCATGCCCAGTGGTAGTCTATACCCTATTCTATCCTAGCAATGACATGGAACATCCAATTTTTGAATATTCTTGCACTCTTCAACTCTACCACCCTACTGAGAAGGGTGATAAAATCATAGTTTTCCTTCTTGAATTTAGCTCTGCATAGCTGCTTGGGTAGCTTTGAAAAGTGTGACTTAGGTTTTTCCAACCAGGAATTAAGGATTTGTTGGGATTTGATGGTATATTTCTCATATAACTTCTTTTCCACATCCATGTCAAAAGCCACCACATGAGACCTATCAGGCATGTCAAAGGTTTGGGCTATAGACATGGGATTTAGATTTGCCACAATTCTCCCTTGGGGACCAACTATCCTTTGTGTACCTCTTTCATAGTTCCGTGCACATTCAAGCACCAGTTCATAACACTGAACTGTAGGAGGAAATCTAGCTACATGTGCCAATCCTGATTCCAATATCCTTTTGGCTAATAGAGGAAGGTCTTGTGTTGCCATTCTTGTCTCGAAATCTTCATAATCCCACAATACAACATTTGTATCAGTGACCCTCAACAAGATGGATGACAACTTGCTCTCTAGAATTCTACTTTTGATATCCATCTTGATTCTTTCTACCTTAGAAATAAAAGATCCCTCTACACCTGGATCCACCACTCTACTCTTGGTTCCACTTTTCATCACCTTACCTAACTCATCCTACATTCGACAAAGAAACCATAATAAAGATCACATGGAACACAAGTTAATTAATCACAAATGACAAATTAATCTTCAATACAAGTCCCATGATAAGCAACATGCTCGAAAACCTCATAAAAATTAACCATCTCAAAGTTTGGGTTTCCAGGCCTTTCGTGGAATCTGGGCCATAGAGGAATTCTGGCAAATTCTAGGACTAGGTGGAATCCAGTGAAAGGACCACAAAGAGACATCCAATCCATCATTTGATTAATTAAATTAACCAATAAATCACTTGATATGTTTTAGAACAAGTTAAATCAATCATCAAATGCATAATTATTAACTAAAGTTTCATTCATCTCTTAATTTTCCATTTCAACAAAATCTTGGGAAAATCAGCTAGGGACCAAAATCTGTGAAAAATATAAACAATTTAGAAATTTCGGGAAAATGTAGGAACCAAGAACTTCCAAAAAAATCCCGAAGGTATATATTCCAGTGAAGCTAATGCAATTCTCATAATTTAAGCCCATTTTCGGGAAATTGACAAGGCAACGGACAAACTAGGGAAATCCGAAGGTGGAGGAAATCCATGAGGAAAGTAGAAATATGGATCATTGCACACTTCAGGAAAACAAAGAGAAAATGTAAAGTCAGGGAATTCTGGCAGACAAGGAATTTTGTGAAGACTTTGAAAACCCGAATATCCACATTTTCTCTCAACCTCACTCAAATTTATCGAATGATCACAAATTTAAGGATCTGGAGCTTGAAACCAACTTGATTTGAACCTCCTACAAATCATATTTAAATTTGAAACTCACCCTAAGGTAAATTGAGAGGGACTAGTGATGTCCTAGGCATGGAACCCTAAAATTCTGCCATGAGCGCACAAGATAAGCCTGGGTTCAACTCGTTTGTTCGCAAGGTTTACAGAAAGTTTTCTATGGCCCATACCAACAAGCTACCTCATGCTGACATCAAAAGACAAGCTTAGAAACTCACTTGGGATTGACACTCAAACAAAATGGGATAACCCCTAGCTTTGAGATATTCAACACCCAAAGACGCAGAAACTCAAATCCCAAGCACACCCAAAGCACCAAATAAGCATGCACACTCAACAAGCAAAGGAAAGGCAACGTGGACCACATGAAGGGGAACAAAATGAAAACCAAAAAACATAGCATCAAATGCCAAACCCTATCATATCAAAACTCTGACTCACATCACACACACATTGATCATGAAGTAATTCAATTCATTCATTAAAAGAGAGAAAGCATCATGTACATACCATGAGGATAGAGAAAGTCGAAACAAAAGAAGTTGGCAAGAAACCTTAAACTCCATGTAGAGTGCAAATGGCTCCCAGAAAACCCAACTGCAACAATAAAATTCAATCCCAAATTCACAATCTAACAAGAGCACTCAGGATCAAGCACTCCAGATCAATATAAAGCAAGCGATAAAAATCCAATGGCATAAAACTCCCAAAAGAAATGATTTAATACCTGCTGCAAAAATCATACAATTGAGTATTAATGTAGTCAACAAGATAGGTCAAACTAAAACTTGGGAATTCGACAAGGAAATGGATCTTCAAAGAAATCCAGTCACAACGAAATTCTATGAAAGACCAAAATATTTGGATCACAGTGAATAGCAGTCATCACCGATTTTTCAAGGAAACCAGGGAATTCCACCAGGAGTGGATTTTCTTGAGAGCAGTGAAAAACCCGGAATGAGTCCAAAACTTGAGGTTTTCAATATATATCATAGGGGGATCATCCACGCAAGCAAGATAAACATCCAAGTACATTTCCAAGAAAGCGAATCCTCAAAAACCAAAGGGCTAAAATACCAAGAATGAAAGAAAAAAAGATCAAGAAAGAGGGTCCCTACTTTTAGTGGGGCGTGTGTGCAAAAAGTGCACAACAATGTTATCACTGCCACAACGGTGGGCTCATCTTCTTCAATAAATGTATTTTTTTCCTGGGTGTTGATCTGGAGAATCTTCTTTGGTCAATATGGATGAGAGATTTTTGTGCTGCTACAATGATGAATGATGCCTTTTGAAGGGCTATCTAATCTTCTTCAATAGAATATATGGGTTTTCTCTTTTGCTTTCCTTTAATTTTATAATGATCAAATGTAACCATTTGAGGGAATTTTGAAATGTAAATGTGACTAAAATTATAATTTGGCATGTAGCTTCTTGCTCCCATAATTCTATAAATGGGATTTTGGGGCTAGTTATCGGCATTCAATTTTTGGGTCTCAATTGGTCTAGGTTGGAATAATAAGCTCATGAAATAATAGTTTATAAATTCATGCACAAATGAATAGATGAGTATGGAGTCCTTGGTATAAGTCGGTTTGTAATGAGTTTAAACAGTTTTATAGTAGAAACCGTATGTGAATGAAAATGCTAGTTTGAAATCACATTCTCTCCTATGTATTTTCTCTTACAAATTATAAATGAAATGATTAAGGATTCTTTTATTTGTCTTCAATTGTTTTAATAAAATGGGTGATTTTATTTTTTCTTTGATTCAAATAATTGTTTAAATGCTTAAATATGACCGTGGGTTTGTGAGGAATAATTATAGGATTGCTAAGTAGTTTTGTTTTTGACATAGTAAGTTGAATATTGTAATGTAGTATGTCAATAGCCCATTAACTACTAAATCAAATTGCTAAGGTATTATAGGTTGTTACAAATGTGACTCCATTACCCAAAGATGAAGCATTTGTTGAAGTGCACAAGACAACTAAGAGGGGGGTGAATCAGTTGTATCAAATCATTTTACTTCTAACCTTAAACAATTCCACTTTAACCAATTCTATTTTAAAGTGTAAACATTAAAATAAAATCACATAAAGTAAACACTAGAGACCCTAGATTTACATGGAAAACCAAATGAGGGAAAAACCACAGTGAAGATTAGATCACAATAAAGTAATAATGAAATACCAGATACAAAGGCTCACTGCCAAGAAAGGACTCACTGTCCAAAAGGAGGCTCATTGCCTACAGAAAAAGAAAAGATAAATGAAGATCCACCACAAAGGCTCCACACATTCACAACTTGATCAAAAGATTGTAGACACCATTAGCTCACTACTTTCAGGAATCTAACACATTAAAGTACTATTGCCTCAATTCAATTTTGCACACTCTAATTTTCACACTTGTTTACAAACTTCACTTTCTTGCTTGATTCATGGATGGATGGATTTTAATTCGCAATAACTTGATTTTCTTTTATAACAGATTCAACCGTAGAAACATTCTCCAAGGTTGACTATACATTCTCCAAATTTAAAATTCAACTTAGGTCGACTACTCCACACTCCCACTGTGGATAAGAATGAGAGAGGTCCAATTACACATTTACTTTAGGATCCAAAAAGCATCTTGGATCAATCACACACTTCCTTAATTTGATGTAAGAACTTAATGTAACATGTAGACACTAGGTCAACCAAACCTAATGAAAACACCAATGATCTTTGAAGTACACACATCTACACCAAGATGATCACACGTGGATCACTCAAAACTCTTCACCAAAAAAATTACCATCTCTAAGAAACCTTCAGGTACATCCACAACAACTGCAACAACCTTCATTCACATAATACTCTTCAATAGTCCAACCAAATCAACCATCAATACGTAGGAGCTTTGGAGCAAGTCTTTCGAAGCGCCAAATAAAAAGAATGTTTGTCAAAGCATATAAACCATTAAAGTGAATCATTTCCTATATCTGCAAGATCTAAAACCAAAATCCAAAAGGCTACGGAGCCAAAAAAAATTCTCCCAATCTGCCATGGGATTGAGTGTTTACATGCTTAAATAGGATTTCAATTACTTTTCATTCTTTGTTCTTAATTTATTCCTATTTTGAGTATTGTAGATGAATTTAATGGGGAATATTGATTCACACTTGCATATTGATCTAATAATGTGCTTGTTTTCCATGTTTGTGTAGGTATAGGATTGGGCTTCACAAGATCAACACAGAAGAAATGAAGAGCACAATATCAGAGCATATTGAGAACACACACTCAACACTGCCTTTATTATTATTTCAATTTTCTCAAAAGAAAACTTGGCAAAAACCCAACTACAACCTCATAAATATAGCTCCATGTACTCTAAGCACTTCTACAATATCTCAACTATACAAGTACCATTTGAAATCAACTTGAAATGTGTTGACATCAATGAAAACACTAATGACAACACTAGAAAACACATCCATACTTGCAAAAATCTCCCCCTTTGTCATTGATGGCAACACATGATGTGAGAAAAAACTATCAAATACATCATACCCAATTTCTTGCTTCATCTTTCAGACGTGACAACCTACACAAGCATAATATTTTCACATGACTTTCTCTCCCCCTTTGACATTGATGGCAAAGGAAATGAAATATATTTCCATATAAATCTCTATCACTCCCCCTTAGGAGTGCACCCACATCACATATTGCAACAATGCACTTCTCTACTCCCCTTGAGGAATAGGCCTCAATCATCAGTCTAGATCAAAAAGAAATTTGTGAATTCACTAGATTGATGCACCTCCATGGGCATTTAGTTGAAGGAAGGAGGGGTAGTAACCCCTAAGTTCCCTTTGAAATACTCAAAATTATCCTTCAGAAGGGCCTTAGTGAGTATGTCAGTAATTTGTTCTTTGGTAGGTACATATTCAAGTCTAACTTCATTTTGTAACACTTTCTCCCTCAAGAAGTGATACTTAATGGATATGTGCTTTGTCCTAGAATGCATCACCAAATTATTTCAAATTTTTATAGCACCTATATTGTCACAAAATATAGAGATAGGTTCATCACTCACCACATCTATGTACAACAAGATGTTTTTGTTATATATTCTACTTTTGTAGTGGATAAAGAAACTAAATCTTATTTCTTACTCAACCATGAGACTAATATTTCTCCAAGGAAGAATGCACCACCACTTGTACTCTTCTGATCATCTACACAACCAACCCAATATGCATCACTATAATCATTTAATGTGAAATCATTATGCTTTGGATACCATAGCCAAAAATCTAGAGTTCCCTTAAGATATCTAAATATACTCTTCATAGCTATAACATGTGCTTCCTTATGTTCTTCTTGAAATCTTGAAATTAGACATACTACATACATGATGTTCGGTCTAGTAGTAGTAAGATAAAATAGTCCACCAATCATGGATTTGTACTTTCTTTGATCAACTTTAGTAGATTCATCATCCTTACTCAACTTACATCCAGTTACCATAGGGTTATAGACTGGTTTGGAGTCATCCATTCCAAACTTCTTTAAAAATTCCTTAACATACTTAGATTGTGAAATGAATATCCCCTTATCAATTTGATTTACTTGAAGTCCAAGGAAGAAATTTAACTCACCAATCATAGACATTTCAAATTATTTTTGCATCTCTTCTATAAATTTCTTACACATCTCTTCATTTCCACCAAAGATAATGTCATCAACATATACCACAACTATCAATATTTTGTTTTTCTCAACTTTGAAGTAAAGATTGATGTATGCAGACCCTTTTCTAAATCCTTTTTGTGTCAAGTATCTATCCAACCTTGCATACCAATCTCTCAGAGACTCTTTAAGTCCATACAATTCATTCTTTAACTTTCAAACCATGTCTGGTTTGTCTGACAACTAAAAAGCTTTTGGTTGCTCCATATATACATCTTCTTCCAATTCTCCATTTAGAAATGTAGACTTGACATCCATCTGATATACTATGAAGTCTTTATGAGCTAAAAATTCCAAGAACATCTGAATGGCCTCCATTATTGCTACTGGTGCAAAATTTTCTTCAAAATCTATTCCTTACACCTATGAATATCCTTTAAATACAAGTCTTGCTTTATTCCTTACCACTTCACCATATTCATTTAGCTTATTCCAAAGTACCCACTCTAAACCAATTAAATTCTTGTTTGTAGGTCTAGGGACTAGTTCCCATGTTTCATTCTTTTCTATCTACTGTTGTTCCTCTTTCATTGCTTTAACCAAACTTTCATCATTACATGCTTCACTCACAATCTTGGGTTCTATCTTAAAAAGTAAACATAAATTTACCTCAACCATTTGCTTCTTGTCTTTACACTATCACTCATGTCTCCAATTATTTGTTCCTCCGTATGATTTCTCTGTACATATTTAGGAGTCTTAGGTGCAGGTTCTGAAATCTCCTCTTCATCACTTTGTTCTTTCTCTTCCTTTTCTTCTTCTTGAACTTGACCACATATAGGATCATTAGGTTCAACTTTATTTATTTAAACTATCTATACATAGCTTCATCAACTTTTACATTAGCGCTTTCAACTAATTTCCTCAATCTTTTATTAAGCCATCTCTATGCCTTGCTGTTATTTGAGTATCCAAGAAATATTCCTCCATCACATCTAGCATCAAACTTTCCAAGATTTTTATCATCTCTTTTAGTGTGACATCTACTTCCAAAAACTTTAAAGTATTTAATAGTAGGAGTCTTACTAGTCCATAACTCATAAGGAGTCTTAGTGTTGTTACCTCTAATCTAAACTCTATTAAGAATCTAAACAATAGTGTGAACTGATTCTCTCTAATACACATCAAAAACATTTTCTTCTTTCATCATAGTTTTGGAAGCCTATTGAATAGTTTGATTCTTTCTTTCCACAACTCCATTCCATTGAGGGGTTCTAGGAGTAGAATAATTTCTCTTTATGCCATTTTCTTCACAAAATGTATTAAACTCACCAAAAGTGAATTATCCACCTCTATTAGACCTTAAACATTTTATTTTTAGGTTTGCCTCATTCTCTACTCTAGCCTTGAATACTTTGAATCTATCAAGAGCCTAAGATTTCTCTCGAAGAAAAGTAACCCATTTCATCCTAGAGTATTCATCAATCAGGAGCATGCAATACCTACCACCATTAAGGCTTCCTATTATTGTAGGACCATAGAGGTCTGTATGAATTAATTCCATCATTCTAGTAGAAGATTGTTCCTTTCCTTTATAACTACTTCTTGTTTGTTTTCCCAGTTGACAACTTCTGTAAATTAAATCTGAAGGATTTTTTATTCTAGGGACATCTCTAACAACTTCCCTAGAACTGATCCTAACAAAACACTAACCATCACCACTTTTAAGTTGATAGATGTTTCCATGAGTTATTCTTCCTATTGCTACCACTGTTTTGGATCCTTTTATGATCTGGCAGGTGTTATCCTAAAACAAAATCTTAAAACCTTTTCTACATATTTTTACAACACTTAAGAGATTATTCCTTAAATCCTTTAGATAATAGCCATCATCAATACTATGTTTCCCATCAAAACTAATTGTTCCTTTACCAATAATCTTAGCACTAGAATCATCTCCAAACATAAATATTCCTCCATCATATTTCTCAAGTTTAGTGAACTTACTCTTGTCTCCAGTCATATGATTTGAACACCCACTGTCAATTACCCACAGATCTTCATCCTGTCTAGAATGAAAATTAGTCACCAGAGTGCCTTCTCTCTCATCCTTCTTGCTCTCTGAACTAGATTCCTTTGCACATCTTCCATGGTTAGTAGATACAACTTTACTTTCCAGGGATAGAAATAAACATTCATCTTTATCCTCCTCAAATTCAGATTCATCATAAAAAATTCCACCATCTTCTTTGACATAATACATTCTTGAACTTCCTCTCCTTTTTGTCATTGTGACTATTATTATTCTCCTTGTTCTTCTTGTGTGTAGCTCTATTAGGAAATATTGATGCATAATGACCAATATTTCCACAACTGAAACACTTAAAGGGAAACATACATTTGTATTTGCTAGTACCTTTATTCAATTTTGAATCATCTTGAATGCAGTCAAGACACCAAATAGGTGCTCCTTAGTAAATTTCTTTGGATTATATGATTCTTCAATAGCAGAGACTATTGGAAAGAGACACTAAAAATATTTTCTAGTGTTTTCATTGATGGAAACCCTAGTCGATGATTGGATTTGCGCATCATCATTAGATCATACCGATAGTTAGATCAAATATAGTCAAGGAAGAACAAAGCATTCTTTAGTTTTGTGTTCATCGATTCACATAAAGGTTTTTTGTTATTATATTGTGTTGTGTATCTCAAGGAGTGTTGTTTGGTATACAATCTTTATTGCCATTAAATCTTAATGGCTCATATTGATCCGTGTGTGAGTTAGAATATTTGGTTGGTTAATTCTTTGATTATCAGTACAAAAGCCAACTTCATGGATATAACATGGCACAAATGTTTGAGAATTAATTGTTTTACTATTTTTGTGTTCGTACATGATGATGTTGATCATTTCTATGCTATAGCCAACTTTGGTTGGTGTGCATTAAGGATTATCTATTGATTGAGCTAACAGTTTGCAAATTTTTTCATATCTTGTTGAAGCCAACATATGGGCGATTAATATTTAGTTACAAATATATAAGTGATAGATTATATCATTTTGATATGTATGTGAAGTGTGTGGATGCAAGTTGTGAATATAAGTAGAGAAGAAGAGTGATAATGCATAGTTTCACTTGTGCATAAAGGATTTGTGTTATGAGTTTCAATAGAGCAAAAGCGTACAATCGGTCAGAAGGATAGAATATCGATTGTTGAGCCTAACCAAAACTGTAATCAAGCATATGTAAATGCTAATATCTCAGTTCAATTTCTTAGATGGATTTAATCTAATTATTTGTGTAAGATAATGAGTATTAATTTGAGCAATGAGCTCTAGGAAGTGTGCTTGAATACAAGTGCATTCCCCTATTGTAAACTTCATTTTGAGTATACTCATATCATATTGTGGATTGGTCATCCACTGTGGTTTTTCCCCTAGTAGGGTTTCCATGTAAAAATATTTGTGTTATGGTGTTATGGTTTTTTTTTTATGTTCATTCATATTTATTTTGATTGAATGCTATAAATGCTTGAAGGATCAGATCAATAATGTTAAAAATTGCAGAACACTGATTCAACCCCCCCTCTTAGTGTTGCTTGTTTCGAAAAATTGGTATTAGAGCTAGTTCCTAGGAAGAAGTCTAACAACTTGGGGAGATCTTGGAAAGTGTTTAAATGGATTCAAGTAGCCTTCAACAAAAAAATTTGGTGGCCCTAGATGATCTTGATAAGTCAAAATATGATCAGCTCATAAATTGCAAGAAAACCTCATGGATGCTGAGAAATTAATTGAAAGATAAAATCAATAAGTCCAGGGAGAAAAGAAAGGAAATTTGTGATTAGATTAAGAAGAATGATAGTAAAATAATCAAAGATGAGCAACTGAGTCAAGCCTTGAAGGAAAAGATAGAAGAATGTGAAAATCTTACCAGAGATAATACATTCCTAAAGCATGAGATGTAATCTATCATGATGAGGATGACCAAGGAGATTGAAGACATAAAGAAGAATGAAGAGAAGTTTGCATGGTCCTTGAAAGAAAAATTTGAAGAATGCAGCCATTTGGAAAATGAATTGGAATAATCTAAAAATAATGAGGAAGTGCTTGAAAAATAGATTGATAATCTCATAGATGAAATTGCTACTACAAATGAGTACAAAGAGAAGTTCAAAGTTAGCTCAACCAAGCTTGATGAACTAATCAATAGTCATAGGACTAATGGTGACAAGCAAGGTCTTGGTTATGAAGAAGGAGAAAGTTCCAGATTTGGAAAAAGGAGATTTAGGCAAGGAAATCAAATAAATAGAGCTGGAGGGAATCTGGTAAGACAACCTAATGCTCAAAGATTCAATGGTTACTTTTTTACTTGCAATACGTTTGGTCATATGGCTTCTCAATGTAGAAGAAGGATGAATCCAAGTGGTCTATCATTTTCAAGTCAGTGCTTTAATTGCAACAAGTATGGTCATGTCAAATGAATGCAAAAATGTGATGAAAAACTTTCATAGAGATGTCAGATGTTATACATGCAATAGATTAGGCCATATTTCTAACTAGTGCAAATCAATAGAAAATCAGTAGAACAATTGGTCTGGATAGAGAAATGTTGTGTTATAACTACAACAAATGTGGTCACATTGCTAGATTCTATTGGAATAGAAAAGGTCTAGAAAATCAAGGGAGAAACATGTAGAAGGATGAAAAAGGAAAAGGTGAAATCACTATAGATGTGATGAGGAAGCAAATGCAAAAGAAATGGGTGAAGAAAAGTCCCTTTGATAAAGAAAATATGCGAGCACCAGAATCTGTTTCTGGCAATTCCTTTGGGAATTAGTTTTAGGCCTTTGGCCTAGGGGGAGTTGTCAAGAAAATATCTTAACCCCCTGTTGGTAATTGACACTGGAATGTGGATAAGTACAGTAAGCACATAGATGCTCTACAGATGTTGTTGAATCTATTGGAGAGAGTATTATGTAGTATTGGAGCTCCGCAGAAGAATTATCTTTCACAACACATCGAAACAGGGTAACCAAATGAGTTAGGGTAAAAGGCATTAATTGCGACAAAAAGGGTTAAGTGTGTGAGTGATAAAAGGTCATTTTTAATCTTAAATTTTCCACATTACATTTTGAAGAAAATAATTTTGGAGAGCTTTGAGGCAAAATTTGGTGAATTGAGGCAAAATTCTAGTGTGAAGAAGCTTTCAGTAATCAAACTACGATCGAACGAAAAGGTATTTATCAAAAAAATTGTGAATTTGTGAATTGGTGAAAATGACTACTCCCTTGGTAGTTGAATCAAGGATAGATCCCATCCCAAATTCAAATGGTATCCTTTCAAGTCCATTGAGACCGAGCCCTCAAGTGCATTTTCATATGTTTCGTAAGATGTCTTACATACTGAAGATATTAGGGCATATATTCACGCAAATATTGAAGAGTTAGGAAGCTCATAGCTATTGAATGTGTATAACAATCACATTATAGGGAAAGATTTCTATGTCAAGCCAGACTTCAAAACCCTAGAAAAGAAGAAATTTACATAGATTGTTAAATTTCCTGTGTTTGAAGAAAGTAAATGGGTATGGTATATCTTGAGTCGAGTTCATGATGAATTAATGTGGTTGAATATACCCTTTAAGATTACAAAGGAGTCTATAAGTACTGTTATAGGTTTAAATTCCTCTGATGGATTGCCAATTTTGAAGTTCATAAAGAATCAAATGGTTACTGATGAAATAGGTTCAAAGTATGATAGAAGAGCCATGACAATCAAAGATATCATTGAAGTGGATGTGAAATTTTCCTCGATGGTCATTGGTTATAGGATTTATCACTCAAATCGAGATAATTCAATATTTGGTATAACTATTTATGCAGCTTACCAAATGGTGAAGGAGAATGTAGATTATGACTTGTGTGAGATACATAAGATTCAATTGATGGGAAATCTTTGTAAGATCAAGAAAGATGAGAAAAATTCCTTTAAGTATGGAAATTTGTTGTTGTGTTTACTCTTTTACTTCATGAATGAAGTTTCAAGTGTTGGGAAAGTACATTGGAAAGGTGGTTAGCCTATAGCTATTCAGATTAGATAGATTTTGTATGAAATTGGAAATAGTCAAGCCAAAAAAAATGCAATCTGGGGATACTTCAAGAACTTTCAGAGTATGATGCATGCTAGAGAAATAATTCCTACTTCTATTGTGGAGAATTATAAGTACACAATTTTTTTTATGGTAGACATTGATCAATGCATGATGAAAGTTGTTGATCCTAGAATAGTCTGGATTATGCCAATGGGATATGAGGTTGAGGAGCACATTCTGGAAATGTATGCACAAAATTTACTAAATAAGCCTCTGGTCCAATAAAAGAAGAATAAAAACAAGATACAACTGAGGATACTCAGATTCCTCTTCATATTGATAATAGAAAAGTACCTATGGAGATTGAAGCTCCTGAAATTATATTGGTTCAGAAAGTTGAGATTCATGAAGATAAGAAAGAATCTAAAACTAAGGAAATAGTGGTTGAGGAAAAGAAATTTGATATAAAGGAAGTTCCAGTTGAAGAAAGAGACATTGCAGAGGTAGTGGAGAAATTTATGGTAGAGCAACATGATGAATTTGACTGTGAATTGGTTGAAGGTCCTATCAACCTATCCACTTTGTCCCCAATTCAGAAAATGAAAGTTTCATCATTTTCCCAAGTGAAGACTACAGAAGAATTGTTGAAGTATCACATTGAGGATAGTGAACTCTTAAATCTTGCATCTAGAGTTCTGGATAAAATAATATCTGCTCATGTCAAGGATCCATTTGGTTCCTCCTTCGGTGAAATGAATAAGGTCATTAACTCTATAAGTACTCATTTTGAGTCCCTTGAGAGGTCACCCATGGTTAAAGTTCAGAAGGATTTTGATGCCAAAAGGTTAAGTAAGTTGAAAGGAATGATAAAAAATGATAAAACTCTATTAGCCACCTATGTGAAGAATATTCAAAGTGCTCTATCTAAAGGTGGAAATGTTTATAAGTCATGTTTGTCTTTGACAAAATTTACTGAGGTCAATGAGAAGAAGGTTAAGGATCTTGAAAAATAGTTAGCTGCTATTTCTGAAGATTTTGATACTTTAGCTGGTGGTGTTGGAAAGCAAGAAGGTCAAGTGATATCTCTTCTTGAAAAAATAAGGAGCTTGAAGCATGAAAATGACAAAATTGTGGAAAGAGCATGTGAGATTAGATGCCTAATTGGTCTAAAGATAGAAATAATATCGAGTGCATTAAAATAAGTTGAAGATGCTAAGGTAGTTGGTGATTCAGTGAACTTTGAGTCCGCAGAGACACAATCTTACTTATTTTATGGTCACATAACAATTTTGGAAAGTCTCAAAAGGGTTTGGGACACAATTCTGATCTTGTTGAAGAAAGATTTTGTAGATGTTCTCAAGTTTGTGTAAGTTGCAGAAGCATGTTTATACAATCTAAAGATTTTGTTTTATTTTTGGTATGCGGTTTCCCCAAATTTTTCCATTGATGTCAAAGGGGGAGAGTAGTAGAGTTAAAAATGTATAATCATCTCAAGGGGAGAGTTGTGTTTTTGAATTTTGAAGAGTGGAAATGTAATTCATGTTGGTACTGATCTGACACTTAGTCATTTTTCACTAAGTGTTGCTATCAATGCCAAAGGGGGAGATTGTTGGCAAGAGACATTGCAAATTTTTTCTGGTGTTGTCATTTATGGAAACCCTAGTTAGTGATTGGATATGTGTGTCATCATTTAATCATACCAGCAGTCAAATTGAAGACAATCAAAGAAGAGCAGAGCATCTAGCATTTTTTGGTTCATCTATTCACATGAATATTTTTTGTTATTATTTTGTGTTGCGTATCTCAGGGAATATTGTTTGGTTTATGATCTCTATTTCTATTGAATCTTAGTGGCTCGTATTGATCCATGTTTGAGTTAGAAGACACGGTTGGTTAATTCTCTGATTATCAATATAGAAGCCAACTTCATGGATATTGTAACTAAGGATTTTTCTACAAGATTAGATTGTTAGCAAACATACACATGCATATTATCAAATCCACAATATTCAATGAAATTCAAAGGAAATAACAAAGGAATAAATGAAATGATCTCACCCAGTCCTTCATCCTCCATGGTTGACTTCCATTGTACCTTCTAGCTTGTTGAAATGTGAAGTGTTGCCCTCAGATTTTGATGAGCAAAACTATATTATTGACTAGCCCTAAGCAAGTGTTGAAGTATTTTAATAAAGAAATAAAAAAATGCATGAAGAAGGAGAAGTCTAGAAATTAAGAGATGAAGAAAAAATTGGCATTTTATAGAAAATGTAATTTTGTATGGACATATGAGATTAAAGATTGAGAAATGCCGTAGAATCAATGGTCAAGATTCAAAATGGAAACTCTCACTAAGGGTTAGGGTAAGATTACCAAATGAGTGGACAATATTTATTTTAAGAAATTAAATCAAGGATGGAGAATAAATGTGATAGCGAGATTCAAATTAGTAAAAATCAAAAAGATAAAGATTGAAACAGAAGATGAGATTTGAAAAATTAAGATTTTTAGTAATTACTTGATTTATGGATGAGTGTTACCATTTTGATTTAAAATTAATTCAAAATATGGATTTAGTGTGATAGTAAATAATTGATTTTAAGATTATTTACTAAAAGGAGTGGTAGTTAACCATGTGAGGCTGTTTTAAATAAATTGTTTTATTTAAAATGAGGGAAATGTCAAATAACGAAATTAAATAATTAAAGATAATTATTTAATTTAGAGAAGGTGATAGATTAATTAAATAAATTAATAAATCTATTTAATTATAAGAAGACTTTGAGAATTAGTGAAATATTAAATAAATAAATAAAATCTATTTATTTAATAGTCATGAAGACATAAATGGAAAAGATTAATTAAATAAATTGAGAACTTTATTTAATTACACAAAGTGCAATACCCCTTTGTTTTGATTTCTAAACTGGACAGTGTGTCCTTGTTTTGCTTTGTGTTGCTTTTTGGATACTCAGATACTTTGTTATACTTTATCATGTGTGTGTGACTGGATTGCTATTTATTGAGTGATGAATTATTTGTGCGATGCTTTATTTGTGAAATGCTTTATTTGACATGCTTTAATTGGAGTAAAATACTTATTGCTTTCACATGTTTATTGTACATGAGATATTTGAAGTATTATGGAATTGTCAGTTTATGATGAGTGTATTGGTGAAGGGGATGGGATCGCATCACTATCTTGTGAGTGCCCTATGATTCTGTGATTTCCTCTTCATGGTGTGTATTTTTATGGTCCTTATATATATGATGTTGGCTAACTTGTTTTCAGGTTTGCAGGTATATGACATCGACTCTACCTGGTTTCATAGGTTTGAGCATGTCAGTCCAACAATTAAGTTGAATGAGAGATAGTAGTTAGGTAACTTGTGTCTACACCCTAGCCATAGTGTGTTGTCAGTCGTGTTTGATGAGTCATTGGTTGCCATGTTTTAATATTGTTTAATTCTGAAGGGTTCTTGATTATGGAAATACATATTTAGAATTATTGCATTAAATGATGTTGATATTTATTTAATTAAATTAGACATTGTGGATAGAAGTTTTATTTAAATTAATTAATTAAATTTATTTAATTTAATTAGTTAAATTTCATCCAATGGGTTGAATTTAGTTATTAAATAATAAAAATTAATTAAAAAAATATAATGTTGAGAAAATTAAAAGAAAAGGGGAATTTAATCAATTTGGAATTAAATTAGTATTTGGAATTATTAAATTAAATTGAAATTAAAATTGGTTGTTAGAAGATTTTTTTTTTTTGCTAGCATGTTAGAGTTAAAATTAATGAAGAGGTTGTTGAAAAATTATTTCACGGAGAGAATTGAGGATTTTGAAAGGAGATGAAAGCTTCTTCACGGGAGTGTGAGGATATTAAAAAAAAAATGATATTTTTTGGGAAGAATGAAAAAGTTGAAAATACACAGAGGATTGTAGAATTTCTTGGCTGTAGGATTTGTTAAGGAATTATTCTTTGGTATTTGCTATGATTATTGGATACTATTTTGGTCTTGGAATTACTAGGATTGTTGGATAGAAGTTGTGGAAGCTTTGGAGGAGGCTCGACATCAAATATTCATCTTGTCTAAAACTTCTTGATACAGGTTCTTTACTTGTGATATGCGATTGTTTATAATCTAAATTAGAAATTGTATTGTTAGATCCATTTAGGAAAGGATTTGATTTTAGAGAAAGGAAAATTTTAAAGCTTATGTTGTTTCCATGAAGATTTTTAGGAAAGAAAATTAAACTTCTGATTAGGAATTAATATATTTGAGAAATTTAATAGATCCAAACTGTAAATCAAACTTAGAGGAAAACAATATCTAGTTTTGTTTTAGAAAATTAAACCTTTGTAGAAAAATGAATTTTTCTTTGAATCCTCTGTACATTTTACGGTGGAGAAACCCAGAGGATTTTAGATTGTATATTGTAAACCTTTGTTGGAAAATGGTAGTCTCTTTGCCTAGATTTAAATTTGTGGAAGTTATTTAAAAGATTCATTTTTAAAATCCTCTGTAGAAATTTTGTGTTCTCTGGAAATTTTTATAATTTCACCTATAGATGTATGTTTTTGAAAAATTCCTCCAATTTGTATATTATGTTGAAGATTTCATTTATATGTATATATATATGTATATATATATATATGTATGTATGTATATATATAATCACATATATATACATACATATATAATATATATATATATAAACATTTTATTTTATTTAAAAATGACGAAATCGCCATATGACGAATTTTATTATTGAGTATTTTGGAAATATGTTTTTCGGAATTTATGAATTCTGCATTGTTTTAAAAAAAATTAAAGGTAGAAAGTATTTGTTATTGTGTTTGGTGGGGAGGTCAAACCCCACTGCCCACCATACCCATGTAAGGGAGTGCATTGCTCCCATGGAAGCACCCTCCACTAAAGTGGAGGCAGCACTGCCATGGCAATAGCGCTGCCCCCAACCAAGGTAGTCGATTGTACATAGTAAAGACCAATGCACAATACTTTGGGTGGCTGACTATACAGTGTACAGTCTGGCAGGCCATTGTTGGTTTTTTTTATATTTATTTTAAAATATTTTTGGAATCGAATTCCATTCAATTTATTTTTGTTTTAAAAAATTGTGATAAATTCATTGGGTTTGTAAAAAAATATTGGATTAATATTTAAATGTATATAAAACATGTATATATATAATGTGAATATGTTTATTTATATATTATTTTAATACAAGTTTCCGTGATTTGAATGAACAATAGTATTTTTAATTATATATTTAATGAGTATATATACATAGATATATATTAAAATATAATTATGTATGTATATTTTATGAATATATATTAAATATATATGTGGTTATTTTAAATAGTTTTTATTTTAGAATATTATATATTATGTAAACTGGAAAATGGAAGGAATTAGATGTAGAAGGAAATATATTGCTTTTAAAACTATTTGAAAAATGATTTTACCGTAGAGGCAATTTAATTGTGGTAATTAAATATTTTGTTAAGGAAATTGGTTATTTACTGTGAAATGTATTAGAAAGGGAAATTGATTTAATATATCCAAAAATAGATTATTTCCTTGCAATTGCCTTGTTGTAATTATTTCCTCTATGTTCATGTTTGGGGAAAAGGGTTAAATGAGTCTTTAATTATGCAACTCTTCTAGAGGGTTCTAGAGGATGGGGGTTGTCGATTTGTTATGTCAACCATTTGTATTTCCCTTGGGTAGTGCATGGTGCCTTCTCATTGATTTACCTAGTTTCCATGAATGGGGATGATTTGTTCCTCCTTTGGAAGGAGTGGATTATGTGTCTTGTTGCCTCAAGTGTTTGGAGTGAGTTTCATTATATGTTTCCTCCTAGAGTTGGAGTGGTTATGTTATCTAATTTGTATGCACTTGAGATTCCCTTGGTGATTGATTTGTATGTGTGTTGTCAAACAGAAGAGTGGCTTCTGTTAGGGGCCAAATCCCATAAGAGGTAAGACTGGGTAACCTTCAGAGGTAGGTTAATCAAGTGATAATTAAAACAATGTACTTAGAAGTTTAGGCAGTACTTCACACTAAAAAGATAATTTCTAGCCTCACTCATAGTCACAAGTGCTTTTTTAGGCTTGGAGTGAGTGGGAAGGCCTGGAATGGCATGGTCATATATTTTGTCAATATGATAGGTATTTGATTCCGCATTAGTAAGTATAAGGGCTGAGGGTCGGTTGAGGTCTCCAAGAATACTGGGGCCTATGAAGATCCGCTGAAGGTAACTCATTATGAGCTATGTGATGACACTCTATCTAGGACAATAGTGGTAATTTTTTTCTGTGTATGGTTTTCTAAACATACTTGATCAATTCTATATCTGGAAGCAATGTGACCTATGTCAGTAACATGAGTGTTGTACTTGTGTTGTTCATGTGTTTGGTTGTGTCAGTATGAGTTAGTATGATTCAGCCTATGGTTAGAGGTTGTAGAGATTGTCCATGTTACGTTGTTACTATCTCCTAGCATGGGGGGTGGGCCTTCGAGTACCACTTGGTTGGGTGGAACATGCACCATACACAATTGGGTCCCCCTTATATCTTCAGTACTTGGTGACGAGACATCTAGTTGGGCAGCTCACAGCTCTTGTTTTAATTCAAGCAGTTTAATATTTCAATTTATAACATGTTGTTTTACCCCTCTTATGTTTACATGGTTGACTTAGGTAATTGTAACACATTTGTATTATTGCCTCATTTTGGGAATGAGTGATGTAACCTTTGGACTAAGTTGTATCTTGGATGTATATCTTATTATGTTATGTTGTATCTTTATGTTGTTTAAATACTTATTTCATAATGTCATTAAATGCTATGGTTATATGTTGATGTATTTTGTGGGTTTAAGTAATCTCGGTTACGTAGCCTTAGAGGATGTTGTTAATTGTAGGTGAACATGTATGTTTAATTAGCTTTTTTTTTTTAAATTGTACGCTTTTATAGTGAATTGAAACTTCCTCTAGGGTTGCGTGGCGGCGCATTACACAAAGACATTAGATAATTAGTGACACATTAAATAAATAAATAAGATCTATTTATTTAATAATCATGAAGAATAAAAAGACATGAATTAATTAAATAATTATGAATTATTTAATTAATAGTCAAAGGTGGAAAATAAACATAATTAAAATGTCATAATTATGCTAGGATGAAAGTGGTAAAATAGAGCTTGCAGGCCTAGGTCATTTTTATGTGTCTACATTTTCTCCTCTTTGTCATAATGCAGTTTGTCGCATTATGGCAAAGAAAATAAGTCAAAAATATGTCCCAGTGCAAAATAGGATGAAGAAGAATGACGAGGAGGTAGCGGTATGCCCCCTCGAGAGGACAGTTGGGTTCCAAGAATATGAGTGGCTCTCGAAATGGATGAAAGGACTAGGATATGAAATACAAAAGTATATAGGAAAGATAGATAAGGATGATAATGATGCGGACTAGAAGAAATGTTAGAGAAAAAGATGAATGTTAGGATAGAAGACATGGGTGCTGATATGGGGAAGGAAATGCATGTTAGAATCTTTCAATATTTGCCAAGGTACTAATAAGTGTTGCTCGAATCATCATTGGGTGGTAAAAATGACACAAATGAACAACAAACACCAGAGTATGACATAGACCAAGGTGTGAAAGGTCATCCACTTGCAAAATAGACAGTCGCAGAAAAGGAATGTCCTAACTTATACTAAGGGTCATGTTGCTCCAGTCTTTTTGTCAAGGCAATCCATAGACAACAGTCAAAGAAAAACAAAATAGGTCATGAGATGTCATCACATGTCTAAATTCTTAATGGAAAATCCTTGAGGTAGCTAGTAATAGGACTAAAAGGTAATTCAAATAAAAAGATAAGACAAAATAGCCAAAAATTAACAACCATTTATTTGTATTGCCAATGTTTTTTTACCAAAGATTAATTGTTTGATAGTTTGATAGTTTTGACGGTTTGACAGTGCCTAAGGTCAAGAAGGACACATCCTGAAAAGGCAAAATGACATTTTGACGAGGTCCAAATCCAAGAAGGACACATCTTGAAGAGGACCAAAAGGTGACGAGATTGACATTTTGACTAATGTTTTGGCAAGTTGACTAATTTTGATTGTATGATTGATTGACTTATGTTGTTTGATTTTGACCAATTATGACCTTGAAATTTTAAATGACTGTCTTGTGTTAAGTGTGACTATGTCTGCTTTATTTGACTAATGTGACCATGTTTGAATTTTTTTTTTTTTACTTTGACAAACTTGAAAGGACTGACCTAATGTCTCGGGGACTCATTGACTAATGGTCTTGCCTACATAGCAAATACGTAGAGACAATGTAGTTTGGAAAAATGAACAAGACTGACTGACTCAATGGACTTAACAAGAAATGATTGAATTTGACTCTATTTTTGGGATTTTGTCATTGATTTAGATGTTTTTATGTTTTCTTCAAGAGATTTTTCAATTTTTAGGTCTTTTTTTAGTACTTTTTCTGATTTTTTTGATTTTTTTGATGCTTTATGAAAATTGTGACAAATGCATGTGAATGATGCCGACACACATGAATCCAAGGAAAACCATGTTTTTTTTGCTAGTCAAGATGAATACTAATTGACGGGTGACGATGACAATGACAACATTGTTTGACGTGGGAAGGACACATCCCAAAACAATGCGAGGATGACAATGATATGAGGAGAGGATAAAAGTCTACAACAAGGCTAAGGACAAAGTCAAGGAATGTTTTTGGATGATGTGCCAAGTTGCTATATTGTTGCATTTGGAATGACTTGGTTAGGACTAGATTGGATGATGGAGGATTGTAGGACCATTGACAAGGGAGACCAGGATGGGTGATAGGTATATAAGGACAATGGATGGCTTATGTCGTATAAGGATAATTTATTTTTGTTGATTTATGAACCTGGATATTGTTATGAAGGCGATGACATGATATTTCATGAAAGTGTATGACCAAAGGATCGACATGTCAAATGTTTTTCCCAAAGCATGATTTATGTTTGTATTGTAGTCCTTATGAAGATCAAAGTAGGTGGGAAAATGGATGAAATGATAGGGCTTAGATGGATGGACGAAAATGTCAAAACTATCATGTGAAGGGTATAGGAAATACGACAATTTTCCCCAAAGTGTAAGGGTCCACATAGATAATTTATTTACACATGATGCCTGTTTGCCAGGTTTTCATCATGGTACTTATCCAAAGCACCATAAGAATGGTTTTCACTATTGGATGAGATTTTTCTCTTTACTATTTGCCACAAAAAATCTCATCCATTTTAGCTTCATTTGTCCACTTGACTTTTTGTCTGATTCCATGGCCTTTGGCATGTGATTTTGGATTTTGTATTTGTAAGACTTTCGTTGGTTCCAAATGGAAGGTTTATTCATGATGTAATGACAGTTTGGGGTGTGGAGGGAAGGGGTATTGGCAAAAATCTTATGACAAGGACTACTCATGACACCCATTTTGATGTTTATACCTGATAAAGTTTCCCCCAATAAGGAGGAGGGACCACTAACATCATTAGATTTTCTGATCGATAAATAGCCAAGACCTTGATGTCTATAATCTGTCTAAACTTGTATAGGTTCTATAATTCCTTGCTCATGTAGGCCTAGTCCTTTTCCTTGATAATGCATGTTTTGACAAAAAAAAATTGTGATGGGGTACTTGTTATTTTGGAAGCAAAATTCTAAACCATTCTTATTGTGGAAATTGATGCTTAGAATCTTCTCATCTGTAATAAATCCTACTCTGAAAAAGATAGATGATCCTAATTGATAGGATGTTGTAGCTTCATGTTGGATAGATTTTTTATTGACATCTTTGGTCTAATTTTCTAACATATCAGATTTCGATGATTCTACTAGTGCTTCGAAATTGATGTCAAAACTATCGTCATGGTCATTGTCATATAGACCAGTGAATTTAGCTATAGCTTGATCATTTTGAAATATGTCCATGCTACAAGACTCTTGTTCTAGTGGTAGATCATCTATGTGTCCCATGGAGGCAAGTGTCAGTATACAAAGTTTGGATAGGTTCATCTTCAAGTGTTTGATCATGACTGGCATAGAGGTCAAGGAGTGGATCATTTTGGACTTCTTGATCAAAGATGGGCTCAGTTGGAATGACATGATTGAAAATAGGGTCTTGACCAAGGATAGGTTCATCTTGAACGACATGGTTTTGGATGGACTCTTAAAAAAGGATAGG
Organism: Sequoiadendron giganteum; assembly: GCA_007115665.2. Classification (NCBI taxonomy): domain Eukaryota; kingdom Viridiplantae; phylum Streptophyta; class Pinopsida; order Cupressales; family Cupressaceae; genus Sequoiadendron; species Sequoiadendron giganteum. Next base: position 259,587,270 of record CM021104.1, on the reverse strand, counting down.
TGTATTTGGTATGCCATGATTGTCCCAGAGGACTTCTTGAATGGACATAAAGATGCGGTCATGGAATGGACTACTTTGATCTTGAAATGACGGTGATGTTATGATGTGCTTTGGACTTGCCTCTTGACATGTATCCTCAAGTGTAGGTAAGAAGATGGCACTTTGGAGACCATGACTAGATATGTTTTCATGACAAAATGGAGTGTCTTGGAATGGATTGGTGTTTAATGGACTAGGATATGACATGGAGGTTTGGACCTGGTTGAGGGGTGATGGGCTAGGATAGGACATGAATGCATGAGAAGGATATGACATGGATGGAGGAATATGATATGACATGAATGGAGGATTAGGATATGACGTGAGTGGAGGAATAGGATAAGATGAAGGACTAAGATATGATGTGGAGGCTTGGAATGGATTGGTGGATGGTTGATTTCCCTTGTCAAAGTTAGGGTGGGTATGAATAATGGAATTTTTTTGTCACTGAGTGTCATGGATGGCATTAGGGGACTCTTGATAATAGATGGATAGAGGAATAGGACATGGGTTGTTGGTAAGAGGGATAGATGGATGGAGGACTAGGGGTGGTAAATTTGGACTTGGATTGGAGGTATAGTGTTTTGAAGTCTCTAGCTAGTTGTGCTTAACCATTACTAATGAATTGGAATTCAATTTGACTAGCAAGCATGTCATAGTGACTTGAAGACATGATGGTGGATGGAATGAGACTAAGACTATGAAAAGTGAAAAAAGACTAAAAGGAATGTCAAATGCAAAGTGGTAATGAGTGGCCTATGTCAAATGATTTTTAGGAAAGGTTTTCTAACCATTCAAAGTTTGGCAAATGTCTTGATTTGGATTTTCAAAGGACTTTTTTGAAGGACAAGATGACAAAATGTCAAGGTGAGATTTACACACTAAACTTATGAGTTGGAAATATATCACCAAAGGAAAATGACTAAGGATTGCTTTATTTTTGACTTGGTCCAATGACAACGTATTTTTTTGAGACAAAGGTTTGACAAAATAAGGAAAGTTTTCCTATCCCAAAGTGTAAAAAAAATTGAGGACTTAAGACTTTTCCTATGAAGATGATGGTGGATTGCAAGCTAAATGTAAACTAAAAATGCAAAAATAATGGATGACTTGGACAAGATTTTTGGTTTCAGAAAGAGACTACTGGAAAAAGATGTTAGGAAAACTATTTGCAAATTTTTGGTCTCGGGTTCCTTACAGTAATAATATTTTTCTAGTTGACAGGAAAATGTGTTGCTTCAAGTTTAAAATGCGTTGCAGTTTCAAATGTGTCATTCTAAGAAGAAATTGCATTCTAGGAAGGAAAATGCATTGCAGAATAGTCAAATGTGGCTCAAAGTCTAGAAAATGCGTTGCATGAAGGAAAATGCATTGCAAAGCAGTCGACTCCATCTCAAAGTCTAGAAAATGTGTTGCAGTTCGATAGATGCATTGTAGGATTTTAGCAAATTTTGCATAGAATAGAAAATCTGGTGTGATAGAGAAATTGTGGCCTTTAGTAAAGCACATGCATTTTGAGATAGGCAATTATGGAATTTAGTAAAGAAAATGTGGTGCAACAACACAATTGCGGCTTGGGAGTAAGTAGTTGCAGTTCAATATGGCAGATGTGGCATTCGATTAGGAAAATGTGTTGAATGATAGTAAATTGTGGTGTTATAGAGGGTGATTATGGCTTGAGAGATCAGATGTGGCTCAGGAATAAGAAATTACGGTTTAAGTTGGTAGATTCATCACAAAAAGCAATTTGGGGAAATTTTTTGGCAGATTGCAAGGAATTTGTTTTAGTTTGATAGTGCTGTTTCAAATTTGGAGGTTGATGTTAATTTATTCATGTTGTTTGAATACACTTTGGCAAAGACGTGATGCTTGAAAATTTTGAAAAACAACCACATAGAAAACACTTACAAATCCCTATGGCTGCAAAGATAGTATTCTTTTGGATTCCACATAGATTTTACTCCAACCGTATATTCTTAGCGGATGAATTCAGAAGCTTGGCCCCATGGGCTCCCCCTTATAGTGCACTCTCTTCTCAAGGAAACCAAGCTTCCAACCTCCATGAAACTCCCATGGAATATTGGTCATCTCTACTAAAAACTGTGTAGGTGTTGGTGCCTTAGCAGTGACCATTGCTGCACCAAACAATACAAGGTTTTTGGTCACACTACAAACAATGGTTTTAATTCAGGCACCCATTCGAGTGGTCATACATGGGGCACAAGATTAAGCTCCATTAAGGAGGCACTCTAGCCTAAAGAGGTTAAGCACAAAAGGGTTTTGGGGAGTACTACCTGGTCCCTATGTCATATCTGCACTCATAATCCTAGGCTTTCCCTTAGGATTCACATTTGTATACCGTTTGGGAGTAGCTCGGCTAAATAGGTTCATTGCCAATTTCAGTCACTTTGGGGTGAGTACTTTTTCCCACCAAAGCAGGCCTAGTTTCTAAGGTTAACAAAAGTGAGAAAACATATTCATAGTTCAATCAATCTTTGTTGAAAAGCAAAGAGAGAGCACACCAATATGTTTGACTCACACTCACATGGTTGTTCTTTTGAAACCCAAATTGAAAGTCTGAAGCTATGATAATTAACTAAATCACAAAACACAACAAACACACATTCATTTTAACTGTTTGTAGTGTTATCAAGCAAAGGGTTTATTTTAACCATTTGTAGTGTGAGTTAACTAGCAATTCTTTTTAAACCCGTGAAAAAAAATTATTGTTCTTTTTAACCTCATGCAAATGCATGATTGCTCATTTTCATTATGAGTGAAATGCATGATTGATTAAATTATTGAAGAAAAAAACAATAACCAAGGGTTAGATTCTTGCTTGACACACGCTACAATAGATAGATTAGTATAAAAAAATAAAAAATATTTAATCTAAAAAAAAGTAACAAAAATAAATAGAAATCCGAAAGGAAAAAATAAAAAATAAAAATATTCTTTACCAGTTGGTTGCGTCGCAGTAGAGCAGATACATTTTACGGGATTGCAGATGTCACTTGATATGTCGAATGTGGCTCCCTATTTATCAGATGTGGCTCTAGTTTTTAGTTGTGTCGCTCGAAATTAGATGTGGCTTGATGTATCAGCTGTGTTGCTTGAGGTGTCAGATGCAACACAAAAAAGCGGTTGTGTCGCTTGAGGTATCAGATGTAGCGCAATAGAGCGGTTGCATTGCAGGAATTATTGAATGCGTCATTCCATACCTGTACCTACAAAATGACAAAAAAAACATACGACTTGCAAAAACGTGTCAAAAAAAAACGTCGAGTTCACTTATGTAACTGAGGATTTTTCTACAAGATCAGATTGGTTAGCAAACACACACATGCATATTATCAAATCCATAATAAAAAATGAAATTCATAGGAATTAAAGTAAAGAAAAAAAATGAAATGAGCTCATCCAGTCCTTCATCCTCCATGGTTGACTTCCATTGTACCTTCTAGCTTGCTAAAATGTGAAGTGTTGCCCTTAGATTTTGATGAAAAAATCTATATTATCGACTAGCCCTAAGAAGTTGTTGAAGGATTTTAATAAAGAAATGCAAGAATGTATGAAGAAGGAGAAGTCTAGAAATTAAGAAATATTCAAAGAGATTAAGAGATGAAGACAAAATTGGCATTTTATAGAAAATGCAATTTTGTATGGACGGATGAGATTAAAGATTGAGAAATGCCCTAGAATCAATGGTCAATATTCAAAATGGCAACTCTCACTTAGGGTTAGGGTAAGATTCCCAAATGAGTGGACAAGATTTATTTTAAGAAATTAAATCAAGGATGGAGAATAAATGTGACAGTGAGATTCGAATTAGTAAAAATCAAAAGGATAAAGATTGAAATAGAAGATGAGATTTGAAAAATCAAGATTTTTAGTAATTACTTGATTTATGGAAGAGTGTTACCATTTTGAATAAAAATTAATTCAAAATATGGATTTAGTGTGATAGTAAATAATTGATTTTAAGATTATTTACATAAAGGAGTGGTAGTTAACCATTTGAGGCTATTTTAAATAAATTGTTTATTTAAAATGAGGGAAATGTCAAATAAGGAGATTAAATAATTAAAGATAATTATTTAATTTAGGGAAGGTGATAGATTAATTAAATAAATTAATAAATCTATTTAATTATAAGAAGACTTTGAGAATTAGTGACATATTAAATAAATAAATAAAATCTGTTTATTTAATAATCATGAAGACATAAATGGAAAAGATTAATTAAATAAATTGAGAACTTTATTTAATTACGCAAAGACATTAGATAATTAGTGACACATTAAATAAATAAATAAGATCTATTTATTTAATAATCATGAAGAATAAAAAGACATGAATTAATTAAATAATTATGAATTATTTAATTAATAGTCAAAGGTGGACAACATACATAATTAAAATGTCATAATTATGCTAGGATGAAAGTACTAAAATAGAGCTTGCAGGCCTAGGTCATTTTTATGTGTCTACATATATAACATGTTGGAGATGTTTGGGAAGCAATATTTTTAGTATTTTTGTGTTCATAGATGCTGATGTTTATCATTGCTATGCTATAGCCAACTTTGGTTGGTGCACATTAAGGATTATCCATGGATTGAGCCGATAGTTCACAAATGTTTCCATATCTTGTTGAAGCCGACATATGGGTGATTAATCTTTAGTCACGGATATATAAGTGGTAATATTATATAATTGGGATATGTATGTGAAGTGTGTGGATGCAAGTTGTGAATCCGAGTAGAGAAGAAAAGCGATAATGCATAGTTTCACTCGTGCATAAAGGATTTGTGTTACGAGTTTGAGCAGGGCATAGAAGAAGTGCATAATCAGTCAAAAGGATAGAAGATCAATTTTTGAGCCTAACTGGAACTATAATCAATCATATGTAGATGCTAATCTCTCAGTTCAATTTCTTATATGGATTTAATCTAATTATTTTTGTAAGACAGTGAGTCTTCCTTTGAGCAGTGAGCTCTAGGAGGTGTGCCTAAATCCAAGTGCATTCCCCTATTGTAAACTTCATTTTGAGTATACTCAGATCCTATTGTGGATTGGCCATCTATTGTGGTTTTTCTCGTAATAGGGTTTCCACGTAAAAATCCTTGTGTTATGGTGTTATGGTTGTTTGTTTTATGTTCATGCATATTTATTCTAATTGAATGTTATAAATGCTTGAAGGATCATATTGATAAAGTTAGAAATTACAAAATACTGATTCACCCCCCCATCTCAGTGTTGCATGTTTCTAACAGAGACTTTGTCACTGTAATTCTTTGGTAGAGTCATCAAGATATTCTCAATTATATCTTCATCTAACATGGTACCACCTTGATTCTTGATCTCATTCACAATAAGTTCAACTCTTTGAAAATATCTTGCAATATATTCTCCCTCTTAAATTCTCAAGTTCTCAAATTTCTGCTTAGTAGTTAGTTTCCTTGACAAATTTACTCTATCATTTCCTTCATAAATGTCTTTCATTTTTTCCCATACTTCATAAGAAGTGCCCTAGGATTTTCTCTGAGGAACAAAAGCTTTGATACCAATTGTTGAAGTGCACAAGACAACTAAGAGGGGGGGGGGGGGGGTAAATCAGTTGTATCAAATCACTTTACTTATAACCTTAAACAATTCCACTTTAACTCGGTCTGTTATTAAGTGTAAACATGAAAATAAAATAACAAAAATTTAACACCAAAGACACCAAATTAACATGGAAAACCCAATGAGGGAAAAACCATGATGAGGATTAGCTCACAATATTAAAGTAATAATGCAATACCAGATAAAAAGGTAGACTGCTAGAGGGTCACTTCCCATATACAAAGGCTCAATGCTAACAAAGGACTTACTATCTGAAAGGAGGCTCACTGCCTACAAAAAATGAAAAGATAAATGAAGATCCACCACAAAGGTTCCACAAAGGTTCCACATATTCGCATCTTGATCAGAAGATTGTAGACACCATTAGCTCACTACTTTTAGGAATCTAACACATTAAAGTATTGTTGCCTCAATTCACTCTTGTACACTCTACTTTTCACACTTGTTTGCACACTTCACTTTCTTGCTTGATTCATGGATGGATGGATTTTAATTCGTAACAACTTGTTTTCCTTTTATACCATCTTCAACCCTAGAAACATTCTCCAAGGTCAACTATACATTCTTCAACTTACAAATTCAAATTAGGTTAGCTATTCCACATTCGTGTGGTGGATAAGAATGAGATAATACCAATTAAAAATTTAATTTAGGACCCAAATAATATCTTGGATCAATCACACACTTCCTTAATTCGATGCAAAAACTTAATGTAACATGTAGAAACCAGGTCTTCCAAACCTAACGAAAACACCAATGATCTTTGAAGTACATGCATCTCCAACAAGATAATCACATGTGGATCACTAAACATGCTTCACTAGAAATTTTACCATCTCTAAAAATATTTTAGAACATCTACAACAACTACAACAACCTTCATTCATAGAATACTCTTTAGTAGTTCAACTAGATCAACCATCAACACAAAGGAGCTCTAGAGAAAGTCTTCCAGAGCACCAAATCAAAATAATTTCTGTCAGAACATAAAAACCATCAAAGTGAATCATCTCCTAGATCTGCAAGATCTGAAAAAAAAACTAGAAGACTACGGAGCCAAAACATTTATCCCAGTCCATAGACAAATAGTTTTGTTAAACCAGTTCACACGCCAGTGAACACATCATCCACTCTATATTGATTTAGAAGGTAACACTTGAGATATATTGTCCATTGAAGCTTATGAACACAAATTTATATTCACATAGGCATAGGATCAACATAAAAGAAATGAAGAGCACAATACTAGAGCACATTCAAAACACACACTCAACATTGCCTTTATTATTCTTTAAATTTTCTCAAAATAACTTGGAGAAAAAGAACTAAAACTTCATAAATATAGCTCCATGTACTCTAAGAACTTCTACAGTATTTCAATTATACAAGTACCATCTACAATCAACTAAACTATGTTGATATCAATGACAACATTAATGACATTACCAAACACATCCATACTTTCAATAGCATTGGTTTGTTCATTTGGTTACCTTGAATATAAATGAGTCAGTTCGACACTTGACCATGTGCTCAAAATTAGAATAAAAAGCATCTAAACACCTTTAATTACAATGCATCATTATGCATTTTCACTCATTCCTTGCTTTAGGTAGCAATCTGCTTAAGGGTCAACCAAATCCTTGAGGGATTCTATCTATTTGTAGCTCATAGGAATACATCTATGTATTATAATTTTTAGGATAAAATGATAGGGGAATATCATTTGGATTTTATAAGGATTACCCTCTAGGTTTCATAGAGCTCTAAGAGTAGAAGTAAGGGCCTTATAATCCTTACTTGTTTGTTGGTCCATCCTTGCCTTTACTTATCATTAGTTTACTGAAAATTATTAGGTAAATGGTAAGATCAAGTTTGGCTCTAAAAAAATAACCAACACCTCTTTCTTTGAACTAGATGCATAAGTATATGCATCAATCTAGTGGATTTCACGATTCACTCTTTTTTGGACTAATGTTGGAAGCTACCTCTTAGGGGGAGTTGATAGTTTCTTTGTTGATTGTTGCACTTAGGGGGAGTAAGTGATGATATATGTTGGTTTTTTCCTTTATCAGCTATGTCAAAGGATATGTGTAGTGGTTACTAGGTGATAAAATTTGTTGTGTTCTCCTAAAGTTTTTTTAGAGTAGTTGTTTCCCTTAGAGAAAGAGAGAAAGTGTGTATTTTTTATGTCAAACAGGGAAAGAGATGCGTATGTGTTTCCCTTTCCCATTTATGTCAAAGGGTGAGAGAGGAAGAAATGTGAAAAAGGATTAGTTAATAAAGGGGTTAAGAGAATAAATGAGAAAAAGTAAAAGGAAAAAAGCAAAAAGGTTGATCTAGAGCAGTGTGTTGGTGATTAGAGTTGTTATGTTAGACCTATTATGTTTGTTGTTTGTGTTTTTTCATATCATGTGTTGCCATCAATGACAAAGGGGGATATTTTTGCAAGTATGATTAGGTTGTATTGTCATTAATGTTAATAGGTTTATGTTTGTGTTGTCATTAATGACAACTAGTGATGGTTGAGAAGTTATGATTTTACTTTGATTAGTTTCATTATCTTGTCATTGGTAAGTGCTACTAATTTCAACCTATGGTGTTGCATTGATAAGGTTTTATTTATGGATGTATAGTTGAGATGTGTTTCATTTGGTTTAGTGGTGATGAGGAAGTGGTAAAGATGATGACTATGTATCTTTGGTACTTGGTTTCCAATATATTTTGAGAAAAATTAAATAAAAGAGGAAACAGTGTATTGTAGAGGTATTATAGTATATAGAACAACATTTTGGTTTGGCTCCACACTTCCTCTATCTTGAAAATCTACTTGTTTGATTCAAATATTATGATCAGAGGTGTTCATAGATGTTATATCCAAAATTTCTTGGTCTAGATTGTTGTGTAGAGAAAGTTGTTTTCACCAATGTGTGAACTATGTTATAGAGGTGTCTAGGAGAAATGGTTTTTCTCTATATTTCTCTATAGTTTTGTTTATTGTGTAGTACTCTAACTATTCTATAGTTTAAGAAAGGAATATAACTACTAGCTTTCATCTAAAATGCAACTAACTTGTTTTCACACTAATGTTTCCTTTGCAATTTGAACGTAAAAGGAAAACGATTTTAAATAATTACATCATAATAAATTACTCAACTAACTTTTAAAATTTTAGTTTTAGCTGAAAAAGGAAACAACTAACTGATTTCATAGAACTCAAAATACAAAAGAACATTAACTAACTTTTCTTTTCTTTCATAATGAAAGAGCATTAATTACAACTATGGAATAAACATGATAAGTAAATCTTTTTTGATATTTAAATAGAGAGAAAGATTACAAGACAATATAGTTTGGAAGCTGAAATACTTGAGCTTGACTCTAACATCATGGGAAAAGGAAATATCATCAAGCGATTTTTTACCAATCCAAAGACCTATTGGTCTCCCATGTTTCTTCAACTAAAGAAACCCATCCCTTCACGAGGTTAATCAAGAAGGATCAAATTATCATCATGCCTCTGAGCCTAGTGTCAAGAACCTATACCACCTGATCAATCCTTCACTATGGGTAACTCCTAACTAGAAAGATCACTTTGATCAAGGGTATATCTAGTACTTGATAGTTGAAAAATGATTAATCTAGCTTCATACCTTGACCAAGGATTTTAATCATTAAAGGAACTTCTATGCCGTCAACACTCTCACCCTCGCTCAACATGATAATTCTTGATTTCAAGATTTAAATTTTTATTATCATGATTCCCATAAACTTTCTTCGTATTTAAAGGGTAAAATGATTTCTTAATGCTTATATAGAGAATTGCTCAAGGTTCATATCTTATCACATCTAGGTAGTTTAAAACTGCCAATCTCAACTTATATGGAGAATCACAAGAGTTTTATTCAACAAGAAGGTTCTTTCTGATCCAACAAGGAAAACTCAAAAAGATCGATGAGAAACACCTAACAACCTAAATAGTTATAGAATAGAGGAGAGAGAAAGAGCTGGACTTAGTCAGGAAAGGAATTACAATGGATTGAGGATACTCAAACAACATTCAGATTCAGTAAGTGGAGGCAGAGAAAACTCATACTCAAGATAATAATAGATTTAGATGTTATGAATAAATTTCTTGTTAAGTCCCAATACTGGAGATAAGAATTGATTTTAATTTAAGATAGAGAATTCAAAATTGACCATTTCTTTCTTCAAAGGTTTTTTTGAAAAATAATAAAAAATAATTCTTCATTGAGAACTTATACAAAACAATAAATGTTAACATGCCTAATATGTTGATCTGATCTTAAGAAAGTAACCTGAATTCTTTTTTCCTAAGAGTAAATAAAATGACAAGCTCACAAAAGTCTCGACTAGTCTAAAAATTGTAGTGTGACTACTCAAAAATCCAACCAAAACCATCGGAACAATGAATTTGATCAACTCGACCCAAATTTCCTTCCTTAAATTTGAATACATGATCAAAGCCAATGATTGTCTTTTAGAGACTACTGTCTAGATGAGAGATGGGAGAATGAATAGATGGAGAGAAAAAGAATCTAGATGAGAAGAATGCAGGTACCAATAAGGTTAAAAAAGCATAAGATCAAAACAAAGGAATGAGATGCTTGCTGCTAAGAATGGAACTATATCCAGAATGAAGGTGAAGTGCAATTTGAAGTGAAAATGATACAGACCGAGTATTTTTTCCTCCCCCCAAAATAATGAATGCCAAAAGCCATCAATGATGAAGCAAAAATGGTAAGATGATAGTTCAAAAATCATCAAACAAGCCAAGATTATGCGGTAAAATGTTCGCATAAATTCCTCTTGGAAGTTGCATTCAATTTTGAGGCCAAGGTGGTGGCGTTGGCACCTCACCTCCACACTGTCACCCTCCCCCCTTTAATTATTTTATATAAACTTTATTATCATACCTTCGATTTAGGGGATTGAATTTTAATTGCCAACTTAAATATTCATAAAAAATATACCACCTCAAAATTATGTAAGTTAATTTTACATACCTCAAGCACTCAAAGTGGCTCTATTGTGATCACCCAAGGGTCCCACACCTACAAGAAATTCTAGTTAATCATATGATCAAAGTTTGCATAATAGTTCTTAAGATAGGAGACATGAAACACATTGTGCAATCTCGTGAGAGCTGGAGGTAGAGCAATCATGTATGCTACTAGGTTGACAAATTATAAGACTTCAAAAGGTCCCATGTATCTTGGGGCTAGCTTAGAAGATTTCCCAAATTTGATAGAACTTTTATGTAGTTTCACTCGCAAGAAAAATTTCTCTCCCACCACAAACTATCTAGGGGTTTGTTTTGCATTAGTGTAGCTATTTTTTTTATCATTATTTTCTTTCAGCCTCTTTCTAATTAACTTTAATTTCCTAAAGAATTTTGGGTCCTAAAATGATTTTTTCCTCCATCTTTTTCCAATTGATAGGAGTTCTACATTTCCTACAATACAATGCTTCAAAATTTTCCATTTTAATAGTTGATTGATACGAGTTGTTATAAGAAAATTCTACCAAGGGTAAGTAGTCTTCCTACTTATATATATATATATATACATACAATACATTCTAAGAAAGTCTTCTAAAATATGATTTACCCTTTCTATTTGACCATCTATTTCAGGATGATAGGCTATACTAATATTTAACTAAGTCACCAAAGTAGAAAATAGAGTTTGCCAAAACCTAGATGTCATCCTAGCATCTTTGTTAGATATGATCTTTTCTGATACTCCATGAAGGTGAAATATTTCTTGTATGAAATTTTGTGTTATTATAGAAGCCCCATCTATCAAATTCCCAAGTATAAAATGTGCTACTTTAGCGAGTCTATCCACTACTACCAATATAGAATTATTCTTATTTCTTGTCGTCGGTAGACTCTGTAAAAATTCCATACTAATGATTTTCCATTTCCAATCTAGTACACTATGGGGATGTAGTAATCTTATTAGGTGTTGATGCTCTACCTTGACCTTCTGACATTTGAGACATCCTACAACAAATCTAGATGCATCCTTTTTCATCCCCTTCCAAAAATATAACGGTTTAACATCGACTAACATCTTGGTTACCCCCAGATGACCTAAGGAAGGTGTGGTGTGTACTTATTTCCATATCATTTTCCTTAACTTTGATGAATTTGGAATATGCATTTTTCCCTTGAATCTCAAAAGTTGATCTGCTTCAAATTGAAAGCCCTCATATTTAGGTTCCTATGGATTTGTCTGAAGATCTTCACAAACTTGCAAGTAGAAGTCATCCTCATTTAATTCTTTTAGTACCCGAGTTCTAAAATATGTGTTGATTAACACCATGGAAGTTATATTTTTTTTCCAACTCAATGTGTCAGCTATTCGGTTCTCCTTGCCCTTGATGTAACTAACCTTGAAGTCATAATCAAAGATTAACTCCATTCACCTCCTTTGGTGAGCATTTAAATTGGGTTTTGTAGATATATATTTCAAACCTTGATGATCTGGCTTGAGTTAAAAATTATTTAAACCACATTTACAGGGCATGCATAATAGCTACGAACCCTAGATCGTGTGGTGCATAATTCTACTCATACTACTTCAATTTTTAAGATTCATAAGCCATTACTTTCCCTCTTCCAATATAACTCCACCTAATCCATTCTGAAACACATCCACTATAACTAAAAAATGGCCATTAGGGTTTGGTACTACTAGTATAGGTGTGGCTATTTAATCTCTCCTTCAATATATCAAACACTTCCTAGAATTTCTCAGTCCATTCAAACCTCTTTCCATTTCTATGAAGGGAGGTAATGGGGTGGGAAAATCTAGAGAAATATTTAACAAACCTTCAATAATATCCAGCTAATCCCAGGAAACTTATAACTTCATGCACATTTTTTGGTACTGGCCAATCCACTATAGCTTTTATCTTAGTGGGATCCACTGCAATTCCATTAGCTGATATTATGTGTCCCAAGTATTGTACCTCTTTCTAAAAGAAGGTGCATTTTGATAATTTTCCATAAACCTTATGCTCCCTCAGTCATTGAAGGACTATTCCAAGATGTTGAAGATGCTCTTCTTCATTTTTGGAGTAGATGAGAATGTCATCAAGGAAAACCAATACAAAATTGTCCAAACAATCTTGGAAAATATTGTTCATTATGTTCATGAATGCAATTGGGGCATTGGTGAGTCCAAAAGGTAGAACTATAAAACTCATAGTGTCCATATCTAGTTTTGAAATTCGTTTTATGAATGTCTTCTTCTTTCAATCTGAGTTGATGATATCCTGATCTTAAATCTATCTTAGAGAAAACTGCTACCCATTTCATTTGATCAAAAAGGTCATATATTTGGTCTAAGGGGTATTTATTCTTGATGGTAAGCTTATTCAACATTCAATAGTCTATACACAGACAAAGATTCCCATCCTTATTTTTAACAAATATCACCGGTGCACCCCAAGGTGTGATATTAGGTTGAATCAACCCCTTATCTAGTAATTCTTGTAGTTACACCTTCAGCTCCATTAGTTCTATGGTTTTCATATGGTACGATGCCTTAGAAATAGGCTCGACCCTTAGAACTAAGTCTATCGAGAAATCAAACACCCTTTTAGGTCATAACCTAGGTAGTTCCTATGGAAACACATCTTGGTATTCTTGAAAATAGGGGTACCTTTTAGTGAAATTTTCTTCCTTAGAATCAATTTCCAATTCCACTTCCCTACTTTGGGTGTGCATTAACATATCATCAAAATGTGTGCTTTCTTTGTATTCTCTAACTTCTTCCATTTTAACTGCAAACATTTGGAATCCTTTGCTTTTATTTCTCTTTAGCTACATAGCCAAAATTTTCCATTCCTTAACCTCTCATTGAATTCCTTGAATCAACATTGGTTTTCCTAGATCATCCAGACACACTACTGTCCTAGCAAAACAATCAACTTTAGCTGTATGTCCCTTTAACCAATTCATTCCAATTATCACATCCTAGGAACCCAAAGGTGCCACATAAAGGTTAACCTCTGTGAAAAATCTTGGAGGTTCTACCCTAGCTTCAAATAGACACTACTCTACCTGAGCTCTCATCTAATTAGCATATTCAACTATCCACGATCTAGCCATGAACCCGGTTTTTTTAGGAAATCTACCCAATAACTTAGGGGATATGAAACATTAATTGGCTCTAGTGTCTACTAAAATAGTTATTGGGTTCCCATAAAGTATACTTGGTGTTTCTATAGGAGTGACCTTGTATTCATCTTTCTTATTGTCAACTGCTACATGGATTCTCAGCTAGAAGGTCGTCTGTTGAGGCGGTAGAGGTTTTCATTTTTTTTGCCCCTACTAATTCTTAGGAGGGAACTAATTGGCATAATTTTCTCCACCAAAATTGAAGCATCCCCCAAGTGGTCCCTTCTTTCCTAGACCTTTTCTTGTATTGGTTTCATCCTTCTTATTATTATTAGTACCCCCTTTATCTTTCTTGTAATCGTATTGATTATGCTTGTAGCACTTCTTCTTGAAATTTTGGTGTGACTGATTCCACTTGCCTTTTTTATGATTTATATATTTGAAAGAATCATCCTTCTTCAACATTTGTTCCTATTGTGCAAATTTTTCATAAGCTTCATCAATAGTCCAGGGTGCCAAAACATACACTAGACCCCCTATACGATTGTTCAATCCCATTATGAACTTTCAAATTCATTAGTTTTCATCTTACTAATACCAAGGAACATATTTTAATAGTCGGGTATAATTTTTCCAATAATCATTGACAGTTAAGGGTCCCTACCTAATATTTTTGAAATCAATTAGTTTTTTATCATAATATAACTATGAAAGCCATCTCTGATGAAATATTCTCACAAACCGATTCCATGTTACTTTAGCTACTGCCAAACCCATTTCAGCCCTTTTTTCCCACCATGTGGTGGCTTCTCCTACCAACTTGTAGGGTTCCCATGCTACTTTAGAATTATCTGAATAATCCCTTAGCTCAAAATATTTCTCCATTTCTATTAGCCATGCCTCTACATCATCTCCCAAAGCAAAGCCCTCAAACTTGGGGGGGGGGGGGGGTTTATCTTTTCCATGTCCTTAGCAAGTTCACCACCAATCTACTTCTCTTATTTCCCCAAATCATTGATTTAGAATTATCTTCATGTTGCTCACTCTGGTTTTTAGACCTTTGATCACTTGACTTTGATTGTCCTTCTACCTTTCTCTCAAGGTTGGATATTTGAGCCTGGGTTGCATTCATCAGATTCAATAACTAATCTAGTTTAGCCATGGGATTATTATCCTGATCTCCTTTGAACACATTTTTGGAATTTTCCATTCCAATGAAGTTCCTGGAGATATTAATTGTTCTAATTATTCTTGCTATTTATTGTTACTTAATAGTTTACATAGGACAAGTTTAATGATTTTTATTTTGTAACTAACAATCAAATATTCTTAGACTCAAGTTAAATTAAATTTCAAGAAAAATAGCTCACAAAATTTGATATTGATTCAATTTCAATTATTTACAAAAGGACTATCACTTCCTGTAATAGGTTCATTAAAAGTTAAAAAATTTCTATCACTACCTATGATAGATTCAATACATAGATGATAAAAAATTTCTATCACTATTTGTGATAGATTTATTACATGAATAGTACAATTTTTTTATCACTACTTATGATAGATTTATTATAAAAGATTACAATATGATTATCACTTCCTATGATTGGTTCATTTTCAAATGTTCAAGACTTTTTTTCACTATCAGTGATAGGTTCCTCCTAATCACTAAAATCTGAAAATGGAATGAGTCTATATCCATGAGTTGGAACTCGATCTCCTCCAGATGGTTATGATTTGGTCTTGAAATTTGAAAGGTTCTTAGTGCTAGTTTTTTTACCTCAGATAATATGGTGGACTTCACAATTTCCTTCCTAGAGGCTATACATTTTCTTCTTTCCTTTGAAAGTCTCTTCAGAACTTCGGCCATTGTTTTTGAATCCAAAGGGAAAGAGCAGCTTGAGTAATCATATTGAATCCTAATCTTCCACAATCGAATAGTAACAGGGTCTCAAATATTCTTTCGGGGTGTTTTCCATATCATCATCTTGGAAAAAAACCAATGATTGTTTTAGTTTTCTAAGTTTGCATGATGAGCCCCAGGGTTTAGTGTTGAACCTGGTAGCTCTGATACCATATATAATACTCTAACTATTTTATTGTTTAAGAAAGGAATCTAACCACTAGCTTTTAGGTGGAATGCAAGTAACTTGTTTTCATACTAGGGTTTCCTTTGCAATTTGAACGCAAAAGGAAAATAATTTTAAATAATTACATCATAATAAATTACTCAACTAACTTTCAAAATTTTAGTTTCAATTGAAAAAGGAAACAACTAACCAATTTCATATAACTGAAAATGAAAAAGAGCATTAACTAAAATTTATTTTCTTTTGTAATGAAAGAGAATTAATTACAACTATGGAATAAACATGCTAAGTAAATATTTTATAATATTTAAAGAGAGAGAAAGGTTACAAGAAAATACATTTTGGAAGCTAAAATAATTGGGGGCTTGACTTTGCCATCATGGGAAAAGGAAATATCATCAAGGGCTTTTTTTCCCATCGAAACACCTATTGGCGTCCCATGTTTCTTAAACTAAAGAAACATGCACCTTCATGAGGGTAATCAACAAGGATCAAATTATCATCATGCCTCTAAGCCTGGTGTCAAGGACCAATACCACCTAATCGATCCTTCACTATGGGTAAATCCCAACTAGAAAGATCACTTTGATCAAGGGTATATGTGGTACTTGATAGATGAGAAATGCTTAATCTAGCATCGTACCTTGGCCAAGGAGTTTAATCATTAAAGGCACTCCTGCGATGTTGGCACTCTCACCCTTGCTCAACATGATAGTTCTTGATTTCAAGATTTAAATTTTAATTATAATGATTCCCATAAACTTTCTTTGTATTTAAAGGTTAAACTGATTTCTTAATGCTTATACAGAGAAAGGTTGAAGGTTCATATCACATCTAGGTAGTATAAAACTACCAATCTCAAATTATGTGGACAATATGATTCGACAAGAGGGTTCTTTATGATCCAACAAGGTAAACTTGAAAATATCAATGAGAAACACCTAACAACCTCAATAGTTATAGAATAGAGGAGAGAGAAAGAGCTCAACTTAGTCAAGAAAGGAATTATAGTGGCCTAAAGATACTCAGATGATATTCAGTTTCAATAAGAGGAGGTAGAGTAAACTCACACTCAAGATAATAATATGTTTAGATGTTATGAATAAATTTCCTGTTGAGTCCTACTATTGGAGATAAGAATCGATTTTAATCTAAGATCAAGAATTCAAAATCAATCATTTATTTTTTCAAGGACTTAAAAAAAAAAGAATAAAAATTCATTCTTCTTTGAGAACTTATACAAAATAATAAATCTTAACATGCCTAATATGTCGATTTGATCTTGAGAAGGGAACCTAGATTCTTTTCTTCTAAGAGTAAATCAAATGACGAGCTCACAAAAGTCTCAACTAGTCCAAAAATTGCAAAGGCGGCTACTCAAAAATCCAACCAACACCACCAGAACAGGGAATTTGATCAACTCGACCAAACTTTCCCTCCTTAAATTCAAATATAGGATCAAAGAAAATGATTATCTTTTAGAGAATATTGTATGGATGAGAGATGGAAGAATGTGAAGATGGAGAGAGAAACAATCTAGACATGAAGAATGTGGGTACCAATAAGGTTAACAAAGCTTAAGATCAGAATAAAGGAATGAGATGCTGCTGCTAAGAATGGAACGATATCCAAAATGAAGGTTAAGAACAATTTGAAGTGAAAACGATATAAACTGAGTATTTTTTCCTCCCCCCAAAATAATGAATGTAAAAAATCATCGATGATGAAGCAAAAATGGTAAGATGATAGTTTGAAAAACACCAAACAAGCAAAGATTATGTGGTAAAATGTCTGCATGAATTCCTCTTGGAAGTAACATTCAAGATTTGTGCCAAGATGGCGAGGCTGCCAACTCACCTCCACACCGTTGCCCCTCTTAATTATATTATTTAAACTTTATTATCATAACTTTGATTTAGGAGATTAAATTTTAATTTCCAACTTAAATATTCAATGAAAATATCTCCCAAGGTGTGTACAATGAGAAATATTTGACTCTAAGAGGTTTAAGATAAGGCACAATTTAAATTGACTGGCTTTGTTAATTAATTAATTAAATAATATATGACCAAGGTTACGATTTAAACTCAACCATCTTACACTGAGTCATGGTGGAATGATAATTTGATCCTTTGTTAACCACAACCTCTCCCTAATGATATTTCCCTTTCACATCGAGTGTTGATGATCCTACAACCACTTGACAAAAAGATTAGGGTTAGACCATTCTAGACATATATATATATACATGTTTAAATATAATCTCATCATCACATATATTTTTCCATATAAAATAAATTCATTCAAATTTACAATTACGACATGCAAAACAATTATTTTATCCTCAATTTCACATTCACAATAAAAACAATTATTTACAACTAGCATAATGACCATAATTCGATAAACATGTTTAACTTAGAGGGAATGTAACATATTGTCTTGCAGTTTTGGAAATGTGTTGATAAGGTTCATATCTACCTTTAGTTGAAGTTTTTTATAGTTTGGGGATTTGCAAGTAAATTTTTGAAATTCACAAGACAACTTAGAGGGGGAGTGAATCAGTTGTATCAAATATATTTACTTACACACTTAATCTTTTCACCATAACTTCATTTTTTTATTAAGTGTAAACATGAAATACAAATAACAGAACGAAAAAACCAAAGACACCAAATTTACATGGAAAACCCAATGAGGGAAAAACCATAGGGAGGATTAACTCACAATATAGTAGTAATCCAATATCGGATACAAATGATCACTATCTAGATACAAAGGCTCACTACCTAGATTAAGGGCTCACTGCCTTGAGAAGGACTCACTGTCTAGAAAGGAGGCTCACTACCTACAAAAAATAAACAAAAGAGATAAATGAAGATCCACCAATAGGGTTCCACACATTTACAACCTCATCAGTAGATTTTAGATTCCCTCAGCTCACTGCTTCTAGGAATCTAATAGCTTAAAGTACTATGTCCTCAATTCTATCTTTCACTCTCTTCTTTTCACACTTGTTCACATAATTCACTCACTTGCTCAATTCATGGATGATGGATGGATGGCTATCAAATTTTCCACAACTTAATTTTATTTTATACCATCTTCAACCTTAGAAACATTCACCAAGATAGTCTACTCAACATTCTCATGGTGGATAAGAATGAGAGAGGACCAATTACATATTTAATTTAGGACCCAAACAACATCTTGAAGTTTGCACAAGCTTTCTCAAATCGATGCAAAAGCCAATTGTAATGTGTAAACTCTAGGTTAGCCAAACCTAATGAAAACACCAATGATCTTTGAAGTACATGCATCTCCAAAAAGATAATCACATGTGGATTACTCAACACACTTCAGGAGTCATTTTACCATCTCTGAGAGCACCTCAAATACATCCACAACATTTACAACAAACTTCATTTGCAGAGAACTCTTCACTAGTCCAACCAAACCAACTAGAAAAAACATAGGAGATCTAGAAGAGGTCTTCCAGAGTGCCAAACCACTAGAAAGTTTTTCAAAACATTGAAACTAATAGAAAGAGTCATCTCCCCAATCCACAAGATCTGAAACCAAATATCAAAGAACTATGGAGCCAAAACATTTGTCCTAGTCCAAAAATAAATGGTTATGGCAATCCAATTCACACACCGGTGAACATATCTTCTACTCTCCATCGACTCAAAAGCTAAAACTCAGAATATATTATCCATTGAAGCTTATGAACACAACTACATATTCACATAAGCATAAGATCTACACAAGATAAATACGAAGTACAATACCAAAGCACACTTCAATACTAATTTGATTATTTCTTCAATTTTTCTCAAAAGAACTTGGCAAATACACAACTTACTCAACTTGAACTATGTTGACATTAATGAAAACACCACCAAACACATCCATACTTGCAACAATCTCCCCCGTTTTCATTGATGGCAACACATGATGTGAAAAACAATCAAAGATAGCATACATGATTTTCAGAAGCGACAACCTGCCAAGCACAAATTTTTTACATGATTCTCTCTCCCCCTTTGGAATCAATGGTAAAGTAAATTATTGCCATATAAATATTTGTTCACTGCCCCTTAGTACAACACCCACATCACATAATCCAACAATTCACTTCTCTACTCCTCCTAAGGAGTAGACCTCAATCATTAGTCCATTACAAAAGAGTCTGTGAATCCACTAGATGAATGCACCTTCATGTGCACTTAGTTCAAAGAAGGAGGGGTAATAACCCCTAACTTCTATCTGAGATACTCAAAAGTATCCTTTAGAAGGACCGTAGTGAATATTTTTGCAACTTGTTCTTTGTTAGGTACATATTCAAGTCTAACTTCATTCCTTAATGCCTTCTCCCTCAAGAAGTGATATTTGATGGATATGCTCTTTGTTATAGAATGCATCACTAGATTATTTGAAATGTATATAGCACTTGTATTGTCACAAAATATAGAAGTAGGTTTATCACTGACCACACCTATGTCCATCAAAGTTTTCTTCATCCAAAGTACCTATGTACAATAGGATGCTACTACAATATACTCTACTTCTAGAGTAGATAAAGAAACTGAATCCCATTTCTTGCTCAACCATGAAACTAATATTCCTCCAAGCAAGAATGCACCACCACTTGTATTATTTTGGTCATCTACAAAACCTAGCCCAATCTACATTAGTGTAGGCATTTAATGTGAAATCATTGTCCTTTAGATACCATAGTCCATAGTCTTGAGCTCCATCAAGATATCTTAATATCCTCTTTATAGTTGTAACATATGCTTCCTTTGGTTCTTCTTGAAATATTGCAACTAAACATACTTCATGCATGATATTAGGTCTAGTAGAGGTAAGATGCAATTTTCCACTAATCATGGATTTGTACATTCTATGATCAAATTTAGTAGATTCATCATCCTTACGTAGCTTGCATCCAATTACCATAGGAGAAAAAACCGAGTTAGATTCATTCATTACAAACTTCTTTAACAATTCCTTAACATACATAGATTGTGAAATGAATATCCCTTTGTTATTTTTATTTACTTGAAGTCCAAGGAATTTTTTTTTTCACCAATCATAGACATTTCAAATTCTTTTTGCATCTCTTCATCAAATATCTTACACATACCTTCATTTCCACCCAAGATGATGTCATCAACATATACCACAACTATCAGTATCTTGTCTTTCTCAACCTTGAAGTAAAGATTTTTGTCTATCACCCCTTTGTTGAATCCATGCTTTGTAAAGTATTTATCTAATCTTGCATATCAAGCTCTGGGAGCTTTCTTTAGTCCATATAATTCCTTCTTTAACTTACAAACCATATTCGGTTCTTTTGAGAGTTGAAAACCTTTTGGTTGCTCCATATATACATCTTCTTCTAGTTCCCCATTCAAAAATGTAGACTTGACATCCATTTGATATACTTTGAAGTCTTTATGAGCTGAAAATGATAAGAACATTTGAATGTCCTTCATTCTAGCTACAAGTGCAAAAGTTTATTAAAATTCTATTCCTTCAACCTCTGAATATCCTTTACATACAAATATTTCTTTATTTCTTACCACTTCACCATCTCCATTCATCTTGTTTCTGAATACACATTTTGAACTAATTACATTCTTGTTTGCAGGTCTTGGGACTAGTTCCCATGTTTCATTATTCTTTATCTTCTATAGTTCCTCTTTCATTGATCTAATCCAACTTTCATCATTACATGCTTCATTCACAGTCTTAGGTTATATCTTAGAAAGTAAACTCAAGTTTAACTCAACCACTTTTCTTCTTGTCTTCACTCCACTTTTGTCTCTAATTATCTATTTCTCTGGATGATTTTTCTAAACATATTTAGGAGTCTTAGGTGCAAGTTCTGAAGTTTCTTCCTATTCATCACTTTGTTCTTTCTCTTCCTTTTCTTCTTCTTGTATTTGCACACATATTGGATCATCATGTTCAACTTTAGTTATTTCCACTCGTCTATACATAGCTTCATCAACATTTACATTAGTAATTTTAATTATTTTCCTCAGTCTCTTATTAAAAAATCTATAAGCCTTGTTGTTATTTGAACATCCAATGAAAATTCCTTCATCACATCTAGCATCAAACTTTCCAATATTTTCTTCATCTCTTCTAATATAACATTTACTTCCAAATACCTTAAACTATTTAACAGTAGGATTCGTACCAGTCCATAACTCATAAGGGTTCTTAGTGATGTTACCTCTAATTTGAACTCTATTAAGAATGTAAACAATAGTATGGATTGCTTCTCTCCAATACAGATCAAGAAAATTTTCTTCTTTCATCATAGTTTTTGGCAACTTCCTAGACAATCTGGTTCTTTCTTTCCACTACTCCATTTTGTTGAGGGGTTATAGGAGTAGAATAATGTCTTTGTAAGCCATTTTCTTCATAGAATGCATTGAATTCACCATAAGTAAACTCTCCACCTCTATCAAACCTCAAGCATTTGTTTTTTTAGGTTTGCCTCATTTTCTACTATTTCCTTAAATAATTTGAATCTATCAACATCCTAAGCCTTTTCTCTAGAAAATGTAACCCATGTCATCCTAGAGTAATCATCAATTAAGAACATGAAGTACCTGTCACCATTTAGGCCTCTTGTTCTTGTAAAACCATAGAGGTATGTGTGGAATAATTCTAGCATTCCAATAGATGATTGATCTTTTAATTTGAAACTATTTCTTGTATGTTTTCCCATCTGACAACTTCTACAAATTGAATTTGAAGTCTTTGTGATTCTAGGAAGGTCTCTGACAGTTTCTGTAGAACTGATCCTAACTAGATTATCAAAATTCACATGTCACATCCTCTGATGCTAGATCCAACTCTCATTAATCTGAGAAACACAACTCTAACCATCTCTATCTTTAATTTGATAGATGTTTCCATGAGTTCTTCTTCTAGCTACTACCATGGTTCCATATTATTTTCTGATCTCACACATATTATCTTGAAACATGAGCTTAAAATATTATGCCTTAAACCATTTACAAAGTAAACATCATCAGTATTATGTTTTCCATCAAAACTAATTGTTCCTCTACCAAAAATTTTAGCACCAGAGTCATCTCCAAACATGACTATACCTCCATCATACTTATCAAGTTCAGTGAACTTACTCTTATCTCCAGTCATATGATTTGAACATCTACTGTCAATTCCCCAATAGTCTTCATCATGTCTGGCATTAAAAGCAGTTACTAGAGTACCATATGTTTCATCCTTTTTTATCAGGGAACCAGACTCCTTTGCACATTTATTTTCCAGGGCTAGAAACAAACATTCATCTTTATCTTCCTCAAAGTCAAATTTATCTTCATAAATTCCCGCATCTTCTTTGAGATAATACAATTTTTTGAACTTCTTATCCTTGTTATCTTTGTAATTATTATTGCCATCCTTATTCTTCTTTTGTGTAGCTCAATTAGGAAATATTGATGCATAATGACCAATATTTTTTCAATTGAAACACTTAAAGGGTAACTTACCTTTGTATTTACCAATACCTTTCTTCAATCTCCTTGTGAAATTTTCTTCTAGATCTTCTATATCATCATCATCCGGATCATCTTCTGGTGCAGGAGCACCAATTTTCCTTTAAGCCTCCATGAGGCCTAATTATACACAAATGAGTAAGGAGTGATTATAAGTCATTTAATAAGGTCCCTCTAGACCATTTAATTGTTTTTAAGTAATTGGAGTAAGTTATGTGGGCATTTGGTCTCATTTTGTCATATTAGCAAAAAAATTGCAAAAGGTGTAAAAGTGCTTGTAAAGGACTATGAAGGGTAATTCCATATAATAAGTCATTTTTTTAATTTTTCAAGGTCACACAAGACAACACTCAATTTAATTTTTGGGTATTAAGAGGGTGAAGGTGAAAAATATGCAAATCATGTAAAATTGTCAAAATTGACAAAAACGGCAAAAAAAGGGGAAAATGGGAAGTTTAAGAGTCATGGAAGTTAGAGGGTAGTTGTGGTCAATTTTATTGATTTTTTTATGCTTTAAATAGCTTAAATAATCCTCAAATATCTAGGGGAAAAGGAGGAGGAATCATATTTAAATTTTTGTAACTAAAAAATCAATGAAAAACCCTCCATTTTATTGTGTTTTTTGAGAAATATGAAGTTACAGAGTATTGTACGGCCACATAGTTCAATATTTTCAAGGGGAAGTAATTTTATTTGATATTCCTATGAGTCTAATTCATTACAATTTTTGTCTCACTCAACTTCATACAAATTTGAGTAAGTTATGGTAGTTTTATGGATTGCAACATTCCAGATTTCTGTGTAACAGTCATGTTGTAGCGAATTCTATGTATGTGCGGCATCCAAATAAACTAAATATTATATGGTTGGATATTGGATAGAAGTAGCTTTAATTTTGAGGTGGTTTGGTGCAATTTGATCAGGTATTGAGGAAGTTACAGTTGTTTTTGTGAAAGTGGGTCTAAAACCCTCTTAGGGAAATCAGCAAGGTAACTAAATCTGATTTCTCTTCATTTATATGATGAAACCTGCTGATTATTTGTGAGATTAATATTAATATCATTTTATTTCATATTAAAATTTATTTTATTCAAGGAAACAAGTATTAAGGCATTATAGATTGAAGTTTTGACTGGTTTTCTGAGTTTACAGTCTGAAAAAAAGCATTTAAGGGAATATAACTTGGGGTTTTACAAAATCCTAAAGGAAATGGGCATATAATGGTTTATGAAGCTTGAGTAAGTCAAAATAAACATTTTTGAACCATTTATCAAGGGAAAACATGATTGGAACCTATATATACAATAATCCCTCTTGGACTTGAGACCTAAATAGGCATAATTGCTGATTTAGATTAGTCTATTTGAAAAGTCTTCAAATTTGAGTTGTAGGAGTTGGTGTAAGGGTTTGTGCCTATCAATTTTATATTTTTTATGGTTTTTTGAGATTCAACAAGTGGATTTTTTCTATGTACTCAATTTTGGTGTCTTGAACCAAGCATTTGAGAAAGAAAGTTGCTTAGAAGGATGATTTCCTAGATGGGTGAATTAATTGAAACCCATTGTTGTGAGATGTGTTCCTAATGAGTTTAATTGTGAATCCTCTTACTCTTCATCATCTTCTAACTTCATTTCTTTAAAGGTTTTTTCAGTCTTCTCCTTATCTCTTGCAAATTTTATCATCTTGAATTTAGTCAGGACACCAAATAGATGCTCCTTAGTAAATTTCTTTGGATCATATTGTTCTTCAAGTGCAGATACTTTGTCACTATAATTATCTGGTAAGGTCATCAAAATATTCTGAATTATATCTTCATCTAACATGGTACCACCTTGATTCTTGATTTGTGTTGCTATAAGTTCAACTATCTGATAATAACTTGTAGTGTCTTCTCCCTCTTCCATTCTCAAGTTCTCAAATTTTCGCTTAGCAGTTAGTTTCCTTGACAACTTTACTCTATCATTCCCTTCATAAATGTCTTTCAACTTTGTCCATACTTCATGAGTAGTAGGTAGAAAAATAACTTTTGTTCTTTTAGTTTTAGATAAAGTACTAAGGATAGCATACCTTTCTCTTTCATTCTCTTGAAAGGATACATCCTCATCAACAAAGGAAGGTCCAGCTGTTGGTATCACATACTTTGTTTCTACAAATTTCTAGGTGTTGAAATTTAGTGAAATTAGATAATTCCTCATCTTCTCTTTCCAGTAATTGTAATCAAATCCATCGAAAATAGGAATCTACAATGTGTGTGCCATCTAATCTACCTCAAGTAGTTAAGCTTTTCACCAAGGAACCAGAGCTCTGATACCAATTGTTGAAATGCACAAGATAGATGAGAGGGGGTGTGAATGAATTGTATTAAATCTCTTTACTTATAAGCTTAATATTTTCACCTTAACTTCAGTCTATTATTAAGTGTAAACATGAAATGCAAATAACATAAAGAAAACACCAGAGACACCAAGTTTATGTGGAAAACCTAATGAGGGAAAAACAATCGTGAGGATTGACTCACAATATAGTACTAATGCAATACTAGATACAAAGGCTAACTACCCAGATTAAGAGCTCACTTCCTTGAGAAGGACTCACTATCTAGAAAGGAGGCTCACTACCTACAAAAAATAAATAAAAGAGATAAATGAAGATCCACCACTAGGGTTCCACACATTCACAACCTGATCAAAAGATTGTAAATTCCCTCAACTCACTACTTCTAGGAATCTAACACCTTAAAGTATTATTGCCTCAATTCACTCTTTCACTCTCTGATTTTCACACTTGTTCACACAATTCGCTCTTTCTCGATTCGTGGATGGTGGATGGATGTATATCAAATTTTCCACAACTTAATTTTCTTTTATAACATCTTCAACCTTAGAAACACTCATCACGTTTGACTACTCAAAATTCTCGCGATGGATAAGAATGAGATATGACCAATCACATATTTAATTTAGGACCCAAACAACATCTTCAAGTTCACACATGCTTTCTCAAATAGATGCAAAAACCAAATGTAACGTGTAAACACCAAGTTGGCCAAACCTAATGAAAACACCAATGATCTTTGAAGTACACGCATCTCCAAAAAGATAATCACATGTGGATTAATCAACATGCTTCACTAGCCATTTTACCATCTCTAAGAACACCTCAGATACATCCGCAACATTTACAACAAACTTCATTCACAAAAAAATATTCACCAATCTAATCAGACCAATAAACAAAAACATAGGAGCTCTAGAATAGGTCTTCTGGAGTGCCAAACCACTAGAAAGTTTATCAGAACACAAAAAACTAACAAAAAAAGTCATCTCCTAGATCTGCAAGATCTAAAACCAAATATTAGAGAACTATGGAGCCAAAACATTTCTCCCAGTCCACAAACGAATGGTTTTGGCAAACTAGTTCACACACTGGTGAACATATCTTCTACTCTCCATCGACTCAAAATCTGAAACTCAGAATATATTATTCATTGAATCTTATGAACACACCTAGAGATCCACATAGGCATAGGATCAACATAAGAGAAATATAGAGTAAAATACCATAGCACACTTAGAACGCACTTCAATACTGCTTTCATTATTTCTTCAAAAATTCTCAAAAGAACTTGGAAAATACACAACTTATTCAACTTGAACTATGTTGAAATCAATGAAAGCATTAATGACAACACCACCAAACTCATCCATACTTGCAACATAAATTTGTTGAGTTACAGTGGGTGGAGGATTATTTGGCTGAATGGGATGAGTTATTTCTTCAAGTGAAAGTGGTTATGAAGGAATTTATTGAATTTCAAGGTGTTTGTGGAATATTATAGATTATTTACTAGTGTGTGTGTGGTTCATGATTCATCTTTGGATTTGAGAAAGAATGTAATCAAATGTTAATGGTGTTTACATAGGTTTGGTTGACCTTGGGTGTCTACACTAATTATGGATTTTATTTGGTGATTGTGGAAGTGTTGCAAGTATGGATATTTTTGGTGGTGTTGTAATTAATTTTTTCATTGATTTTAACAATAGATTTGTGTATTTTCCAGTTGATTTTGAGAAAATTTGAGAAATAATGAAAGCAAAATTAAATGTGTGTTCTGAGTGTGCTCTAGTATTGTGGTCTGCATTTCTCCTATGTTGATCCTATTCCTATGAGGATCTATAGGTGTGTTCATAATATTTAATTAATCATATATATACTGAGTTTCAGTTCTTGGTTTGATGAAGAGTAGAATATATGCTCATCGGTGTGTGAATTGGTTTTGTCAAAACTATTTATTTAGGGATTGGGAGAAATGTTCTGGCTCCGCAGTCTTTTGATATCTAGTTTTAGATCTTGCGGATTTGGGAGATGACTATTTATGATGGTTTCTATGTTTTGAAAAAATTTCTTGTGATTTGGCACTTTGGAAGATCTACTCCAGAGATCCTATGTGTTTATTGGCTGGTCTGGTTCGACTGGTGGAGAGTTCTCTGAAAATGAAGTTTTTTGTAATTGTTATGGATGCATCTGAGATGTACTTAGAGATGATGAAATGTCATGTGAAGCATTTTTTTGTGATCCATGTGTGATTATCCTGTTAGCAATGTGCGTACTTCAAACATCATTGGTGTTTTCATTAGGTTTGGCTGACCTGGTGTTTACACGTTACATTTGGATTTTTCATTGATTTGAGAAAGCATGTGCGAGCTTCAAAATGTTATTTGGGTCCTAAATTAAATATTTAATTGTTCCTCTCTCATTCTTATCCACCACAGGATTATTGAGTATCCAACCTATTTTGAATTTTTAAATGAAATCATATAGCCAACCTTGGAGAATGTTCCTGAGGTTGAAGATGGTATAAAACAAAGTCAATTTGTATTGAATTTAATATCCATCCATCCATGAATTGAACAAGTGAAGTGAAGTGTGTGAACAAGTGCAAAAATTAGAGAGTGGAAGAATGAATTAAGGCAACTGTACTTTAAGGTGTTAAATTCCTGAAAGTAGTGAGTTGATGGTATCTACAATCTTTTAATCAGGTTGTGAATGTGTGGAACCCTACTGGTGGATCATCCTTTATATCTTTTTGTTTTTCTGTAGGTAGTGAACCTCCTTTCTGGATAGTGAGTCCTTCTAGAGGTAGTGAGCCCTTAATCTGGGTAGTGAGCCTTTATATCTAGTATTGCATTACTACTATATTGTGAGTTAATCCTCACCGTGGTTTTTACCTCATTTGGTTTTCCACATAAATGTGGTTTCTCTTGTGTTCTCTTTATGTTATTTTCATTTCATGTTTACACTTAATAACATATTGATGTTAAGGTGAAAAGATTAAGTTTAAAAGTAAAGAGATTTGATACAACTGATTCTCCCCCCTCTTAATTGTCTTGTGAACAAAAATTGGTATCAGAGCATTGGTTCCTCAGTGAAAAGCTTAACCACTTGAGGTAGATCAGATGGTGCACAAGTTGTAGCTTCCTATGTTTGATGGAGCTGATTATAATGACTGGAAAGAGTAGATGAGAATTTATCTGGTTTTACTTACTTTCAACACCTAGAAAGTTGTGGAGAAAAATTATGTGATACCAATAGTTGTTCCTTCCTCTACTGATGAGGTTGCAACTTATGAAGAAAATGGAAGAGCAAGGTTTTCTATCTTTAGTGATTTATCTAAAATTGAAAGGACAAAATTTATTTATTTGCCTACTACTCATGAAGTATGGACAAAGTTGGTTAAAATTTATGAAGGGAATGATGGAGTAAAGTTTTCAAGGAAATTAATTGCTAAGATAAAATTTGAGAACTTGAGAATGGAAAAGGGAGACGACATTGCAAGTTATTATTAGATAGTTGAACTTATAGCAACAAAAATCAAGAATCAAGGTGGTACCATGTCAGATGAAGATATAATTTAAAATATCTTGATGACCTTACCAGACAATTACAATGACAAAGTATTTTCACTTGAAGAATATTATGATCTGAAGATATTTACTAAGGATCATCTATTTGGCATCTTGACTACATTTGAGATGAGAAAATTTGCAAGAGATAAGGAGAATACTAAAACAACCTTTAAAACAATCAAGATAGAAGATGAAGATTTATAAGACTTGGAAGAAAATTTCACAAGGAGATTAAACAAAGTTACTAGTAAATAAAAAGGTAAGTTTCCCTTCAAGTGTTTCACTTGTGGAAATATTGGTCATTATGCATCAAGATGTCCTAATAGATCTACACAAAAAAAGAATAAGGACAATAACAATAATTACAAGGATAAAAAGGATAGGAAGTTCAAGAAGTTGTGTTATGTTAAGGAAGATGCAAGAATTTTTTATGATGAATCTGACCTTGAGGAAGATAAACATCATTTTTTGTTTCTAGCCTTTGAAAATAAAGTTGTACCTACTAACCATGGAAGATGTGAAAAAGAATCTTGTCTGGAGAGTAAGAAGGATGAATCAGAAGGTACTTTGGTAACTTATTTTCATGCTAGATAGGATGAATACTTTTGGGTGATTGACAGTGGATGTTCAAATCACATGAATAGAGATATGAGGAAGTTTACTAAACTTGAGAATTATGATGGAGGAATAGTTATGTTTGGGGATGATTTTGGTGCTAAGATTGTTAGAAAAGGAATAATTAGATTTGATGGAAAACATAATACTAATGATATTTATTATGTAGAGCATTTAAGGCATAATCTCTTAAGTGTTGGAGAAATGTGCAACAAAGGTTTTAAGCTTGTGTTTAAGGATAACACATGTGAGATTAGGAAAGGATCCAAAACTATGGTTGTAGCTGGAAGAATAAATCATGGAAACATCTATCAACTTAAAGGTGGAGATGGTGAGTATTTTGTTTCTTAGATTAATGAGAGCTGGCTCTAGAACTGAAGGATGGGACATGTGAATTTTGACAATCTGGTTAAGATCACTTCTAGGGAAATTGTCAGCGATTTTCCTAGAATCATAAAGCCTTCAAATTTAATCTGTAAAAGTTGTCACATGGGAAAACAAACAAGAAATTTTTTTAAAGGAAAGGATCAATCATCTACTGAAATTCTAGATTTAATCCATATAGACCTCTATTGTCCTACAAGAATAGGAAACCTAAGTGGTGACAAGTACTTTATACCCTTGATTGATGATTACTATAGAATGACATGGGTTACATTTCTTAGAGAAAAGGATCGGGCTCTTGATAGATTCAATGTTTTTAAGGAAAGAGTAGAAAATAAGGAAAACCTAAAAATAAAATGCCTAAGGTTTGATAGAGGTGGAGGATTTACATCCTATGAGGTCAATGCTTTTTGTGAAGAACATGATATAAAATGACATTATCCTACTCCTAGAACCCCTCAACAAAATGGAGTTATGGAAAGAAGGAACCAGAATGTTCAAGAGGCTGCCACAACTATGATGAAAGAATACAATATTCCTAATGTGTATTGGAGAGAAGAGGTCCACACTATTGTTTACATTGTTAATAGAGTTCAAATTAGAAATAATAGTACTAAGGACCCATATGAGTTATGGACTGGTAAGAATCCTACTGTAAAATACTTTAAGGTATTTGGAAGTAGATGTTATATTAGAAGAGATGAATAAAATGTTGGAAAGTTTGATGCTAGATGTGATGAAGGAATTTTCCTTGGATATTGAAATAATAGCAAGGCTTATAGATGTTTTAATAAAATACCACAAAAAATAATTGAAAGTACTAATGTAAAGGTTGACGAATCTATGTATAGACCAGTGGAAATAACTACAGTTGAACCTGATGATTTAATCTATGTGAAAATACAAGAAAAATAAAAGGAAGAGAAAGAACAAAGTGATGAGTAGGAAGAAACTTCAGAACCTACACCTAAGACTCCTAAATATTTTTAGAAAAATCATTTGGAGGAACAAATAATTGGATACAAAAGTGAAGGAGTGAAGACAAGAAGGAAAGTGGTTGAGGTAAATCTGTGTCTACTTTCTAAGATAGAACCTAAGATTGTAAATGAAGCATGTGATAATGAAATTTGGGTTAGAGAATTGAAAGAGGAACTAAAAAATATAGAGAATAATGAGACATGGTAAATAGTCCCTAGACCTACAAACAAGAATGTAATTGGTTCTAAATGGGTATTCAGAAACAAGTTGAATGAAGATGGTGAAATGGTAAGGAATAAAGCAAGAATTGTATGTAAAGGATATTCATAGGTTGAATTAATAGATTTTGAAGAAAATTTTGCACCTATTGCAAGAATGGAATCCATTCGAATGTTCTTGGCATTCTTAGCTTATAAAGAATTCAAATTATATCAAATGGATGTCAAATCTGCATTTTTGAATGGAGAATTGGAAGAAGAAGTGTATATGGAGAAACCAAAACGTTTTCAATTGTCAGACAAACTGAACATGGTTTGTAAACTAAAGAAGGAACTATATGGATTGATGCAAGGTCTGAGAGCTTGGTATGCAAGACTAGATAAATAATTGACAAAGAAATGATTCAACAAAGGGTCCATAGACATCAATATTTACTTCATGTTGAGAAAGACAAGATTCTAATAGTTGTGGTGTACATTGATGACATCATCTTTGGAGGAAATGAAGGTATGTGTAAGATGTTTGTTGAAGAGATGTAAAAAGAATTTAAAATGTCTATGATTGGTGAACTAGATTTCTTCCTTGGACTTCAAGTAAATCAAAATGACAACGGTATATTCATTTCACAGTCTAAGTATGTTAAGGAATTGTTAAAGAAGTTTGGAATGGATGAATCCAAACCAGTTTGTACCCCTATGGTAACTTGGATGCAATCTGAGTAAGGATGATGAATATACTAAAGTTGATCAAAGAATATACAAATCCATGCTTGGTGGACTGTTTTATCTTACTGCTACTAGACCTAATATCATGCATGTATTATTTTTAGTTACAATATTTCAAGTATAACCTAAGGAAGCACATGTTACAGCTATGAAGAGGATATTCAGATATCTTAAAGGAATTTCAGACTATGGATTATGGTATCCGAAGGACAATGATTTTACTTTGAATGCCTACACTGATACAAACTGGGTAGGTTATGTAGATGACTGGAAGAGAAAAAGTGGTTGTGCGTTCTTCCTTGGAGGAATATTAGTTTCATGGTTGAGCAAGAAACATGATTTAATTTCTTTATCCACTATAGAAGCAGAGTATATTGCAGCAACATCCTACTATACATGGGTACTTTGGATGAAGCAAACCTTGACAGACATAGGTATGGTAAGTGATGAACCTATCTCTATATTTTTTGACAATACAAGTTCTATAAAAATATCACAGAATCCAGTGATTCATTCTAGAACAAAGCATATATCTATCAAGTATCCCTTCTTGAGGGAGAAGGTATTGAGGAATAAAGTTAGACTTGAATATGTACCTACCAAAGAAAAAATTGCAGACATATTCACTAAGGCCCTTCTGAAGGATACTTTTGAGTATCTTAGAGGGAAGTTAGGGGCTATTATACCTCCTTCTTTGAACTAAGTGCACATGGAGGTGCATCAATTTAGTGGATTCATAGACTCTTTATTTTGGATTGATGATTGAGGTCTACTCCTCAAGGGGAGTAGTGAAGTACATTGTTGTAGTATGTGATGTGGGTGTACTCCTTAGGGGGAGTGAAAATAATTTTTTTATGGCAATAACTTCATGTAACATTGATGTTAAAGGGGGAGACAGAGTCATGTGAAATTTTTATGCTTGGTAAGTTGTCACTTCTAAAAATCATGTATATTATCTTTGATGGTTTTTCACATCATCTGTTGCCATGAATGACAAAGGGGGAGATTGTTGCAAGTATGGATGTGATTGGTGATTTTTTCATTAATGTTATCATTGATGTCACCAATAGATTTGTGTATTTGCGAACTTATTTTGAGAAAAATTGAGAAATAATGAAAGCAGAATTAAAAGTGTGTTCTAAGTGTGCTACAATATTGTGGTCCACATTTCTCCTATTTTATCCTATGCCTATGCAGATTTGTAGGTGTTTCATAAGATTCAATGAATCATATATACTGAGTTTCAGTTCTTGGTTTGATGAAGAGTAGAAGATATGTTCACTGGTGTGTAATCTAGTTTGCTAGAACTATTTGTTTGGGGACTAGGATAAATGTTTTGCATCCACAATATTTTGATATCTAGTTTCAGATCTTCCAAATTTGGGAGATGACTATTTCTGATGGTTTTTGTGTTCTGAAAAAATTTCTTATGATTTGGCACTCTGGAAGATCTTCTTTAGAGCTCCTGTGTTTTGATTGGCTAGTCTAGTTGGATTGGTGAAGATTTCTCGTAAATGAAGTTGGTTGTAACTATTGTTGATGTATCTAAGATTTTCCCAAACATGGTGAAATGACTAGTGAAGCATGTTGATTGATCCACATGTGATTATCTTGTTGGAGATGTGTGTACTTTAAAGATCATCGGTGTTTTCATTAGGCTTAGTCGGGCTGCTGTTTAGATGTTACATTTGGCTTTTGCAATGATTTGAGAAAGTGTATGTGAGCTTCAAAATGTTATTTGGGTCCTAAATTAAATATGTAATTGGCCCTCTCTCATTCTTATCCACTAAAAGAATGTTGAGTAGCTGACCTAGTTTGAATTTGTAAATGAAATTGTATAGCCAACCTTGGAGAATGTTCCTGAGGTTGAAGATGGTATAAAATCAAGTCAATTTGTATCGAATTTAATATCCATCCATCCATGAATCAAAAAAGTGAGTGAAGTGTTCAAACAAGTGTAGAAAGAAAAGAGTGAAAGAATGAATTAACACAACAGTAATTTAAAGTGTTAGATTCCTGAAGTAGTGAGTTGATGGTATCTACAATCTTTTGATTAGGTTGTGAATGTGTGGAACCCTAGTGGTGGATCTTTATTTATATCTTTTTGGTTTTTTGTAGGCAGTGAGCCTCCTTTTTGGAGAGTGAGTCCTTCTCAAGGCAGTGAGCCCTTAATTTGGGTAGTGAGCCTTTGTATCTAATATTGCATTACTACTATATTGTGAGTTAATCATCACCGTGGTTTTTCCCTCATTGGGTTTTCCACATAAATTTGATGTTTCTGGTGTTCTCTTTCTGTTATTTTCATTTCATGTTTACACTTAATAATAGATTGAAGTTAAGGTTAAAAGAATAAGTTTAAAAGTAAAGAGATTTGATTCAATTGATTCACCCCCCCTCTTAGTTGTCTTGTGCATTTCAACAGGAAGCATGGGGTAGCATGCATGCATGGATTTAGGTTTGTGTTAAGGTGTTGTGCTCTCTGCCTTCATTCCTTTTAACCATGGGAAGGTTTTAGTGCTGACCTAAATTTAATTTTTATGGTTGAGGTGCATAGCCAACCTTGGATAATGTTTTCAAGGTTGAGGAAGGTATAAATAAGTGTTATGTTAATGAAGGAATATGGTGTAGAGTGTGTGATACAAATTGTAGAGTTGTGAAGCCCAAATTTGTGAAGTGCAATGAAATCTTTAATGAGTTAGACTATTGGAAGTAATAAACTGAAGGTGTCTACAATCTTTAGAAAGGCTATGAATGTGTAGGTGATGTTGTGGTGGAATCTTTTGTTGTATTGAGATGTATTTCTTGTTGTAACATTCTTCTTTCTTCTTTTTTGTAATCTAAGAGTGATCCCTTAGTAGTGAGCCCTCTGATAGTGAGCCCTTTGTATTCGATATTGTAATTAATTTATATTGTGAGATAATCCTCATTGTGGTTTTTCCTTTCTTATGTTTTCCACATAAATTGGGTGCTCTATTGTGCATGGTATTGATGTGTTCCAATTTTTATTATTTTATTTCATGCTAAATCCTTCTAATAGATTAAAGTTTAATTAAGTTGATGTGGATCTGAATTTTTATGAGGGTTTTGATGTTTTAATGTATAACTAATTCACCCCCCTCTTATTTATCTTGTGCATTAAACAAAAAGACCAAAATGAGGTCTAGAACACTAGTCTATTTTATCCCCACATTCAATATTTTATTGTTGGAATTTTAACATTTGGAGATTTATGGGAGACCCATTGGTGAAATGGTGGGACTTCTTTCCTATAGTTTAAACAACCAAGGTTCAAACCTCATGGGGTTGCTCTCTATCATGTGAAAAATGGATATTAATTACATTGGTGTATTGGTTATTTTTTTAGAATCAAACTTGATATTAGCCATTATCTATGAATTTTCCAAAATCCAATAGTCAATAATGGTGAGGATTGGCTAATGAACAAGTAAAATATTGTTGGGCCTTTACTTATACACTTTGGGATCTATGAAACCTAGGAGGGTGATCCTGACAATGTATATATGATACTCTTGTGCCATTTTATCATGAACATTGAAAGAAACAAATAATTCTCATATAAAGGCTCAACAAATATAATGTGTTAAAGAAATTGGATTTTTCTTGACAAAATTTCTCATCTAGTGCATGATAATAGTAAAACTCAGCATAAGTGTAACCCATTTCAAGAATAGATTTAATAAATGATTAGTTGCTGAATTGACCAACTACATGCAACATGAATACTTCACGTAGATCAATGCCTCATCCTTGGAACAAAGTCAATTATAATACCTACACAACTCAATAAAAATTTCATACATGACATTAATTAAGCTTTTAAGGTACTACATTACAGTATTTTAACATTATATCTCGACCACCACTTCTTATCTGTTTCACAAAAAATTGCTAAGCCTTCACGGTTTTTATTTTATCTTTGCGGCTATGCCTTACCATTAAATCGCTCACAACCTTCGGTGTGTGCCACATGGCTTCCTCTCAAAGATTTTTCTTTTCCTTTTTGCTTTTCCTTTTCCGGTCTCCATCTATCCAACACGTGGATTTCTTTGGTCACTTTCCAAGCTATGCCCACCTTGCAGTTTCTATCACTTGGCGTGTGCCACGTGGCTCCCTCTTGGAGATTTTTTCGTTGGGCATCCCTTCATCTTTTCGCCGGTCCTCATTTGCTTGACACATGGTAGTTCTTTTTCGTGCACCGGTTATCTTGGAGTTGTTGCTGCATCATTGGTTCTCGAGCCACCACATTTTCTCCTTCGGCACCATGTATTCGTTGCTACTACTGCATGGTTTTTTGTTCACTATGGGAGCATTGCTAGCGCATTAGTGGGCATCCATTTTATTCCATGGTGGCATGAGGTGATTAGAGGCATCGATGTTTACTCATAGTTTTTCTCTCTCTGTGGTGATTCAGGTGGTGGACTAGCCTATTTATGCAACCCTTTTCTCTTTTATTAGGTTATTGATTAAGTTGCTAAAAATCTCTCGAGCACAGGGAAAGCCTTTGTAATATTTTTATTAAACTTGAAAGTTGCAGACTGTGCCAATCAATTCATCCTTTTTGTTTTTCATGCATTTAGTAAGACTGTTAGTCTGTGCTATTATTTCCTATAATGTATGAATGCCTGTTCTTCTGCTTTTGTGATCTTCTATAGCTAAATAAATACAAATCATGTTTTCTTGACTCCTCTATGTTGGCTAAGGTTATGTGATATTATGCTATGCTAACTAGAGGGTATTTGTTATGTTTAAAGTGCTTTTGAGAAAATTTACTTGATAAACATCATTTTGGTGGTTCAGGCCTTTGCATTCTACACTATTCTCTAGTAAATTTGTCTATGATTTTGGCTCATCGCCTGTAGTTTAGTTTTCATGTTTTGCTACCTTTCTAACCTTTTACCTTCCCCACTAAACGAAGAGCTGGCTTCGATAAAATCTCGGAGGTCACTTAGCTAGCACACTATGTCCCCCCAATAGCTAATTTTCCCATAAGATTGTTGCTACATGAAAAATACTACGTCAACAGTTCTTTTTCTAGCACACCCAGAGGGACTGCAAACTAGCACATTCGCCTAATCTTATAAGTGTGTATGAGCCATTGACCTATAACTAGGTCATAGACTGCAAGAGTCCCTGGCCAGCTTGTACCACCCTTAGTTTTTGTGCACCTGAGAGGTCGACGAGGTAGTACTTCACCTCCTCCTTCTCCTCCTTCTCTTCCATCGCCTACTTCTCCTGTACCTTTGGCTACTATAAATTATGTAGCCTGGGACTTTGACAATCCTTTAGTTGCACCGATTCCTCCTATAGTATGGGCTCCAATCCCTACCTCCACTCTTAAAGCTATCCCTAAATATTATGGGGATGAGTCGAAGACACCAACAAAACACCTACAAGATGTGGCAGATGTATGTTTGGTACATGGTGTATCAAATAAAAGTGTAGCTCTCAGATTGCTTGCCACCTCCTTTTTACGAAAGGCCCTGAATTGGTATAAGACTCTTGAGGCTAGAACTATTGGAACTTGGGACGAGCTTAGAACCCCATTTTACAAGCATTTTTTGAATGAGCGTGATAGATATTTGCTATACCATTAGCTGGCTAACACAAAATTAGCTCCTTACAAAGATCTATCTGATTTCAATGCATGTTTCCATTTGACTTGGCAGAGAGTGCTAATTGGTAGCTGACCACCTCCAGATTTGGCGTTCATGTTCTATTTGAAGTCTATTAACTTTGATATTTCCATGATGCTATAGGGTAAAGGCAGAAGTACTCTACCCATTGTGTATGCTCTAGCTATTACTATGGAAAATAACCTCATTGTTGAGGGAAAGTTGACGCTGAGACCTGTTGTGCATATTTTGCACACACGCCCCACCCTTGGCAGGGACCCTCTTTTTTCGCTCCTAGCAGGCTTCTTTGCTCTCATCTTATTTTGCATGCCCCTCATTTTGTTGTCCTAGTTGGTCAACATGCCCTTCAAAGTCTCATTTTTGGTTGACCATATTTTGCCCCTAAAATAAAAAAATGGCTAAGTCTTGGGTTTTTCGGGCTTCGCCCCCGCTAGCTCGCTCGATTCACTTTTTCCTTCATTCTTTGACTTTGGGGATAGATTTCCTATGGATTTTGGATGTTTTGGTGGTGCCTAAGTGAACTGACAAGGTTTCTTTATGTTTTAGGAAGTTATGAAAATTCCAAAACTATGTTCCTGCAATGGCTTCCCTGAAACAACATTCCTACAGCGGCATTTCGGCCTCATGTTTCCGGAACATACAAGTGCACCTCCAAATTAGAAACAAACTTCGGCCCAGATGTTGAAATGGGGTCTTATCCTCACCTGGATTTTAAAATTCCAAATTTTCATATGGGAAGTACCATCCGGAGTTCCGTGCTCTCACGGCCATTTCAAAACAGCATTCCTATAGCGGCATTCCGGCCTCATGTTTCCAAAATGTACAAGCGCACCTCCAAATCAGAAATGGACTTTGACCCAGATGCTAAAATGGGGTCCTATCCTCACTTGGATTTTCAAATTCCAAATTTTTCATATGGGAAGTACCATCTGGAGTTCCATGCTCTCGCGGTCGTTTCAAAACAGCATTCCTACAACGGCATTCTGGCCTCATGTTTTCGGAAAGTACCAGTGCATCTCAAAATAAAAAATGGACTTCGACCCAGATGCTAAAAAGCCATCTTATCCTCGCCTAGCTTTTCAAATTCCAAATTTGCATCCGAGAAGTACCATCCGGAGTTCCGTGCTCTCGCGATTGTTTTTAAAACAGCATTCTTACAGCGGCATTTCGGCCTCATGTTTTCGGAACGTACTAGCGCATCTCCAAATCGGAAATGGACTTCGACCCAAATGCTAAAATGGGGTCTTATCCTCCCCTAGATTTTCAAATTCCAAATTTGCATCCGGGAAGTACCATCCGGAGTTTCGTGCTCTCGCGGCCGTTTCAAAACAACATTCCTACAGCAGCATTCCAGGCTCATATTTCCGAAACGTACTAGCGCACCTCCAAATCAAAAACGGACTTTGACCCAGATGCTCAAATGGGGTCTTATCCTCACTTGGCTATTCAAATTCCAAATTTGCATGTGAGAAATACCATCCAGAGTTCCATGCTCCGTAGGCCATTCTGAAATAGCATTTCCAGAATAGCATTTCGTCCTCTCATTTCTAGTTTCAAGAAGCCTACCATGGGTCTGTTAATAGAACCATTTGATGAAATGAAGAATGTTAGAAGTCCATTGGAATGAAGGCAGCTTTCAAATAGTTTCAACTATAGTAAAAGGGAAATTAGCTAGGAGACAGAACTGCTATAGTGACTGACCACTACAAGACAAAATAGGAAAAAGACAAAGATGTATTTTAAATTGTTGAATATTGTGGGGTAGGTGAAGCCCTAATGTAAATTGAATCTAGGCCACACAATATAACTCAATCCTGGCCATTCATTCGGGCTTTGGAAAAACTATAAATAAGGGTCTCTCCCTCATTTGTAAGTGTTGGAGAGCTGTTGTAAAAATATTTTGTAGCAATAGAAAGTAGCATTACATGATCTATGGGTGTTACCTTTTGTGTTTGCTCATTATGTGTGCATGGTTCTACCTTCCAAGTTATTTTTAGTTTTTAGTTTCTTGAATGGAAGTGGTAATGGTGATTGTTGTTATAGTATTTGATGAGCTTTCAGCCCATACTTTTGGCACTTGTTGATGACAAGCTGATGTGCAAAGTTAGCCTGGGCTTTTTATTTGATTGCTGCAATTCAGTTCATTTGCATGTTTATGATGTGTGTATGCAAACTAAAAATCTATAGTTCTTAGAAGATTGCATTGGTTTTGTGTAACTGTAGGTTTCTCTTGGCCAAGCAAAACCTAGTTTAGGGAGTTTGTCTATTGTAGCAGCCTCCATGATCACTATTCATTCATAGTTTCAGATCCGGGAACCTTTTCTCTTCCCTACCCTTTTTCTTTTTTTTTAATAAGTAACCTTAGGCAAGGTTCATTGCACATTGTAAAGCCAAATCTGATGTTGAAATGGAGTTCCAAACTATTGTTTGAACCTACAGCAAACACTCAACAACTTTCCCATCTTAAGACCTCCATTTGCAGATCCAACTTCCCCGCTTTGTAACTCATCTGTAAGTCCACCTTGTGATTCCAACAAATCACATAAACAACTGAAATATTCCAAGCTCTGTCAAGACCTAACATCCGAGAGACCTTGGGATAGTGTTCTACAATCTAATTGTGGAAGATTATCTTTCAAGAGAGGTGATGCACCTATGCATTACCTATGTTGAGAAGTGCATGAAAACACCATCAACAGAACTGGCGCTAGAGGGAGGGTAGAACAAGGACATTTCTTCATTCATCTCATGCCCTTCTCCTCCTAACGACCATCAACATAACTGGCGCTAGAGGGAGGGATTGACATGTTGAGGCTACAAAGTTGAATGTTGGATGTTGATAAGAGCACTTTCAAAGAAGAAATCTGAGATAGAGAGATCTCTTTTAATGCTGAAGCATAAAATCAAAAAAAAATTGAAGGCAAAAAGAAGTTGAGTTGAAATGGAGCAGCAATTACAAATTAGCATCGCTCAGCTACATGCAAATTTAAATAGGAGATTGAAGAGACCATTGCAACAATTTGCATTGGCGGATAAGTGTAGGATCCATTGCACTTGCAGGCACAACGAATTGGAGTGTCTAACCTTTTTGAGCAAAATTGAAAGAGTCTTGCAAGGAGAGATTCCCTTTTGAGAAATATATCAGCTTTCAGCCCTTGCAGACCTGGAGGAAGAATTGACAACCATGGCAGCCAAGGCATTTGAAGAGCTGATCCAAGAATGTTTTGGCAGCAGAGATGGACCAAGATTGGAGGAGGTGTTGATGTCTACTTGGTGCAGATTTCACAATGCACCAAATTCAAAATTTACTTGTTCGTCGTGTGCAAGCATCATCACCCAAGTCAAAGGAAAATTGAGTAGGTTGGAGTAGCCAACTAGAAAGGAGAATGAGTCATCCCACATGGTAGAAAATCTATCAGCATCTGGAGGATAGCACCTTCAAGATAAACTAGGAAATCTGCCACAAACTAGTGCTAGGACAACAAACATTGAAGCTGAAAATCAAGAAGGAGAAGCTGATTTTCTGAGGATAGCAAAAAGATCTGGTGAAGGTTCACTAAGAATAGAGTTGGAAAGCCTCTCCTTTGCCAGCAAGGGATAGTCCTCCACTCAAGAAGAGGAGCTATTGGCAGTTGAGGATGAGTCAATAAATTTTGCAGTAGTGTATGTTGGCGCAGCCAATGAAGATGCTGAAAATCAACAAGAGGAAGAGGTTGATAGTCTTAGGACAACAGAAAGTGATGATGAGGACCTAGTAGTGGAAAGATATGACCAACTCATCTCCAGACTAGCAAAGGATTGGTCAGAGCTAAAATTTTAGGTGGATTTGGAGGTATTGTTGCTACCAAATTGGTGTAGGCTCCATGATTCATCCCACTTTGAGCTCACGTGCGGATTGTGCCAAGAAGCCATGAAGCAAGTTAGAGAACAAGCAAGGCAACCGAGTACACCACATTCTCTACTTGCTGCCCAGATGGAACGTGGAGATCAAGAGCCTGAGCCAAGTAATGACTCAGCTGAAGGCAGTCCTCAAGAGGATGTTGGAACAAAAATAGAGGGAGGACAATAATATAGTCTTGAGCTTCCAAGTGATGAAGTAGATCAAATAGGAATGTGATTCACCATTCATCAAGAATTTCTTCCTCTTGAAGAACATTTGTGCACCATGGGCGAAGGGCTTCATGGCGAGTCCTTGGAGGGAGATTGCGTGGTGGATTTTGGTCCCCTTGATGAGGTGCCATCAATTAATGACTTCTTTCCATTGGGAGATGTGTTGTGGAGGTATTCTCACACCAAGGAAGAGCACATCCTAGTGTAGATACCGAAAATTGGTCTAGGCCTACAAGTACATATTTTAACATAATTTTCTATAGTCCGTCATCTTGATTAAATAATGTTACTTATTTAATTGCCTTTCTAACACATGTTTCCTCTATTAATTAAATACCCCTTTTAATTAATTCATTAATTCATAATCATCCTTTATTCAACTTAATTAATTAAATAAATCATATTTATTTAATTATGTTGTGAACTAATTAATTCTTTCCCCTTTATCTATCAATTAAATAATTTATTGTTTAATTCCCCTTTATCATACTTTTCCAACTATAATTAAATATCTTTATTTAATTATTCATTTAACCCCTTTTCATCTATAATTAAATATTTATTATTTAATTATTCATTTTATCCTTTTCAACAGCCAAATTAAATAAATTACTTTATTTATTTAATTAAAAGTCTCATATTTTGAATGTTGAATTAAATTAACATTTAATTCATTATTTAATTAATTATGTCACATTTCTCTAACATTCAGTTATCTCTTACATGCACTTATCGTCTGACTCGAGTTATCTCTATGAGAGAACTCTCCGTCACAACTAGTCAATTAACTAGTTCCAACTCATATGCATGATCTATATTTATTAATTAAATATCTTTATTTAATCAACTAACTCAAGTTTGCATTCACATGCATTTATCATGCATTTATTCTTCAACTTCTAACTTTGGCTTTTGCATACAAAGTCTATTTCCTTTTTTGAAGATGAAGATTGGAACTCATGTTCTAAAATTAGTCTTTACCTACAATTGAACTCACGTTCTAACTTGCGTTCTATCTGTCACATAACTCATCGCATGACATTCATCAATCTCATCCGTTGATCTCTCTTTCAATCTAAGCTGATCTTTTGAAAACACAAAATCTATAAAATGGCCTATCATTATCATTATTCCTCCTCCCAAAATCAGTATACACTTTTGAGAAGAGAAACAATCTTTGATATTTTGCTAAGACACTCGACGAAGTTATGCTCGCATTCAAACACACAAAAATTCGAGGGTAAGAATAACAATACAGCAAGATAGAGAAGGGCAATTGAGATAAATCGAGGAAGTATTTCCATATTCGGTGAGATAATTCTAGTTTTATTAGTTTAGATTAATCATGCTTACT
Organism: Sequoiadendron giganteum; assembly: GCA_007115665.2. Classification (NCBI taxonomy): domain Eukaryota; kingdom Viridiplantae; phylum Streptophyta; class Pinopsida; order Cupressales; family Cupressaceae; genus Sequoiadendron; species Sequoiadendron giganteum. The sequence continues at coordinate 259,543,872 of CM021104.1, read as the reverse complement.
TATCATTCTTTGTTGTTTTATTTAGATTAGAATTGATGTTTAATCTTGTGCAGCAGTTAGCATCTTCCACAATTCCAAAAAATTTGAGCTACATTTGGTGAATCCGACGTGAAAAGACCATAAATTTTACAAGGCTACATATTTTTTCACAAAAAATTGTTTGCAAGTAGAAGACATTCTCAAGAGCTTTCACAAAAAAAATCAGATTTGTAGGTGATGTTTTGAATTTTTTATAATTTTTTTGTTATTTTCAATAAAATATCAATTTTGAGAGAAATTTGTTGAATTTTTTGGATATGTTTACATTTATGGAAAGAGATTTAAATTTGAATAGGGGTATATTCTTTAGGTTTTAAATTTGGATAAATTGTTTTTATTCAAAAAATAGATCTTTGAAAATTATGGTTTCACAGATATTTGCTTGAATCTCACAAACGGTTATAGATCTATTCACAAAATTTTTTATGCAGATTTGAAATTATATCAAGCACCTTCAATAAAAAAATCAGATTTTTTGGATCTGTTTTAAATTTTTATTAATTTTTTTATGATTTTTTCATAAAAAATTAATTTCAGGTGCAAAACAGACAATCTTTCAGATTTATTTACATTTTTGGAAATCTCTTGAAATTTAAGTATGGGTCTTTTCTCTATAGTTTTATTTTTACTTTCAAAAATATTTTCAAAAATCAGATTTGTCTTGAATAGCTATTAGGGTTTTGGCTTTGTTCGGTTTGTGCATATGCAGAAAAAAAAATACTTCAAAGCACACATTGGATCAAGTGGACAAAAACAACTTGGAGCTAAATAAATTCTAACGGAATAACATAGTGTTTGTAGGATGAAGCTTTGAAGACAATTAAAACCCAAGATAATTTATCTGTAGGACGAAAGCTGAAGACTATGAACTACTGATAAATTGCATGCAGGAAATAATGCCTTTGTGTTAATTTATTTAAATCAGATTTTGTTTGGTAGATAGATAATCATCGTGTGGGATTAAAATGAATTTTCTATTTGATAGATAGAAAATTGTCATTTGGAATTAAAAAAACCACTATCTTCTTTGTTTGGTGCTTTGCACATATCTGTAAACCCTTACGATTCAGTACACCGAAGTATCCTCTCCCCTTGCACAGTCATGCAATCCTGGGTGTAAGAGAAATGGTTGCTGACTCTAGAACTTGGGCCTGTCTTGGTGGGAAAAAGTACTCACCCCAAGACGACTCAGACCAGTAGCACGCTAAAGTCAAGCGACTTCCAGTCGGTATATAAAAGTGGATTCTTGGGGAAACCCCAAGAATCACGCACACTAATCTGATGAGATGGACAGAAATGGACTCTCGCCGACATTGGTTAGTGTCCCATGAATGGAATGCCCGAATTAAAAGCTTTGTTGTAGAGTTACCAAAATCCTATCTACTTTTTGGTGCAGCAGGTCGGACCTGTGAAGCCGTCTTACAATCTTACGGTTTACATGTAGAGATGAAAAGTATGCCATGGGAGATTCATGGGTACTGTAGCTTGGCTGCCCCGTATAAGTGAGTGTTGTGGAGGGGAGCCAGTGGGGTCAAGCTACTAATCATCCACCATAAATATGCGTAGTTGGAGAAATCCAAGTAAGAATTCAACAAGTACTGTCCTAAAAACCTAGGGTGTAAATGTTTTTCAAGTCTCAACAGTCCATTCATCACAAAACTGAAAATACTTTGAATGTTGTGTTTGTTGTTTGCTGTATTTGCCAAAATCTTGATCAAACAAACAAAGTCAGTCAAACAACTTTTGGAAAAAATAAAATTTCAACTGTCAGGAACAAAGTTGCATTTGTCAATTTAATCGCCGCTTCTGTATTAGAGAGTCGCATCTATTAGGGGAATAATCGCATCTGTCTGTCATAATTTTCATAATCTCAAAGTTTCAAAGTGCATCTGTCACATCCTGAGTCGCATGTCTCCATGGAAACTGCATCTGTCAAAGTCCGAACCGCAAGTGTCTATCAGAATAACTAGTTTTAGAGTCCAAAATAGGAAAAATGCATGTGAATTAGTAAACCGCAACTGTCCTACGAAAGACCGCAACTGTCAAATACTGAACCACAACTGTCATAGGAAAGACCACAACTATTAGAAACACCGCAACTATCAGAAACACCGCAACTATCAAATCCTGAACTGCAACTGTTAGGTGAACCGCATCTGCCTATTAACAAAGAACAATCAAAATTGTAAACTGAGTCCGAACAGAAACTATCAAAATTTTGCTCAAAATGCATCCATTAGGTGGTTATATATGTCTTAGTTACAATCCACATCTTTGTCATAGTCATCCAAAGTCACATGCATATAGATACTTCCTCAGAAATCTTAGTTACAATCCACATCTTCATCATTGTCATCCTAAGTTGCATGCATCTAGATACTCCCTAGGAAATTGCATATCACAGCATAGATAAGTTTCCTCGTCTTTGGATAAATTCATGTCCCGATTTGTCACACTCATCAAACCTAGTCACCGTAGTCTTATCTAGTGAATCTTTTCAGCTCGACAAGTCTAGTTTGGAAAGTTCACTTTGTCAACTGTCATTTGTCCTACAATCAGGTTCCTTGGTCAAAACAATTCCTTGCATGCATTTACTCCATAGGAGGTAGGTTATACCCATTTTAGAATCATAGTCGACACGAGGTCTTACATATTGTCCATCTTACCATACGTCATCTCAGTATACATCTTTCTAGAAATCATTTTGGCAACATCCTTATTGTCCAAAAAAATCCAAAAACATAGAATTAGGTCATATCAATTATTAGGCATAGTCTGCATTACCCCATTTTGAGCAACTTTTTTATGGTCAAAACAAGGTCTCAAAAGAGGCACAAAGAAATGGCAGACCCCAATGAGTTTATCAATCCTTTCAGCACTCAACCACCTAGGAAGAACAAACCACACAAACCATTGCTTGATAAATTTGTCACTAGAGACGCCAATGGATAAGTCTTTGTTGAAGACATAGAGTCTGTAGTCCAAGATCCTGAATTTGCATCCTTCATGGATGAGTGCTTGGCAAATGATCCCCAACGCTATCTAGCAAAATTGCTAGTAGAAGGTGCCACACTACCACCAGGATTTGACATTCACACATTGAAAATGACATCTACCCAACCAATGCAAATAGTGACATGAAGTGGTTCTATGCCCCAAATCACCGCAGCAATACCAACTGGCATACCAAATCAGACATCGTCAATTGTAAACACAACCCCTTTCAACATAATGCAAGGTTTACAATTTATGATGGGAGCAACTTCATCCAACCCCTTTGGCACCAACACGATTGGTAAGAGATCCAAGGTGGGTACGAATATTCCTATCCCAAGTCAAACCATTCAAACAGGATATATTCCTATCCCACAACGAACTATTCAAATGGGATATATTCCTTTACCAAATCACAACCCATCGCAAAACATGGCATATCAGAACGTCTACATTGATCCGAACAACGCCAACACTATGTCCTTGACACAAGTTGATGTTCTTCAGAATCAAATGCAAACTCTCCTACAACAAATGGATAATATGTCTATGTCAGGCAAACGAACTATCTCAGCACAAGACTTATGTCCATGTCCATTTGACAAAGCGCTTTACATGACACCTTTTCCCCATGGATACATTATACTGATTTTGCCTAAGTATAATGGGAAAAAGAATCCTCTAGAACATATTAGGGAGTTCTCAACAGCATGCATGGACATATCGTATGACCCCACATATCTAATGAGACTATTTCCACAAACCCTTGTTGGGATAGGACTGGAATGGTTTTCTAAACTACCATATGGTATACGCTCTTGGGGAGAATTAGCTGAAATTTTTTTCGAACATTTCGCCTTCAACATAGACAATGAGATGAGAATAGCAACCTTGTGCCACACAACACAAGAAGATGGTGAAACTTTCACCACTTTCTTTCAGAGGTGGAGAAGTCTAGCTAGTAGATGTCCAGTTGAGATACCAGAGAAACAAAAGGTCACGATATTCCTAGAGAACATCAATCCAAAACTGCGGAGTGATTTAAGAGTACATTGTTGTACCTCATTCCTAGACTTGGTACAGAAAGGCATCATCCTTGAGAAAGGCCTTATTGCAAAGGCAAAATAAAGGTACCAGGTAGGAATCCTATTGTCCAAAATCAAAACACGCCAAATGATAGAAGACAATTCTGGTCCAGAAACAAGAATGTTACAAATGATGGCATTGTCGATGCTAAAAACATATATATAAGGCAAGTTATCACACTGAGAGGATACAACCAATATCAAGACACAATGGATAATCCAGATCAAACAGCTAACTATCTCCAAAATTCACAGCAATAACGACCTCAAAGAAGATTTCCAACACGTGAATTTACTCCTCTAGGACAACTGATCGAGGTTATTTACAAAGAATTGATTAAACACAATATCATGAAACTATTGGAACCAAGAGAATATGATCCTAGACAATTTAAACCTTCTTGGTGGGATGACAAAGCCCATTGTGAATATCATCAAATAAAAGGACACAGCCTACAAAATTGTCACCAACTCACGGGCATTATCCAAGACTTTGTGGAGAACGAAACCATAGAGGTTGGTGGATAGAAAAACACCAAGAACAGTTATCATAAGGTCTTCAAGGACCCATTACATGACCACACAAAAGGAAAAGCCTCCAGTTCAGGAACTAAGACCAATCCATCAACCAATTATGCAAACACCAATTTTGACTATGGAAAAGGAAAGATTATAAATAGCCTCCGCGTTGTAGATGAGCATATCGATACCTTCACCATTAAGAAGCCTCCAGAATATAGTGTCAACACATGCAGAACCAAGATCACTATTCCAAGTCCTTCTTCTGAGCCATCTACACAAGCTTCCAAGTTCAAGTACAACCTTCTTGATCAATTGAGTAAAACCCTTGCGCAAATATCTATCTTGGAACTATTGACCTTATCACCTGAGCATCGAGCCATTCTCGATAAAGCTTTGCAGAACACAACTATCCCTATGGATTTAAATTTCAATCATTTTGAAGAGATGGTGGGATATTTAACAAATTCGCACCATGCTACATTTTCCCAATAGGATTACTCGAAAGAAAAATCTGATCATAATGACCCATTACATCGTGAAGTCTTAGTCCATGAAACCAAAGTCAGACGAGTCTTGGTAGACGGAGGAGCAGGTTTGAACCTGTGTACCCTAAAATTGGTTAAGGCATTAGGATTCTCAGAAGATTGCGTAGATACCTCTAAGAGTATAGTCATCAAGGCTTACGATGATGAGGAAAGATCATCCAAAGGAGAGGTCACACTCCATATCAGAATTGGTCCAACAATCATGAACACGAGCTTCCAAGTCTTGGATCTCACTCTTTCGTACAATTTGTTGTTAGGTAGACCTTGGATACATGCAATGAGAGTTGTACCTTCAACGTATCACCAATGTCTCAAATTTCCACATAATGGCATCGAGATCACTATTGATGGTGATCCAGATCTGTTTCAGTATTGTACAAGCCTAAAGGAAATTCCACAATGCCAAGTACTAGTTAATCAAGAATTTTCATCATCCAATTCATCCCAATACATTGACTCATCACATCTCACTAAGTTCAAATCATTCACACCTCCATCAACTACTCCTAAACTTGAAATCCAAGACAAGGGCTTTGGCGAGTATCGTATAAAGGCATCATACTGTGTCAGTCAATTGATTCCACCTAAGGCATATGGCCTACCTATGGCAGATAGAATACAGTCAATAGTCATATTCAATGTTCCCCCTACAACGACATTGATCAAATGGGGAGAGCTAAGCGAGAAAATTGTGGACCAAGGTGATTCTTGGTTGTATCAAGAAGAACATGAATACCCCTCCCCATCTATTCAAATAGCTAAGAACCAATATGGAAAAGGCTTTAAGATAATGCAAAAGGAAGGCTATGACGGGCACAGTGGGTTAGGGCTACATCAAAATGGAAGGACGGAACTAACTACTGTCCACCCACGACCAAAATACTTAGGGCTAGGGTGTCAACCGCTTAGAATTGGGTTTCCTAGTACTTCATCACTGTTTCAAGAGGAAGTGAGTGCTTATGTAGACACCGAGACATCTCATGATCCACCTCCCCCATTTTACGACAACCCTCCAATCTTTGATGAATCCCCTTACTCAAGCGATGGTGAATGGGATTCCCTTTCATCTACCAGCACCATGAACATAGACGCACTATTTGGAGAATTGGACCTAAACGTGAAACCTATACCCAAACCATCTAGTCCTTGTCCTAAGAAACATTTGTCCAAAGAAGAATGGCATAAGATCTATTATTGGGAAAAACTTGATCTTGCATCTTGGGCACCTGAACCACCATCTTCTAACGACCTATCCCAGGAAATGGTCCCACATCAACGTTTACCTACTCGTAAGGAAAAGACCTAGCAAGAGTTAGTCCAGAACTTCTGCGACCATGTCAACCATTCACTATTCACCCTATCAGCGGCTACCTTTAAAAACTCTGATGATGACATGCCCCTCATATATCCTGAACTTATAGACTGGGATCAACAAGGTACACCTATCTTAGACACATTCGAGAACGACGAAGCAATTACTAAGTTCATGGGACTTCGAGAAGGCATACCAAGAGGGGATCATAAAGCTGGTTTTACCATAGACTTGGATGATAAAGCATATTTTGGGGAGTCTATTTACACCTCTAGTCGCAAAAATGAGGATAAAAAGAAAAAAGACAATGAAAAGAACAATGATGAGTCCCTAGGTGAAAACCGAAAGTCACCTTTGGACGAAGACAAAGTCAAAATAAATGACATATCCAAGGGCGAAAACCTCCTAGAGGCTCCCAAGGATAGAGGTTTAAATATTCTCCCCATTGAACAGGAAAAGTCACCGATGCTAGTAGAAGAATCAGTTGCAGTCAACATAGGTACAGAAGAGAATCCAAAGATGGTATATTTTGTAGCTTCTTTAACAGAGATAGAAAAACCCGAGTTTAAGGACTTCTTCCAAAAGAGACAAATAAAATTTGCATGGTCATATGCTGACATGCCTAGGCTGGATCCAGATCTAATATTGCACCATTTACCATTGCAGCCAGGCATCAAACTAGTCAAACAAAAGTTAAGAAAAATGCACTCGTGGATTGCTCTATTGGTCAAGACAGAACTAAAGAAACTCTTGGATGTAGGATTCATAAGGACAATAGACTATGCAGATTGGATATTGAATCTTGTACCCGTGACTAAACCAACTAGGGGCATTCAAATTTGCACAGAATTTAGAGACATCAACAAGTCATGTCCTAAGGATGACTTCCCTTTGCCGAATATAGATATGATAGTGGATCTTATAGCGGGGTATGAGATGCTATCCCTCATGGATGGTTTCTCGGGATACAACCAGATTAAAATAGTAACTAAAGACCAATGTAAGATAGCTTTCACGTGTCCATGGGGCACATACTGTTGGAGCGCTATTCCTTTTGGGCTTAAGAACGCAGGAGCTACTTACCAACGTGCAACGACTATAATTTTTTGTGACTTTGTACACAATCTCATGGAAGATTACGTCGATGACATTATAGCAAAATCAGAAACAAGAGAAGCTCACTTAAAGGTTTTAAATAAGATATTCCAACGGCTAGAGAACTACAATGTCAGGCTAAATCCGAAGAAGTGTGTCTTTGGAGTCAAATCGGGGAAACTATTAGGGTATATCATCTCTCGAAGAGGCATTGAAGTAGATCCAGAGAAGGTAAGAGCTATCATAGAAATGCCTCCTCTAGTCAGCATAGGACAACTCAGAACTCTACAAGGTAGACTACAGTCAATTAGGCGATTCATAGTACAACTGGTAGATAAGATTCATCCATTTCAACATCTACTCAAGAAAGGAGTACCATTTGTGTGGATGCTTAAATGCCAGGAAGCATTCCAACAAATCAATGACTATTTGCTAACTCCACTAGTCTTAATGCCACCTATAGAAGGAAAGCCTTTGATCTTATATATTTCAGCAACTTAGTCGGCATTAAGGGCTCTTCTCGCACAAAAAGATGATCAAGGTCATGAGAGAGCGGTCTATTACATCAGTCATACCTTAGTGGGCTATGAATTGAATTATAGCAACATAGAACGTGCCTATCTTGCGGTAGTTTTTGCTACCCAAAAACTTTGGCACTACATGCTCAATCGACAAACAGTGTTAATTGCAAAAATTGATCCACTCAAATACCTTCTAAGTAAGGTAGCTTTAATAGGCCGATTGGCTAAATGGGTCATGATACTTAGTGAGTATGACATTGAGTATGTCGAGAGGAAGGCTATAAAAGGACAGGTGATTGCAGATCAGTTAGCTGATGCACCTATAAAAGCAGATCATCCCTTAGTGGTAGATTTTCCAGATGAATATCTATTCAACATTGACATTAAAACTGACTGGAAACTGTACTTTGATGGGTCACATACAAATCGTGGTTCAGGAGCTGGTGTCTTATTTGTCACACCTCAAGGTGATACCATTCCCAAATCATTCAGGATTGCTTTCCCTTGTACAAACAATGTAGCACAATACGAAGCCTTAGTGATAGGCTTGAAAATGGTAGCACAATGGAACATTAAGAGCCTACATGTCTTTGGCGACTCTCAACTAGTAATCTGACAGGTAAATGATGAGTACGAAACTAAGGATAAGAAGCTTGCCCCTTACAAGAGAATGGCTGATAGTTTCAAACAATATTTCAAGGACATAACTTTTCAACAAATACCACGCATTCAGAATAGAGCTACAGATGCTATGGCAACCGTGGGTTCCTTGTTGGATATTCTGAGTAATGTGCCTAAGTTCAAGTTTCAGGTTGAGTAGCTATTGGTCCTGGATACTATGATGGTGTGTACCATTGTTGGTCCTACATCTCCTTGGTATAAAGAAATATTCGACTATCTAACAAATCAAACCTTACCTCAAGACTTGTCCAATAACCAACGTCGAACCTTCATCCGTAAGTCCGCCAAGTACACCATCATCGGAGAAACCCTATATAGACGCACCTTAGACAACGCCCTAATGAGATGTATCGATGCTGAAGAAGCACAAACAAATTTGTGAGCAGTGCACGAGGGTATATGTGGATCCCATTCGAGTGATCCAACCTTAGCCCATAAGATTATGAGACTAGGTTACTATTGGCCTACTATGGAGAAAGACTCATACGTCTTTGTGAAGACGTGTAGACAATGTCAAATACATGGAGACTTGATAAGAGCACCAGAACGGGAGCTTCAACTGATTACTTCACCATGGCCTTTCGCCCAATGGGGACTCGACCTCATAGGTAAGATACACCCACCATCATCCCATGGCCACAAATTCATCATTACCGCTACCGAATACTTCACCAAGTGGATTGAAGCCATTCCCATGACCTACATCACTGACACCCAAATATCTAAGTTTATTCTGAACTATATCATTTGTCGGTATGGTGTACCACAATCCATAATCATAGATAATGGCCGCCCATTCAAGAACCAAGAAGTACGCCATTTATTTGAAGAATTCCACATCAAGCATCTTTCTTCCACGCTATATTACCCACAAGGTATTGGCCAAGCTGAGGCATCTAATAAAACCATTGTTAGAATCCTTAAAAAGAGTCAATGACGCTAGTCATGACTGGCACCTACAGCTTAATCCTGCCTTATGGGCTTACTGCATAAGCATTCGCACTCCCACCGACGCCACTCCATTTTCCCTCATATTCAGGTCTGAAGCTATCTTACCTATAGAAGTCAAAATACCTTCTCTATGGGTATCTTTGAAGGGTCATGTCGACGATGAAGAATACTGTGTCTCTAGGCTATAGGAGCTTGAATTACTAGATGAACGAAGACAGAAAGCATTAGATCATTTGCAAGCATATCAGAATCATCTTCGTCGGAGCTACAATAGGAAGGTTCTCAATATATATTTTGACATTGGTGACCTGGTATTAATGGAGAATCCGAAGAACCAAGCTGAATGAGAGAAACCAGGAAAGTTTGAGCCTAATTGGTTAGGGCTGTACATTGTCACAAAAGCCTTTGGGTCAGGAGCATACCAACTATCTACTCCTGAAGGAGATCCGCTTTTGTCACCTATCAACAGTTTGCATCTAAAGAGGTTCTATGCTTAGCTTCTGAGAATCCATGTCTTAATCTGGAAAAATACAAAAAAATGGTTACCTTGATGAAATCTTGGCAAACAAGCGTTTTTGTAACACCAAAAAAAAAATAAAAAAAAATTGAGAAAATCAAAACAGTAAAGAGAAATAAATCCGTCCACTAGTGAAAACCACTTCGGTGGCGCTATGGATAAGTACCATGGTGAAAACCTGGCAAACAGGCGCCATGTGTAGTCAAGCTTGCTCTTCCATCTACCATCATTCTAATTAGAATTTTTCACCATCACTCATAATAAATGGTTGTCCTATCCATCATTTGGAATGATTGACATCTAAACATCCATTCTGTCATATGATCCATTCCATCTCACAAGTCTTATTCCCGACTGGGGGAAAATCCTTGTTCTATTCCATGAACACCTTGTACATAGCACCACACCATCAGAAAATGTCCTAAAAAAAACAAAAAACATTAGAAAACTTCAAAAATCCAAAAAAATAAAAACATGTCAAAAAATACCAAAAACAAAACAGTTTCAAGTCAGTCATGTTAAGTCAGTCATAGTCATAGTCGAACTACATTGCCTCTATGACTGGGACGTAGGCAAGGCCATCAATCGATGTGCCTCCGAGGCATTAGGTCTATCAGTCTAGGTTTGTCATGTATCACACACATTTAAATCATGACTCTTTTTATATTCAAAGTCATTGGTTGTGTCAACTACGAGGTCTCTGTGTGTACAATGTAGGCAAGGCTAATCAATTGATGAGCTCCCGAGACCATACTAGGTCAGTCCAATAGGGTTCATTCACAATCACTATCACACAAGTTGCATATCATAGTTTAAGGTATCATCTCATGTCATACACTGTCTACGCGCACACACTCAACTTGTCATCAAGTTAATATCAAACACATTGTCAAAGTGATCAACCCATGTCTTAGCAAGATATGTCCTTCTTGTCAACAGATGTCATCAAATTGTCATAGTCTCATGTGGCTTGTCACCTCAACGTCATCAGACTCCAATGTCTTATACAACACATGTCTTACTGAAACTAGGCTTTGTCATGCCTTATACAGAAGTCACCAAGTCAAAACCAGACTCAACGTCTTAGGTGGTATGTGTCATTCTCTCACATTACGCTATGTCAAACATCAACATCAAACAATCCCACAAGATCAAGTTTTGGTGAATACATTTATTTGGCTTTATGACTTTATATCTTATTTTGTCTTATCTTTTTATCGATTTGTGCAAGATCCTATTACTAGCTTTCTCAAAGATGTCCCTTGAAGGATTTAGAGAAGCAATGACGTCTCAGGATTATTTTTCTTTGGTTGCTATCTATCAATTGTATTTTAAAATTTGGCTTTTTGAATCATGTTACTAGTTTCCTCAAGGATGTCCTATCAAAGATTTAGAGGAGTAATGACGTCTCATGACCCATCTTTTATTTGTCTACTGTCTGTGGTTTGTCTTGACCAAATGACTGGGGTATCTTGTCCTTATTCTGAGTTAAGACACTCCTTGTCTATGACTGTCTATTTTTCGTAGATGGATGATTTTGTACACTATAGTCTATCTCATATCATAGTGTGTACCATCCATTTGTGTCATGTCCGCCCAATGATGATAACAAGCAAGTATAGCGTATTTGGAAATATATCAAAGATTATGTCTTTTTCTCAAATTAACCAATATTAATTATTTCTTACTAACATTCTGAAATCATCCATGCTAACATTTCTTCTTTTCTGCATCTTCACCACCATTATCTATCCATTTCGAGAGCACACTCATGTTCTTCAAACCCACCTATCCTCTCGAGGGTACATACCACTACCTCCTCATCATTCTCCCTTTCACTGGGGTATACCCTAACTTGTTTCATACAGGGGCACGACCAGGGCATATTTTCTTTGACACAACATTGTACCAACATTGTATCAAAGAGGGGCAAACTGTAGATACCGAAAATTGGTCTAGGCCTGCGAGTACACATTTCAACATAATTTTCTATAGTCCGTCGTCTTGATTAAATAATGATACTTATTTAATTTCCTTTCTAACACATATTTCCTCTATTAATTAAATACCCTTTTTAATTAATTCATTAATTCATAATCATCCTTTATTCAACTTAATTAATTAAATAAATCATATTTATTTAATTATGTTGCGAACTAATCAATTCTTTCCCCTTTATCTATCAATTAAATAATTTATTATTTAATTCCCCTTTATCATACTTTTCCAACTATAGTATGTATCTTTATTTAATTATTCATTTAACCCCTTTTCATCTATAATTAAATATTTATTATTTAATTATTCATTTTATCCTTTTCAACAGCCAAATTAAATAAATTACTTTATTTATTTAATTAAAAGTCTCATATTTCGAATGTTGAATTAAATTAACATTTAATTCATTATTTAATTAATTATGTCACATTTCTCTAACATTCAGTTATCTCTTACATGCACTTATCGTCTAACTCGAGTTATCTCTATGAGAGAACTCTCTGTCACAACTAGTCGATTAACTAGTTCCAACTCATATGCATGATCTATATTTATTAATTAAATATCTTTATTTAATTAACTAACTCAAGTTTGCATTCACATGCATTTATTCTCCAACTTCTAACTTTGGCTTTTGCATACAAATTCTATTTCTTTTTTTGAAGATGAAGATTGGAACTCATGTTCTAAAATTAGTCTTTACCTGTAGTTGAACTCATGTTCTAACTCACGTTCTATCTGTCACATAACTCATCACATGGCATTCATCAATTTCATCCGTTGATCTCTCTTTCAATCTGAGCTGATCTTTTGAAAACACAAAATCTATAAAATGGCCTGTCATTATCATTATTCCTCCTCTCGAAATCAGTATACACTTTTGAGAAGAGAAACAATCTTCGATATTTTGCTGAGACACTCGACGAAGTTATGCTTGCATTCAAACACACAAAAATCTAAGGGCAAGAATAATAATACAGCAAGATAGAGAAGGGCAATTGAGATAAATCGAGGAAGTATTTGCATATTCGGTGAGATCATTCTAGTTTTATTAGTTTAGATTAATCATGCTTACTTATCGTTATTTGTTGTTTTATTTAGATTAGAATTGATGTTTAATCTTGTGCACCAGTTAGCATCTTCCACAATTCTGAAAAATCTGAGTTACACCAAGAAGATAGTAGTGATGGAGACATACTCTGTGAGCCTCTGAATGTTGATGCACTAGAGTTTCTGGATTGGGAGAGGGGCTCCTTCTCCATTTATAGTGATAGTGAGCAAGGGGAAATGAGTGAACGTTAGGATGAGTTGCATGAATGGAAAAAAGAAGAAGACAAAGGCGGGGGTGCTGAGATAGCTACCAACAAAGATGAAGCACTCAGTCGACTACAAGATGCAACTTGGAGTCCTTCCACCATAATCGTTGTTGATCCTCCTTCATATTCAGATGGCTGCAATTGGACAGATTTGCACATGTCATCGTCCCATGACACTCAGCATCATGAAGATAAGGTCGACACTTGGGAAAGGAGATGGGACAACGTGTTTCCTTTTGAGGACAACAATCGTGTGGACGGTCTATTTGTAGAAGATCAACGAGATGAAGTACTTCTTTTTGAAGAACTGCCAAGGGGGATTGTTGATCCCATGCAAGACATGGAAGAAGTGTTTGCTGCCCCGTTCTCCCTGCCTTATGCATACTTGATTCCTGAGATGCTGCACCCTCCATCATGCCCACCCGAGGTTGCTGATGCAAAGACTGACGATGCAGTGCTTGCTCTTGATTGTCAAATATTGCCACCTCCATGTGACAACACCCAAGTTCTATCCTTCCTTGCTCCTGTTAATTTTCATAGTTACACTTATCATTTTGATTATGGGAAAGAGGGGAAACGAACATGTCTATGGATTAATCATGGGTTTAATGAGCCTCCTCAATTGTTGATTCTTCATGATTTTGGGGTAGAATTTGAATTCTGTCATATTAAATTTATGTCCTCTGGATATAAGGATAAATCTACATGGTTGAGAACTATAATGACTGCCCGTTTACTTGTGCACACACTGCAAAATCCAATGAGCATGAGCATCAGCTCGCCTTACTCAAACGTAGTTCTTTGTAAATATATGTGTACATAGCTCATTTTGAGTAGTGTAGGTTTCTTGTAAATACTCCGCTTTCCTGCTTTCCTTAGGTTAGTTTGTTTGTTGTAGGTTTCTTTCTTTAGAGTAGTTTCTTCGTTGTTTTCTTTCGCTGTCTCATTTTGGTGTTTTCTTTTCATTTTCTTTCATTTGTTCTCGCTTTGCTACCACTTTGCTTGGGGTCCCTCTATTTTTGGTTGGGTGCATCTGTGCACACAATAATCATTCTTATTTCCTGAGGTTGTTCTATGTATTTCTTTGTCGAATTCTAATCAAGTTTTTAGAGTGGATGGTGAGGATCTTCTGTTAGTATCAAGTGATCTAGATGTTCGATTCAAAGTGGATAAGTCATTGGTCAGTTTGATTTTGAAGTATTCTTGAATTTTATATCTCTCACAAATTTTAAGAATTTGATGATCACTGTAGGTCCTTTGTGAAGTCTACTTAAGTGAAAAATCCAAAATTCTGCTTCAGTGCCACTCTGATTCTTAGCCCTGAGTGCAAGCTTCATTGCTTGCAGGTTGAAATAAAAGAACTGAAAAGAGAAAATAAACAAAGAAAGAAAGCAAAATATTGAAAATCAAAAGAAGATAGATTCAATTTTTCAGGAGTATATGAATAACTCTACCGGGGCTATGGACGCCCGGCCGATAGTAGAGCAATGTTCTAGAGAATCATAGCGACAACCTCATCGGGGCTATGGACGTCTGACTGGCAGTGAGGCAATGTTGCAGATGCTTTTGGAGTTAGAATAAACTACGTAGCTTAACTTGATGGAGCTTGGATTCTTGCAGCAATTGAAGGATGGGAATTAATGCAATTGCACACACTTGGATTTTTAGCATACTGAAGGTTGGGTTAACTAATGGTTTTGATCCTCTGGTTGAGTGTCTGGCTTGTTTTCCCTAGCATGAAGAAGAGAAACTAGAGATTCTGGGTTTGTGATTCTAGTTTGTCATTGAAATGCTCTAGAGCATTTCCCCCAGCGAGTCACCATTTGTTGTGCATATTTTGCACACACGCCCCACCGTTGGCAGGGACCCTCTTTTTTTGCTCCCAGTGGGCTTCTTTGCTCTCGTCTCATTTTGCATGCCCCTCATTTTGCTATCCTAGTTGGTCAACATGCCCTTCAAAGTCTCATTTTTGGTTGACCATATTTTTCCCCTAAAATAAAAAATGGCTAAGTCTTGGGTTTTTCGGGCTTCGCCCCCGCTTGCTCACTCGATTCGCTTTTTCCTTCATTCTTTGACTTTGGGGATAGATTTCCTATGGATTTTGGATGTTTTTGTGGTGCTTAAGTGAATTGATAGGGTTTTGTTATGTTTCAGGAAGTTTTGAAAATTCCAAAACTATGTTCTTACAGCGGCTTCCCTACAGCAGCTTCCCTGAAATAGCATTCCTACAACGGCATTTCGGCCTCATGTTTCTAAAACGTATAAGCGCACCTCCAAATCAGAAACAGACTTCGACCCAGATGCTAAAATGGGGTCTTATCTTCACTTGGATTTTCAAATTCCAAATTTGCATACGGGAAGTACCATCTGGAGTTCCATGCTCTCGCGGCCATTTCAAAACAACATTCCTATAGCGGCATTCTGACCTCATGTTTCTAGAATGTACAAGTGCACCTCCAAATAAGAAACAAACTTCAACCTAGATGCTAAAATGGGGAATTATCTTCACCTAGCTTTTAAAATTCCAAATTTTCATATGGAAAGTACCATCCAGAGTTCTGTGCTCTCACGGCTGTTTCAAAACAACATTCCTAGAGTGGCATTCCGGCCTCATGTTTCCGGAACATACAAGTGCACCTCCAAATCAGAAACGAACTTTGACCCAGATGCTAAAATGGGGTCTTATCTTCACCTAACTTTTCAAATTCCAAATTTTCATCTGAGAAGTACCATCCGGAGTTTTGTGCTCTCGCGGCCATTTCAAAACAACATTCCTACAGCAGCATTTTGGCCTCATGTTTCCGGAACATACTAGCACATCTCCAAATCAAAAATGGACTTCAACCCAAATGCTAAAATGGGGTCTTATCCTCCCCTGGCTTTTAAAATTCCAAATTTGCATACGGGAAGTACCATGCAGAGTTTCGTGCTCTCATGGTCATTTCAAAACAACATTCCTATAGTGGCATTCTGGCTTCATGTTTCCAGAACGTACAAGCGCACTTCCAAATCAAAAAGGGACTTTGACCCAGATGCTAAAATGGGGTTTTATCCTCACCTGACTTTTCAGATTCCAAATTTTCATCACGGAAGTACCATCTGAAGTTCCACGCTCTCGCGACTGTTTTAAAACAACATTCTGACCTCATGTTTCTGGAATGTACTAGCGCATCTCCAAATCAAAAATGGACTTCGAACCAAATGCTAAAATGGGGTCTTATCCTCCCATAGCTTTTCAAATTCAAAATTTGCATCCAAGAAGTACCATCTAGAGTTTCGTGCTCTAGTGGCCGTTTCAAAACAACATTCCTACAGCAACATTCCAACCTTATGTTTCTGAAACGTACAAGTGCACCTCCAAATCAAAAATGGACTTCAACCCAAATGCTAAAATGGGGTCTTATCCTCCCTTAGCTTTTCAAATTCCAAATTTGCATTTGGGAAGTACCATCCAGAGTTCTGTGCTCTCGCGGCCATTTCAAAACAGCATTCCTATAGCGGCATTTCGACCTCATGTTTTCGGAACATACCAACGCATCTCAAAATAAAAAATGGACTTCAACCCAAATTCTAGAATGGGGTCTTATCCTCCCTTGTCTTTTTAAATTCCAAATTTGCATCTGCGAAGTACCATCTGGAGTTCTGTGCTCTCGCGGCTGTTTCAAAACAACATTCCTATAGCGACATTTCGGCCTCATGTTTCCGGAACGTACCAGTGCATCTCAAAATAAAAAAAAGACTTTGACCCAGATGCTAAAATGGGGTCTTATCCTCCCTTGGATTTTCAAATTCCAAATTTGCATCCAGGAAGTGCCATCCGGAGTTCCGTGCTCTTGTGGCTGTTTCAAAACAACATTCCTATAGCGGCATTTCGGCCTCATGTTTCTGGAACGTACTATCGCATCTCCAAATCAAAAATGGATTTTGGCCCAAATGCTAAAATGGGTTTGTATCCTCCCCTAGCTTTTGAAATTTCAAATTTGCATCCGGGAAGTACCATCCGGAGTTTCGTGCTCTCGCGGCCATTTCAAAACAGCATTCCTACAACGGCATTTCGGGCTCATATTTTCAGAACGTACTAGTGCACCTCCAAATCAAAAATGGACTTCTACCCAGATGCTAAATTGGGGTCTTATCCTCACCTGGCTTTTCAAATTCCAAATTTTCATGTGGGAAATACCATCCGAAGTTCCATGCTCCATCGGCCATTTCCAAAAGAGCATTTCCAAAACAACATTTCAGCCTCTCATTTCCAGTTTCAAGAAGCCTACCATGGGTCCATTGACAAAACCATTTGATGAAATAAAAAATGCTAGAAGTCCATTGGAAAGAAGACAGCTTTCAAACAGTTTCGACTACAATAAAAGGGAAATTAGTTAGGAGACAAAACTGCTACAATGATTGACCACTACAGGACAAAATAGGAAAAAGACAAAGATGTATTTTAAATTGTTGAATATTGTGGGGTAGGTGAAGCCCTAATATAAATTGAATCTAGGCCACACAATGCAACTCAATCATAGCCATTCATTCGGACTTTGGAAAAACTATAAATAGGGGTCTCCCCCTCATTTGTAAGTGTTGGAGAGCTGTTGTAAAAATATTCTGTAGCAATAGAAAGTAGCATTGCATGATCTATGGGTGTTACCTTTTGAGTTTGCTTATTATGTGTGCATGGTTCTACCTTCCAAGTTAGTTTTAGTTGTAGTTTCTTGAATGGAAGTGGTAATGGTGATTGTTGTTATAGTATTTGATGAGCTTTCAACCCATACTTTTGGCACTTGTTGATGACAAGCTGCTGTGCAAAGTTAGCCTGGGCTTTTTATTTGATTGCTGCAATTTAGTTCATTTGCATGTTAATGATGTGTGTATGCAAACTGAAAATATGCAGTCTTTAGAAGATTGCACTAGTTTTGTGTAACTATAGGTTTCTCTTGGCCAAGCAAAACCCAGTTTAGGGAGTTTGTCTACTATAGCAGCCTCCATGATCACTGTTCATTCGTAGTTTCAGACCCAGGAACCTTTTCTCCTCCCTACCTTTTTTCCTTTTTTTTAATAATTAACCTTAGGCAAGGTTCATTAAACATTGTAAAGCCAAATCTGATGTTGAAATGGAGTTCTAGACTGTTGTTTTGAACCTACAGCAAACACTCAGCAACTTTCCCATCTTAAGACCTCCATTTGCAGATCCAACTTCCCTACTTTGTAACTCATCCATAAGTCCACCTTGTGATTCTAGAAAATCACATAAACAACTAAAATATTTCAAGAACTGTCAAGACCTGACATCTCAGAGACCTTGGGATAGTGTTCTACAATCTGATTGTGGAAGATTGTCTTTCAAGAGAGGTGATGCATCTATGAATTACCTATGTTGAGAAGTGCATGAAAACGCCATCAACAAGACCCATCATGTCATTGTTCCTTGAGTTTAACACCATGGAGGCCAAGGCTCCTTGGATCAATGGTTCTACAGCTCCACCCCAATCCATGTACGTATATCCTAGAACAACTCCGACTGTAGCTCCTGTGCCTAATCCCTTGGCTGCCAAGATGAACGAGATGATAGAACAAATGCGGGTCATGACTAATGAATTGACTACCATGAAGCAGTAGCAATATAGTTACTAGAAGCTGGCATACCAAAATTATCAAGGCAGAAAAGCTTTGTACCAATCAAATCAGTGGAAAGACAAGTCAGGTGGAAATGCTTTAGCTTAGACGAATAACCAGGTTGTTCTGGTGACCTTTCCGATGTAGACTGTCCAACCTAGTTCGAGTAAGGAGCTAGTTGCTGGACAAAACAACTTAGCTGAAGATGCAAATTCATGGTGTTTTCCTTGTAATGATGCTCACATGCTGAGGAATTATCCGTGGGGAAATTTTCAACAAAAGATCATGGACCAATTTAGTCAAGGTGGTACATGTGATCTTGACAACCAATCATACACCTCTCAATAGATAGCCAATGTTGTCCTCACTGCTCAAATGTAAGGGATGTCCATCCAGCAAGAGTCAGATATAGTTCCAGACCAATTGCTCTTTTCTTAGATGGAAGGAGAAGAGTCAATGTTTCCAAATGACTTTCCTGTAACTCAAATACCACAAGTACAGTCCAATTACAACATGTGTTCTAAGTGAAGACTCACCGAAGAATTCACATTACCACCAGCTAATGCTTCATCTCAGTCGATGCCTAGTCCGCCAACAGGCTCATCATCCATCTCGTAGAAGACAAATGTGGTTCCTCCTAGTTCTCTGAATCCACCTCCTTTAAAGGAAAAGACTTCTATGATCATCCTAATTATTGCCAAATAGCTAGACGCACCAGTCGCAAGGCCAATACCAAATGTGAAACCTAAAGATCAAGCAACCATGGCTCATAAGTCACGAGTGTAATTCAATATGGTGGAACAACTAAAGAAATCCTCTACCAACGCTTTTTTATGGGATGTCAAGGCCATTCCATAGTAGAAGGTATTGTTACAAAAAGCATTATCAGGAGAAAAAGATGTGAAGGTGCCTATTCAGCCCAATGAAGACAAAATATCCAGGTTGGACCTCGATAAAGTGCTAAAAAATCAACTAAAGGAGAAGCTCAAGTCCGGAAAAGAAAGTAATCCTAAACATAAGCCTTTCTTTCTAACACTTATCATTGGCGACAAGTTGTTACATAATTGTATGATCAACTCTAGTGCTAGCACCACTGTCATGCCAAAGCAAGTAGTTGATGCTTTGGATTTAAAATATGAGCCTCTTAACAAGGGAGTCATACAGCTAGATGGAAATAAAATATATACCATCGAGGTAATCAAGGGATTTCCTGTGACTTTGTTTTATTTCCCCAATATCACTGTAAATCAACATACTGTACTCATTGATATTCCTTCTCTATTTGGGATTTGTTTGTCCTGAGAGTTCACAGCAAATGTCAGAGGATATCTAGCACTGGACTGGTCACACCTGATTCTGAGGACCAAACATGGAGCCAAGATGAAACTATTGTCAAAAAATTTGCATTTCAAGCATGTTGCTGATGAGGCTTTGCTCAACTTTGAAGCAACACATACTTCAATTACTCAAGAAAAGAGGTTCAATGTGGAATTTCTGGAAGAAGAAGAGGCTACTAGCTCTCGGATGGAGGATGAAGAAAATTTGTTGAATGAGTTTTTTGATATAGACCCTTTTGGGAATTAGCACGCAACTAGACTTGGGACTTATGTCATACATGAGGAAGGAAATTCTATGCCTAGGGTTACTAAGGAGTCTAGAGGTGAAACATCATTGGAGTTATGGAATTTTCACTTTGATGGAGCCAGATGCAAAGTTGGAGCTAGAGCAGGAATATGTCTGACATCTCCATCTGAGGATAAGACCTTGAGGTCTTACCATTTCCAATTTGCACGCTCAAATAACGAAGCAGAATATGAAGGTCTTACCCATGGTCTGAGCCTTGTGAAACAAATGGGTGCAAAGCAAATAAGTGTGTTAAGAGATATAGAGTTGGTGGTCAACCAAATCTGAGGAATTTTTGTTGCAAAAAATATCCACATGCGATCCTACCGACATAGAGTCTGGGATCTTATTGATAGCTTTAAGGCCTTTAATATTCAGGCTATACAAAATGAAAAGAACTCTGAAGCTGACCAGATGGTGACTATCGGGGCTCAATTTGAGTCGGCCTGAATTATTGAAAAATAAGCATGCCGTGAGGGTAATTATAAGACCCGTTGTTCTAGATAACAATCAAGATTGGTAGGTGTTCGATAGCGATGTTGATATTGCATCATTTCTCCAATCATCTGGGGAATTTTCCGATCAACTACAACCAAAGATCATCGAGGCTTATGGGGATCAAATTATCTAGTTAAAATCCAATAAGCTTTCGAGAGGCCTACTCACTCTAGAGAGCTTGTTTGATTCTGATGATGCAACAAGAGATGAAAGGAAGCTCATAGCTGACAAGGGTGACTACATCAATTTGTATATTAGAGAAGATAGAAAGCTCAAGGTTGGGAAAGAAGTATCGCATAAGAATAAAGACAAAGTAAGGCACTTTTGTGAGGAATATCCGAGTGTAGTATCCTGCTCATATGATGATCTAAAGGGATACTATCTCAAAATCATTGAGCATACAATTGAGTTGTCGGAAGGGGTGAAGTCAGTTCGTCAAAGATAGAGACCTATGAACCCAAACATAGAATCTCTCATATCATAGGAGTTGAATAAATTGATCGCATCTCGAATAGTGTTTTCGATCAAACACAACACTTGGGTGTCAAACCTTGGTACCAGTCTGGAAGAAGAATGAAGACATATGACTATGTGTAGACTTTCGAGACTTGAGTAGAGCATCCTTAAAGGATCATTACCCCCTGCCTTCAATGGAGGTAATTCTACAAACAGTACCTAGTTCTGAAATGTTTCCAATGTTGGATGGCTTTATGAGCTACAATTAGATTCGGGTAAAAGAAGAAGACCGACACAAAAGAGCATTCACCACAAAGTGGGGAACATATGCATATGCCAAGATGCATTTTGGACTCTCAAATGCCACAACCACTTTTCAGAGAGCCATGGATATTTCCTTTAAGGATTTAATCCATAAAATTATACTCATCTATTTGGATGATTTGACAGTATTTTCAAAATTTTCCAATGATCACTTTGATCATTTGGAGCTTATCTTCCAGAAGGGCCAGGAATTCAGGATTTTTGTAAACCCAAAAAAATGTGTGTTCGGAGTTCCCCAGGGGAAGTTATTGGGGTATGTCATCTCAAAGGAGGGAATTTCCATTGATCCTAAAAGAGTTGATGTAATCTAGGAGCTTCCTTTACCTGTAAACAAGAAGGGAGTGCAGACATTTCTAGGTAAGGTCAACTTCATTAGCTGATTCATTGTAGATTTTGTAGGGATCGTTCAACCTATTACCTTAATGCTTAAAAAGGACCAGATTTTCAAATGGACGACAGAGGCTAGAAAAGATTTTGAACTTATAAAGGAGGCTATTTCTTCTGCCCTTGTGTTAGTCAACCCAAACCTGTCAAAATATTTTATTATGTATATTTTTGGTGGTGGCAATAGTATTGCCATGGTAATTATACAAAAGAATGATGAAGATAGAAGAGTCTCCTATTGCTTTTGACTCACAAACCTTAAAAGAGTATGAGATAAATTACAACTTTTAGAAAAGTAGGCCTTCGCCATTGTGAAAGGGCTTAAGAAGTTCTGACACTTGATATCTTATAACAAGGTGATTGTTTGTGTACCACATCCTAGTGTGCGGGAATATATCATGGAGGGAGAAATCATGGAGAAAAGAGCTAATTGGATCACCAAGATCCTAGAGTATGATATTGAAATCAGACCTGTCAAAATTGTCAAGAGAAAAGGACTGTGCAAGTACCTTGTTGAAAGCAGTGAACCAGTGACAGAGTATGAAGCTCTGGAACCCGTGTTACTAAATGAAGAAAGTTCTTAGGGTGACTGGCTGGAGGATAGAATGAAATTCATGTAAACATGAAAGTATCCAATCAATCTCCCTTCTTTTAAGAGGAATTTCTATCATTTACAAAATATAAATTATGTTCTTTTGGAGGGTGTACTATTCAAAATAAATTTTAATGGTGTCCTGCTAAGGTGTGTAAATGAAGAACAGGCGAAGAGAATATTGGATCAATACCTAAATGACCCAACTAGAGGACATTTCTCTGCAAGGACTGCAACAATTAAAATTATATGTGCTGGTTATTTTTGGCCAACACTTTTCAATGATGCATTTTCATTAATTAAGTCTTGTAATGAATGTTAGTTTTATGTCAGAAAGAGGAAGAATCCTGCTATGCCATTAAGGCCTATCATAGTAGAAGAACCCTTTGCTCAATGGGGTATGGATTTCATTGGTACGATTAAACCTTTCTCCTTAGCTAAACATAGATGGATATTGATAGCAACATACTACTTTACTAGATGGGAAGAAGGAGTGCCATTGAAGAATGCAATGGAAGTAAAGATTGTTAACTTCCTAGAAGAGTTGGTAGAAAGATTTGGCCCACCTAAAACAATCATCTCCAATAATGCTAAAGCTTTCCTTGGCTTGAAGATGAGCCAGTTTGCATTAAAGTATGGGGATTTCCTGAAAAACTCTTCTAACTATTATCTCCATGGGAATGGCCTCGCTGAGTCTACAAATAAAAAACTCATCAGGTTAATTAAGAGGATAGGCTCGGAACACCAAAGAGAATAGCATAGGAAGCTCCAGACATCATTGTGGGTAGACCGAATCATGCCCAAGAAAATACTAAAGACATCTCCTTATGAGATGGTGTATGGGAAGGAGGCATTATTTCCTATTGCCATGGAAATACCTGCCCTACAGCTGCTTAAATCTCTACAGATTGAACAAAATAGAGCAATGGAGGTATAGTTTTCCTAGCTACTTGAGGTTCAGGAAAAGAGAGAGCATGCCCTTGAAGCAACGAACAGCTGCCAGTAGGTGGTAAAGAAGTGGTTCGATAAAAAGGCATTAGATCAAGAGATGCAATGCAGGAACTTGGTGCTCAAGTTCAATGAGCATGAAGCAAAGCTCGACCAACATGGAAAATTCGACAGTCTCTGGAAAGGTCCTTTCAAAATCATCCATTGTAAACAGTTCAACTCTTTCGAGTTGGAAAAAATGAAAGGTAATACCTTAAGTATTCTAGTTAGTGGAATACATCTTAAGAAAATTCATTAATTATGCCTATGTGATGGCTTTGTAAATTGTAAATATGTAATTATTTTTCTTGCTTTAAGTTTTGGGTCTTCTTAGTGCTTTATGAAATAACAACAATAGTGCAAGAAATTGAAGAACATTGTAAATGGGCCAATATTTTTGAAAAAACATAAGTATTATATATATTATGGACAAAAAATTTACATTATATAAGATAGGGGTCATTGGCCTTGTATCAAAATATATACATATATCCATTATGAAGCGAAGCCTAGAAAAAGGGAAAAAACAAAATTGGGGACCATTTTTGTTCTCAAAATATCAAGCATTGGAGGGACCAGCAATTGTAGCAACTGACGACGCGAGATTAGGGAACACCATTCTTTCAAAATCCTCATACCACTAGAGGTTTCAGAATGGTTTGATGTAATGCACTTGCATGAGGAAAAAGCATCCCACACAGACCTTGGCACAATCCTCCTCATGGGTCTCCAACTCGAAACCAAAGAGGAAGGGCCTGGTTGGCACGGGTCCTCCATGTAGCTGCAGCAGACGTAGGTTGCGAACTGAGGGGACCCCATGATCAAATTCAGTAGCATGCACTATTTTCTCTAGTCCTCGGAGGTAGCACCGAGGGAACACCCGCTTTGTCAGCTTCAAGATCTTGCATTTGGAGACACTGATATCTAATGACGAGGTGAAAAAGTGGGAGCAGATACTAGTGTTGACTAGGTATTGTTCCTCATTCTCTACATAGTGCTTTCCAAGAACCACTTAATTGCTTTCACATATAGCAGGTTTTTCACGCCTGCCATGCACTTTAAGCACCTACATCTAATTTTTCCTAAGAAAGTGGCTTGAGTCTTTTTGCAGACTAGTCTTATTGGCATTTCTATGTTGCTTACTATTCTAGCTAGAAGATGAAAATTGCTAAGATAAGAAAAGCTTACTAAGCTAATAATGCTAGGAATAATTGTGATTTGCAATACTGCTAATGATCCTATTTATAGACTAGTTGGGGTTCACCTAATGAGGCAAGCCATAATTACGAATGAGGCAATTTGTGTTGCCAAGCCTTAATTTTCAGTGTTGTGATGTGTGAAATGATGGGAATAGTGGGTGTAGTTGCAACTTGCTCTATTCAAGTTTCCAAACTCAATAGAGATTGGTCATGTGCTAGCATAAGGAGTTATCATCCCATCTAAATCAAGGAAAATCTTAAAAATAGGATGTTGGGTGATGTGCCCAAAGTACACTCAGGAAAGATATGGCAAGGTTTTTTTTGTCCACTATCCAAGAAAAATCTGGTGCCACTCCTCGCGAAGTCATGTCTATGAAATATGGAGAGCAATTTGGCAGGTTGGCAATCTCTTTGCATGCGTGAAAAGTTGGTGACACATATAGCAACTAAATGTGAAAAGCTGGCACGTACACTCGCCCGACCATTTCTCACGAAGATCAAAAAGCGGATTGAGCATGCAAAGCACATTTATTGCAAGAGTTATCATAAGATAAAATAGCTAAGTTATTCGCAAGTGAGAAAGAGTTTCTTAGAAGCTAAGCCATTTATGAATGTTTGCAAAAGTTTCTTGTGAATACAGAGAAATGGTTGAGATTGTAGAAGGTTCAACACAGGCCCTAGCCTCACCAAGTATAGACAAGAAAAGAATAAAAGCATCGTGCGTAGATATCTATGGACTGGACTCTTATGCTACTCCATGCATTCCAACAAAGCCTTGTTGGCCTTTCACCAATCAAGTGAACCAGAGAATACTAAACACAATTCTTCATAGAAATTAGGCTTTGGTTGCCAAGGATTGGGATGGCGTCTTTGATCCTGAGCTATCTCAGAATCCCAAGAGCCTCAAGGAAGCTACATGTGAGAGAATGAAGAAATTAATAGACCCTTTCTACAAGCATGTATGAGACTATGGGCTTCCCCAGTATATGGTTCCCCTAGTGCATCATTGCCCATAAATTATAGTAGCATGCATGACGGGCTTTGACCCGAACACTAGAGTGATACATGTCACTAATTTCAAGGTAATCATTAGCCTTGAAGATATTTAGGATATGCTATGTATTCCACTCTCTTTGACCTGGGATGTTGAGATTTTCGAAGTAAAAAGGATGCATGATAAATGGGGAGGGCTCAGATTGGTGTCATAGTTTTACCACATCGAAATTGCTCAACCAACAAATGCTTCAGCACCACCCAAATTTCCATTTGGTCTGGGTGCTTTAAAAGTTGGGTCCTCTTCTATCTGTTCTATGTTGGCACTGGTATGTCATCTGGAAACAGACAAGCAAGTTTTTGAGTTCCAAACGTGTCTCAGTTTTTTGTTGAAAAAGAACAATGTGGCTCCTCTTCTAGACTTTGTAAGGGTTATTAGTGATGGGATTTGGCAATAGCTGCAAGACTTCTGAGTTGGTTCTAGTTAAGGTATTCCTCTTTCTTGGCCTACCTAATATTGCATCAGAATCCAGACTATTTCATGAAATTTATGTCTCTGGATGTTTTCGATGAGACTGGCGAAAGGAAGCCAGTTTCGACATGGACTCTTGTTATGTCAAAAACCTTTGATTACTATGCATTTTCAAATTTTTTCTTAGCCCCAACTTTGCAGGCTTTGGAAAGAGCTGTGATCAACATGTTCACGTGCCTATTACCAAGACAAAAATCCTAGTTGGGAAAGCTTGTACCACCCTTGATTGGTTCTTTGGCACAGATTTTACCATGCTCTGCATGCAAGGTTTCACCCGGGAGCCCTTTCGGCTCCCCCGCTTTCTTTCTAACAGAGTGTTGGCCCTGGAAGCGATGAGGCAGCTATGTAATATTGATAATGATTACTAGGGGAAAATGATTTAACCTCCTATTTGATACTACTGGTCATGTTTTTCTCTGTATCACTAATCAAGAAAAGGACTTCGAAGATTGACACTTCAGAGATTCTGTTTTCAAAGTTGGGTCATCTTGGGCTGGTGGTGATAAATGACACCTAGCAATACAACCCTAAAAATAATTAATCGGAGGTTGGCATAAGAATCTCACATCAGCCTCAGTCATTCTGGGACCCTCAGAGAAATGTTGAAGAGGGGAATTTAAGGTTATATGTAGGCCTTGAATATTTTCCTACCGAGGACATGCGACCGTCATGGCTAAACTTATGCTACATCACAAGGAAAGCCAACCCAAATTAGAAGATCAACCAGTCCCTATGCAGCCAATTGCAGAAGCTTGAATGGTGTCCTAAAAGAATTCAAGACTTCTGGACTTTCCGGGAGGAGATTAAGGCAACCACCAAGATTTATGAAGAGGTGGATCTCAATAAAAAATTTGATGACATTTGGGAGAACGCACATCCAGATGTAGAAAGGTCTCTGAACCCTTCGACGTCAAAGCAACAATATAGAAGGGAATGGATTGTCATGGAGCCCAGAGAAGAAGTAACTCAAAATCCCCCTACTATGGTGGAGGATCCAATGCATGAAGAAGATGTCGGTAAACAGCCCACGCAGTGAGAGGATTCACACGCACAAACATCGAAGCCATCCAACTCCTCTAAATTGACCAGGAAGTGATCGAGGTCTACTAGTAGTAGAAGGCAGGTCATTGTAGACCTTGAGGATTCTCTGAATGAAAAGAGGCCATGAACGAGAGAATCAGATGAAGAAGAAGAGCGGTGGATGGAGGAAGTGGTTGTATCGTCTAATGATCCTCATGAGCCTTAGGGATCATTTATTCCCTCTTCTCTCTCTACTATGTCTCTGGTCTCTTCTTCATCTACCCCAGCTTTTTCATCTGCACCAGTTTTCTTTGCCGTTGGATATCCTGGGTAGTTGAGTCTTCCCCATCCTGGCTTCCCACTTTCATCCTCTGCTTTCCATCCCTTACCCAAAACATAATTTGGTGTTAGTCCTGGGATCATGAGCCAACAATTATTATCCTCGAGGCACAACCCTTTAGTTGGCACCTCCCCAATCTTTCTCTATACTATATTATCATCCTCTTCAAGTGGCCAATTCATTCCACTATTCTCCCCGGCCATTATTATAAGGCCTAGCAAAACTACTGATGCGCTGAGTATGATATCTTTCCCACTAGTTGTCCCTCAAGAGTTCCCTTTTGTTGGTGGCCTGGGTATCCCTTCCCAAGAATATTTCTTGTAGGTGAAGGAAAATAAGAGCAACTAAGCCAATTGACTTCAAAAGAGGAGACAAAAGGATGCGACCAGGCAGGCAGAGCCTCTCTTGCAAACTATGTTCAATGAGAGCCAAAATTCATTAATATTTGTAAAGATCACTCCCAACATGATTAAACTGGTAGAGGAAATGCTACCAAGTGATTACTCTATCAACACTATTGGGCTAGACTTGTAGCAGGCTCATCCATGAGATAAGGTCGAGCTAATAGAGGAGACTCAAATAATTGTAACCACTGATTACCTCAAGCTAAATCACTAGGCAAGGAAAAGGGAGGATCAAATATCAAAGCTAAAGGGAAAGGTTGATATCTAGATGAATAAGTTTAAAGCCCAAGAAAATGAAATAGGTTGCCTGGAAAAGGAGAGGAGTGCTTTTGAAAATCAGATCAAGGAGCTATAGGTTATGAGCATAGAAATCATCCATACCCTCCAGCATGAGGTTGAGCTGAGCCTAGCAAAATAAGAAAAGCTTAGTGTTGAGTTCATACAACTGAGTGAAGGTATGAAGGAGCTCTAACATAGCACATATGATGAAATTAATGAAATGAATGCCACTTTAGAGTTGGAGATTTAGAAGACAAGGTGGGATGAATTGGCCCTAGAAGAAAAATAGAAAGAAATTTCCACTCTAAGAGAATAGGTGTTTGCATTGGATAGAAGCTTATCGAAGCTAAAGGTGAATTTGAATAGCAAAGAAGTGGAGTTGAATATCTTGAGGACCCAACCTCTTGTGCCATAGATGAACTCATTAGAGATCACCAAGGAGTTATATGCATCATAATGGGATAAAGTCAAGGCATTGTGCCTTACTTTGCAACCCACCCTAAAATTTATGGTGCAAGTGGCCAGCCTTTGGGGAACAATAAGTGAAACAATCCAGCAGATACAAGAGGTAACTTCTGATAAGGTTTCAGAGGCTAGGATTTTATTGGGGAAGTTGTATACAGCTTCTGATGAAGCTTTGAGCAGTGTGGGTATTGAGGACTGAACAATGGTGGCCATGGGCATAGGCATCCTCATTTCTATGCATGAGGCTATTGAACAAGTGGAAAAATGTAGGGCCAAGTTGAATTAGGTTACCAGTGACATGCACGCAAAATTTTCCCACTTAACTCAGAAAGGAATCCCTTCGCCCTTCATCGTAGATCAGGCGGTAGCGGGTGTTGAACACATTGTTGCTATGATTGAGGAGAAGAAGCAAGACCTTTTTGTCTTCCAATATTTTGATCAATCTCTGACCATCGAGAAGATTGAAGGGATCATGCATTAGTTGGCATAGCTCTTCTTCTAGCTAGAATTAGAGATGAAAATATCTAGCGGATTGCCTTTCAAGGCAATTATCGACCTCAAATTGGCACATGAAAATCTGTGAGCCCTCTCCGCACCATCGAACAAGGTCTAGACTAGTCTACAAGCTGCCCTCTCAAAGCTGTGAGCAATTTTGGGATGTTGAACCAAATTTTTTGGGGTTCTTCATTCTGCAAGCGAAATGACCTTGTGAGTTGCCAAATTGTTTCACAAAAAACTTCTAAGCCTTCACGGTTTTTATTTTATCTTTGCGGCTATGCCTTACCATTAAATCACCACAAACTTTGGCATGTGCCATGTGGCTTCCTCTTGAAGCCTTTTTCTATTCCTTTTTGCTTTGCCTTTTCCGGTCTCCATTTGCACGATGCGTGGATTTCTCTAGTTACTTTCCAAGCTGGGCCCACCTTGCAGTTTCTATCACTTAGCATGTGCCACATGGCTCCCTCTTGGAGATTTTTTTGTTGGGAATCCCTTCATCTTTTCATTGGTCCTCGTCTGCTTGAAACGTGGCAGTTCTTTTTTATGCATTGGTTATCTTGGAGTTGTTGCGTCATTGGTTCTCGAGCCACCGCGTTTTCTCCTTCGGCACCGCGTATTCGTTGATGTTGTTGCATGGTTTTCTGTTCACTATGGGGGCATTTCTAGCGCATTGTTGGCCATCCATTTTATTCCATGGTGGCACGAGGTGATAGGAGGTGTCGATGTTTGCTCACAGTTTTTCTCTCTCTGTGGTGATTCAGGTGGTGGACTAGCCTATTTATGCAACCCTTTTCTCTTTTATTAGGTTATTGATTAAGTTGCTAAAAATCTCTCGAGCATTGGGAAAGCCTTTGTAATATTTTTATTAAACTTGAAAGTTGCAGACTATGCCAATCAATTCATCCTTTTTTTTTTTCATGCATTTAGTAAGACTATTAGTCTGTGCTGTTATTTCCTATAATGTATGAATGCCTGTTCTTCTGCTTTTGTGATCTTCTATAGCTAAATAAATATAAATCATGTTTTCTTGAATCCTCTATGTTGGCTAAGGTTATGTGATATTATGCTATGCTAATTAGAGGGTATTTTTTATGTTTAAAGTGCTTTTGAGAAAATTTATATGATAAACATCATTTTGGTGGTTTAGGCCTTTGCATTCTGCACTGTTCTCTAATAAATTGTCTATGATTTTGGCTCATCGCCTGTAGTTTAGTTTTCATGTTTTGCTACCTTTCTAACCTTTTACCTTCCCCACTAAACGAAGAGCTGGCTTCGATAAAATCTCGGAGGTCACTTAGCTAGCACACTATGTCCCCCCAATAGCTAAGTTTCCCATAAGATTGTTGCTACATGCAAAATCCTACGTCAACATTATCAAAATCCTAGCACTCAATTTAACATAAACCAGTAGCTTCACTCAAGCATTTAAAAAAATTATTTGAATTAAAAAGCAAGAAAAAAACCACTCATCCACTGGGAATCAATGGAGACAAATAAGATAACCCTTGATTATATTATTCATAGCTTATGAAACAAGTACATAGGAGAGAAAGTGGCTTTGAATTTGCACTATTTTGTACTATATTTCTAGTATTATTATCAAAATTACATATTTATTAGTAGAGTCAAACCTAAGACTTAACTCTAAAATGCTTAGTTTACTCTTTACAATTTTCCTCTCTATTATCAATTGTAAAACAATGAACCCCTTGTAATTGGCCCTAAAACACCATTTATAGGAATATGGGAGCAACAAGCTCCAGCCCAAATTACAATTTCAGTCAC
The DNA here is from genome assembly GCA_007115665.2 of Sequoiadendron giganteum. Classification (NCBI taxonomy): domain Eukaryota; kingdom Viridiplantae; phylum Streptophyta; class Pinopsida; order Cupressales; family Cupressaceae; genus Sequoiadendron; species Sequoiadendron giganteum. The sequence goes on along the minus strand of CM021104.1, from coordinate 259,512,304 downwards.
ATTTACATTTGACATTCCATTTCATTTCAATTTCAAAGATCCCCAGATGGTTATATTTACACCCTACAAAGTGGGGAGAAAGAAAAAGACAAAAATATATTTCATCGTTGAAGATTTACCCACCTTCCAAAAGGCATCATCCATCATTGAAGCAACACCAAAATCTCTTGTCCACATCAACCAAAAATTTCTCCTCATTAGCACCTGAGAAAAAAAAACACATGCTTTTTCTGAAAAAAGAATACCTATTTTCAAGGTAGTGATGTCAAACACCTCTCCTTCATGTCAATTATCAAAAAAAAAAACACTGAATCATAACACTACCTTTGCAAATGTTCATCATCTTTAGAATCAGAGTATGAATTCCCACTTCATGATTTTTTTGAAACTAGATAAGCTATCTCTCCATCATCATAATCCTCATGACCTAACAGTGTGAAATGGTACTGAGAATAATTTGGGTTAGTGTCTACCTTATCATCTCAATAACCAACCCCACCTTCCATGGTGGTATCAAGCTTCCCCGTATAATAATCATAAGCCCTGTGGTAATTATTCTTCGTATTCACCTTAGACTTAGCCAATTTCCCTCACTTTGCTTCCTTCTTCTTAACAATCTATTCCTTCAAGGTCATAACACCAGGCTTACTCTGGTTATGAACAACAACCCTACTTCTAAAGTTGTTAGTGTTCATGGCTTCATCCTCTGTGGACCTATCATGAGCACTCTTCTTGTCCTTTGGTTTTATAAGAGCTCTTGGTATACTATACTTATTTTTAGGTGTATCATATTGTGGTTGAAGCATATTGATCCTCCTAGACCTCCTTACTAGTTGGGTAGACTCACCATGCTTTAATTTACTCATTCTTACAAAATAACTAGGCTAAGGCTTATGAATTTTAAAATATAGAGGGACCTTACAAATTTGTAGGAAAAGAACACTCCAAGACTATGCAAAAACCTTATCACCTTCTTTGAATGCTATAAATAATAAAACCCCTATAAACCTTAGGTAACTAAATCTTATAGAGCCCACAACAATTCCCAAACCAGCAAGCTAATGCATAGTCGGCACATAAGAACATGAATACCGACTTACCAAGGGAAACTATCCTCAACACCCCTAGAACTACTTGCCAAATCTCTTTGTGCCATCTTCTCAAACTCAAGATTAATTTTTCAGCTCCTAATTGGGAAGAAAATGGCTGTCAAATCTCATTATATAAAGAAATTGGAGCATGTCGACCATTAATGCTCAAAAAAGGCTTGCACGAGCAATCTAACAAGAAGCCACTTAATTTTGAATCCCCACCATTGATCATGCGATGATATAGATCGACATATAATCCAAATCAAAAGCAATTAATTTTGAAAAGGTTGAATGCATGCATCCGCTACCTTTGTCCAATAAGAAAAAACCATGTGGATACACATCCACCTTGTCTATGGGCTCCACCATCCACTTACCACTGAAGAAAACTTGTCAGGTCAATTTTTTTGCTCACCCACACAAGTTAATGCATTCACAACTTTCATCAATGGGGGAGTAGGGAACAATCAATATCACATCTCAAATTGTCAACCTGTGCTCATCTTAATGTGAGCAACCTAGCCATGTGTATAATCTTCAAATAGAATTGATGGCCAAGATCAAAATATCTCTACCATATCTTGAAAAATTACAAAAGATTTCTATTTTTATAGTGCACACTTTATCCTTCATATCCCTATGGTAATATTTTATTAATATTTTGACTTTACTAATGTCAATTTTCCCATTGGATTGCTCCACGTGGCACTCACCCACCTCCCTGTTGAGAGATAGGAGGCATGGGTGGGTCCCACATGGGATGGAGGGGAGTGGTTAGGATTGACCCATTTCACCCACTATCAACCATCAATCTTAGCTGAAAAAGTGTTCACTACATTCAAAACCCAAGTAAGTCCCTCCAACAATGGGATAGATGTCTTCAACTTGCTAGCCCCATGGCATTATTTTAAGGCAAAATAAAATTAGACGGGTTGGCAGGGAGTGTCCCTAACAAAGCCACATCACTAAACAACCACCGTTCATCTCATTAAAAAACCACCCACTAACCTTTCAAAGGTGTTGGGCCCACCAATGCAAAAGGAATGTGGTGCTTGCTCACCAACCCACCAAATTATTTTAATAGAAAATGGAATAGAGTGGGGGGATAGGGAATGACATGGATTTAACCTCGGTGATCCAACAGTTGTTATAATCACTGAAAAATTCAACGTGTAAAATGTTAGTACTAAAAGGGGGCCATTTCTAGGCATATGAGAGTCGGGGACATAAAATATTAAGGGAAAAACCATAGGTGACCACTAGAAATATTAAAAGCAACTTCTTGCCCAAACAAATATTTCAAAGGAAATTAACCCACGTTATGATGAGGTAACATTTTAATAAAGGAACAAACAAAAAATAGGATCATTAGGAATCTAGGGATGGTCAATATAATGAGGTAAAAGGCATAAGTCATAACTTGGATGACTAGGAACTGACAACAAGAGGCCATCGATGAAACATATTACTTGCAAATGGCATCAAACTTAAGGTTTTTTTAGAAAGGGTTTTAACAATACAAACCCTAAGGAATGAACGTGAAAAAAACCCTAACTTGTAAGGACATGAAAATAGCTGAATTTTGTAGAATTTTGAGATGAAACACAAAGCACTTTTAGGGGTTCCATCTTCATGTTAATAGACCAAAAATATAAGACCATTTTGATAAAAAGAGCACTTTACAACTTTCCCACTCTTGCAAGTTTGAATTTCCTTTAATCATGGCACCTAATCTTCGGGGGAGGACACTATCCCCCTCGACCATGCATCTCTTGGTCCTCATATTATCATTTTTTCCCTATTTTACCTTTGGATTGGATTGAACCTTCCACTAACACTAGGGGTGGGGTCGCATCCTCTCCAAAAAAAAATTCTAGAAAGGTGCTCTCCTTGGAGAGTTGTTGGACACTAGTGCTACTAGAGACAATTCTTAATACTTGGATTCATATGAGGGATCATTTATCAAACTCCCTAACACCATTTTTGATAGAATTCTCTCCATAATCAATAAATACTTGGTTGGAAAGTTATTCTCTCTTCAGCCTAGCATTGAGATGGTTCATCGATGGGTATCCAAAAACTAGAAGCTTAAGGGAAATGTACCCACAAGTTCTATGCTTGGTGGCCTCTTTCTATTCAAATTCAATTATAATGAAGATCTCATTGTGTTCCTTACACAAGGAAACAAGTTCATGGAAAATATAGCTTTTCCCTATGTCATTGGAAGGTAGGTTTTGACCTAGCAATAAATTTAAATAAAAAAATTACAGTCTAGATTCATCTACTAGGTCCCCTTCTTGAGTTTTGGAATATTTTTTTTAAATGGATTGGAAAATCTTTTGGTCACCATGTCATTTTTAATGGGGTTAAAAAGGCCAAATTTAGGTTATTTTTCACCCTCTTTTGTATTAATGTTGACATTAATAAAAATCATTCTCAATTTATTATTGTCTAATTGAAGTTAGGGAAATGGTCCCAACCCATTTATTATGAGGATACTACCATGTTTTTCAAAACTATTCAAGATATAGTCATCATCTTATTGACTACAAAGCTCCCAAAAAAATATCTAAACTTAAAGACCCCATTTCCCCACATTTGGATGAAGGGAGTGGCTACTCTTTTATTGAGGATATCCTTAACATATTGAAATTCCCTACTAAACAACCCCTTCAATATTCCTTGGAGTTAAAATGGTCCCATAATATGTAGTTTTCTATAGTTTCTCATCCCTCTATACCTCATATTATTAAGGAAGGAGAGATCCCCAACCCCATTCTTGCTTCTAGTGGCCAATCTCCCCATTCCCAAAGTGTCTTTATGAATATTGAGATACCCATCACCAACTCCCCACCCCCTCCTACGGAACCTCTTGTTAATCTTCTTGTTTAACACTCTTTCTCCTCACCTCCTATTATTTATCCACTTAAAGGACTTGTGCTCTCACTAGGAGCTAGCCCTAGTGCCTTCCAGATTGATGATGGTTGGTCAACACCAAAAAATAAAACCACAAATAGGAAAATTGATATAGGAGTGGATTCAAAAGTAGGTAGGCCCTCCCAATGTTAAACAACATAGGAGGAAATATCAAGGAATATTTTTTATAGAAGGAAGAAAACCTTGGATTTAACTACTAAACATCATAAATGAAGTTCATCTCTTAGAATATAAGAGGCTTGAATAGCCCTCAGAAACAATGCTCTCTCAAGAATTGTATCCTTGAGAATAAGATTGGCATCCTCTTGATCTAAGAAGGTAAAATTAATCAAGCTACCTTCCTGTAGAAGTTGATAAAACTCAACCTCACAATCCCCAAGAATCACCTGCATGTAATCACCTATCACATGCAATAGATATCCAGAACAAACAAGAGGATGTTCTATAAACCCTCAGAGAAAATATGTGCAAGCTAAAACTAGAATATGATTATTGAATGATCTGATAATTACAATGTGATCAATCCTTATGATAAGATCAAGAAAACCTAAAATTAGGAAACCCTAGTGTGCACACTTAATAATTAATAAATAATTATTAATGTGCCTAAGTTTAGCTTAAGCAACCTAAAGGAATAAGTGACTTAATTAATTAACCAATATGATTAAATTAATTAAGTATAATAAATTATTACTCTAACAACCCCCCTTAAGATGAACTTAGGGAGTAGCTAAAACACTAGAAAAAAGATGCATGAAAGCAAAGATGGGTCTCGGCAACAAAGGCCTGATCAGGTACCCAAGTACAAATGCAATGCAAACTAAACTAACTGGGTAAAGGAGAAAACCCAGTGGGAACAAAACTCCTCCCCAAAATAGAATGCAAAGACAAACTAAGTGATGAAAGATGGAGGACTCCATAAGACCCCCCAAGGACACCATCTATCACAAAGATACATAAAATAACCCCCCTAAAAGAGAGGAAGAAAGAGACCACAGATCCCCCCAAGAATGAAGTAGCCCCAAAAGAACTGAAGAAATTGCATCTCCTGAAAGAAATATCTAAAGGTGAAATAGGTGTAGCCCATGATGTCTCCACAAAAGCAGGTGTGACCTCAACAAATGAAGAAGTCAAAGTGGGTGAAGATTTAATAGTAACCTCCAAAGATAGATGATCAACTGGATCCTGCTGCACTAAAATGGAAGAACCCACATCTGGAGTCATAGAAGTATCAACAACTACAATAGTAGGTGAAGGAGATGGAATGGATGGCTCAAGAGCAGGATCTAAAGTGAGAACTCCAATGTTCAAGTAGCCAAATTTCTCCTCTAAATGATGATTCACACTAGAAGTGTGATGAACAACTATAGGAATAGAAGCACCATTAGTAGAAAAATATGCAAAAGAATACAACTGAGATAAGTGATCCACCACCCCAGTAGCAATAACTGCTCTACTCTCCAACTCTTTGATGATAATTGAATCAGGTGTGAAATCCACAGACCTCCCATTGCCTCCATGTGTGATCTAATATATAGAAAGAAGGTTGTTCGTCAAATGAGGAACACACAAGAAATCCTAGAAAGTATTGTCCCCAAAACTAATAGACCCCTTCCCTGTAACACTCATGTATGTATTGTTTCCCATCAAAATAAGAGACATAGTGTGAGACTCAAAGGAAGTGAACATAGTTTGTGTAGAAGCCATATCCCTGATCCAAGACTTGAAGAAGCACAAAGAGCATGCCCCTTCATATCCGATGAAGTATGTAAACTGGTTGTGCCCCTGTCATGCTATACTGAAGAAGAAGAAGAAGAAGAAGAAGAAGGGGAAGGAGATGATACAGACATCCTAGAAGGAAAATCAATCTGATGTTTTTGAAGAAGATTCTTTAGCTCATCAATGTCCTTGTAGCAATTATGTTTTGCATTTACTTCTTTTTTGCAATATGCACATGGGCCCTTCTCCTTCCTAAATTATTTCCCCTTAGAAGAGGATGATGAATTTGGGGAATCCTTCTGCTACTCATGAGATTTGGAATCCTTTTGTTTTTGTTTCTTTCCTTTTCCTATAGAAGCCTTTTGATCTCTGGGCTCCTGTGATGCAATAAGTGCCTGTGATGAAGAGGGCTTCAACTTGCCCATATTGGCCAACTTGGCCTGCTCTTGAGTGAGAGAAGATGCAAAATCATCAAAAGAAGGCAGAGTAAATCTAGTACCAAGTACATCCCTAGTAGCATAAAAGGTAGAAACAAAAACTGAATAATTTGGTCGAAGCTTAGAAAGAATGGACAATATCAACTGAGAGTCTTCCTTCTGAACACCACACTATGACAACTGCAATCTAAGAGAATTGAGATGGTGAAAAACTCCTGGATGTTGTCAAAGTCCCTAGGATTTAAGCCAATAAGCTCATTCTCTAACTGAAACCCTCCCATAGTATCCTGCTTCCCAAACAAAGACTGCAAGGTAGTCCAAACCTCATGGGGAGTAGTGCAAGACTCAATGTGAAAAAGAAGGTCAGAAGAAAGAGAGAGATATAATGTACCATAAGCTTCATCACATCTGTTAAACCACTTTCTCTTTTCAGCAGCACCTATAGGTTCAATTTATGTACCCATGGTTACCTTGTACAACCCTTTGTGTTTCGAGTGAATCTCCATTTTTTTTTTCCAACCAAAATAGTTTAATGGATTAAGGGGTGCAATGTTATGTGTATCCATGATAGAAAACAACAATATATACTCTCAAATAAAAAAAATGCTTGCTGATCTAAAAAAAAAGCCTGATTGCACGCTTCCTAAGAAAATAATTAAAATACTAAAGGCTGAGATCAAATAGTAATATTAGATACCTGGTAAAAAATCCTAGAAAAACAGGTCTGAGATCTGTGTAGATCATTGAACCAGCTTTCTGATGCCTATTTGTTTTTGCAAAACTGAGTCCGGATGCAAAAGATATACCTCCCGGAGTGAAAACAACAACTTTTGGCTTTGTCAGGCGAAAAAGGCACCAAAATAGAAAAATAAAAAATTATAACCTCCACCACTGTGAAGAGCATTGAATCAGCTTTCCGATGATATTTTTTTTTCAAAAAAAGGCCTCCGTTTTCGAGTTTTGTTCCCACTAGTATTAAAAAAATTGATTTTTTTAAATCAAACACTATGCTGCCAGAAGGAATGGCTAGCGCCACTAGGTGGCCACCAGGTAGCCACCGGTCTACCACCACTGGGTGGTGCCCAACCAACTTGCCATTGGCCAACTCCATCCCTCGAGGGCTCCACCGAACCCACTCTGGTCATATGGGGGACCGGGAGCTCTGCACTTGGCCCCCGACCCACTCTAGCCCCGCCTACAGTCATATGGCGACGAAGGGCTCTACCAGTTTTTATGCAGAGGGTGTTTTTTGTGGAAACAACCTCTAGGCCATCAAATTTTTGTTCATTGAAGTGCTGACATCAGTGGCCATACGACCTCTTTGCCCCCTCCTAGCCTTGATTTGCCTCCAAGGAGCAGTTTTTTTGTTTTTGGCATAACTTGGGCATACGATATCGAAATCAGGCAAACGAGATATCGCCGAAAAGCTGGTTCCAAGAAATTTCTTGTGGTGAATTTTATTTTACAGTATTTTTCTGTTTTACTACATTTATTTCTATTTGAATTCAGATGTTTATTTTATGCTTTCGAGCTCATAACTTTTTTCCACGATCTCCAATTTTCACTATCTTTGCGGCGTTGGAAAGGTATTGACAAGCTCTATGTTGTTGTCCATGCACTTTTTTCTGTATCTATCCCAAGTTTTTCATTAATCTAGATTTTTCTTGATGGGTGTTTTGGAGATTACTTGGATGTTTTGGCAATTGGGAGAGTGCACCTTGCATCTTTGCACTTCGTTTTTAGTAATACATCTTTCAATAATCGACTATTGCTTCATAGATTCTAGGGTTGTTCCCATTTGGAGTTTTCAAGTGTTCCATGGCATCGGGTAGACTGTTGCATCATTATGATTCTGATATGGTTTCTTGTAGACAGAAGTATCTTTCCTTGCATGCTAGATTGCGGTTCTAGTGTTACTCTACAGTGTTCTTCCAGTGCTTCTTTGCAGCATGTCATCTCATTGTAGGGGGGGTTTGTCCCACTGGGTTTTCCTTCTCTACCTCTTTCTTGCATTTGTAAATGGTTACCTGATTAGGCCTAGTTGTTGAGACCCATCTTTTCTTGCATGCATCTTCTTCTAGAGTTTTAGCTTCTTCCTAAGTTCACCTTAAAGGGGGGTGTTAGAGTAATAAGTTATTATACTTAATTAATTATATCATACTAGTTAATTAATTAGGTCACTTATTCCTTTAGTTACTTAAGCTAAACTTAGGCACATTAATAATTGATTAATTATTAAGTGTGCACACTAGGTTTTTATTTAGGGTTTCCCTTTTAGGGTTTCTTGATCTCCTTCATAAGGATTGATCTCTTTGTAATAATTGATTCTCAATAATGCATTTTTACTTTGAGGTTTACAAAACATCTTCTTTGGTTTTGCTTGTCTTTTTCATGTGAGAGGTGATTGCATGTAGGTGATCTTGGTTTCTAACACTTCCATCCTGTGTAAAACCTTATATATCTTGGGGCCAAGTTTTTATAAGTGATGCATAAGGAGCATCTAGTGGGATTGTGACTATGTTTGACTTGTTTGTGGGTCTAGTACTTTTTTGTCGCTCTTTGTTAGTATTCTAGTTTTTAAAATTTCCAACCCTATTTACTCTTGGGTCCACATCAATATGTATACTCCCAATGTATATAATGCTTGTAATGTTGTTTGGTAGAACAACTCTTGGCATATTATGGCTAATAAAAATTATTACTTTTTGATTGTTGGTGACTTTAATACCCCATTTTTCCTTCTAAGAAAATTTGGGCATTGAGTGAATAGACAAACAACATGGAAGATTTTGTGGACTTCATCAACACAATAGCCCTAATAGAATTTGAATTACAATGATAAACGTTTACTTGGACTAACCACAAAATAGGTAATAATCGTATGCAAGTCAAAATTGACTATTTAATGGTCTCCTCTAACTTAGACATTAGTTGCAAATCCAACCTGGTGGCTTTTCCTCAGACTGTCTTGGTCATAATACTCTACTTCTTTCTTGGGTTGACAAACCCTACATGGCCCTTTTCCTCTTCACCATGAAATTATGTGGACTACCCATCTTGATTTTAGAGACTGCATCCTTAACTGGTGGAATTTCCCCTTCTAGGATTCAACAATGTACAAAGTGTCCCAAAAATTGAACCTGATAAAAGATAAGGTGAAGGGATGGAAAAAAATTAATTTTGGGGATTTTCTAGTGAAAAAGAAGGAGCTGACTAGAAAAATCACTGATATCCAAACCCAACTTTCCAATAGAGAATCTCTAAGGATTATCATATTGCTAAAGAATCCTCAAGTATGGCCTAAAAAGAAATCCTAAAAATGATAAGACATTATGTGAAAATAAAAATCAAGGATCCAATGGCTAAAGGAGGGAGATAGGAATTTGAATTTCTTCCACAAGTCTTCTATAATACATAGGAAAAGAAATGCCATGTCATCTCTCAATGATGATCATAGTGAAAATGTCACAAATGATATACAAACTGGGAAAATGTCCTCTGACTACTTCCACTGGGCCTACTCTAATCAGTCCCTTCCTTATGAACTCGCACTAGAAAAACAACTGTTAAACTTCCTACTAAGTAATTTGTCTCCTAAAGATAATGTCCACCTTATGAATCCAATATTTGATGATGAATTTAGGCTTGCTACCTTCTCTATGAGGGCTTATAAGGCCTCGAGTCTAGATATTGTTGGTGTTCTTCCAAGATTTTTGGGATATTGTGGGCCTTGGCATCACAAAGGTGGAAAAAAAATTCTTCTATACTGGTAAAATCCTTAAAAACCAACTCTTCTCTCAAAATTTTAGGATCCTACTAGTCTCATTAAATTTAGACATATTAAACTATGCAATACCATATATAACAGATCTTTTCCAACTTTTGTGTGATTATGATTAAACCCTTTTTAGGAAAATTTATCAACATTAACCAAAAAAAATTTGTCCTTGGGCACCAAATTCTTGATGTGACCATTTAAAGCCATGAGAAATTTCATTCAATGGAAAGGATCCTTCTATAGGGCATGACTCTTAAACTTGACATAACAAAAGTGTATGACAGGGTTGAGTGGGACTTCAATTTTGAAGTATTTGAAAGGTAAGGTTCCATGAGTCCTCAATCAACATTATAGGGGAATGTATAATCACTATCAAGTACTCGATCCTAGTTAATGGAATTCCAAGCAGATTTTTTGGGGCTAAATGAGGTATTTGATAAGGGGACTCCCTTTCTCCTTATTTATTTATCTTTGTGGCAAAGGTTTTGGGAAGGAATATTCTAAATCGCATTGATAGTTTTTGGATGATACTTGGTGCCACTTCAATATTTGAGGCTAGGTACCGTAAAAATTATCATTTGAACTATGTTGAGGCCTCAGGCCAATGTATCAATTGTAATAAAAGTAAGATCTAATTATTCAACACTACTAATAGTTTAAGGAAGAAAATTTAGGACATATTAGGCCACTAAATTTTTTAACTCCTTGGAATTAATTTGGGGCTACCACTCATTGTTAAAGAAGTCCCCTCCTTCTAGAATTTTATTCTAGAATGCATACAAAAAAGCTTTTGGGTTGGAAATACAAAATTTTGAGAAATGTTGGTAATTTATAACTTCTTGTTGTTGCTCTTTAGGGGATTTTGGTTTACTTCCTATCTCTCTTACAAAATATGGCCTATATTGCTAAGAAATTTGAAAAAAGTCAAAGGAATTTCCTATGGTCATGCACTAAGGAAAGGAAAGGATTGACTTTATTTAGCTAGGATAAATTGTACCTCACAAAAATTGAAGGAGGTTTGGTTATTAGGAAAATCCCACACCTAAATAAATTTTTGATGTCTAAAATTGGTTGGGACCTAATCATAAACAATAAAGATTGGTGTAAAATTATGAGTTCTAAGTACCTCAACCATATAAGGTTTCATAGTGTGCTCTCTAAACCTAGATACCTAAGGAGATCTCGAATTTGGAACAACATCCTCATGAAAAATTGTAGTCTGATCTCTTTGGGCCTTAAGTGGAAGCTTGAGAGTGATCATCTCATTTATTTCTAGGATGGCTATTGATTGTCTAATCAACCCCTTAGTTCCCACCCTAAATTTAAGGACTTTTAATTTTTCAATAAAATATCCTTTGGCCTTTTGGTCTCTAAGTACTTGTTGAACATCTATTCCTATAAATTTCTTCAGACATATTTCCAAGGAAAAAATCACCTCCTCCAAAGTCCTTTACTACTTCAACATGATCTTTGAAGGGTCAAGCTTCCTATCTTCCCCAGAGTGGATAATTTCTTTTGGGAAGAATTTACTAAGGGAAATCAAGTCGGCTTACAATTTTCTACTAAAGGATGACAACTATAATGTTGTTTGGAGGAAAGTTTGGAACAAAAATCTCCTTCCTAAAATCATTTATTTTTGGTGAATGGGTAGGCACAATAGAATCTTAACGTAGGAAAACCTCATCAGGTATGGTTTCCAATTACTAAATAGACATGTCTTGTGCAGAATGAATTAGGAAAATGATCCCCCACATTCTCCTACATTGCTCTTTTCTCTCACAAAATTTAGGGATTAGTACTACAAAAGTTTTAAATATGCTATCTCATGAATAAATAATTTCTAGACCTTATAGGTGAATGGGTTAGCCCCTTCCACAATCCCCTAATTGAATAATTATGGAAGAATATTCCTCCACACCTTTGCTATTGTTTCTAGAAGGAAATAAATAATCATATTTTTAGGGATATGCAAAAAATCCTAGAAGAGGTCTTCTCAACTTTCTCTAAGATATTACAAGAAAAGTTTTTAGTTTGTAGATGGCATTGTCTAGATTCCACCCTCTTTGGAATATAATATAGTGACACAATGTGGCTTACCTAAAAATTTCTACAATGTTGACATCACTAAGATTATGGCTAGGCTAAATACGAAATGGTTACCACCCCCAATTGGATGGTGTAAGCTTAATTTTGATGGTGTTGTCTATGGTAACCTAGGTATAGCTATTGGATTTGGAATATTGAGATCCCCCTTAGGGGAAATTATGGTGGGATATGTTGGATTCCTGTTGCTAGCACTAATAACTAGGAATATTATATGACTTTAATTTGGGGAATTATGCTTTTACTATTTATTCTCACCAAAAACCTTTTTGTAGTTAGGGTAAAAATTTAGAGAAAATGTATAAAAAATTATAATGAAACCATAACAATGCACAATGAAGGACAAGATAAGATGAAAATAAAAATAATAAATTCAAATGAAAACCGATCTCCATGCTAGACTTGATTGATCTCCATTGCTCTTCTCAACCTCAAATGAGAATGCAATATTTTGAAGGATTGTTGGTGGAGGAATGTTGGTTTCTCACTTTTGCAACAACAGAACATTAATGTGTAGATGATAGATGAGAAATAGATAGATGGAAGATGATGGATGAAAGATTTTATATATAATTCGACAACATAAGGGTAATTGAAAACTCATGCATGAAAATGGCTTGGTTGTGGGTTAATTTATAGGTGAAGATGGGAGGATGAAGGGATACAACTTTCCTTTTTGTGGGTAATAGTGGAATTAGAAATTTGATTGTGCAACTTGGGAGAAGAAATGGAAGGTGGGTCAAGTTAACTAAAGAGGAGAATGAAAAGAGGATTGAGTTAACTTATGAGATGATTTGGAAAGTGATGAAGTCATCTTGAGAGATGATTTAGAAAGTGAATCAAGTCATTTAGGGAAATAATTTAGAAAATTTATAATTATTTAAATTATATGAGATGTGAGAGGATAAGGATTAATTTAAATAAATATTTTATTTATTTAAATTATTTGGGGAATGTGGATTAATTAAGTAAATAAAATTTATTTAATTAATTGGTTAAAGGATAAATGGATTAATTAAATAAATACAAACTATTTAATTAATTGTCTAGAAATTAAATAATAGGGATGATGATAGGAGTTATGTGAGGTTTAGAATAAAATGTGTTTTAAGATGTCACAAGATTTGGTCAATTTTAGGTGACTACACTTTTCATTGAAGGGGAATCAAAACTAATCATTGTTGTAGTTGAAGGCTCATCTCATGCTATTTGGGCTTTAGAAGATATTTTAAATGACCTCTAAAAACTCCTTCTAGGTCTTGAAAAGTTTGAGGATAAACACATCTATAGAGAAGGAAAATGGTTTATTGGTAATATGGAAAGCTTGGTGATGAACAAATTTTCCTTAAGGTACTAGCAAAATTCTCTTGCTTCCTAAAATATATCAAAAAAATCCTTACCTTAGAGTGGAATTACCCAATTTATGATAATGATGATTAATGGTGTCAATGGTTGTAATTTTTGGAGCCCTATCCTCATGCTCAAATTTTTGGTGATGGGGTATGGTTGAGCATGACCAAATCCAATTTTTTATCCATTATTATTTAATTATGCATCTATTATGTTTCTCTACCGCTACTTGATGATTTGGATTTTGAGTCAAACATGGGATTTTGAGTTGATATCTAGAAGGGTTTAGTGTCTGTAATGGTGGACCATACTACTATCATGGCTTCCCTATATTCAACAGGACAATGTGGTGTCTACTTATAATGATTTTTTATTTTACATTTCAACTTAGCATTGTAATAATGACCAGTGTAATTTCTAGATCCACATTGAGACTCTTGAGATCATAAATAATCCTCCATGTAATGTTATGGGTTTAATTAATGATGAAAATGTAATGGCTTTCACAAGGTTAAACCCTCTCATTTTAATAATTTGTATTGATGGCTCGATAAGACATGTTTGATATGTATTTTTGATGGTTCCTAGTAATAATCATTATTAATTTGGTATACATATCAATCATTTAACCTCCTCTTAGTGTAATTTTCAAATTTTCTCAAATCTTTCATTTTTCTCTTAGTTTTCAAAGTGGTTAGAGAAGCTTCAAAAAATTATATTGGCTGGTTGGTTTATCATGGGTGGTGATAGGGTTCAAATTAAACCCAAATAATATGATAAATTCTTCCTAGATGCCACTATCTAACTTTTTTTTGTGAAGGATGGGTCTCCCCTTTTTCGAGGTGCCTTAAAAGGCATGAATAAATCTTGTCTATCAAATTTTCCACTCTTGGGATAAAAGGAAAATGAAAATTGGTATAATTTATTTTGATGTTGATGAAGAAATCATCATACAATCTATTGGTATCAATACCAAAGGAAAGAAATGGAAAAATAATAGAAAAGTGGCAGCCAATGAGAGCTTTTCTCTCTTTTTCAAAAATGGTAAAAAGAATACTATACTACATAGTGGGTTTGATAGGGAAAATTTATCATCGCCATGGGAAAATTTATATCTAATAATGATTTTTTGTACATTAGAAGGGTATTACAAATGTTTATATTTCTATAATTTCCTCCTCCTCAACCACTTTCACCACAACTCCTTGTTAAGATTCCCTTTTTACCTGTTAACCTATTTGATAATCTCCATAAAGGAAGCTCTAGATTTAAATAATAAATTCCCTAAAAATCCCCCATCCCCTTTATCGGGGGCTCATTGAACATCTCTAACACTTGCACCTCACTTTTTTCCCTCTTCAAAAATTTAAAGTTGTTTTGATTAATGAACAGTCACTCTCTGACTCCCCCTGATCATGACCATTTTTTCTTCCTTGAGGAAATCTAAAGGAAAAAATTAACCTCCTTTAGCAGCCAGATGCTACCTATTCCTACCCCCTACTATGATTTTATTTGAACCCCCTAATAATATTCCTCTATCCGCCATTCCTCTTAGTCCCCTAGGGGTAAAACCAAACTAAAATCTCCTAATTATGGTCAAACACAAATGGCTCAAGGTCTCTACAACCAGAAAAATATAGCCCCTACTAAAGGTTAGGCAAATGGGCCCAAGTGGGGAAATAAAAAATTCCCCCTACAAGGAAACAAAATTATTTTACCAATTCATATCTTTATTGAGGATGTTAATATTTAAAGTGAAAGATGCTAGTGGTTCATAACTTTGAAGATCTAATAGCCTTGAAATACAACCAATGCTATGTGACAAGGAGGTGAAACATGATGTTTTGGATCACAAGGAATGGTTTACTAGTGATGAGAAGGATGAAGTTGTTGCAAAAAGGTCTAAGAACACTAGTGAAAATCACTCAAGAACACTGATAGCACTGGAACCACCCTAATTCTCCTGCTTAGTGAGTCCCGTATTTTTTCCCTATCTATTTCTATGATTGTAGATCTTATTGAACATAACGGGAGGGTATTAGAACTAGAGAAAAGATGGTTATCCTCTCTTATTTTAATTCTAAAATGATAGAAAATATTTCCATCACACTCTATATGCTATTGGAGAAGGAGCTAAAGGAAATAGGAGACAATGATGAGAGTCGCAAGGAGCTCTACAAGTTCCTTACTAGAGATTGGGGCCAACTCTTTGGCTAGGCCTATTTTTCTATTTTTTTTGTTGGTGTTGGTCCCTCCTTACTTTGTTATGTTTCTTAATATTTTCTGGAATGTTTAGAATATACACTATTAATGTGTTTTTTATGATCTATTGACTTGGTTTCTTGATTTTGAGCTTTCTGTTTATAGGTTCAACACCCTATTTTTTTCTTTTAATATCAAAAAAAAAATTGAAATTTGAATTGATTTGTCAGATTTTGATAATTAATTTAGCTATAATTAAATAAATTCATATAAATACAAGTCCTTTTTACTATTTGAAATGACTAGAAAATTGAAATCACAATTGAACATCCTAAAGAGAAATCAATAGTATAATTAATAGAGTTTATGATAAATATGATCAATCAAGGTTCTTGTTAGCAATACATCAAGTTTTCATGCGATTTTATTCATGTTTTAGGTTCATTTATTTTGTGAGAACTAATAGATATAGGAATTAAAATAAAACATCCAATTAAGCTTGAAGGTGATGAGTACAATGACTTCAATACATCAAGGAAGGAAGATTTAAGTGTTAAGTTGCAACTGTTAGAGTTTCCAATAAACTCCATTAAACCAAGTTCACTCGTAAAACCTAGAGTAGCCTTCTACAAGGAGAAAAAAAAACATGCAAGACAAATTCACATAAGATGTACAAATAATATTATTGGGAATCATGAATTACATGAGATGACTTTCTTTTATAAAGCAATATGTAAAACCATATAGGTAAAACCTAATTAGCACCTAAGTAAAGCTAATAAAGTGTAATTAAATATTTAATTACACCAACACCCCCCCCAAAGTGAAACTTCAGGAGAATAATAAAAATGAAAATAATGCAAGGATGGATGCATGAAAGAATGGATGTGTCTCAACTACAAGGAAATATTAAGTACCCATGTAAATATTAAATGAAAAGTAAATAGAGAATGTAACCAGGTGGTGAGATATGGATGACTCCATAATACCCCCCAAGTACACCATCCATCACATAGATACATAATAAATTCCCCCCATAAGAGGGAAAGATATGATGAAAGAATCTGGAAGCTATGTGTATCTTGATGTCAATACCGAACTGTGACTAAAACTGATCCATAGGAGAAAGTAACATGAAGATTTTGGAACATTAACCATAAAATAAATGTCCCTCAAACTAAGATGTGACCCAATGAGAATCTGATGTGATTCAAGATCATTAACCATAGGATCTCAATCTGAGACATGAATTGATGCAAACCAAAATGTGTCAAGTTATGAGCAAGTTTGTGGCCAAACAAAACTACTAAATCGAAATACAAATCATGCAATTTTTCATCAATTTGAGGATGGGATCAAAGTGCATGCCACACAACTACACCCTAATCAAATTATTATGCAAGAAGCCCCCTGATGCAACTTTATTTAAGTTAATTTATTACAATACCCCAATATTTTAAAAGGAGAACATGCAAAACATGCAGAAATAAAAGAGAAAATGGAAACATAAATCATGAAAGAAGGAATTATTGCATGCAAGGATTGATGTTCACATGTACCTCTATAAAAACAATTGACCTCAAATCTGTAAGGAAAATAGCCATAATTTTTGACATCCATTTCTATAAGTTCTACTCACTATCTACAAAATTTAGCAGATACTCAGATGGTATTTTATGATTTTAAACAAAACCCATAAATTGTTTTTCTTAAAATACACGAAGAAAAAGATGTTGGCCATTTTTATCCAAAATGCACCAAAAAATTTCTCAAGGTCAATCCCTTGAGGTTCCACAAAAAGATATTTGATTGAATTCCTCCTGGATCTAAGAAGGGGCTTGTAGATCAGAGTTTTGATACCATGTTAAAGTTTACCAAGATCACCCACAAAACCTAGATTAGCCTTCTATTAGGAGAAAAAATAAACATGCAGAAGCAATTTACAAAAGATGTGAAAATAATATTATTGGGAATTATGAATTACATGAGATGACTTGCTTTTATAAACAAATATGTAAAACCCTAAAGGTAAAACCTAATTGGGACCTAAGTAAACTTAATAAATTGTAAGCATTATTTTACATTTCATAGTCATTGTGGAGGTATAAATACCAAAACATGGTTTGACTTAGGCAAGTCTTTATACAATACAACTCTTTCCCTCCCCTTTGGTGTGTAGGTAATATATTTGAAGTGGACTTGGGAAAGGAATGAAGACCTAATTGAAAGATCAAGAATTCAAGCCTCACATGTCAACAAATTAGGGAAAATTGAATTAATCATTCACAATTGAAGTTACGACACTGATTGTAGAAAGGAAGAATCTATAGACAATAACCATATAATATTTTATTTGTGATTTTGAAGGTCTACATTTATAGGTCTAATGGTCTAGTGCCCCTATCTAGCCAGTTTAAGCTCAAATTTATATGCCAGGTTCCTCTTTCCCTATACTCTATTGTTTTGTGATCCTTTTTTAAGTTTTTTTATGCTTATCTAAAAACATAACATTTTTTTATATTTTCATAGTTAAAATAGGTACACATTTTCATCATTAAATTAAGTCATTAATTAGTCAACTAATCAAAGCCCAAAGAAATAAACAAAACCCTACTCCACCATTTTAGCTCTTCCATTGATGTTAGTAGCCAAGTGGGTGTTTATGATTATTTTTTGTTCTCGCCATTGTGATGTATGAGAAAGTGTGATTTAGACCCTAGTTCCTTTTTCCCATATCAGATTTTTTTTAACCAAATGCTTGTTACACTTTTAAAATCTCTTGAAATCTCAATTAGGTCATTTTAAAGTTTGAATATAATCTAAATGTGTTTGAATTTGTTATTTATGTATGCATATTTTGTTGAAAATAATTAAAAGAGTAAATATTTACATCGTATTTATCATTTCAAAGGATAAAGAATTTTCATATTTGATATTTTCAAAGTAGGTTTAGTTAATTATTGAGTGTTACAATCTAAAATTTACCTTTTGAATATATTGCATTACTTCAAAAATATAAAGTTGTATGCATGATCATACATTATACATATATCACAATTGGGATTTTGTGCATTTTCAAAAATCTATCTATTGCTAGACCTAAACCTCTACAAATTTGGATCCTCAAACACTATAGATCATTTAAAATTTTTACATCTCTAGTCTAGGGCTAAATTTGAATCATAGTTCTATCTCTATGATTCCTTTTATAGATTTGTGTTCTATTTTTGAAGAATGTTTCAATTTCTATCACTATGATTTATTTTATCTTCACTATATGAGAACTTAAGTGTTTTTGAATCTTGTAATAAATTTTTGAGCTTCATAACTTGGTGTCCCATATCTAATACCCCCATGGGACATATTTTTAGACTTATATCTTCACATGTTGTAATCACATATAGTGTTAATCCTAGTCTTATAACTCTTTCACTCAAGGTGTTACATCTACTCAATCCATGTTTGATTCACTTCCTAAATCCTCATTATCTATTCCTTTTTCACCACCTAACATTTATGTGTACTTAGAGGTTGTTTCCCATGTCCCTAAAGATAAACTCAAATAATTGGACAAAGACCTAGAAGGACTTCGATAATTCTTAAGTGTTGATCCTTTGGATGGAGAAACAATTCCAATTTTGGGTAACCTCAGGAAGTTGATCAATGATTTGAAAGGGATAAAATTGTTGTGTAGCTTAGCTCATATAGTAGATGTAAAAATTCTTATAGTGGTTAGTTGTTCTCAATCCTTTACTAATTCTCTAAACCAATTAGGAAAAAATGTTTCCTCTCCTATAATAGTGCCTTTTTTCCCCACCTTTACCCCTTTAGCCATAGAATCAACCACACAATATAGTAATGGTCAAAACACAAGCTTAGAGTTTTATTGTGAGAATCCTTATATATTTTTCCCTTTTCCTACAATACCTACATATTCATCACCTATTATAAAAATTCAAAACAATAATATTTCATCCATCCATAATAGTCCATCACATTCAACACATTCGTGAAACATGTCACCAAATGATCCTATGATAAACCAAATTTTATAAAGTATGTCATCGTTACAAAAAAATATTTCAAACATGAACCAATGTAAATTCAGTGCTAATCCTCCATATTACCTCACACATAGTCTATTATCATTTTCTATCTTAAAAACACGAATACCATAAAATATTTCTATACCTCTTTTTAAGAAGTATTCTGGCAAAGTAGATCCCACTAACCATGTATTGGCCTTCACCACTTTATGTAGTGATTTTATTTTTGAAGATACTCTCTTAGCTAAACCTTTTTTATGGTCATTAAAGGATGTCACCTTGGGTTGGTTTTTCATTTCCAAATAATTTGATAGTATCCTTTACATAACTTGTTAATTAATTTATTCAACACTTTCAAGAAAATATTAGACCTCAAGTTTAATATATTTAGTCGATTGTAAACAAGGACCTAAAGAGGTGATTGAATTTATAGAAAGATATCAAGATATTTACTCACAAATTTCTTAGAACCTTTTGAATTCTGATATACAAATATTCTATTGGAAATTTGTAACCAAACATTATAGGTAATATTATGTTGATTAAGTATCCTTCATTTACACATTAATGCACAACCCTTTGTTATTATTAAATATGAGTTAGTCAATATGAAGGTAAACCTTCATCCTCTCCTACTAGTAAATCTGAAGAAATTCCTTAATAAAAATGATCAACCATTTGAGAAACAAAACATGAACTTTAAAAGGATAAACAATCTTTAATCGTCCAATAACATCCAAACAAAATTTTCCAATACATCTATAATGCTATATCAATTTAGGCCAAGATATAGATTTTTTTCATAATTATTTGATTTTTTCCATGATATTATGTTGTAATTATTAAGAAAAAATATGATTCAACTTCTTCCTCTTAGGCCTATTGACACAACTAAACCATTACCAACATAGTTTAATTATTTTATTTTTTAATATCAACATACACTTGGGAATGATACTGAAAGATTTGTGCACCTTAATAACCAAGTGTAAGACCTCACCAAATCTAATATAATACAGTTGATTAGTCTAAATGAAAAAGGAAATAAATCGGTTTCACCACCCAATAAAAACATATAAATATTAACAAACCCATTACCAATTCATTCAACTAATTTTGTCTAACAAACTAGTACTAAAGAAGTTGAGGATTTATTCAATGAGACAAAAATTATTGATGGTCAACCTTATAAGGGTCAAACCAATATTTTTCTTGATATTTATTTCACACATATTGATTCTTCTATAACTACATCTAATGGTCCTCTTTATATCATCAATAGAATTAAGGATAAACCCACAAAGGGAATACTCATTGATCATATGTGTAGTGAATGTGATCACCAAAAATTTATTATTTGTGCATAAAATTTATAAAGATAATTATGAATAATTGAAAGAATAATTAAAGGCTCATGTTGTTACTATTTTCCCTATTATTAATTCTATAACTCTCCCAATAAAAGTTAACCTAAGAAACTAGATGTTTTATTTACCATAATCTCAATGTTAGATCAGTTTAATGTGAAGTTAGGTTATCCATGGCTAAGCTCCATGAATGTGGTCCCATTAGTTATTTATAAATATCTCGAATTTATATTTGAAGAGTAAATACATACTATTTACCATTGTGGGTTTAATACTTTGGCCTCTTGTGGAAATTTTTTTCTAGATAACTTTTGGCCTAAACTAGTCAAACCTATTAAACCTCACGAGGATTATTTATTTATTTCATATCAAAAGTTTAAAGCTAACTATATAGCCTAATTATCCCTTAGTAACATTCCACCTAAGGCCCCTCAGTCTCCAATGGCTATGATGATTGTTCCTCCTACTTCAAAGGTAGTGAATGAACCTTGTCCTAAACTAGGTATTCTTCATTGACCTTATGGAATGTATGTTGTAGTTTACCCTTTACCATCCTATAAAGGACTATGAGGCAACCCTTTGAAAAAGCCTTTGAGAAACGAATTTGTTCCACCTAAAGAAAATAAAGTTTTCATGCAAAAACCTAAAAATCCTATGGTTTCACAACCTTTTATTGTCCCTTCTATTCCTCCTACAAAGGAAGAAAATAGACCAATGTTTAAAAATTCCTCAATCTCATCCTCACAAGCTAAATATAGTGTGAGAAGAAATAAAAGTGAAAAATAACACAAACAAAGACATGAATATATGACTCATCATCTTGTTGAAGAGCATAAAACCTTACCTAATTATCATCCATCAAAGCAACAAAATTTTGATCAAATACCTCCCACCCATCCATCGTTGTAATCACCTTAGTCCACTCTATCACCCTTATTGAACCATAAAGCCACAACATATTTAATATAGCCCAAACAAAGAATAAAGACATAACTAAATACAAATATGAATGTTAGTGCTCACAATCATGTTGATAGTACTAACATTCAACCTATTGTGATACATTCTAATAATGAGTCAGAAGATAAAATAGAAGAATAAAAATATCATAATGAATTATCTCTTGTGTTTTCCAAATCAATTAATTTATATGGGTGTATCCATAATGATTCTCCTAATGAGAGTTGTCTACCATGTACATAACTTGGTACTTCTCCCTATACTACACTTACTATAGTTCCTTTAGAATATTTTCCTCCTTTCATTTATAATGAGGAAGATTGGGATGTGAACAATTTTCTATAGATTGAATCAAACATGTGTATTACCACTTTGTTTCTTAGTGTATTTTCTTGCACATAATATGATCTCCCCTAATGTGATACTTGGTGTGTATTTCTATTTTTTATTTTTCTTTGGATAACCCTTGTTATTATTGTTGGCACAAGGATACAAAGGAAATAAATTTATTGTGACTTTCATAAATTTGTATCTTTATTCTTCTTTATATTGTGAATGTTGGCTCTTTTAAAATTCAAACCAACTCTTATAGGCAGCCTATGGATTTTCGTTTCCAATGGTGAGCAACCTGAAAGGGGTTGGCCAACAAATGAGTGGAAGAAATTCAGATTTCCTCCTGCACTTCGGGCTCTACAAGACTCGGGAGGGTGATCCCACAATGTATTTATGACACAATTTCACAAGATCTACACATACATTATAAATTCAATAGATACATTCTCACTTTAATACTTGAAAAACAAAAATTAGTAAGAATTTGGCAGATTCTTTACACCTTGCAACTTGGAGTAGAAAATGGGTAGATCAATTGACAATTACAATAACCATAATTGTTATGAGTAAAATTTGATTTAAATGAATTTTTCCTTGACACAATTCACCTGGCTAGATATACTGATATTCAACAGATGGATAGAATATTGCCTTCTCATAGGGTGATAGGGTCAAATTCACAACTAACAGTAACACAATGACTATAGAATTTAATGTTTTATAGACTATTATGGATTTGCATTAAAAATTCATAACTCAAATATTCCACACAAAAAATACTTTAAAACCCTATAACTTAACACGTGAACCAATGATTACATAAGAGCATTTAATCAATTCCTTGAACTGAAGCATACAATCGAAACACACATCCAACCACATCAATCGGAGACCAATGAAATGACCCTTAATTATTTCATTACTAGTTCATGAATCACTCCACAAGAGAAAATCTACTTTGAATTTTCCATTATTTATGTCAAATTCTATAATTGTTGCAAAAAATTTAAGCTAACTGTAAATACAAACTCATCACCCTAGACTCACCAAGAAATTCTATCTACTTGCATAGTTCATAAAAATGTTCTCCGAGAATACCTGAGATCCAACAAAATTTTCAAAGACCTTTGCATAATAGCCTTGAATTCCATTTTATAAGGCTAATGGAGAAAAACAAGCATCAGGCTATTGGTTAGTCAAATTACATTTCACGTTACATTTCAAAAATATTTCAATTCATTTCAACCCCTTGCTAGTTATATTTGCACTTTATAAAATGGGGGGGAAAATAAAAGAAAAAACACTGGTATAAGCATGTTGAGCTCATATCTTTACTACTCTAGGAATCCATGTCACCACATTACTTCACAAATGTAAGGCAATGAAAATAGAATACAAAGAGTAGAGAGAAGAAACCTAGTTGGATTTCCATGTGTATCTTTAACTGAGAGGATATAGATTTTTTAGAAAATTTATTTCAAAGGATGGACCTATATTATATTTGACCATGCTCTATATCCATCCCATCACCCCTCATGATTTACTCAAAATATTTCTCCAACCAACCTCTTTATTCCTCGTCCATGGGCCAATTGATATCTAGAAAAAATTTCACTTTGACATTGTATGCATTATATCTTGCATCTATTACTACCCGGGCCTCCTTCAAAAATGTGTCCATACCTACTTCAATCTTAATGAATTTGTCAATCAAAATATTGAATATTGAAAATTCCAACTTATCATGAACGTACACCATTTCAGGACACTTAGTTGTATGATGCTTGAACAGATATCTCCATGAGGCATACTCTTTTATTTCTCCCTCTTCATCAAGAATCTTAGGCATACCTTGCTCTTCCATATCCCTAAAGGCCTTCATATTACCTTGTAACTACCCCCCAATTCTTTCATGGAAGCTTGTGATTTCTCTAACAGTTTCAATCCTTTTGATTGTATTGTGAAGATGTTTCAGGGCTTCAGAGTCTCCCTTTGCAATTTTCTAAATTTCCTTTAGACTATTTAATGTGTTGCTCCACTTATTCTAGGTGCTCAGGAAATTCTCTTGGGTATGTTGAAATTTCCCATATGGTTCATGGATAACCTTATATGTTACCCATGTGGTTTTTTCCTTTAGAGAAACTCTAGACCATCTATAGCTAAGGCAAACTTTAGCCATATCCTTTGTAATGTTACACATGCCTTCCTAGAGCTTGTTATTTTCAAACTTCGTTGCCTAGAGCTCCTTCTTTAATGCACCAATTATCAACTTTAAAGTGTCCTTATCTTGCTGTAAAGCACTTGATGGAGAGGTAGGTAGAGTCTTCTAACTTGATTTGGCCAAAGTAACCCTCACTTGTATTCCTCAACTAACTTATTGTGCTTTTCCAATAATTTCATATACTTGGCCTGACTAGTCTCTACAGTGTCAACACTTAGCATGGCTAAGTGCATTTTCAACCTTGTGGCCTATGGAGATGTCATCTCTAAAGCTCTCCCTATGATCACATCTGTTAGAGTAATAGTTCATTTGCCTTTATAATTAAATCACTTTGGTTTAATTATTAATGCTAACTATTATTCTATTCACTTAAGCTTGTCATTTGTAGGTGCATTATAATTAATATGTTTACTAATTATTAAATGCACAAACCTAGCTTTCTCTGGCTTTAGGGTTTCTCACCTTATATGCCGCTTTTGTAATTATTGTAATTAATCTTTTTGCGAAATAACAATTCTGCTCTCACTCCGCTGAGATTTTCCAAACCCTTGCTTCTGTCTCTTTGGTCTCCATTCAGCATTAGGTATTTTGCATGCAGGTGTTTTTGGTGAGTTGTGGATTTGCATTTATCAAATCCTACATGGTATCAGAGCCACCTTGACGCTGCCTGGTTTGAAGGTGTTTGAGGCCACGATTCGAAGATGACAGCCACAGCTTCTCTGGGGTTTTTCTATCACTTTGAAGGAGGCGCTATTTTCTGGAGCCATTTGAGCAAAAACGGACTCCACCATCGTGTTCAGAAGGTCCGGGAGAGTCAAAATTCATATAAAATTTGACTATTTTGGCCATAGTGACCACAGGCAAATTTTTTTGGCCTACTAGGGCCATACGGGCTCAAAAATCGAGAAAAAAACTCAAAAAAAATTAAAAAATCAATTTTTTTACAAACTTTGGGCTCGGAATGCCACAGCCACAGCACCGCGCCTGCCAGCCGCCTAGCGCCCCCTTACCACCATGCTTCCTCGGCCACCACTCGTGGTCCGCCCACTGGCCATCGCCGACATCCACTGACGGCCATACGGCCGTCAAATTATTTCTAGTGACTGGTTTTTTCCAGAGAGCTCATTTTTAGGGGGTACCTGTGGTTTTTTGGCCGTATCTTGGGCATACGATGTCTGTTTTCAAAAAATGAAATATCGTCGAAAAGGTGTTTCTGAGTCAGACGTGACTATGATGGTCTTGTTTTCTGATTTGGCCATTTGAGCACTATATTTTGGCATCAAAGTAGAGGCTTCGTTTTCCTCTCTCTCTGCATCTGGCGTTCAGGTTTTTTCCTCATTTTTTGTACTTTTAGTATTTGTTTATTTGCTGTACGAGGGTTAGAATCATACATTGTGGGGGGGTACTTTTGCTTTCTATCATTTACTTTCAGAAAATGATCCTTCTACTTCTGTCTTTTTCTTCTCTCAATGTTGGACCCCTCTGTGGCCCGGCTGACACCGCACAATTACCACACCTGGAAAGCACACATGACCAGGCTACTTATGTCACATGGCTTATGGTCATGCCTAGATGAACATCAACCTATCCTACAACATCCTTTTGAGATTCTTCAGCACAGGAATAAAATGGATGAAGCCATGGGCTTGATTGCACTAAACATTTTTGACAGTCTCCTCTTTCACTTGGATGGTTTAACCACTCCTAGGGCCATTTGGGGCAAGTTTTCAGATTTGTTTGGCACTATCAATGAATTTCGGGCACTACAGCTTGATGCAGAGCTGACTACTTTGACACCTACTGGCTTTCCCACCATTAAGGACTTCTTGATGAAGTTCAAGTCTCTGCACTCAGTTTTGCTGGGATGTGGGAAAACCAAGACAGATGACGAGTGTATTTTCTTGATACTCTCAAATTTGTGAAGACAGTATCAGATCTTCTCTTCCACTTTCTACTCCACTATGGATGGTTTGGGTGCTAGACACACCATGCCTTCTTTTGAGTCATTCTGTGATCGATTGACATGAGAACAGGCAAAGATCCAATAGATGGATGCTTCTAGCTCTTCTAGCCAAGCATTGGTTGCTCAGTCTTCATAGGGGAAACCAAAACAGAAAGGAAAACCGAAGAAAGATTCCACAGGAAATGAGTCTTCCTCCAAACCTGCACAAAAAACTAATTCAAAACCTCCAGCTAACCCTTCCAAGGGTAAATCTTCTTCGAAGTCTACTAAGTCTACCTCCAAGACTAAGAAGAAATCAGTTGAGACCTGTAGCTTTTGTGGAAAGGAAGGACATCCTATTTCTCGGTGTTGGAAATGTTTGGAGGCTTTAGAGGAAGCCATGCTGGAGCATCACATTTCAGCTCCTCAGTCCACATCCTCCCCTGCAGGGAAAGGTCATGCTCTTACTGCATGACCTATGACTTCTGGGCCCACCTGGATTCTTGATTCCGGTGCCTCTCACCACATGACTCACACTCAGCAGTTGGTCACCTCACTTGCTCCTTGTGCTACTTCATAGATTGCTATTGGGAACTCATCTCATCTTTCTATTTTGGGTTCTGGTTCTGTTGCATTAGCTAGGGGTTCTCTTCAAGATGTTCTCTTTGTCCCTGACATTTTGACGAACCTACTATCTATCTATCAGATTTGTCACTCTGGCTCTGGTAAGACAGTTGAGTTCTCACCACATGATGTGGTTATTTGGGACTTACATGATTTTGATATGATTGTGGCTACTGGGAGTGTTGACACTGCATCCTGACTATATAGATTTGATGGATTTGAGTCTTCTACTGGCACAGGTTCCTATCTTATAGCACATGTAGATTCAGTGAGCAGACTTTGGCATGAGCGTTTGGGCCATGTCAATTATAGATATCTTCAGTAGATGAGCACATAGGAACTTGTTCTTGGGCTTCCACACATTACTTGCACTGATGGGGTTTGTCAGGGTTGTGTTCTTGGAAAACAACATAGGGATCCTTTTCCTCAGGGATGAGCTACTCGTGCTTTGGCACCATTGGAGTTGATTCATAGTGACCTCATGTTATTTCCTACTCCTTTTTCTAGTGCCAGATATGTGCTTACTTTCATTTATGACTTCTCCAAGCGCACATGGGTGCACTTTTTAAAGTACAAGTCTGATGTCTTTGACTCATTTCGAGTCTTTAAGACATTTGTGGAGAAGCAATCTGGTCTTTCTATTCGCCGAATATGCACAGATAATGGGGGGGAGTATGTGAACCAAGCTTTCAGGGATTTTTGCTCTGAACATGGTCTTCAACATCAATTTTTAGTGCCCTACACTCCTCAACAGAATGGTGTGGCAGAGAGAAAGAACAAAACACTTCGGGAGATGGCTAATTGTATGATACAGTCTAGGTCCATGGATTCATCTTTTTGGGCAGAGGCAGTCAATTGTGCCAACTATATTCAGAATCAGATGCCTCACAAGGCAGTTCAACATATGACTCTTGAGGAGGCTTGGTCTCATGTCAAGCCTGATATATCTTCATTCCGAGTTTTTGGTAGTGAAGCATGGGCATTTGTGCCTGACGCTCAGAGGAGAGCAATGGAGTGGAAGAGCTGACACCTTATTTTTGTTGGCTACTGCAAGGATGTTAAGGCATACAGGTTGTTTGACCCTGATTCCAGAGAGGTCCTATTTCGACGGGATGTCCAGTTTGATGAGCGCCTTCCTACAGTAGATACCCCACTTCTAGAGTCTACTTCACTTACCACTACTCCCTCCTCTCTTCCAACTTTGTTTTAGGATGATGAGGATGATGATCTTGGTGATCCCCATTTACCTCCATCGCAGGATCCTCCACATATGCCTAGATGGGCTTGTGTTATAGTTGATGTTGCAGGATCTCTAGCTAGTGACCCTTCCACTTCCCATCGTAGCCGGTCTCATATTGCGGGTTCTAGTCTTCTGAGTTATGCTATTTGTGGTGATCCTCAGACATTTGGGACAGCGACAGGACATACTAAGTGGGACAGTGCTATGGAGGAGGAGTATTCTTCTTTGATGAAGAATCATACTTGGGATCTTTATTCTCTTCCTAAGGGAAGAAAGTTAGTGCGATGCAAGTGGTTGTATCGTACTAAGTTTGTTGCTGATGGTTTTATTGATAAGTACAAGGCACGTCTTTTTGTGAAGGGTTTTTCACAGTTTGAGGGTATTGATTACACTGAGACATTTGCCCCTGTTGCCAAGATGGACTCTATTCGCCTTGTCTTATCCCTCGCGGCTTCTCAAGGATGGCCCATTTTTCAGATGGATGTGAAGAGTGCTTTCTTGCACAGTGATCTTAGTGAGGAGATTTACATGGAGCAGCCTTAGGGATTTGTGCAGGATTCCTCCTTGGTTTGCAGACTTCGACGTTCTTTGTATGGTCTCAAACAGGCCCCTCGGGCTTGGTATGAGAAGATGGACTCCTTTATGCTTTCTACAGGATTCACACGCTGTCATTCCAATCCTACAGTCTACATTCAGCATCTTGAGGATGAGGTTTTGATCCTTGTGCTATATGTCGATGATCTTCTCATCACAGGTAGCTCATCTTCTATGATTCAGGATGTTTAGTGCGCATTGATGGAGCAGTTTGAGATGACAGACCTGGGTCTATTACACTTCTTTCTGGGTCTGCAAATTGTTCAGTCACCTACTGGGATCTTTGTTTACCAGCAGAAGTATGCTCTTGACATGCTTTAGCACTTTGATATGCTTGCTTGCAAGCCTGCTCCCACACCTTTTCAGTCGGGTGTTACTTTGTCTACCTCTTGCACTTCGCCTTTAGTGGATCCTACATTGTATCGACAGTTGGTTGGCAGTTTTTTGTACCTAACACACATTCGTCCTGATCTCTCCTTTGTAGTTGGTCTAGTCTCTCGGTTCTCTCACGAGCCTCATGAGAGTCATTGGCAAGCTGCCAAGCGCATTTTGAGATACATTTAGGGCACACTTATATATGGAATTCATTACACATCAGGGGCTCCTCACATTGTTGGCTAGACTGACTCAGATTGGGCTGGTGATGTTGATGATCGGAAGTCTACTTCTAGCTTTGTCTTTTGCCTTGGCTCTGGTCCTATCACATGGTCGTGCAAGAAGCAGAATGCTCGCACACTTTCATCTACAGAGGCTGAGTATAGAGCGACAGTGCATGCTAGTCAGGAGATTTTATGGCTTCGACAGTTGATGACTGAGTTTGGGTTTCCTCCTGATAGTCCCACTGTTATGTGGTGCGATAATCAGAGTGCTATTCACATTTCCCAAAACCCAGTGGAGCATCAGCGCACTAAACACATTAAGCTTCATATGCATTTCATCCGTCAGCAGATTCAGGATGGTGTTCTCTCTTTGGAGTACATCCCCACTGACGCGCAGGTTGCTGACATCTTCACCAAACCTTTTGCATCTCCGCGCTATCTTCAGTTGCGTTCTATGCTTGGGGTGACGGAAGTTGTCCTTGGGGGGTCTTGTTGAGGCCTTCCTTCCTTCATGTTTTTTTCAGCATGTTGTTGTATCTCTTTTTGGGGTAGAGTTTTTTCCCACTGGGTTTTCTCTATTTCCCCGTTTTACAGAGATTTCTTTGTAGTTGGGTACCTGATCTGGCCTTGTTGCCGGGACCCATTTTTTCCTGCTTTCTTAGCTGTGCTAGGTTTGCTTCCTCCTGAGCTTCGCTTAAGGGGGGGTGTTAGAGTAATAGTTCATTTGCCTTTATAATTAAATCACTTTGGTTTAATTATTAATGCTAACTATTATTCTATTCACTTAAGCTTGTCATTTGTAGGTGCATTATAATTAATATGTTTATTAATTATTAAATGCACAAACCTAGCTTTCTCTGGCTTTAGGGTTTCTCACCTTATATGCCGCTTTTGTAATTATTGTAATTAATCTTTTTGGGAAATAACAATTCTGCTCTCACTCCGCTGAGATTTTCCAAACCCTTGCTTCTGTCTCTTTGGTCTCCATTCAACATTAGGTATTTTGCATGCAGGTGTTCTTGGCGAGCTGTAGATTTGCACTTATCAAATCCTACAACATCCATAGAGAGACCAGTCATCATTCTACTAAGTATACATCTCCCTAAATATGGAGTTAATGACCGAATAACCAATGCATATAAATTGGAGTTGAACCCTAAACCAATTTTTTTTTCATCAAATGTCTCTTTTGATACCAAAAAATTTGGGTCACTTCTAATTGCATCTAAAGCAATTATGGAAGATAAGCTCCATCGAGGCATGAACATCATCCCACTATCTTTAACTAATCTTTTGGATTCCATAGGATTCATCTACTCAATTTCTCAAACTATCTCTTCTTCCTGATGAGAAGGATCAACTACCTCAAGTGCCTCTTGTATTCTATAATTGATTTATTCATCTTTCAGCTCAGAAATGAATTCCCTAAATTCCTTTGTTGTCACAAAAGAGTCATCTTCCAGAAACTTGGTACAAGCTAAAATCATTGTCCTGGCTCTCATCATACTCCTAAGGTAACAACCTATCATCTAGAAGAAGAGGTTCCATTACATCTCTAACATCAAGGTAGAAGAAATCTTGTTCTATTCTATTCTTAATAGGATCTAAATCAAAAAAAAATTGTTGTATATCAGCTCCAATATCGTGTGTTTCATTAACATTCATAGAAATAAATTCCATGATAGGAATATCCTCAATAGCCATCGAGTTTTGTTGAACCTCTAGTGCCATAGGCTCCTTGGACTGGCTGCCAGTCTTGAAAAAATGTTCTTGCAAGGAAATTTGTGTCATTTGCTTTGCTTGTTGCAGCTTATCCAAAAAATTTCCATCACTAAAATCACAAAGGATTAATTCCATCTTTTTAAACTTGTTAGTGATATGTTGGTATGGGATTTCATAATAATAATTATTTGAAAGATCTCTTTTATCAATATCAACAAATTTTAGCGATACCCTTTGTCTATCCTAGACAACAATCATTGTTGGTAGATTTCTTATCACATCTTCTTTAAAATAGAATGTGTGGGGCACATACACTTTGATTCCTCATTTGATCTTTTCCCTATCGATGAGTCCTTCTAGATCACATATTCTTATAGGGGTTGTACCCATTCTCAAGTTGTTCACCATTATGCCAAAAACCTCATAGGTCTCCCTGACAGTGACAACAAATAAATCAAAAGAGAAGGTTTTTGCAATAATAGAATCCTTCTTGTACAACCTAAAGTTCTTAGCATCATTGTTTTCCATTTTCCACATAATCTCCATGAATTCTAATGTATTTGAAATAAACCTAGGTAATAAGTGAGGGGCCACAAAAATTCCATAACACCTGATAATAGTGCAATTGCCATACAAATACTAGTCTCCCCAATTATATTCATAATTAAGGTCATCTCCATCTTCTCTTGGTCTCAACAAACATCTTATTGCCTTAGATATTCTCTCAGCTAGCCTCACTCCTAATTGCACCAAAATAGTGTGCTTTATTGCATTAAATAATCCAATATAATCAGAATTGGAGCAATGAAAATCTCAGATATAAGTCCACATTTGTACCGGCAACCTACGGTTTATTTCATTGACCTATCTCAATTTAAAGGCTCGACCGAAAACCTCTCTTCCTTGGTATAGAAGCATGTGCATCAATAATGAATAATGTTTGAAAGTTAGTGGGTTTTTATCCCTTTCAACTTTATCAAATCATAATGTAATTGCTCAGCAACATGATGAGCATAGTCAAACCACTTGTGCTGATACTTGTGTTGAATATCCACAATCATGACTAACAAGGATTATGTTATCCTTCCATCACACCTAATTCTAAGCACTTGACACAACATATAATATGTATACCTGAAGTAATAAAAAAAAATC
Source organism: Sequoiadendron giganteum (assembly GCA_007115665.2). Lineage (NCBI taxonomy): Eukaryota > Viridiplantae > Streptophyta > Pinopsida > Cupressales > Cupressaceae > Sequoiadendron > Sequoiadendron giganteum. Next base: position 259,479,884 of record CM021104.1, on the reverse strand, counting down.
ACAATCCAACAACTCAATTTCTTTTGAGTGCAAATGTAGAACCCTTCTCTCGCTTGTACTTAGGTAATTCACCTCTTCTATACCCAAACCTATGGTAAGTATAGTGCTTCTGCAACTTCTCAATGCTAATATTTTCATTAGCATCAGGGCTCATATCACAAAACCTCTATAACCTTGCTTCTCTTTATTTCCAAAATTCTCCTACCATTTGTGTTGGTGATAACCCTATTGACATCATAGTATCTATCTACGAGTTGCAGCATTAGGTCTACCTCCACAAAAATGTTTGGGACAACCAATTTTCCTAAGTCATACCCCCAAACATTTTGACTAGGGTGTATAGCATCCATCCTTTTGAAATAATATACAAATAATTCCCATCAAAGCTCTAGCATGACAATGTCACCAATTTTTGTTGTAAGGTCCTTAAAGTTTGAGGTTTATACCCCTTCTCCTATCGCCTTCCTATCGCTTGGCTTGACACCCAGAGGTTGAAATTTTTCCATAAAATAGACATAGCTCTTTGGTTTCCCTTTCTTCCTATGAGGACCTTCATACTCTTGTGGCATTTCTTGAGAGACCTACTATCTCTTTCTCTTGGATGTAGGTTTAGAGGATGACGATTCACCTAGCTGACTAATCCTACCTTAGGCTAGGATTTCTTTCGAATATAAATTGGAAAAATACACCTTGCAATTCAAATCACAGAGTAATTATATCTTCTCTATGCTACCCTAGGTAGAGAAACAAACCAATTCATACAATTTTTAAAACCCTACTTCCACCTTAGCATGTAATTACAAACATTTGATATACCGAGAATATTTTTTGCAAAAGAGAAAAAATTTGCAAAGTTCAATAATGACTTACCTGGGAAAAGGCTTCTGCAGTTCTCCTTTATTTGCATTCTTGTCGTGCCACTATCCTCATTGGCTTCTCATGTGCAGGGTAGAAAGAGAATAAACAAAGAACCCTATACCTCCATTCAGCTTAGTACATGCACTGGTAATAGTATAAGAAATCTCATGCAAGTGAAAACACCCACTTTTTCATTTGCCCGTTCTTGTTTAATAAGTTTGGTATGGAAGATTCAAAGCCAACTGGTACACCCATGGTGACTAGATGTAAGTTGACACAAGATGATAATTATCTGAAGGAAAATTAGACTAGGTACAAATCAATGATTGGTGGATTGTTGTATTTGACTCAAACTAGACCAGACATCATGAATGCTATATGCATTGTTGCTAGATTTCAAGCCGATCCTAAGGAATCTCACATGACTGCTATAAAGAGATTTTTTCAGATACTTGAAGGGAACAATTGATTTTGTCCTGTGGTATCCTAAAGATGATGATCCTACTAAGTAACTTTACTGATGTTGATTGGGTAGGAGATGTGAATGATAGGAAAAGTACTAGTGGTGGCACATTTTTCTTGGGAAAGAAGTTGATTTCATGGTCAAGAAAAAAGCAGAATGCCATTTCCTTGTCTACTGGAGACGTAGAATATATTGTTGTTGCTAACAACTATACTCAAGTTTTGTGGATGAAACAAATGTTGAAAGATATTAGAGTTGTGTATGATGAACCTATTTCCATATTCTGTAATAACTCAAGTGCTATAAATATTTCTAACAATCCGGTGATGCATTCAAAGACAAAGCATATATCTATCAAGTACCACTTTTTGAGAGGCAAAGTGAGTGATAAGGAAGTCAGACTGGAGTATTGCCTACTAAGGAACAGATTGTAGATATCTTTACTAAGCCTTTTATGAGGGATACTTTTGAGTGTTGTAGAGGGAAATAAGGGGTGACTATCCCTCCTAATCAGAACTAAGATGCATAGTCTTTGCATTAGTCTATGCATTCATAGTCATATCTTGATCTAAATTGATGTTGTGGTGGCTACTACTCAGGGGAAGTAGTCAGATGACTTAGATATATGGTTCAAAGCTTGTGTACCTTTGTCATTAATGTCAAAGGGGGAGAAGAGTAATGTGAAAAACTGTGGAAGAGCTAAAAGAAAGAGGGAGAAGAATAGTTTGAACTAAGGGGGAGAAGAGAAATGTGTAAAGGAATGATTGTTGGAAGAAGAGTTAGTTACATTGATGGTGTGTTTTTTGCAGCATGTGTTGCCATCAATTCCAAAGGGGGATATTTTTGGATGTTGTGGTCGAGTTTCTAATATGTGGTCATCATTGATGTCAACACTATTAGAATTAATGTCTTTAAGGACTGTATATGTTGAGGATATTGAGAAAATTGTAATAAAATATGTTATAGGTTGTCTATGAAGCAGTTAAGATCATTATGGTAGAAAGTTTAGTATGTTGATAGTGAGGTGTTGCATATTAAAGGGTTTTTTCTCAAACCTATCTAGTTTCTACTTCATAAGTTTCAAAGGTGCGCATGAAGATTTGAGGAAGTTATAAGTTTATGTGTTTTGACAGCTATTTTGTTATTGTAAATGGTGTTCATGAAAGAAGATAATGTGATTCTAGTAATTTGTGTTGTTGCATATGTTCCTTTGGTGTTCATGTATGTTTCTAGATCATGTTCTATTAGTTTTGCACATCCGCATTGATCATTGTGCTCGTGATCTGATATTTTTTGTTGCATGTTCATGGTCGACAAGGTGTTTGAAACATGTTGTGGATCTTCGAGGAAGAATATTTGAAGGTGTTTTGTGTTCGAGAAAATTTTTCTAGGTATCTACTATGTTGTGGCCAAATTTGGTTGATGTGCATTGATAATCCTTATTGTTTTGGGCCAAAAATTTGAATTCATTCTATTATTTTGTTGAAGTCGACATAAATCAATGTAATTTCTTGTTGTAGATACAGATAAGTGATGTTTTATATTATTTTATATATTTGTTATGCGAAGTGTGCAAATTCTATGTGTGAATAAAGATCAAATCATTCGAAGGTAGAGAAAAGTGTGAAGAAGAGTGAAAGAAAGTGAAGAAGTGTTCATGTGCTTAGCCGGAAATGTACTCAGGCATTAGTAGATGCTACATTCTCAGTTCAAATTCTTCAAATGGTTTTAATCTAAATATTTTTTGTAAGACAATGAGTCTTCCTTTGAGTAGTGACCTCTAGGTAGTGTTCCTGAATGCATGTGCATTCCTCCTATATTCTTTTTATACTTTTAACAAGGTATAACTTATGGATTAATCTCCACCGTGGTTTTTCCCCTAACAATGTTTCCATGCAAAAATCTTGGTGTTATGTGTGCTTCTGATGTGTTGTTGATTCATGCTTTCACTGTTAATAATAATATTTGAGAATTAAGGTTGATAAGTTAAATAAGTTGGAAAATTTGTCACAACTGATTCACCCCTCCTCTTAGTTGTTTGCCCTTGTGTTTCCAACAGTTCCACCTTGAAAACAAAAGACCACCGATGATAGTGGGAAGGCTAGAAATGAAATACAAGCCATTAATTTTAATCATATAAGACTCTTAGCTGCTAGCTATACTTTTCATTGATCATCACTCGTTATCCTCTCTTTGGTTGATCACAACTAGCGAGGCCTTGTCCCCACACGATGGGAAATAACTCACACATCAACAGTAACGGGTTCACCTGTAGTCTGCACAAGACAACCAATAAAATTTAAAGAGCCAATGATGGGTTAAATGATTAACTACATCACTCATCGAGTGCTACTTCCTAGCAGTGGTAAATGAACATGCGAAGGGCGATGATGGCGAAATGGTGGAAAGAGTTCTATATTGCTTGTCACGGGTTACACATGGATATTTTTTAGATGAACATATGATGGGAGATAGACCGCTCGAGGATTGACTTAAGATACCTTAAAGAATGTGGGTTTATATTTGTTTTAAAAGAGGGTCCTCCTAGCCATGACAAGGGGACTAATTATTGGGGTCGCTAAAATGATGGGGCTTGAGGCCATAAAATTATTATAAGGCAACAGGTAACCTGATACGACCAGTCAACACAAAATTATAAGCTCGAGGACCAAATAAGGGTATGAATGTAAATAAAACCTTTTAAAACACCAAACCTAGTGACAACTAAGACTTGAGCTATCAGGATTCAATCATGAAATTCAGTGGAACCAATAAAATTTAAGGGGTTCCACCAGTGAACATATTGTATTTGTTCCTTTTGGGAACAATGCAAGGTTTTGAGACATTTAGGTCTTTTCCATGTATTTTTCCTCCCTTGTGTTCATAGTTCCATAAGTATTTGGGGAATTCTACCAATTCATAATATGTTCATATTATATATTATCTCTCATCTATATTAACCCTAGATCTATGGATCCCTCATGCATAAGATTTTTCTTGTTAATTTTGTTGCTTTGTCTTGGGGGAAACCACTTGTCATGAGTTAGATTTGTTGGGAACATATCATTTGGCATAGGGTTTCCCAACAAGATCTCATTTCTTTTCAAATATTATTTTATTCTACCTTAAAATAAATTTCTTCCAAATGGTGTTAGAAATTACTTTAAGGTGGGGTCATGGATTCCATTATGTGCTTTAGTTTGTTCACACATGCAAAAATTTGTGATGCATTTTTGGCATATTGATCATTTTTTGTAGTACCTTATCAAAATTATTTAGACTATAATTTTTGGTATGGTTGACATGAGAACTCACCTAATGAATATCAGAATTCACTAGCCCTTGTGTGTTTTCATATGTTATCGTGGATAAAATTGACCTAGTGAATATCAAACTTAACTATGTTTTGTTGTTTCTTATCAAAATTCACCTAGCAAATATAAAAATTCACTACACTATGATGCTTTTATTCATGGATCATATATAAAATATCAAACTTTTCTAGCATGTGATTCATGAACACCTTGGGTGTGGATCCTAATAAGAATTATTTTGAGCTTGATGTTCCTTGATTGTCATACCCCCTTTTGCATCATGTTTTCATTGAGTTTGCATTGTATAGTGTTTATTTTTACATTATATTAGTTTTGTATCTTAATTGTGTATAATTTGTGATTGTCATGTTGTATCACAACTCATGTATGTGTTCCTTTGTCTTCACATTGCTATGTCATATGATCTTCACCCTGGGGGCTAACACATCCCCTAGATTTGATAATGTCCTATCTCTTCAATGTTTAGATAAAATAACCCTTCTTAGCTTATCCTTACTTTAGTGTGAGCATGAGCATAAGTTCATACTCTTAATAAAGTGTAGGATAAATGTAGCACCATAAATTGTTACCCTTGACAATTTCAAACAAGGTTTAGATCCTTCTTTTGTGCCTAGACCATCTTATGACAATATTTAGAAAATTATAATTAAATTGGGAATTTTTGATTTAATATTATTTCATGACACTTAAAGATCCAAAATAGGTCTATAATAGGGTTTTATCATCCCTATCCAAACTATATTGGTCCTAATTTAAATATTTAATTGTTGGCATTTTAACATTTAGATATTTGAATTCATTTTTAAAATTTATATAATTAATTTAGCGATAATTAAATAAATACATATAAATACAAGTACTTCTTACCATTTTAAATGACTAGAAAATTGAAATCACAATTGAGAATCCTAAAAAGTAGTCAAGAGTAGAATTAGTACAGTGTACAACAATAACAATTATTCAAGAATCATGTTAGCAATGCACCGGTTTTTATTTGAGTTTATTTATATTGTAGGTTAATTTGTTTATTAGAACTACCACTTGAAGGACCTCAAATCTAGCATTCTATTCTACTCGAAGGTGATGAGTGCAATTACTTCAACTCATCAAAGATGGAAGATCTAAGTGGTAATTTTTAGCACTTATCAATTTATCATTCTTTTATCCATTTTCCTCTACTCTACCTAAGGTAAGAACTCTTCTACATCGTCATAGCCATTATGGAGGTATAAATACCAGAACAAGGATTGACTTAGGTAAGCCCCTATATGGCACAATTCTTCCCCTCCTCTCTTTTGTGTGGGTCATATATCTAAAAGGGATCTAGGAAAGGATTGAAGACCTAATTGAAAGATCAAGAATTCAAGGATCACATGTCATCAAAAGTTTTTTGAAAATTGTCATCCAATTTTAAGGTGACACCTTGTGTAAAATGAGTAATGAATTGGTGGATGGAATATTGCTTACCTTGTAGACTATGTAACTTATTTATAGTGGTAGGTGGAGGAATATCAATTATAGCTTCAAACTTTGCAAGATCAACCTATATTATTTTTCAAAAAATAATGCAGCCTAGTAACTTCCCTGAAGTAACCTTAAAGACACACTTCTTAGGATTCAATATGATATTTTATTTTTAGAGTCTGCTAAATATTTATTCAAAAGCCTCAATATTATCTTACTTAGTACTCAACTTAGATAATAGGTCATCAACATAATCTTCTATAATGACAAGCATCATATCATGGAATATTATAGTCATATCCCATTTATAGGTAGCTTTAGCATTCTTAAGACCAAAGGGCATGATTCTATAGTAGAATTCTCTGTAAGGAAATATAAAGGATATTTTGCATTGATCCTCTATGGCTATGTAAATTTTATTATATCTTGAAATTCCATCCATAATAGATACCATCCCATGCCCCACTATCAAATTTACAATCATGTCAATGTTGGGAAAAGGGAAATTATCTTTAGGGTATGCTTTCTTAAGGTATGTAATGCCTATGAATATGCAAATGCCCCTAGTTGGCTTTGTAATAGGTATAAGGTTAGATATACATTCAGGAAAGCCAATTAGTCTTATGAATCCAACATCTTAAAGTTTTTTTCTCTCAACTTTAACAAGTAATGTTATTTGTGGATGCATCTTACATAGCTTTTTTCTTCACTGGCTTTTCTCCCAAGGCTACCACTAGGTGATGAAGAACTAACTCTATATATAATCTTGGCATAACTATATAGAACCATTTGAAGATCACTTTCTTTTCTTGAAAGAATTTCATGAGATTAGTTCTCTTCTAATCTAATAATTATCCTACAAAATATGTGATCAAAACACTATTTATGGTGTTGATCTTTGCTTCCTTATATTTTTCAACAAGTAATGGTGATATATTTTTATTTGTAGATAGAGGGATAATGTGAAGTCTTCCATTCTTAGGTGAGTTAGGTTCTTACCATCAGATACATCCTTTTTTTTACTATTCTATGGTTTAAAAGTCTTACATTATTATATTCACCAAGGTACATTTTCACAGTTGTTATATTTTTACCACTAGAAGGTTTGGTATTATCTCCAAAGTATGCTATGTTATCAATATTTATAATAAACCCAACTCTATGATCCCCTAGATAAATTCCATCTCATAGTCCCATAAAATTAGGTATGGATTTATCATTTTGGATATATGTAGACTCAAAGGTCCTATTTGATCTCAATCAGTGCATTGAGAGTAGACTAATGATAGGCTATTATTCTCAAAGATGTGGGGTTAAAAGATATGGATGATAATGTGTTGACATTTTTTTTATTGATTATCTTGGTGATACACTCTAATAAGTTCTTGTAAGTATCCTCATTAAAAATTTCAACTTTTGGGAAATCTTTTTCTTCCTCTGTAAGAATAATACTGATATGAGGAGACATAGTCTCTAGTTTTCCAAATCCCAACCCTTGAGAATGTGGTTTTTTATTATGGAAAAGAGTTACACTTCCTTTTTTATGTATACCAGGACCACTATGACCTTTGTATCCCATTGTTTCCATTATTTTGTAGCCTTTAGAGTATTTATCAATGTGTAATATGATGACCTCTTCTTCATCTTTATAAATCCATTAGGATATTTCTTGTTCAATATCTTCTTTTTGGAGTTCACCCCATTTTGAAAATGTAGTTAAGTTTCCTTTTATGATGATTTTGGATACTTCTTATTTTACAAGAGGTTTTCCATAGGACCTTGGTGGTGATGGAAGTTGTATATACAAAAGGACTATTTTATGTTATATTCATCACATCTCATATATTATATCTAGACCTTGACCTCAAGACTAATGGTAGATTGATTAGAAGATCTTTTCAATGTGTTAGGATCAATATAGGATGAAGTAGATGTAGCTTCATCATTGTTTGGAACATGCTTTTTTTCCCCCTAAAATTACTACAATAGTGAAAGGGGTTGGGATCTTTTAAAATAGTAACTTTCATTCCATTGTATGGAAATTTTATGCATTAATACAAGGTAGATGGCATGGACTACATGACATGTATCCATGGGAAACTAAGAGTTATATTATATGGACACTCAAGATCTAATTCTTGACCTACTATATCCTTTGTTATTGGACTAACTTGAATAGGTAGTGTGATTGTTCCTTTGGAAGTACACTTTACATCATCATATGGTTTAATGAATATTTTCTTGTTTGTAGCTATGTATCCCTCAAAGCATCTTAATTTATTTACCAATTTCAAGGCACAAATATTCAAACTAGCTCCACCATCTATTAGGACTCATTAAATCTTATTCTTGTGGATTAAAATATCTAGATGAAGGGTGTTAGTATAAATAGACTGATGGATTGAGATATATTTATTGGTGAATGTGAGATGATGTGTGGATGTAATATGTCCTACCATTTATTGAAATTGGTTGATATTTATGTTGGTGGATACTTAATAGTATTTGAGAGCATTATCTAACATATCCTTATGAACCTAACCGATATATAAAAGCTCTAAAGAATATTTGACAGTTGTTTTACCTAGATGATCAATGAGATTAAGTAGAAAGGTATGTTGATATTTAGATGTATCCCCTTGAAGGTAAAATTTTCCTCTATGGGTTGTAATGACACATTTAGGATTCTTACTATTTATGGTAATTATAGACTTGACTATTAGTTTCCTAAATGTAGTTCACAGTATAATCATAGTTGAGCGTATTATAGCTATCATTATAACTTGAGGTACTAACATGGTTGGAGGAATTTCCTCTCCAATAGTTATGTAATGGATCCTTTAATATTACATGATCAATATTTAAGGTGTTGGTTTAGTTCTCAAAAAATGATATCTCCCTTATTAATTAGGTCCTAAATAAGGTTCTTTAACCTAAAAAATTAGGAGTTATGTTTCCTTTTACTCTATGATACTCATAAAAATATGTATCTTTCCACCATGTGGGCTTGAATTGAGGTTCATATTGTCTAAATTTTTAGAGTGTTACTAAGTCTGAGTGAACTAATTTTTGGAGTTCTAATTTGATGGGGTCTCCCAAAGGAATATACTTCTCTTATGTGATGTTATTTTTCTTATGACCCCTCTTTGTGAGTTATCTTGAACATTCATCGGGTTTTAAACATTGGGTGGTGTTTGTACACTTAATGTGTGTGTAACATGGTGGGATATAGTGCATTTTCTCTCAATTCTTTTGGATGAATTACTCATGAAATGGAGGCCATTTATAGAAATTTTAGGTGAATCAATGGCTAGGATAAATTTGGTTAATCAAGGGATAGAATGGATGAGAATAATTGGCATGGATCAAGGATTTCAATCCATGGAGGAGATTAAAAGATCGCATGGATTGATGAAATTAATCAAGGGTTGAAATTGATTCAAACAAACACAAATCCTTAATTTTAGGAGGAATGTGCAAGATATTTCCATGTTGGAGGAAAATGGTTTGAATTTTAATTGAAAGAATATTTCATGGGAATATTCCTTTGTAAGTGGGAGAAATTAGAGGGATTAAAGGTACTAGTCAATTAAATAATTATAATATTATTTAGTTATGAAAGATGGGGGAATTTAAATATTTAGTTAAACAATTAACTCATTTAATTAAAAAGAGGAAATTAAAGAAATTTAAATAAATAATTCATATTATTTAATCAAATAAGAAGACTTGAGGAATTTAATTAAATAATTAAAATTATTTAATCAAATAGGATGAAAATTAGTATGAAAGAGGTGAATTAAATTAATAATGTTGATTATTATATTAATAAAAGAAAATGATGAATTAAATTAAACAATCAAGATTATTAAATTAAATAATCGAAAAGGGTTGAATCAGGGTGAAAATTGTGTTAGTAATTGAATTAAATGTGTGATATTGATCAATAAAATTTTAAGTGTATATTTTTCCCCTCTTTGAAGTGTGGTGTCTATTATAATTTTTCAAAGACTAGTGCTTTCCATATCAATGTCGCTGCTTAGATAAAAAAATTAAAAATTCATGATTTTTTTTAGATGCCCCACTATACCCCAATGGAAGGAATTGGTATATTTCCCCCTTGAGAGATCGAGTGTAAATATTGATTTTTAGTTCATGATCATGACAAAACAATATAAGATAGGTTTAGTTGTGAAAAGGATGTCAAAATAAGTTCCAAGACACTTAGAAATTATTCAAATAGGTTTTGGGCTCAAAATTAGAGGAAAAATAACAAAATCCTAGGTTCCCCCACTTCACTAGGTTAAGAAACCTAAATTTCTTCCTTAAATAGGGGATATAGATCAGTTTACAAGTCATTTGCACACTTTTATTTCGAAAATTTGATAACTTGTAAAAGAGACCTTTGAGCACCTAACATGATGGATAATTGTGAGCTTCCCCTACACCTCAATGACCGAGCCCATGAGTTCTAGTGGCCAATCAACACAAAACACCTAGTACAACCCCAAAATGTTTTTCTTTGCACACTTTTTTATGCATTGTTTCTTAGATTAAACAAGCTCAAACAAGTGCACTGCAATTTCAATAGTACACATGTGTTCCCAACAACACACTTTTAAAAGTGTGGTACACCTATTTGAATACCCACACACTTTCTTAGTGATGTATTAGGTAAAATCCCTAATGCACCTATAGGATAGCGACACACTTGTAAAATAGCCATGCAATAGTTAAAAATGGATCCTGCTATGCACTTGCAAATGTCAGTGCACTTTTTTTAGGACTACATAATTACAAAGTTAAATAGTGTGATGCACTTTTTTTTAGTGACACAATTATAATAGGGCTGCACACTTGTGAAAAGTATAAAATAGATTCTAATTTGACAATATCGCACACTTGTAAAAAATGGTGCACTTGACTTTTTAGGTCTTTAAACTCAATTTTTTTAATATTTTTAGTAATTTTTATGTTGTGTGATGTGTTTGTGTAGGAGACCATTCATCCACTTTAGTATTAGGAGTGTAGACCTTTTATTCTAAGGTGGGTAGAATAGCTTAGAGATGATGAGACCTTTCTAGGAGTGATTGGTTTTTGATTCATCAAAGACATGCTAGAGATTCACACAAAGCTATTGATAATGACTATGTTGGTCGAACACTAGCATTTAAAGACTTCCTCTTTCCACCTTCTTACAAGGGAGGCTACCATTACACTTGAGGATGTCTAGTGCATCCTTTGAGTTCCTATCTATAGTTCTAGATTCATTCATGACACAGATCTTGGCTTTGAGGCCCTATTATGAGTGTTGGATGCAAATTCATTATGGATAGAGAGCTATTAGATTGATCTGTGTAGACACTATGTACATGTGCCTGATTTGACCCTAATCTTAATAGGACTAATTATGGGTGTCTTGGTTCCAGATAGGCATAGCCAACGCTTCAATGTCAATTGGGACCTAGTGCTAGAGGGAATTGTTGAGGATATGATAGTATATGCCTAGGAACAATTTATTCTTGTCTCTTAATATCATGACATGCGCCAGGTGGTGTATCTATGGGGATGGATCTTATCAATTGGACTTACTTTGCTACACATTTTTGGTCAAGAGAGCACATTTTTCATGCTCGGGTGTGTCATTTCCTTGGTCTCTATAGATGCAAAAAATCCAGTGGTTTATAGATATAGATCCATGATTACACTTCATCACATTGGTGTGGCTAGGATTGCATATTGACATAGGGTGATTAATGACATGACATCCTTTAGGTGGAGACCTTAGCTACTAACCCCTCCATGGGATGATGACCAACATGAGTTATTCTATGCTAGGTAGGCCAAGTGGATTATGGATCATCACCACCATATTATAGAGTGATATCTATCAGAGAGGGTGGAAAAATAGTTTTGTGAGCCACAAGATGTGTTACCTCTTGCCTAAAAGGTGATATATGTACTCACTACAAGGGTGAAAAATTTGGGAGCCACCATAGATCCTTAGGCAACTATCTAGGACTTTTTTCATATATAACCATTAGCATGGGCTTTAGTAGGAGGACCCAATGATCTATGTACCACACAAGCTTACACCAATTAGTTTACTCAAAATTCCATAGTGAGACTGATAGATCCTACAAAGGGACATGGTAGAGGAAGAGGTAGAGGATGAGAATAGTAATCACCACCTGGTAGATAGGTTCTGAGGGATGGTCAACATGATAGACCACATGATGGCCATGTTCTAAGGGATGGACAACATCCACATTAACCTCCATTAGGGGGAATGGATGGACAAAATCCACATCAACCTCCATTAGGGGGAATGGATGGAAAATATCCACATCAACCTCCATTGAGGATTCCACCACTATGACAAACATCCCCCTCACCCACCACCACCATGGCAACACCAATAGCAGGGTCCAAATTATAGGGACACTAAAATATAGGAACTCATGACTAAGAAGGACCACATTAATTAGGATCAAGACTGATATATATAAGAGCATGACCAAGATCACGAATAGGTCTAGTAATTGATTCTCTAATCGAAATAGGAGATCATGTAGAGACATCAATTAGAGTCCATAGCTTAGTTACTCTTTATAGATAGTTCATAGTAGAGGCCTTATATTATTGGGAATTATACCACAAAGATGTCCCTCCACACCTATGGTAGCTATATTTTTCTCACAAGTGTAGGGTTACATGTAGTGGTTCGATAGGTGGTCCATCAATTCACTAGCCTTGAAATAGAGGATGCTAGCCACCCTCCTAGTAGGATGACCAACAAAGTAGAGGATAAATATTTATAGATAGACATATTTTTTATGTACAAATTGATTCGTGATGTATATCAGTTCATGGACTAATTTTTGATAGCTTCTTCTATACCTTTTGATAATATCATACATAAATCTCGATTTGTATCATGACCGTCATTAATATGATATGTATATAAGATGAACTTTAGTGTGGTTATGATATAATGCTTTATTTTATGTTCATGCTTATGTATGAACATTTTATGATCATGAAAATGCAATGGAATTCTTACCTTTTCAATATCTTTTCTCACCTAATATACAATAACTATGTAGGATGTATATCTATGAGATGCCCTTCCTTTTGTATCATTTTTATGTTTCATGCTTTGATTATGCAATCTGTTGATTTTTTGTGGATGCAGGATGGATGTATTTATTATTTTTATTGATTGTCATGATACTAGGCTGGAAATGTTATCATGGAAAGAAGATAGGAGAATAAGATGGATTTATATTAACCATTTCATTTAAGATTGATTTAGAAGTCCAAAAATCCTAATATTATTCAAGACTTTAGTAGATATGATGATGAGAAAGATGATTTTCTTGCTTCTAGGATTGGGTTAACTTCATCATATCATTCCTTATTTTTGATATAGAAAATAGTTATGATGAATCAATGTATTGAAAACTAGGATGGTGTTGCATCTAATGCAATGGAATTTGACTCTTCCAATACATAGGAGTATCTTTGTTCATTCCTGACATACAAAAATCTTATTTGACCATGTGAAAGAATAAGGCATCAAACTAATGAGACTTACACATAAAAGGTATAAAGAACCTGATATGTCCTAGTAATTGTTTTACTTTATAGTACCCCACACACACAAGTATTCACTAAGGTCTTATTACAAGAGAAATAATAACACAAAAAATGAAAGATAATGATCATTGTCGCATTCCTTTCTCTCTAAATTATTTTGATGGACATGATCAAGAGATCATTGGTATAGACCAAAAAGATAAATCATAAGAAAATATCAAAATGAACAAACAATCAATTTTATTCATATCTCTTGCCAAAGTAATGTATCTAAGGTGATTTTTGATGATTATATACATTCTAGGAAAGATGTATCCTAGGACATGTTATCAGATGCTTTAGCTAAAATTAACAGTTTTATAGGTCATTGATACAAATGTTAACCAAACTATTTAATCATGATCCCGACTCAATATTTTTACACTTTCAAGCTTACACTTATGTAAAAGTACAAAGTTGTGTCACACTTTCATCCAACTTATGAGCACAAGTGAATTTTAGCATTTATAACTGAAAATCAATTTTGGTCAAACATATTATCTAGTAAGATTCATTCTAGATAAGTCAAATATGTCAAATTTTCTAGCTAAAATTGTTGGATAAATGTATATGTAGCACCAATTTGAGGCCAATTTACTAAAAAAAATATAGTTGAAAATATTATTAATTTTTTTTTAAAAATATGATGCCCTAGATAAAATAATCTAGATTAAGATAGTATAATTTGTTTTCTATTTTAGATAACTATTTAATATAAAAGTTGACGTTGAGTGGAAAAAACTATGTTTTAATACACACATATTTAATTTTTTTTTTTTAAATATATATTTATTAAAATTATAAAACAACATATCCATGCCCTAAAATTTCAAGTTTAGACCAAGACCCAAGGGGAAACTAGCATAATTCCTTAAGGTCCCATTAGTCATGGCTTGGCCTATGTAAGTGCAAAGATGATGTAGTTTGAGTGACTCTAACTAGTAACCATTTATTGATAACATATGAACGTTGATGGATTGTCAGTTTATTATGATGGATTTGTAAATGATAGGTCTAATGCCTCAGGGGCTCATTGATGATGGCCTTTCCTATGTTCTATTGCAAGTATGAATGTATTGTCATTTATGTCAACAAGCCTATGTTGTCATTGATGATAGTAGTACAGTGGTTGAGAAGAAATTTTTTCTTTGATCAGTTGCATTATGTTGTCTTTAATTAAGTTATTAATGTTGACCTCTGGTGTTTCTTTGATAGGCTTCTATTTATGATTTGTATTTTGAGGATACTTCGAAATTTGATAAAATAAGAAAACAAGGTGTTGCAAAGGTGTTTTGGCTTGTAGAGGTGTTTTTGTTTTGCTTCACAATTCTTCTAGGTTGAAGATCCATTTTTTTGGTTTGGATATGTTTGTTAGAGGTATTAAAAGTTTCTATATCCAAAACTATGACTTATGGATCAATGGACAAAAGAAATTATGTTCACCAATTTGTGAATTGGTTTTTGCAGTGTTGCTTACAGAAGTGTTTGGGACAAATGTACTTGCTCCACATTTTTATATAGTTATTCTTTAGATATTGTAATTTTGAAGGTATGTTGATGATCTTGATCTCTTGCATGTGCCAAGAGTATTTATGGTTTGGTACTCTAAAAGTTGGATTATAGAGCTGCAATGTTTAGCAGTATAGTTTGAGTGTACTGGGCGTGTACATTTTGATGGTGCAAGTTGTTGTGAAGGATTTTGATGGATTTCAGGAGGATAGAGGAATATTCTAGATCATGATGAAGCATGGTATATGGTTTTCAAGTCATCCTTAGATTTGAGGAAGTGAGAAGTTCAAATTTTAATGGTGTTTACACTAAATCCGAAGATGCTAAAGTATTAATGAAGTTGTAGAGTGACATGTGAGAGTTGATTTGGGTCCTAGCTAAGTATTGTATCAGTCCACTTTCATTCCTATCCACTGTGGGAGTGCCTAGTACTAAACTAATTTTAATTTTTGAAGTGCAAGAAGAGTGCAAATAACTTGAATACGTGTTTCAAGTTATGGATGGTATAAATGCATGGTGAGTTGATGTGAGATGAAGAGTGTGGTATAGAGTTAAGTGTTGTGATGTGAAATTAAAGAAAAAGTGTGAATTGTAGTGTGAGCTATAATGCAAGATTTTTTTAATGCAATGAGCTGAGGTATCTTGATCTCTTGAAGGGTTCTAGTGTTGATTAGAGTTGTTGTCATGGAATCTCTATTACATTGAGATTGTATTCTCTATGTAACATTCTATCTTCTTTCTTCTTTCTATTTTAGTAGCGAGCCTTGACTATGATCCTTTTTGGATAACGTGTCATATTTTGGTAGTGAGCCTCTTTGTAATGGTATTGAAATTACTTATATTATGAGCTAATCCTCACTGTGGTTTTCCCTCATTGGGTTTTCCACATAAATCTATTATTCTCTTATGTTTGGTGTTGGTTGTTTTAAATTTTTTATCTTCATTTCATGTTTAATTATTATAATATATTAAGGGTTTAATGAATGCATGTGGATCTAATTATTGTTGAGGGTTTTGATGTTTAAATTTAGTACAATTGATTCACCCCCCTCTTAGTTGTCTTATTCATTCAAAAATTAGTATTAGAGCAAGGTTCCTTAGAAAAATCTTGACTACTTGAGGTAGATCTTGATGGAAACCAAGAAGGAGATCCATATGGTTGATGGTACACATGAAGCATTTTGAAAGGTGAAGATGGAAGGATATATAATTTGTCTTGGATATGAATTTGCAAAGGCAGTAAAGACTGCACACACCATACCTGTAAGTTATCCACGCACAAGTGATGAAATCAAGTCCTATGAAATAGATTGTAACATAAGGAAACGTTTTTCTTTTAACTAGTCTTGCACATACTGAATTAGTGAAGGTTATGGATGCAAAAACTACTAATGAAGTTTTGGATTAGGTAGAAAGTATCTATGAAGGAGATGATAAGTTTGAACAAGCTAAGTTACAGAATTTGAAGGTAGAATTTGAGACTTTATGAATTTTTGATGATGAAACAATAAAAAGTTACATGTAGAGTGTTAATGAACTAGTAAGTGCTATGAGAGGTCTTGGTGCACAAGTTAAAGAACCTAAAGTGGCAAAGAAAATTCTTAGAACTCTTCCTGATTTTTATAGTGAAAAGGTCTATGCTATTAAGGAATTTGTAGATTTTAATACATACACTAGGGATTAGTTGTATGGAACACTAACTACATTTGAAATGAGAAAATTTGGTCTTAAAAATGTTACAAACGTGTAGATTTCTTTCAAGACTAGAAAATCAAAAAAGTTGAAGATTCAGATGAATATGATCTTGATGATGTGGAAGATAATTTTGTAATAAGAACAAAAAATGGCATTGATAAGTACACGGTTAAATTAACTTTCAAGTGCTTTAGTTGTGGAAATATAGGTCACTATGCTTCAAGATGTCCAAATAGAACTGTGAACAATAAGGCAAAGGGAAAAAAGGGAAATATGATCAAGAAAATCTACTATGCTAGAGATGTTATTTTTGATGATGAATCTGATTATGGAGATGTTGATGATAATGAATGTTTATTCTTGGCTTTAAAAGATGAATTTGGTTCTACTAACTTTGAGATTTGTATGAAGGAAAGTGTCTTAGAGAAAAAGGATAGATTTGGAGGTACCTTAGTATCTTCTTTTCATGTTAGACAAGACAAGAACTATTGGGTTATTGAAAATGGTTGTTCAAATCATATGACTTGACATAAGAGTAAGTTTATTAAACTTGAAAAATATGATGGATGACTTGTTAAATTTGGAGATGATTCAGGTACTAAGATTTTTGGAATATGTTCAATCAGTTTTGATAGAAAGCATAATATTGGAGATGTTTACTATGTTAAAGGTTTAAGACATAACCTCTTGAGTGTTGGAAAATTGTGTAGCAAAGGATACAATCTTATGTTTCAGGATGATCGATGTGAGATCAAAAAATGATCCAAAATTATAATTACTACTAGAAAGAGGACAGATGGTAATTATTTTATGACTCAGATTAATGATAGTTAGTTATAGCACAACAAAATGTGTCACATAAATTTTGATAACCTAGTTCAAATAATTTCAATTCAATAAGTGAGAGATATGTTGAGGATTACAAAGCCTATCAATGTTGTTTCTAGAGATTGCCAATATAGAAAGAAAACTAGTAGTTTCAAGGGAAAATAACAATCTTCTACTAGATTCTTAGAATTAGTACACAAATATCTTTGTTGGACTAACTTCTAGCATCTCCCTTCACATTCGCGACATGGTTTAACCACCTCCCATGGCTATTAACTGAAAATTGTATTGAGCATTGATAGGTTGATATTTTGGTGCAACGACAAGGCCAAAAATTGGTATCAAAGCCAGTCACGAGTTTGAACCCCTCAGGGGATGCTGAGGGGGGATTGTTGAACTAACTGACAGCATCTCCCTTCGGGTTCATGACATGGTTTAACCACCTCCCATGGATCTTAACTGACGCTTGTATCGGGCATTCACAAGTCGATCTTTTGGTGCAATGGCAAGACCAACAATATTTATGGTCTAACAAGAGTGAGAAGTATTCAAGGTGGTAAGTATTTCATGCTTTTTATTGAAGATTATTCAAGAATGGCATAGGTTACTTTTCTTAGAGAAAATTTTGAAGCCCTAGATGGATTTAAAGCATTCAAGAATATGGTTGAGAATGAGATGGATTTCAAGATAATTTTTTTGATTTTTGATAGGGTGGAGAGTTCATCTCCAATAAATTTAACATGTTTTGTGAGAATCAAGGTATAAAGAGGCACTTGTCTTCCCCTAGGACTCCTTAGGAAAATGAAGTAGTTGAAAGGAAAAACAAGACTACTAAAGAAGTTGCAAGGAATATGATGAGAGAAGCTAATCTACCAAAAGTCTACTAGAGAGAATAAATTCGTACTACTATTTACACACTTAATAGAGCTAAAGAAAGAGATAACAACACAAAGACTCCCTATAAGTTGTGGTATAAGAGGATTCCTAGTATCTAGTACTTTAGAGTGTTTGGAAGAAAATGCCATATTAAAAGAGATGATGAAAACTTGGGAAAGTTTGATGCAAGGTCTGATGAATGTATATTCCTTGGATATTATACTAAAAGAAAAGCTTATAGATGTTACAATAAAAGGCTAAGAAGAATTGTTGAAACTACAAGTGTCAAGGTTGAAGAAGACATGCAAAATTTAGATGTAATAGATAGATATGAGTTGAATGATATTTACTGAAGAGAATAAGAAGAAAAAGATAAGGAGAAAGAAAAAGAGAAAGAGAAAGAGAAAGAAGTACATAATGAAGAGGAAGAAGCTCAAAAAAATACCCCTAAGACCCTTAAGTATGTACAAAGATCATTCTGAAGAACAAATCATTAGAGATACAAACAAAGTTGTGTTGACAAGAAGAAGAGCTATTGAAGTAGAAGTAAATCTATGTTTACTATCTAAAATTGAATCTAAGTTAGTAAGTGAAGCACACAAACATGAGAATTGGATGACGGATATGGAAGAATAACATATGCATATTGAGAAGAATCAAACTTGGGAACTAGTTCCTAGAACTTAAAGTAAAAACATTATTGGAAGTAAGTGGGTATTCAAAAACAAGTTGAATGAGAATGAAGAAGTGGTAAGAAACAAGGTGGGGCTTGTATGTAAGGGATATGCGCAAATTGAAGGAATATACTTTAAGGAGACATTTTCCTTGGTGGATTTTCAAGCACACAAAGACTTTAAATTTTATCAAATGGATGTGAAGTCTTCTTTCTTGAATAGAGAGTTGAAAGAATAAGTTTACAT
Source organism: Sequoiadendron giganteum (assembly GCA_007115665.2). Taxonomy (NCBI): domain Eukaryota; kingdom Viridiplantae; phylum Streptophyta; class Pinopsida; order Cupressales; family Cupressaceae; genus Sequoiadendron; species Sequoiadendron giganteum. The sequence continues at coordinate 259,460,298 of CM021104.1, read as the reverse complement.
GGAACAACCAAAAGGATTTCAATTGTTCGATAAACCTAATATGGTTTGTATATTGAAAAAGGTATTGTATGGATTGAATCAAGATCCTAGAGCTTGGTATGAAAGGTTGGATATATATTTGATTTAGCAACATGGATTCAATAAAGTCACCAAAGACAATAATCTTTACTTTAAAGTTGAGGAAGATCAAATATTGATGGTGGTTGTGTATGTTGATGACATAATCTTTGGAGGAAATGAACCTATGTGTAGGGATTTTGGGAGATGAATTTCTTCCTTGGGCTACAAATCAATTAAGAAAAAAAAGGCATATTCATTTCAGAATAAAAGTATGTTAAAGAGATGAAGAATTTTGAAATGGATGACTCCAAACTAGTATGTACTACTATGGTTATTGATTGCAAACTAAGTAACGACCATGAATACCCTAAGGTTGATCAGAGAATGTATAGATCTATGATTGAATGACCACTATACCTAACTACTACTTAACCAGATATCATGCATGTATTTTTTCTTGTGGCTAGATTTTAAGAATATCCTAAAGAGACGCATGTTACAATGGTGAAGAGGATATTTAGATATTTGAAGGGTACTCCATATTTTGGCTTATGGTATCTTAAGGATATTTATTTCACATTGAGTATTTATATAGATGCAGATTCGGCTAGTTGTGTTGATGATAAGAAAATTAATAGTGGTGGTGCATTCTTTCTTGAATGTAGATTGGTATCATGCCTTAGCAAGAAACAAGATTTTGTTTCTTTATCTACTATAAAGGCTAAGTATATTGTAGCAACATCTTGTTGTACATAGGTATTATGGATGAGACATACATTGGAGGATATCAAAGTAGTGTATGATGAGCCTATCATTGTATTTTGTGATAATACAAGTGCAATCAATATTTCAAAGAATTCAGTGATGCATTCAAGAATAAAGAATATATCAATTAGGTATCACTTTTTGAGAGAGAAGGTCATGGAGAATGAAGTAAATCTTGAACATGTACCTACAAAGGATCAGATTGTTGAAATATTTACCAAGGCTCTTCCTAAGGATATTTTTGAGTATATTTTCAATTAGTTGGGGGTTATTACCATCCTTTGAACTAGATGCATGTGGAGATGCATTAATACAATAGATCTATGGATTCATTCTTTGTATGGAATGGTGTTGGTAGGTACCCCTCAAGGGGAGTAGGTAGTGATATTGTTACAGTATGGAATAAATGTTATCATTGTACAAATGTTGTTGATTTGATTGTTGTGTACTCCTAAGGGGGAGTATTTAGAGAAGTTGCAAGTATCTTGGTTCTATATCAAAGGGGGAGAACAATGAAAAATATTTTATTCTTTTCCATTGATATCAAAGGGGAGGATAGAGAGAAGCCATAAAAAAGTGGTAATGAGAGAGAAAGTGCAATGAGATAATTGTGTAAGGGGGAGAAAAGAGAAAAGGAAATAGATATGTTTAGAAGTTGTATGTTGTGTCTTTGATGGTTTTTCACATCTTCTATTGCCATCAATGACAAAAGGGGACATTGATTCAAGTATGAAGGTGTTGTTATTGATGATAGTAGTGTAGTGGTTGAGAAGAGATTGTTTCTTTGATTAGTTACATTATGGTGTCATCAATTAAGTATGTTAACCTCTTGTGTTTATTTGATAAGCTTCTCTTTACAATTTAGATGTCGAGGATACTGAGAAAATTGATAAAATAAGGAAACAAGGTTTTGAAGAGGTGTTCTAGCTTTGATTCACATTTATTTTGGGTTGAAGATCTAGTTGTGTGGTTTGGATATTTTGGTTTGATGGAAAAAAATAGTTATGTTCACCAATGTGTGAACTTGGTTTTGAAATGTTGCTCATATAAGTGTCTAGGAGAAATATATTTTCTCTACATTTCTCCATAGTTTTCTTCAGGTCTTGTGATTATGAAGGTATGTTGATAATGTTGATCTCTTTCCTATGTCAAGGGGATTTTTTTTTTGGTACTCTAGAAGTTGGATTGTAGAGTTGCAGTGTTTGGTAGTGAAGCGTGAGTGTACTGGGAGTGTACATTCTAATGGTCCAAGTTGTTGTGAAGTATTTTGATTTATTTCAAGAGGATAGAGGAATATTCTAGATCATGATGAAGAATCGTATGTGGTTCACAAGTTGTCCTTGGATTTGAAGAATTGTGTAATTCAAATTTTATTGGTGTTTGCATAGGTAACAATTGACCTAGTGTTTACACTACATTCAAATATGCTCAAGTATTAATGAAGGTGTAGCATAGTGTGTGAGAGTTGATTTGGGTATTAGCTAAGTTTTTTATTGGTCCACTTTCATTCCTATCCATTGTAGGAATCCTTAGTGTTGACCTAGTTTGAATTTGTGAAGTGCAAGAATATTGTAGCTGACTTGAAGATGTTTTTCAAGTTGTGAAGGGTATAAATGCAAGGTGAGTTGATGCAAGATGAAGAGTTTGGAATATATTTGAGTGTTTTGATGTGAAACTAAGTATAAAAGTATGAATTGTAGTGTGAGCTATAATGCAAGATTGCTAAATATAGTGAGCTAAGGTATCTTGATCTCTTGAAGGCTACTAGTGTTAATTGGAGCTATTATTGTGGAATCACTATTGCATTGAAATTGTGTTCTCTATGTAACATTCTATCCTATTTGTTCTTTCTATTCGAATAGTGAGCTTAGGCTATGAGCCTTTCTAGATAGTGTGTCATATTCTGGTAGTGAACCACTTTGTACTAGTCTTGCAATTACTTATATTGTGAGCTAATCCTCACCATGGTTTTTCCCTCATTGGGTTTCCTATGTAAATCTAGTGTTTTCTTGTGTTTGGTGTTGGTTGTTTCAATTTTTTTTTTCTATTTTTCATACTTAAAAATTATAACAGATTAAGGGTTTAATGATTGCATGTGGATCTGATTACTATTGATGGTTTTGATGTTTTAATTTGGTGCAAATGATTCACCCCCTTAGTTTTCTTGTTCATTCAACACATTCATGCTCAGAGACAATGTAGTTCAACACGTGTTTTTGATTTTTTGACCTTTTAGACCTATTCAGGGGTTCCAAGATGATTTGGGTATTTTTTGTGATTTCAAAGATGTTTTGAATGTTTTTGGCTTTCTAAAATTTACAAGTTTTTGGATTTTAGAAATAATTTGGATGTTTTTGAGACTTTTGACCTAATTTGGGTGTTTTTGAGATTTTTGACTTTATAAGATTTTGGATGTTTTTAGATTTTAGAAATGATATTTCTGACTTGATTTGGATGCTTTTTAGATTTTTTACTTTAGAAGATTTTGGATGTTTTTGGATTTTCTTGGCTATATAGTTGTTTCGTATGTTTTTGGATTTTGAACATGTTTCAATTGTTTTTCTGGATTTTTGGATTTAATGACTATTTTTGGATTTTTTAAGGATTTAGGAATAGCCTTAAGGGTATATACAAGAACCTGATATGATGCAAGTATAGGTAGATGACCCCAATGTAATATGATAGAATACTTGATATAGGTAGGGAAATATAACCTTAGGAATGTGCCAAGTAGTACTAAAGGTGAGCATGATACTTAATCAATATCCAACTATGATACATATGAAGATGGGTGAAGGAATGCATAAAATAAATAGGACGGAAGATGAATGCAATGGAGAAAGAAAGATCAGTTGTAGAGCCAATGGTGGATGGGAGATGGTGCTTATTTACACAAGATTCCTATTTTCCAAATTTTCACCAAGGTACTTTCCAAAAGCATCACCGAAGTGGTCTTCACTAGAGGATGATTTTTTTCTTTACTGTTTTAAATCCTATTTCTATTTTTTGGATGTTTTTTTCTTTTCTAATTTTTTTTGTATTTTTGGGACTTACACGTTCAAGACCTAGGAATAAAAATTCTTGAGATGTGTGCTATTGATAGGATCCTTCAAGGGTTCTCCTTCAGGTGTTGATAATTGATAGGCTCTAAAACCATAACTAGCTATGACAATGAAAGGTCCTAAACAATTAGGTTCAAAACTCCCTTTTCTATCAAGATCCAACATATTCTTCTAGTTATCTTTCAATACAAGATCTTCCACTTGTAAGGGGGTATGTGCAAGATCATGATGGGCCAAAACGTGGCAATATGTAAGTGATATGATGGCCCATGTGGTTGATGACTTTTTTTTACCCAAAATTGATGAAATAAAAAGGGTTTTTAAAGGAGATTCTCAGCTTTCCACTAATATAAATTATGCTTTACTTTGAATTTAATAAATAATTGTTATTCATTTTCTATTTGAATTATGACTAAAGTCTTGATCGATAGGCTGATTGAAAAACATCTATAGCTTTCAAATGGTATCATATTTTTTGAATCTGAAACATGCATCACATTCTATGTTTCACATATTATAGGATTTTAAAAAAATGTATTTCATGAATTTTTGACCAAGTTAAGGTGGTCAGACATACGAGTTTTTATATTTTTTAAAAGTTGTAATAAAAAAATCATAATGAACTATTTACTTGAAAAAAATTTTACAAAACAATATGCATCACATCGGGACATGAGTCCTCTACTTATATCTAAAATATGATAAAAAAAATATTATCATTTTATTGTGGTTAGGGTGGTCAAATAGACACCTACTTGTTTTTTCCCTGAAATTTAAGTACCGCTACTTTGAAATTTCAAATTTTTCACCAAATAGGTTTAAAAAAAAAAAACCTAGTAGTTTAGAAACTACATTCAATTTACTACAGATTATATTCTTACATATTTTTGAAATAATATAGATAACTTATTCAAACTTTTATGTCAATTTTCCTAACTCTAATTTTTTGAATTATCATCGCCACTTAAGGGCCTATTTTTTTCATGATGATCCTGCACATACCTAAGAAACAACTCTTGATCTTCTTATTGTAGCTCCTTTTAAGTTAGTTATGATAGGCTTGTAAATGATTCAAATCCTTTATATGACATTCATCCAAAAATATAGCTCATTCAATTTGGATAATTTATATTCTTCATCAATAATAAGATGTTGTAATAACACTCTTAGTGATGAGAGCATGACCTCAATTGGTAGGGTAACTTCAATTCCATTAACTAGGGAATAAGGTGTGGCACCTATAAGTGTGTAGATACTCGTTTGCTAGGACCATAAGGTGGGGTTCAATTGGATATTCCAATCATGACCAACTTCATTAACTATACTTTTTAGTATCTTTAGGAAGTTTTATTGGAAGCCCCAACTTGAATATTTCCTTGGGGATAGTATGGAGTGAAAAAGTGTTGTTAGATATTAAATTTTTGGTATAGCTCATGGAAATCCTAGTTTTTAAAGGGTGTTCCATTATCTATGATAAGGGCTTGGGAACATCGAAACAAAATATGAGCTAGTTCAGGATGAATTGAGGTATTTTCTTTCCCATGATATAGGTCATATATATCACTTCAATCCAGTTTGTGAAGTAATCAATGACTATAATGATAAATTTGTGACCGGTTTATGAGGTGGGGGTGATTTTTCTAATCAATTCATGTTCCCACTATGAGAAAGGCCAAGGTGTAGCAATTGGCCTAAGCTCTTGAGTGGATGAATGGATGAGGTCCCCATGCTATTGGCATTGCATTCATTTCTTGACAAAGGGTTATCCCACAATAATAGTTTACAATTTTTGGGAAAATTGGACATTGAACTGATTGTTTTTAACTAAATCTTCACTTTCGGGCTCCTATAGCGGCTAAACCATGAAGAATTTGAAGATGATGAAAACTAGTGATTTGTGAAGTTTTGTATATAGATTCTAAATATATATTTTTCAAAAAAATTGGAATTAGATTGCACTTTTTTTTCATCTCCTTTGAAAACAAGTTTTTATTAGTAAACAACATTTTTAAGGAGTGATGCTCACTATATATAACATAATTGTTTTTGTATGAAGGATAAAATTCTAATTTTTTCAAATTTAGATTTGTAACAAGGATATATAACAAGTTCATTTGGTTTCATAGTGTTTTATTTTATATTTTTTCCTTAATCAAGTTTCCAAGTCAAACCAATTATAATTCAGACATAGGAAGATTGTATACAATATAAATTTTTTTGTATGTATCAAAATTAATTAATTTTTTTTTTTATTGGATCAAGCACATCAATACCCAACCTAGAATTTTTTAAAAATATTTTTGATAGTCTTCTCTTTTTCCACATGTGCAGAACAAAGAGCTTGATTTTCGGTGAAAAACCTACGTTCACAAGAAATAAAAAGTAAAAATAATAATCAAATTAAATTAAATTAAAATTATACTTTTTTGGAAGATTATAATAAGTAATACATACTTACAAAAATAAAATTTAAATGAATTCATTTGATCCCCCAAAAAGTAAATCAAAAGTGGGTTTTTAGCAGCATTTTGATAGGTGTAAAGGAGACTCCGTTATAGGTATGGTTTAAAAATAGCGGGGTTCTATCCAAGGGGACTTGGCCTAAGGTGTTTTTATCAAACCCTCTTCAATTGGAATCCTTTAAATGGAAATTTTCAAGGCTTAAATCATTATATTTTCTAAAAATATGTGATTTCAGCAAAAATCAGGATCTCCCAGAAAGTGTAAACCACTATCGTGGCAACACTACAAATTAATGAGATTCTTGTTTCATGGTAGGATAGTAATATATTTTCCTCAATAGATTCTTGGAAAATGAAATATGCCTTCGTTTAATTTTTTAATAGCCCAACTAGATTTAATTCAAAAGTAAATAAATATTGACATCATGAATATCAATTTTATGACACAAATTCCATAGCTAATTCCTTTTAGCAATTTTATATCACAAATCACAATAAATATGAAATAAATAAATATATTCACTTCCATATGTCAATAGTTGCATACATTTTTTACTAGGAATTCATCACCTCAAAGTCAATTAAGATTACATAGTTTTCTTACAATTACATCATGTGTTCCTTTACATCAACGATGCAATAAATTATACAATTTTGATATAATTCCTTCATGACATATCACCTCCACTAGTGGATGACAACATGATTGAGGTTCTTTCCCACCCAACCATGAAGCAAATATTCCTTGAAATTTTTCAATCAACCGAAGAAAACCCAACCTTGCACAAAACACTTACCAAGAGATACAATTTGCAAGATGGAATATGTGCATGCCTAACTACATGCATTTCTATCTACTCTATTAGAATATGCAAGTTCCATGTTATGTAAATTCAATACAATAGAGAGAGGGTAAATTACATAGTCTATTTTGTATACATATATAAAAAATGAAAGCAAAGCTTGGCCAAGCTCATGTATGAAATATAGCTCTGGTTAGATTTGGAAAAGAAAATCTACTCTTTCTAGCACCCATTCCCAAAAATAAAGGTTATAATATCAAGGTGTATCCCTCCCTTTAGACCATCCATTAGAAACATTCTATCATTCTACAGTCTACCGAATTTTTTTGTATCATTCCATTCAATAAAAAAATAAAACAATATTCATTCACACTTGGTATATCTATTCATCTAATATCATATGTATTTGGAACTCAATACTATTCCAAATTTACAGTTTGATTCCATTTGGACAACATTTATGACTTGCTTAATAAGTAAGGAATATCAAGATGAATAAGAATGTGTACTACATGTATGTGAGAATGCATAAATAAATCTTTATGCATGATCACATATATGCTTGTAAATAAATAGTTTAAGAATATGCATATCCATTTTGAAATTTAAATAAAAAATATCTTTTACACAATTATACATTCATATTCAAAGAATAAATATAACATCAATTCATTCAGATGGTTTATTTCAATAAAAATATCATCTATTTCTAGTTTCAAATAGAATGAAATCATCAATTTTTATAGTCATAAATTTATATTGAAGCAGGTCAATAAATCTGAATAGAAAAATATCACCCATTAATAGAAAATAAGACCATTCATTCTGCTATAAAACTAAGTGTTTATACTTATTTCCTTGTTCACAGTATTTAGTGAAATCATATGTAGACCGTACCCATCAAAACATTTCTTCTAGAGGATACGATACACCTGTTATCAACCCCTGATAACATGATATCATATGCCTTTGAGGTTGTTCAACTTTGGCTGGTATATTTCAAGCCATAGATTTTACCCATTTCGGTGTTTATCACCCCCAAAATGCATGACTAGATTTAGTAGAGTATTGAATAGTGGTCAAATAAGAGACAATGCTCATGCATTACTTTTGTATGCATATATATATGTATATGTATGTATATATATATAAATTTATATAAACAAAAAATTGACCATGCAATACAATAATGGTCACTAGTTCCATGGCTTGGGAAGGCCATCATGGCTTCATCAAAGAGCTTTACCATCGAGCATTCACTATTCAATCTTGCCACCACATTATAGTGGGTGGTGAGACCCATATATAAGAGCATTTGTTGCTTCGCTCAATATCTATAATATGAGGTTTCCTTTTCCACCCTTACCTTGCATTAGATGTAAAATTAAAATAAAGTTTGAATCAATCTAAATGAAATGTGACATAGGTTAGCCCTTCATCTAGTTGTCTACGATGATAAACATATACAAGCTGATCACATGGAAATACATATAGGTTAGCTAGTAGGTCAAGAACCAAAATTGATAAACTTAATACACATAAAATGACACATCATGGGTGTGAAAATTGACCCCAAACATAGGGTTGATCAACATCTACAATAGAATATAGAGCTTCACAATAGATTGACATAGTCGATATCTCAAACAACAAAACCCCAATTTCATACATGCACAATAAACACACTTATTGATGTAAAAATAATACGAGATCAATTTGAGAATGCATGGCTAAAATTTATTTGAATTATCTCTGACAATTTTTGGCCTAGTGATTCGTTTCCTTTCTATAGAATTTCTCTACTTTTCCTTCCAACTTGTTGATTTTTCTCCTCTCCTCTATTTTCTCCTTCCTAACTAGCTTTTTCTCCCCATTCCCAATTTGAATCATCTCCTGCTATTTTGGGTACGATATGGAAACTTAATTTTTACAAAATTAATTATGTTAGTTGGCTGCCCACTCCTCCACATGAGGGAATCGGCCTTTATCTGTATTTGGTCAGAGTTACATAAATTTGAATTTCCCACAATTTTTAAAATCATTCACATTTTTTTGTATGCATATTGATATATATCACACATGCATATATATACATATATATTTATACAAATAATTTCACACATTATCCTTGAAATTAAATGCATAGAGGAAATCACTTGTCTTATCAAATCACATTTAAAATTCATCCAGAAGAGTGAACATAGGATATCATTTTTTGTACAAGATAGATTGAATTTCCTATTGAATTTCATTGAATATAAATTTTGAAACAAACAAAATGATACAAGAATGCACAACTTGTTCTTTCCATTAGTTATATTTCTCACACCAAGTATGAATGCAATTTGCCAGCTTTTCAAACATATGCAGATCTCACATTCTATTGTGGTGTGTGATATTCCAGATTCCATCCTTTCTTACCATGGTCATCTAGCTAAGCATGTGTATCTCAATCAAATTCTCATCCTACAACCTATTTCCTACACATTTTCTTACTCTTGTCCACTTATAAGTAACCTTCAATTGATAATCTCATAAAATTATTTCTTAAATCAAGAAATTGCATGTTATTCATTTTCAATTTTCATCATTGCATTCTATCAAATCACATAAATAAAATGATAAATTCTATTTTTCCAAATATTTTAATTTCCTCAAATTTTAAAATGCAGAAATGAAATCAAGATATGGCATCCTTACTCACTTAAAGGAGACATTGTCCTAATGTATGATCAAATGAATTTTTTTTACATATGTTTGTCATTTCACCTTGTTTACAAGTCAAACATCATAACATGCCAATTTACAAAATATCAAGCATCAATATATAGATAATCACAATTCATATTGTTTTCAAGCCAAAATATCATAGCATAATAATCCAAAATTCTAGGCATCAATACCAAAAATAATCATCAATAGTCTATCTTGTTGGCCTTGTCATTGCACCAAAAGATTGACCTGTCAATGCTCGATACAAGCGCCAGTTAAGATCCATAGGAGGTGGTTAAACCATGTCACGAACCCAAAGGGAGATGCTAGCAGTTAGTCCAACAATCCTCCCCTCAGCATCACTCGAGGGGTTTGAACCTGTGACTGGCTCTAATACCAATTGTTGGCCTTTTCGTTGCACAAAAACATCAACTTGTCAATGCCCCATACAAGCATCAGTTAAGATCCATGAGAGGTGGTTAAACCATGTCGTGAACCCAAAGGGAGATGTTGGCAGTTAGTCCAACATATCTAGGAAAGAAAATGAGGGAAGGAGTGTTCTATTGGTTTTTCATCCTCCCATGTAGCATTATCCTCATGATATTGGTCCCATTGGACCTTATGCTGAACAATGTCCTTGTTTTGCAACCTGACGTTGTGTCTATTTAGAATTCTATTGGTATCAACTAGCACCACTGCTATATCCTCCACCTATAAAGAATGCCAATAAATTTTATGAGACACATCTAGGTGGTATGGTTTTAATTAAGAAAAATGAAACATATTATGAATTTGAGCTAGAGAAGGGGGTAGAGAAAGTTTGTATATGATCGGGTTGATCACTTTTAGCACACGAAATGGACCCACGTATCTTGGGGCCAGCCTAGATGAATTTTTGAGGGTAATAGAGGTCTTATGTAGATTGAATCTTAGAAAGACCTTGTTTCTGACTATAAAGTGTCTAGAGGTTCTATTTCTTCTAGCATAGCTCTTTTTCCTATCTGTCGCTTCCTTCAGTATTCTCTTGATAGGCCTCATCTGCTCTTCCATTTCATTTAGCATCTCGAGACCCACTATGATCATATCTTCCAATCTATCTCAACTCGTGTGAGTATGAAATTTATTCCCATATAGAGCCTCAAAAGGTTCTATTTCTAGGGATGCATGATGGGATTTGTTATAAGAAATTTCTACTAGTGGTAGGTACTCTTCCCATTTATATTGTTGATCCATACAACACATTCAAAGTATTTATTATACAGCCTGGTTTACTCTCTTGGTTTGACCATTAGTTTGAGGATGATAGGCTGAACTAAAGTTTAACTTAGTTCCCAATGTTGCATCCAAGTTCATCTAAAAATGGGATGTTATTTGTGTATCTCTTTAAGATATAATGGTTTCAGCAATCCGTGTAAATGAAAGATCTCCTGGATAAATTTCTTGACCAAGGTCAACAATCCATCCATAAGGATTCTTGGAATAAAATGTGCCACCTTAGTTAACTTATCTACTACTACTAGAATAACATCATTCCTATTCTTTCTTAAAGGTAACCCCTATACAAAGTCCATATTGATCACTTGCCATTTATACTTAGGTATATCATGGGGATAAAGGAGCCCTATTGGATGAATGTGCTCAGCCTTGACTCATTGATACACCAACCATCTACCTATGTATTTTGCTATGTATTTCTTGAGTTTCTATGAAAAATAGAACTTTTAGCTCTGAAATCATCTTTGTAACTCTGCGGTGTCCTAAATATGGTGTATTGTGGACCTCATCGAGGACCAACTTCCTAAGCTCTCTAGAGTCTAGGATATACATCTACCTTTGGTATCATCATATACCACTCAGTTCAAGGTTGTACCCATCAAATCGATGGTCTATTGGATTCTCTTCTAGAGCCTTTTTCACCATCTCATAATGTTCATCTCTTTGGAAGTGTTGCATCACCTACCTCCTCATGTTGAATCTCACATAGGTCATAGCCGCCAAATGTCTTCATCTAATAAGAGCTTCTGCAACTCAATTTTTTTTTCCTTTTATGTACTCAATTCCAAAGTCATACTCACTAAGGAATTCTATGTTTGAATAATGAACAAGAATACATCCATTGATATAGTTTTTTTTGTAATTGATGTCACCATGATATATGAGTTGCAACTACAAGATTCAAATTCATGTTAATCTAGTATTCTAAACCGGTAATGCAGAGTTGTCCTCTGCTATTTTTCTCTAGATTTCCTCTGTGGTGTTAGTTCCTACTTTAGATTTTGGGAAATTATTTTTGGTTGATAAAAGCATGCATGGACAGGATCTCGTGCATTCAGATCCTCATGGCTATTGACGACATCATTTTTTTGTTTACTTTTTTTTAATTATTTTTATTGCTAGCCGACCTAATAAGCAGTTTAAGGTGAAATGGATTAAACTTTGTTTGTGTAATCCATGAGGGCATGTAGTTGCACACCACAGGTTTGAATTATTTCTGAGATAAGGTTTTGTGTTTAGCTAGAGCCGATGTGATTGTTACTTATGGGAAAATCATATATATATATATATACAAGATGTCTTTGGAGACAAATGTATGGATTTGAGTTGAGGTATGTGAATGTTAGTAGATTGTTTGTGGAAGCAAAAAGAACAAAGAGTGATCTACTGGTATGCAAATTTCTTGACCTTCAAAAGAATTGAATTTTCACTTTGAGGTGTACTTACATCAGTTCATTCTCTAGTTGTAAGCCATTTTTGTCTCTATAATTTTTAGGCAGTGAGCCACCCTTTTGTAATACCTTATAACCAGTTATACTATATTGTGAGTTAATCCTCACTGTGGTTTTTCCTATTCTAGGTTTTCCATGTAAAAATATTGGTGTTTCTATGTTATGTGCTTTATGTTCAGTTAATGCTTCTTCTTATCTTAATTATCATATGTATTAGATTAGTTGGATGGTCTTTTTTCAATAATTTTAAGAAGATAATGATTCATCCCCCCCTCTCAGTATCTTGGATATATAGAAATTGGTATCAGAGCTTGGTTCCTCTAGAGAAGTCTAGCAACTTGAGGGAGATCTTGAAGATTGAACAAATGGGTGATAACCAAAGCTCCAAACTGCCCTTTATGATCTTGACAAAGCTGAAAATGAAAATAGAGACTTGAAAGAAAATCTTGAAGAAGAAAATGAATTCATCTGAAAGTTGAAAAAGAAATTAAAGAAATTCAAAGAGAGACATAGAGAAGTTAGTGAGAAATTGAAATAAGAAAATGAAGATGTTACTAGACTGAAGCTGCAAGTAGAAGAAAAGAAGATAATTGAAGAGTGTTTGAATGAAGAAATGAAAAGAAAGTCTAATGAATGTTCCAAGCTTGAAAAAGAAGTGGTGAGCCTAAGAGCAGAACTTGAAAAATAAAAAGTCTATGAAGATAGTTTCAAGACAAGATCTACCAAACTTGATGAACTAATTGTACGCTAGAAACCCTCTAAAGATAAAGGTGGATTGGGACTAGAAGCAGGTGAAAGCTAAAAAGCTGCAAACGATCAAAAGACTCTAGATAAAGGGAAGAAAAAAATAAATCCAGTAAGGAAACCACCTATCAGGAAGACAAATGCACAAAGGTATCCATCTTTCAATGGTACTTATTTTTCATGCAACAAGTTTGGTCATAAGGAAACTAAATGAAAAAGTAGGATGAATCAGTTCTCTAGTTCCTTTTCCGAACAATGTTATGCTTGTAATAAGTTTGGACACACAACTAGTGAATACAAAGCTCAGATGATGAACTGGTTTAATGGAGGAAGAGTGAATCAATCCTTTGTTGGCTATTGCTATACTTGCAACAAATATGATCACAAAGAGAATCAATGTAGAAAAAGGTTTAATGGAAGTCAAACAAATAAAATAAATATTTTTTTGTTACAATTGCAAAAAACCAGGACATATTTCAAAGGTATAAAGAACTAAGAAGGGAAAATAAGTTGCTTCGATAAATAAGAATGAACCAATGAAGAAGGTTGAAAAAGAGGAATTTAAGCAAGAAATAAGTAGGATATGGAAAAGAAAGAAGAATCATAATATTTTGATGCATCTATACCTTCAACAGGTACAAATAATTCCTTTGGGAACTAGACCTAGCATGGTCTTAGGGGGGGCTTTAGTAGAAAATATTCTGAACCCCCTGATTTTGGGCGCATCAGCTTTTGGCTCGAGGTGATGTTGTTAAAGATGAATAGGTAGAGGTTTTGAAAAAGAAATCAGAAGAAAAAGTACATGTATGCTCGCTTATGGAGCATATTAGGGTTTTTTAGTGCAGTTGAAGGGTTTTTTCCACCTTTTCAAAATTCATCGCATTTAATGTAAATTATGGTGTCACATTGACCTATAAAGAAAAATCATAAAGGAATTTTGATCACTTGTGAATTTGAAGGAGGAGAAGATCGATCTAGAGTGACTTGGAGCGAATTGAAGTGTGACTAGTGCAAACCCTAGTTTCAACTATTCACGAAGAGAAAGGTATTTTTTGATTTTGTGCAATTGTGAACTTGTGAAAAATATCTTTCTGAATCCTTCAAGATCTCAATATATAGATAATGGCAACCCCTAGTGTCATAAATACAGCAAAAAGACCTAGACCCTCCTACAGGAAATACTCAATGAAGGTTTTCGAAGATGACCCTATGGGCACTTTCTCTTCGATTGCTCATGGCATCATGCTGATAGAGGATACAAGAATGTACATTAGGGTTACTACCAAGGAATTAAATCACACCAAATTGATTGACTTATGGATGAAATAACTCACTGGAGATAATTTCATGTTGAAACCTAAGTACTCAAATCTTATGACAAGGAATTTGGATTGCTGGAAAAACTTCCCAAATTTTTGTTCCTTAGTGGATGATCCGTATGTAAAAATGGTCCTTAACAGAATACATGATTAGTTCTTGTGGACCCATGAGCCACACTTGGTAACTAAAGAAGTGATCAAATCTATCACGGGACTTTGTGACATTGGACCAATACCTACATGTTGAAAGTAGTGAAAAATGAAGTGGTGATGGAACTCACCAGTGCAACATATGACAAGAGGGCTCTCGCAACAAATCCTGTCACTAATCCAACCATGAAGTATGCAACAATAATGATTGGTCACAAAATCTACTTCACCAATAGAGAGAACTTTGTATCTACCACAAAACATTATACTAGTTTTTCACATGGTTGTAAATGGTGCAAATTATCATATTTTTGAGCTTCTCAGACAACAACTACTAGAGAGTCTGAGAATGTCAAAGGAGAAGAAGTATCTATTCAAGTTTGGTTCACTGATTGTTTGCATGTTATTCTATTTCCTCAAAATTCTTCTAGGAAAATTTGAAACAGTGTTTTGGAACCCATCCCGACCAGTTGCACATCAAATTTTTGATCATATGCATAAGTTAGGTGATGTGAACAACATAGGAAATGCCTTGACGACATTATTTTATGTATTTAACAAAAATATAAATGAAAGAGACAAAATTTTGAGGAAGATTGTTGAAAAATATTATAAATGACATCATATTTCATGTGTCTTCTGATGAGTTCATGGTAGAAGCGGTTGAACCCCCGACTATCTGGATTCAACCCTTGGGATATGAAAGCACAGAAGAAGAGGCTGAAAGTTATGTGCCATTTTTATTGAAAAGTCCAAAAGATGCAAATGAACCCTAGATTGGGACATATGCTAAAAAATCTATGGAAGTCCGTTTGGAGCACAACAAATCTACAATGATGAAAAATGTAACTGAAATTCTTAGAAAATCTAGTTTCATTGATGAAGACAAGAATAGAGTAAGTTGAGTTAGAAGAGAAAATAAGAGGTAAGTAATATAAGGAGATTGCATCTGCTCTATCTCTAGGTGATTTGGACACCTTGAAGAAGGTTTGTGCTAACTTGTTTTGGGTAAATAAGAGAGTTAATACTTCGATGACTAGAGACAAGAAGGAAATCAAAAGGATAAGGAAAGAAACAGTAAGTACTATTAGAATTATATTTGCAAAGTATGGCATGGTTGGTGCATCTAGTATGACACCCAAATTAAGAAAAGAAGCTTCTACGTAAGTTATGGAAGATCCTCCTTCTGGTGTTTCTGATGAAAATGTACCTCTAGAAATGAATGCCTCTAGTACCATTCTAGAAATAAGTAGTACAAATGTTCTACTTGAAATTAATGTTGCTAATGAAGCTCTAGAAAATGAAGGATAGGTTGAAGAAAATGTTGAAGCAAAAATTCATGTCACCCCTCTGGCACACTCTGAAGAAGAAGAAGAAAGAGATAAAGAAGAAGAAGAAAGGAGAGAAGATGAAAAGGAAGAATAAAGGAGAGAAGACGAAAAGGAAGAAGAAAGGAGAGAAGATGAAAAGGAGAGAAGATGAAAAGGAAGAAGAAAAAGAAGAAGAAAAAGTAGAAGAAGAAAAGATAGAAGAAAAGGAGTTAGAAGAAAAGAGAGCAGAGGAAGAGAGGGATGAGGAAGAAGAAGGAAATAAGGAATCAGGTGAACCAAGTGGAAAAAATGAAGAAGTATCTAACCACATTGTAGAATCAAAAAAGTCCATTGGAGAATCCTCCTCCGGTGATGATGTCTTGAAGGGCCTACTATCTAAGTAGATCAGATTTCAACCGATAATTCCTCTAGAACTCTTGTAACTTCCAATGAATCAAGGCCATGTGGATTTGAAAAATATTTCTCCTATACATAAAATGGTTTTACATGATGTATTTCATGCATCAAACATAAGAGAAATCTTGAAAATGCATCAGAAGGGAACTGAGCTCATTGAATATTCTATTAAGGATTTGTAGGATTCCACACCTAAGACGTCAGTAGACACATCTCTCACTTTGGTTGAAAACCTCAAGCTTCTATTGGACTCCTTCAAGGAGTATGATATTGGACTTGTTGAGAAAATAAAATAGGAAGTTGGAGAGAAATTGACTGAGAAAAGGCTATTGATCCTTCATGAAAAGTGTGCTTCGACACATACCAATGTAGAAAAGAGCCTTGAATCTATAAAGGCCAATGAATTTGAAGCAAATTTTATGTTTTCCTATTGCATAATGTGGTATGATGCCACACAAAGTATAAAATATCTCATGGACTCCATTGAGTCCCAGTTGACTATTGTTTCCAGTACCTACAATGTATCCATTGACAAAGACAAATCAACTTGGAATGCCATTTTTGTGCATAGAGAAAAAAAAATCATGTTATAGAAGCAGAAGGAAGGGATTATCAAAAAATTTGGCCTGCTTGGTGACAATGTAAGGATGGAGTACACTTTGGTAGCCAATGCTTTGGATAATGTTGAGAATTTGGATAAGATCAATCTAACGTCAGATACTCTAAATGAGGCTAAAGAAAGTATAATTGCTTTAGAATCTTTGAACAAAATGTTGATATTTGCTAAGCAAAGCTGGGAGAATGGTAAAGTGTCTTGGCAAGGAATTCTTCAAGAACTTCAAAGTGCTCTCTCCTTTAGGTAAATTTTTTTTGGTTTCTACATTGTTTGGGTTAAATCCCTCAAGGGGAGTTCAGTAGTTTGATTGTCTGTGCTGCAAATTCTAGACCCTAAGTACATATTTTTCATACTTTTTGGTTGATCGTTGTCCTTGATGTCAAAGAAGGGGATTGGAAAGAGAAATAGAATATATTGTGTACATACGAAGTTTGTAAATTATTTTGGCACATGTTGCCATCAATGATAAAGGGGGAGATTGTTGGAAGAAGCAATAAGAAAACATTTGTTGATATAGTTTTTGTTGTCATTGATGTCACCATGATATATGAGTTGCAACCACAAGATTCAAAGTCATGTTAATCTTGTATTCTGAACTAGTAATGTAGATTTTTCCTCTGATATTTTCTCCATATTTCCTCTTCGGTGATAGTTGCTACTTCAGATTTTGGGAAATGATTTTTGGTTGATAAAAGCATGCATGGACGGGATCTCATGAGTTCAGATATTTGTGGCTATTTATGACATCATTTTGTTGTTTAATTTTTTTGTTATTAGGTCTATTATTGGCCGACCTAATAAGAAGTTGAAGGTGAAATGGATTAAATTTTGTTTGCATAATCCATTCCAGCATGTAGTTACACACCATAGGTTTGAATTATTTTTGAGACAATGTTTTTTGTTTACCTAGAGCCAGCCTAATTGTTACTTATGGGAAAATAATATATATATATAGGATTTCTTTGGAGGCAAACATACGGGTGTGAGTTGAGGTATGCGAATGTTATTAGATTTTATGTGGAAGCGAAAAAGGGCGAAGAGTGATCTATTGGCATATGAATTTCTTGAGCTTCAAATGAACTGAATTTGCACTTTGAGGTGTACCTACATCAATTCATTCTCTGTTTATAAGCCATTTTTGTCTCTATAAGTTTTGTAGGTAGTGAGCCTCCATTTTGGATAGTGAGTCCTGGTAGTGAGCCACCCTTTTTTAATATCCTATAACCGGTTATACTATATTGTGAGTTAATCCTCATCATGGTTTTTCCCATTCTAGGTTTTCCATGTAAAAATCTTGGTATTTCTATGTTGTGTACTTCATGTTCAATTAATGATTCTAATTATATTAATTATTATATGCATTGGATTAATTGGATGGTATTTATTCAATAAGTTTAAGAAGATACTAATTCAACCCCCCTCTCAGTATCTTGGATATTTAACATTCTAGCCATCTCCTCTAATATGCATTAATATTAGTTTGAGTAAAAGTGTATTTCAATCCTAGGTGATCTATTTTGAGCTCAAATGGATTTCACAAAAAAATGTCTCCACATTTGCAAGGCGTGCACTATAGCTGCTAATTCCAAGTCATGTGGTGCATAGTTTACTTCATGTTATTTCAAATTCCTAGACTCATATGCCACCACTTTCCCTTCTTTCATTAACACTACTCCTACTGCATCTCTTAAGGAATCTATGATTAGTTGAAATTGACCATTGGGATCTAGAATAATGAGTACCAGAGTTCCAATGAGCTTCTCCTTAAGGAGTTGGAAAGCCTTCTCACACATCTCAAACCACTAGAACCTCTTTCATTTCTTTTGAAGATATTTTATTGGGGCTTCTATTTTAGAAAACCCTTGCCCAAATTTTCTATAATATCCTATAAGGCCCATAAAACATTGCACTTATAACACATTCTGAGGTTTTGACCATTCCACTATTGGTTTTATCTTTTTAGGATCCATAGATACACCTTCTACTGAGATGATGTGGCCTAGGTAATGCACCTTGTCTTGGTAGAATGAGAACTTGTATAACTTTCCAAAAATATTCTTTTCCCTCAATCATTACAGAACTATCCTCAAGTCTTGATCATGCTCCTCAATGGTCTTGGAATAAACCAAAATGTCATGAATGAAAATTAGGATGAAATCATCAAAACAGTCTTGGAACACATTATTCATAAGGTTCATACAAACTAAAAATGCATTGGTCAACCCAAAGGGTACCACAATGAACTTGTAATGCCCATACCAAGTTCAAAAAGGTGTTTTCAAAATATCCTCCTCCTTTATTCTCAACTAATGATAACCAACCTTGAGATCTATTTTTGAGAATACTATTGCTCCATTCATCTAATCAAATAATTCATCGATCCTTGGAAGGTAGAAATTCTTGATGTTTTCCTTGTTCAATATTAGATAATCTATATATAGGCGCGAGGTTCCATCCTTATTTTTCACAAAGATAACTAGTGCTTCCCAAGGTGACATACTAGGTCTAATAATAATTGTACATAACAACTCTTGTAACTAGACTTTCAATTAATAGAGCTCTATTATGGTCATCCTATATGGGGCCTTAGATTGTGGTTTGACTCCTAGCATGAAATCAATGGAGAAATAAAATTCTCCCTTCAAAGGCATCTTGGTGAGATCTTCAAGAAACATATCATAGAATTCCCTAAGGATTGGATAATCATCAAGGTATGGTTTCTCATTGTTAGTTCCATTGACATACACAACATATATGACACAACCCCTCCACTGATCTCTCTTAAGCTGCATAGCTAATATCTATCTAAGTTCCAAGGGTTGTTGTACCCCATGTACCTCAACTAGGTTCCCATAGTCACCTATACATCTCACCATCTTATCCTCACAATTTACAATATCCCTATGCTCAGTCAACCAATTTATTCCTAAGATTACATCATAGGATCATAATGGTGCAATGTAAAGGTGGGAAGTTCCAACTCATTTCAAAAGAGACAAAAATGTACTACCCACTCTACTCGATTTCCATATTGGATAGACCAAGAATTCTTCATATAACCAGGTTGAATGGGTAGCATTGAAATAATTCTAGGGTCTATGAAAAACTAATTAGCTCCACTATCTATAAAAATAGAAATGGTTTGACCATAGAGCTTACCTACTAATTGAATGGGAGAAGCTTGGTATTCTGCTTGGTTTTTATCCATCGTTGCATGGATCTTCTACTGCAGAGTTTTCTATTGGGTTCCTTCCTTTTGTGACCTTGGATTCTAAGGGTAGTTAGAGGAATAATGATCTCCCACACAAGTTTAACATCAGTCTCGTGGTCCTCTTTGAGTTCTAGACTTATCTTCTCTTAAGTTTCACTGGGGATTGTGATAGGTGTCATTTCCCTTTTTATTTATCCCTTTTATTCCTTTTACATTGTTTTAATTCTTCCTTTTCCAAAGGGTTGCCTTCCCTTTTTAGGCTTTTTATCTAATGGTAATTTCTTCCTTTCTATCCATCACCCTTTTGAAATATTTTTTTTTGAACTAGGGCTTACAATTTGATCCTTTCTGAAGATTAGACAAATTTTGCAACTTTTTTCTTTCTTTATAGCCTTTTCAAAAGCTTCTACCGTAGTAAGAGGATTATGGAGATCCACTTCAACTCCAATGTGGGGTCTTAGTTCTAGTTTAAACTTTTGTATCTGAAAATGCTCATCAAATCGATACTAAGGCACATACTTAGGAAAGTTGGTAAACTTATCCTAGTACTGCACTACTATCAAGCCTCCTTGGGTTAGATTCTAAAATTTAGTCATTTTCTTGTTGAAGAAAAGCTCTGGTTGCCACCTCTTTCTAAAATATTTGAGGAAAAATTTCCCAAGTAATCCCTTCTAGAGGAAGTATTCCTTTAGCCTTCCCATTATCCCACCAAGTCTATGCTTCTCCAAACAATTGGTATGTAGCGCATGCAAACTTGGTCTGATCCGATGGGTTATGAAGACCAAATTATTTTTCCCTCTATGATCTAGGCCTCAGCCCCATCTCTGATAGAATTTCCATCAAAATTTGGTTGTAATACCTTTTTAAGATCCTTTCCTAGCTCTTCCTCAATTCAAACTCAATTACAATCCCCTTTCCCTTGGTTGGGTACCTCATTCTTGAGATTCCAATCTTCTCGCACTCCTCAAACCTTTTTTCCAAATGTTCCATTCAAGATTATTTTCTATTCAAGAGTTCCAAAATTTTATCTAACCTCTTACTTGGCCCATTTTCCTATCCACTACCACCTACATCTTTTCTGGTGGTTACCCTAGTGACTCACACTCAACTTGCATCACAATCACATTTAGCATTGAATAAAAAAGTTTTATGCTTAAGCTATTGTACATAATGCATGTAACAAGAAAACTAAGAAGGAAGAGAAAATGAATAGATACATGTTATCACACAAGACAAACTTTAAGCTTCATTCCTTTGCTCAACAAATTTTTTATTTTATTTATATAAAGTTGGATTTACATTGATCCTTATTTACAAAAGTTTTTTTCTCTAAGTAGTTCCCTTATTATCGGATAGAGGACATTCCTTAGGATCCTCATTTGAGTCTACATATTCCCTCTTAGGTTAGACATGATGACATGCAGGAACTCATTCTCCTCCTTCATCATCCATGATGTAATAGGTCCACATTCAACTGGTCAATCTCTAAAAGCAGAGGATTTCTTCATACTAGGAGTTCATTTAGCCTCCTCTATCTTGATTCCTCTCTCCAACTTGAGATGGGTGAGGGTGTGTGTTAGAGTTTCATCATCAAGAATACTGGGTTGGTCTTTAGGTTTGGGACTCTCCTCAATAACAATTTTATTTTTCCTAGCCCTATTGATTTTCCCTTTCTTTCTTCCCGACTTGGACCTTCCCATTTACTGCAACAATTTCAAATTGGTCATTGCAAGGTAAATTAAATCTAGTTATGGGTCCACTATTCTCTAGTTCAACCTTCATGGGCTCATAGGACTAGAGCTAAACCTTGAGCTCTGATACTAAATGTAACAACCCAACTAGATTTAATTCAAAAATAAATAAATATTGACATCATGAATATCAGTTTTATGACACAAATTCCATAGAAAATTCTTTTTAGCATTTTTATGTCACAAATCATAATAAATCTAAAATAAATAAATATATTCACTTCCATATGTCAATGGTTACATAAATTTTTGACTAGGCATTCTTTGCCTCAAAGTCAATTCATATTACATAGTTTTCTTACAATTACATCATTTGTTCCTTTGCACCAATGATACAATACATAATACAATTTTGATATGATTCCTTCATGATAGCTTGCCTCCACTAGTGGACGATAATTTGATTGAGGTGCTTTCCCAAGCAACCACAAATAAATGATTCCCCAAAATTCTTTAGTCAATTGTAGAATACCCGACCCTGCACGAAACACTTAGAAATAGATACAATTTTCAAGGTGGAATTTGTGTGTGCCTAACTACATGTATTTCTATCTACTCTATTAGAATATGGAAGTTCCATGTTAGGTAAATTAAATACAATAGAGAGAGGGTAAATAAAACAATTTTTTCCTTATACATATAAAAAAAATGATTGCAAATCTTGGCCAAGCTCATGTTGTATCAAAGATAGATCTAGTTAGATTTTGAAAAATAAATCTACTCTCTCTGGAACCTATTCCTAGAAATAAATCTTATCATATCAAGGGGTATCCCTCCCTTTATATCATCCATTAAAAAAATTCTATTATTCTTTCATCTACTAATAATTCTTGTATCATTCCATTCAAAAAAATAATAAAACAATATTCTTCACACTTTGTATATCTATTCATCTAATATCATATGCATTTGCAACTCAATATTGTTCAAGATTTATAGTTTGATTCCATTTACACAACATTCATAACCTGCTCAATAAGTAAGGAAAATCAAGATAAATCAGAAGGTATACCACATGTATGTGAGCATACATAAAGAAATGTCTATGCATGATCACATATATTCCTAGAAATGAATAATTTAAGAATATGCATATACATTATGAAATTTGAATGAAAAATATCTTCTACAAAAGTATACTTTCATATTCAAAGAAGAAATATAACATTAATTCATTTAGATGGTTTATTCAAATAACAATATCATCTATTTCTAGTCTCAAATAGAATGAAATCATCAATTTTTACAATCATAGATTTATATTGAAGTAGGTTGATGAATCTAAATAGAAAAACATCATCTATTAATATAAAATAAGAGAATTTTTTTTGCTACAAAACTAGGTGTTTATATTTACTTCCTTGTTCAAATTATTCATTGAAATCATATGTAGACCCTGCCTATCAAACCATTTCTTCCAAAGGATAGGACACACATGTTATCAACCCTTGATAACATGATATCATATGCCTTTGGGGCTGTTCAACTTTGGCTGATATCTTCCAAGACACGAGTTTTACCTATTTTTGTGATTATCACCCCCAAAATGCATGAATAAAAAAAAAAAACATAGTTGATAATTTCAACCAGATTTAACAGAGTATTGAACAAAGATAAAATAAGGGATATTTCTCATGCATTACTTCCATACACAGACACATATAAACATATGTATGTATGTATGTATATATATGTTATTATATATGCTATTATATATATACATTTATAGAAACATAAAATCGAACATGCAATACAATAATGGTTACTAGTATCATGGCCTAGGAAGGCCATTACGACTTCATCAAGGAGTTTTACCATTGAAAATTCATTCTTCAATGTCATAAACACATTACAGTGGGTGGTGAGACTCATATAAAAGAGCAGTTGTTTCTTTGCTCGACCTCTATAATATGAGGTGGTCTTTGTCACCCTAACCTTGGATTAGGTGTAAAATGAAAATACAATGTGAATCAATTCAAATGAAATGTGATAGTGCTTATCCCTTCAGTTTGTTGCGTATGATTATAAACATATACAAGATGATCACATGGAAATACATCTGGGTTGGTCGGTAGGACAAGACCCAAAATGGATAAACTTTATATGCATAAAATGATGCATCATGGGTGTGAAACTCGACCCCAAACACAAGGTGGATACAAATTTACAAGAGAATACAGAGTTTCAAAAGCTTGGATTACATGGGCTTCACAATAGATTGACATAGTTGATCTCTCAGAAAATAGAACCCCAAATCCATACATTCATAATAAACAAACATATTGGTGTAAAAATAATAGAAGATCAATTTGATAACACATAGATAAAACAAAAAGTTCAAATTACCTCCAAAATTCTTTGGCCTGGTGATTTGTTTCCTTTCTACATAACCGGTCTTCTTTTCCTTCCTTACTAGCTTTTTCTCCCCATTCCCAATTTGAATCATCCCCTACTATTTTGGGTATGATATGGAAACTTAATTTTTGTAGCCTTCATTAGGCTAGTTAGCCACCCACTCCTCCACATGAGGAAATCAACCTCTATCTACATTTTTTGTGAGTTACATACATTTGAATTTCATAGGATTTCAAAAATCATTCACATTTTTTTGTATACCTATATATATCACATTTATATAAATATATATATATATATATATATATATCACATATATATAAATATACATATATATTTATATAAATAGTTTCACACATTATCCTTGAGATTACATACATATACAAAATCACTTGTCTATTGAAATCACATTTCAAATTCATCCAGAAGAGTGAACATAGGATATAATTTTTTGTACAAGATAGATTGAATTTCCTATTCAATTTTATTGAATATAAATTCTGAAGTAGACAAAATGAGACAAGAGCACACAACTTGTTCTTTCCATTAGTTAAAATTCTCACACCAAGTATGAATGAAATTTTGTAAATTTTCAAACATATGTAGATGTCACATTCTATTGTGATGTGTGATATTATAGATTACATCCTTGCTTACCATGGTCATCTGGCTAAGCATGCCTACCTCAATCAAGTTCTTTTACTTCAACCAATTTTTCACATATTCTTACACTTGTCCACATATCAATAACCTTCAACCGATAATGTCATAAACTAATTTCTTAAATCGGGAAATTGCATAGTATTCATTTTTTTAATTTTCATCATTGCATTCTATCAAATACCATAAATAAAATGCTAAATTCTATTTTTCCAAATATTTCAATTTCATCAAATTTTAAAATACAGAAATGAAATCTAGATATGACAACTTCCTTTAACATAGTCAAAGCTTCCTCTTGGTTAAGACTTCACAATAATGTTCCCTTGATACTTCTTCAGTAAAGGCTATCGCCTTAAATAAAAAATCAGGATCCTCTTGTGAATATTTTTTTCTAAGGTTCAAAGTAAGGTCATATTGGAGGATACCTCTATGTAGGTAAGTAGGTAAATCATGATACCAGGGGGGACCGAGACCAATGATTTCACACATGAATTTAGATTTTTTTACCTTGAATGCTAGGATGAGAAGCTCCTCGATGATGCATTCACATTTCAAAATGTTATGTAGCATATCTATCAAGGACCCAATACTTTCCATATAATTTTTTCTTGGTTGGTGACCCGAGGTACCTACTTGAATGTTATGTAAATTAAGAAATATTTGAGACTTTATACCATATTTTTATGGGGTGTGATACTATCATTTTTGATCTAGTAGTCATCATTAACCTAGTTTACAATCAACTAAGATTCTTTATAAACTTTCATTTCTTGGATTTTCCTTTGTACTCTGATCCTAAATCCTATGATAAGAGCCTCATACTCAATGATGTTATTAGAACATGGTAAAGATAATTGATATGACTTAGGGATATGATCACCTTGTGGGGTGATGAAGAATATTATTGCTCTAGATCCATGTTGTGTGTGTGAATGGTAAGTGCATGGATCTGTGACACAATTTTGGCTCTTAAGATGCCACTTGTTTTATAAATCAGAAAAATCTGATTTGCATGAGAAAATGAAGATAGTTACGCTCAAAATTTCAAAATGAAGCAAGAACAAAGTTTAAATTCTTTGAGTCTATTTTTTAAGCTAATAATTATTTATGAAATTAGTGAAGATTAAGGGTCTCAAAAAGGGGGGGCAAAATAGGTCCTCTTTTTATCAAAAAAACAGCATAGTGCCTAAGGGCTCCCCCCTTTTTGATTAACCTTTTGTTTAGAATTTCAATAATCCGAATGTTGAGAAATTAGCTAGCACCATGTAGTTTATCCTCACTATTTTGAATATTTTTTTAATGAATATATAATATTTTATGAATTTTGAAAGTGGACACATCCTGAAAAGCTGAAATTTGAGCGTGCTCCCCACAATTTTTTTCATCACATGTAGAATGGAGTCTAGATTTAAAAAATGTAATTTGTTTCATGTTTTAATGAATGAGTAAAAATATATCCTAAAACTAGAACATGTTGGTTTTTGAAAAAAATAGAGGCATTTACAATATAAGCTATGGATCAAAACCTTAATTTAATCAAAATGAAAAAGAATTATATATTTAGATAGAAAAGAGAGAGGGTAACACTATCATGGTTTTTAATAAACTTGCATTGAAAGAAGTGAAAATGTGATGGGGAGCATAGACGAAGATATGAGGAAATTTAGAAAATCTTGTCAATTAACACGTCCAAAGCAAGTCATTTGGTGAGTGAAATTTGGAACTCACCAAATGGCACATCCCATTTAGCGCACACTAAATTTGGAACTCACCAAATTTGGCATGCACCAAATTGGCTGTGTAATTTGGTGCTCATCAAATGACCTGCTTTGAACAAAATGTAACTTTTCCCTCTCTTTGGTCAACAAATTTAATAATGTTGAGAGCACACAGTTTATGACCATAGATGGATAGTTGAGGTCTTACCTTTCATACACTCTCTACCTTGTTACCCTAACTGGATAACTCGCTATCCCTCTAAAGTCTCTCTCGCTCTCACCCTCCCATGCTACCTAGAATACTCTCTCACTCCAAATACCTCTCTCAGGTATCATTCCCTCCCACACTACTTAGATAAATTTATCTCTCCAACCCCCTTTCTCACTCTCCCTCTCTCTCCCCCTCTGGTATTTTTATCTCTCTCACTCCATCTCCCTGTCTTAGGTTGTTATCTTTTTATCTCACTCCAACCCCCTTTCTCACTCTCCCTCTCTCTCACCCTCTGGAATTTTTGTCTCACTCCATCTCCCTCTCTTAGGTCATGATCTTTCTCTCTTTGTCTCTCTCTCAAGTTTCTCCCTCCTACCCCCTCTCCCTCTCTTAGGTCTCTCACTCACTCCCTCTATCTCTCCCCCTCTCTCTCTCTCTCAATCCCTCTATCTCTCTCTCTCACTCTCTCTGTTATCTCCCTCCCCTCTCTCTCTCTTTCACACACACACACTCCCTCTCTCTCCCACTCCCTCTCTCTTCCACTTTCTCTCCCTCTTAGGTCTCTCCCTCCCACCCCCTCTCCCTCTCTCTCTCAAGTCTCTCCCTCCTAGACACTCTCCCTATCTCTCTCTCCCACTCCCTCTCTCACACTCCCTCTATCTCTCTCCCACTCTATCTCTCCCTCTCTCTTAGGTCTCTCTCCCACACCCTCTCCCTCTCTCTCTCTCAAGTATCTCCATCCTACCCCCTCTCCCTCTCTCACACCCCCTCTATCTCTCTCCCACTCTATCTCTCCCTCTCTCTTAGGTCTCTCTCCCACACCCTCTCCCTCTCTCTCTCTCAAGTATCTCCATCCTACCCCCTCTCCCTCTCTCTCTCACAGTCCTCCCTCTATCTATCTCTCTCTCCCTCCCTCTCTCTCAAGTATATCCCTCCCACCACCTCTCACCCTCTCTCTCAAGTCCCTCTCTATCTCTCTCCAACTCTCTCTGAAATATCTACCTCCCACCCCCTCCCTCCCTCCCTCTCTCAACTATCTCCCTCTCTCAGGTCTCTCTTTGTCTCTCTCACTCACTCCCTCTATATCTCTCTCATTCCCTCTCTCTCTCTCACTCACTCCCTTTACCTCTATCCTCTCTCTCAAGTATCTCCCTCCCCCCCCCTCCCTATCTCTCTCTCCCTCTCTCTCAAGTATCTCCCCCACCCCTCTCTCTCTCTCTATCTCTCTCTCACTCCCTCCATCTCCATCCCATCCCTCTATCTCAGGCACTCCCTCTCCCTATCTTAGGTCTCTCTCTCACTCCTTGTATCTATCCCACCCCTCTATCTCCCACTCCCTCTCTCTCCTAATCTCTCAAGTCTCTCCCTCTCACCCCTCTCTCCCACTTTGTCTACCTCTCTTTCAAGTCTCTCTAGGTCCCACCCTATCTCTTAGGTTTCTCCCTCCCACCCCCTATCCTTCCCCATCTCTCTCAAGTTTGTCCCTCCTACCCCCCTCTCTCTCTCCCAATCCCTCTCTCTCACTCTCTCTATCTCTCTCCATCTCTCTCTCTCCCTCTCTTTTAGGTATCTCCCTCCCACCCCCACCCTCTCTCTCTCTCTCCCTCTCTCTTAGGTATCCCCATCCCACCCCCTATCCCTCTCCCTCCCTCTCTCTATCAGGTATCTCCCTCCTACTCCCTCTCCCTCTCTCAAGTCTCTCTCTTTCTCTCTCTCACTGACTCTCTTTATCTCTCACCCACTCCCTCTCTCTCCCTCTCTCTCTCTCACTCCCTCTATCTATCCCTCAATCTCTCTCACTCCCTCTATCTATCTCCCATCGCTCTATCTCCCACTCCCTCTCTCCCCCTCCCTCTCTCTCTCTCTCTCCCTCTCTCTCTCCCTCTCTCCCCATCTCTGAGGTAGGAGGGAGAGACTTGAGAGAGAGTGAGAGGGAGTGAGAGAGAGAAATAGGATTGAGGGTTTAGGGTTGAGTGTTCAGTGTTGATTTTTTAAGGGTTGAGGGTATAGGGTTGAGGGATTAGGTTTGTGGGTAGAGGGATTAATGTTTTAGGGTTTAAGAGTTGAGGTTTGAGGGTTTAGGGTTTAGGATTGACTTTTTAAGGGTTTAAGGGTTCGGGGTATAGGGTTGAGGGATTAGGGTAGAGAGAGAGGAATGGAGGGATAAGTGAGATAGAGAGGAGAGAAGAGGAGGATGTGAAATAGATAGATGAGCATTGGGGATCTGATGTTTAGGTTAGAGGGTTGAGGACCTATAGGGTTGGTGGTTTAGGGTAAAGAGAGAGAGAGAGGTTTTAGGGTAGAGGGTAAAGGGTAGAGGGTAGAGGGTAGAGGGTAGAGGGTAGACGGTTATTGGTAGAGGGTAGAGGGTTTAAGGTTTTAAGTGTTTAGGGTTTAAGGGTTAACGGTAGATGGTAGAGGGTTTAGGTTTTAGGGTTTAGAGTTTAGGGTTTAGGGTTTAGGTTTTAGGGTTTAGAGTTTAGGGTTTAGGGTTTAGGTTTTGGGGTTTAGGGTTTAGGGTTTAGGGTTTAAGGGTAGAGGGTAGAGGGTAGAGGGTATAAGGGTTTAGGGATTAAGGGTTTATGGTTGAGGGTTGAGGGATTAGGGTAGAGAGTTGAGGGTTTAGGGTTTACAAATTAAGGGTTAAGGGTTTATAGTTTAAGGGTAGAGGGTTTAAGGGTTTAAGGTTTAAGGGTTAAGGGTAGAGGGTTGAGGGTTGAGGGTTGAGGGTTGAGGGTTGAGGGTTGAGGGTTGAGGAGGGTTGAGGGTTGAGGGTTGCGGGTTGAGGGTTGAGGGTTGAGTTTTTTATTATTTAAGGGTTGAGGGTTTTGTGGTTTAAAGGTTGAGGGTAGAGGGTAGAGGGTATAGGGTTTAGGGTTTAGGGTTTAGGGATTAAGGGTTAAGGGTATAGGGTTTATAGTTTAGGGTTTAGGGATTACGATTTATAGTTTGAAGGTAGAGGGTGTATGATTGAGAGAGAAAGAGGTGGGTGGTTGAGGGTTTAATTGTGTTAGGGTTTAAGGGTTGAGGGTTGATGGTAGAGGGTTGAGTGTAGAGGGTATAGGGTAGAGGTTAGAGGGTAGAGGGATAGGGTTGAAGGTTTTAGGGAAAAGGGTAGAGGGTAGAGGGTAGACAGTTTAAGGGTTTAGGGTTTAGGGTTTATGGATTATAGTTTATCTTTTAGGGGTATAGGGTGTAGGATTGAGAGAGAGAGAGGGCTTGAGAGTTTTAGAGTTTAATGGTTGAGGGTTGAGGGTTGAGGGTTGAGGGTAGAGTCAAGAGGCTAGAGGCTAGAGAGAGAGAGAGGGTTAAGGGTAGAGGGTTAAGGGTAGAGGCTCTAGGTTTTATGGTTTAAGGGTTGATGGTTTAAGGATTTGGGTTTTAATTGTAGAGGGTAGAGAGTAGAGGGTAGAGGGTAGAGGGTAGAGGGTTGAGGTTATAGGGTAGAGGGTTGAGGGTTAAGGGTAGAGGATAGAGGGTAGAGGGTTTAATGGTTTAGGGCTTAAGTGTTTAGGGTTTAAGGTTTAAGGGTTAAGGATAGAGGGTATAGGGTTGAGAGAGAGAGGGGGGGGTTGAGGGATTTTAGGGTTTTAGGGTTTAAAGGTTGAGGGTTGAGGGTAAAGGGTTGAGGGCTGAGGGTTGAGGGTAGAGGGTTGATGGTAGAGGCTAGAGGCTAGAGGCTAGAGGCTAGAGGCTAGATGGTTGAGGGTTAAGGGTATAGGGTAGAGGGTTTAAGGGTTTAAGGGTTTAGGGTTTAAGGGTTTAGGTTTTAGGGTTTAAGGGTTAAGGATAGAGGGTGTAGGGCAGAGAGAGAGAGGGAGGTTGAGGGTTTAATGGTTATAGGGTTTAAGGGTTGAGGGTAGAGGGTAGAGGGTTGATGGTAGAGGGTAGAAGGTAGAGTGTAGATGGTAGAGGGTAGAGAGAGAGAGATTTGAGGATTTTAGGGTTGAGGGTAGAGGGTAGAGTGTTAAGAGTAGAGGGTTTAAGTGTTTAGGGTTTAGGATTTAAGGGTTTAGGGTTTAAGGGTTTAGGTTTTAAGGTTTAAGGGTAGAGGGTGTAGGGTTGAGAGAGAGAGGGGGGTGGAGGTTTGAGGGTAAAGGGTTGAGGGTAGAGGGTGGAGGGTTGAGGATTGAGGGTAGAGGGTAAAGGGGTGAGGGTAGAGAGAGAGAGAGAGGGTTGAGGGTTTTAGGGTAGAGGGTAGATGGTAGAGGGTTTAAGTGTTTTGGGTTTTGAGTTTAAGGGTTTAGGGTTTAGGGTTTACGGTTTAAGGGGTAGATGGTGTAGGGTTGAGAGAGAGATAGAGAGAGGGGGGTTGAGGGTTTAAGGGTTTAAGGGTTAAGGGTTGAGGGTTGAGGGTAGAGGGTTGAGTGTTGAGGGTAGAGGGTAGAGGGTAGAGGGTGGAGGGTAGAGAGAGAGACAAAGACAAAGAGAGAGAGGGTTGAGGGTTTTAGGGTTAAGGGTAGAGGGTAGAGGGTTAAGGGTAGAGGGTTTAGTGTTTAGGGTTTAGTGTTTAAGGGTTTTGGGTTTTGGGTTTATGGTTTATAGGTAGAGGGTGTAGGGTTGAGAGAGAGTCTTTGGTTAAGGGTGTAAGGGTTTAAGGGTTGAGGGTAGAGGGTAGATGGTTGAGGGTAAAGGGTTTAAGGGTTTAGGGTTTAAGGGTAGAGGGTGTAGGGTTGAGAGAGAGGGGGGAGTTTAGGGTTTAGGGTTGAGGGTAGAGAGTTAAGGGTTAAGGGTAGATGGTAGAGTGTTTAAGGGTTTACAGTTTATGGTTTATGGGTAGAGGGTTTAAGGGTTAAGGGTAGAGGTTAGAGGGTAGAGGGTTGAGGGTTGAGGGTAGAGGGTCTTCCACTCCCACTCCCTCTCTTAGGTCTTACCCCACCCTAACTAAATAAATCTCTCTCCCTCTCAAGTCTCTCTTTCTCTCTCATATCTCACTCTCTCCCACGCTACCTAGACTAATTTGTCTCACTCCAATCTCCTCTCTCACACTCCCTCTTTGTCAGGTCTCATGTACCTCTCACCCTACCTAGAAAAATCTATTTCACTCCAACCCCTCTCCTATTGTTAGGTCTTTCCTCCCACCCTAATTGGATAACTCTCTATCACTCTCAAGTATCTATCGCTATCAGGTCACAGTCCCTACCATGCTACCTAGACTAATATCTCTCACTCCTATCCCCTCTCCCTTTATCTCAAGTCTCACTCCCTTCCTTTGTATATTGTGAAAACATTTTTAAGCAAAAAAAAATTAAACTATTTGTAAAAATGCCTCAAAGAAATGCGGTCTCATGGTGATGGAATTCCATGACAATCCAGGAAATTTTCTTGTCATGTCACCCCATCACCACGAGACCACATTTCCTTGAGGAAATTTTTCAAATAGTTCATTGCCTTGTCTATGCTATTTCCTACTATTACACTTTGAAATTTTTTTTCCAAGCATCCATAGCTTTTTCAAAAGCACCTGTTTTAGACTTTTAGCCATAGCAGAAAGGCATTGAATTGATTGATAAAATGATTTGTTAGACATGTAAGAAAAATTTCATAGCATAGACAAGGCAGTGAACTATTTGAAAAAAAATCTTCAAAGAAATGTGGTCCCATGGTGATGGAATGCCATGACAAGCACATTGAGACCACATTTCTCTAAGGCATTTTTAAAAATAGTTCATTTCCTTGTTTATGCTATTTATTATTATTATGATTTGATATATTTTCTCCAAGCATCCATAGCTTTTTTGCAAGCACTTATTTTAGGATTTTAGCTATAGCAGCAAGGCAGTGAACTATTTGACAAAATGCTTTGGTAAAAATGCATGAAAAATGTGGTAGCATAGACAAGGCAGTAAATTGTTTGAAAAAATGCCTCAAAGAAACATGGTCTCATGGTGATAGAATGCCATAGAGATTTTCTTGTCATGGCATTCCATCACCATGAGACCACATTTCTTTGAAGAATTTTTTTCAAGAAGTTCATTGCCTTGTCTATGCTATTGCTTGCTATTATGCTTTGCTAATTTTTTCCAAGCATCCATAGCTTGTTTGAAAGCACATGTTTTAGGGTTTTATCCATAGGAGAAAAGAAATGAAATATTTGATATAATGATTTGATAGACATGTATGAAAAATGTGGTAGCATAGAAAAGGAAGTGAACTCTTTGAAAAAATGCCTCAAAATAATGAGGTCTCATGGTGATGGAATGCCATGACAATCAAAAGCAATTTGATTGTCATGGCATTCCATCACCATAAGACCACATTTATTTGAGTTATATTTTCAAATATTTCACTTCCTTGTCTATGGCTTGTCATGGAATTCCATCACTACATTTATTTGATGCATTTTTTTCAAATAGTTCACTGCCTTGTCTATGCTATTGCTTACTATTATGCTTTTGATATATTTTGTCCAAGCATCCATAGCTTGTTCGAAAGAACTTGTTTTAGTCTTTTAGCCATAGCAACAAGGTAGTGAAATGTTTTACAATATGATTTGGTAGACATGCATGAAAAACGTGGTAACATAGACAAGGTAGTTAATAATTTGAAAAAATACCTCAAAGAAATTTGGTCTCATAGAATGCCATGATAAGAAAATAAAATTGGTAGCTGCTCCTAGTTATTGGTTATGCAATGTGAATTAATTGCATAACTTCTTAGGTTGACTTTGTAAAAACTATATTGTAATTGAAATTTTGTCATCTATCAACACATAGTTATTAGTTATGCAATGTGAATTAATGCTTTGACTTTGAAAGATGTGCAATGCAATGTAATCAACGATATGAATATAAACTACAAAAATATAATTTTTACAATTCATTAGTTAAAATATTTATTTTATTTGCTCTCTATATCTCTATGCTATGGAAATACCTTTCAATTTCAAAAACATAAGTTTTTATCTCTTTCTCTACAATTTTTTACATTTTTTTTTAAAATATGATTTTTTTTTATTTTCTCAAAATCTTATACTTTTTGGTTTTCCAATTTTTTCCCCAAAAGCTTTTTGCTTCTATGCATTAAAAGAATGAAGCGTACATGTGAATACATGAAATATATATGAAGTATACATGTGAATAAGTGAAGAATACATGTGAATAAGTGAGGCACAAGTAATTGAAGCATTGTAAAGGATACAAACCACTAGGAATGGAGCTTATTTACACAATACACTTTAGATGGGGCTTATTGAGAAATCGACAGTAATTAGTTAAGCATTAGATGGGAAAAAAAAATGCCTACAACATTCAAGCATAGAATTTACACAATACACATGATAACATCATTCAAGAATGCCACTAGAAAAATAAGATTTTATTTAATCAAAAATTTGTAAGGTTATACAATGATATATTGATAAAAGTATATACAATGTATCTAGAACATCTATACAAGCTTAGTACAAAAGAGCCACATAGACATAAAATGTCATATATAAATATCGATAGTACAAAATATATGTTCCAAAATTCCACATAGGCATACAACAAATGACCCTAATACATAGTCATTTCCCTCTAGGGGAAGGAAACAGATCCTGTGTTGCCTTCGAAATTTAGTTGGATGGAGTGACTGTTGGTTCTCTTGTCTTTCAAACATGCTCGCTAGTCCTCCTCTCTTCACTCCGGACCTTGAATTGATACAATAAAAATTAAATATGTTAATACATAGATTTTGAATTTTTGAATGAGATATAACAAAATATAATCACTTACCGCATATATATAGTCATCATGCACATTCATAGCATTACCACGTCCACGATCTAGAGTGATAACCAAATCTATCAACCATCAAGATAGAAATTAAAATACATAAAAATATCATGAAAATTTTCTATAATAGAACATAAAAGAGAAAATATAATGTCAAATCGACTAATCTATTGCATACCTCTCTCAATGGATCAAAACTGGCTATAGTTGCAGGAAAATCCATGGTCCATTGTGCTTCCAACATCACCAGGGCTATCTAATGTTAAAAAATGCAAATGAAACATAATATCTAATAGTAATATAAAGAAGTTCAGGTAGTCCCTTTATAACTATCATAAATGAAATAGTAAATGGTTGGCCTCAGTGGAGACTACAATATATTGCTTATACATCACAGAATGGTGAAAGTACTATGTCCATTGAGATAGTCCAAACTCTTGAAAATGCAAAGTTAGTGCTCATTGAGATTTGTATTCCATATGTTGATGAACTAATGTTAATGAGGGAATGATATCAACACAGGGATAATGCCAAAATTAAGTTCACATGAAAGAAGTGAGGATTACTATGTTACTAGCAGCTTTATAAGGGATAATGGAACATACAATGAATTAGGACATGTATAAGGTTTTACTATAGCATGTGGAGTTGGTTGTTGAGGTGTGCAACAGTAATTGAGAAGACAAATTTGGTCAATACTGAGTGGAAGGAAATTTATTTATTCTAACGGTATATAGGATAAAATTTGGATGGAGGTGTTATAGCATAGACGAGATAAAGAGACAAGATCAACAAGGGCTAATGGAACATATGGTTAAATAATAGAGGGTGCAATGGGATGGACGACAATAGATTAATGGGATGGGCTAGGATGGGATAAAAATATATAGCATGAACTATTAGAGGTTAATGAGATGGGATTAGGAGGGAATAAAGGAACATATGGTGAATTAGGGAAAGATAGTGGGACAAGACCAAGAGGGATTAATGGAACATAAGGTGAAATAAGAGAGGGTAATGGGATGGGAATAAAAGGGGTTAATGGAACATAGGATGTACTAGCATAGATTGATGGGATGGGCTAGGATGGGATAACAAACTATAGGGTAGAAAATTAGAGGTTAATGGGATGCGATTAGTAGGGAATAATGCAACATAGGGTTAATTAGGAGGTTTCTAGGGTTTGACTATAGTACAAAAAGTGTGAACTTGCCTTGTGTGTAGCAATAATAGAGAAGAGATATCTAGGATGAAATGTGGATAAATATGGTATAACATAGAATGGATAAATGAACATAAGGGGTCATGGAACATCTAGGGTGAAATAATAATGGGTACAATAAGATGGGAGTAGAAGGGCATAATGAGAATAGCATGGACTAGAAGATATTAGTGGGATGGGCTAGGAGGGAATCATGGAAAATAGGGTGAACTATTAAATGTTAATGGGATGAGATTAGGAAGGAATAAATGAACAAAAAGTGAATTAGGAGAAGATAATGTGACATGATCAAGGAATAAAAATGCAATGTTTGTGTTTCTCATCATTTTTTTAGATTTGTATACACAAAATTATAAAAACTAGGTAACATTGTTTTACAATACCATTAATGAATAAAGGCTACCTAAGTGTAAGTTGTTTGAGGAAATGAATTGTGAGGTGTGGAGGTCAAAGGTCTACTAGGAAACTATTTGAAATCCAAAGCATGTTATGAGACAAAAATTCAAATATAATATTCAACTGTTAAAATGCAATAATAATATCTTTAATACTAGTTGCATACCTATGGACTCAATGTCAAGAATGAATAAGGGTCTGTAGGAATGGAGCATGTCTCATGCATAGTCTGACCCTGAAATTTCATCATATCGAAAGTCTACTAGTTTAGTTATTCTTAAATTTCAAAATATAATTTAATAAACAACATTAAATGAACTTGGTCAATTTCACCTGAGTGTCAATGTTGAATGCATCATTCAACAAATCATATGTGAAAGCTATTGCCTCTGCAACTAATGTAGGTTGTGTAGTTGCATCCCAAGCACTTTGATAATCATATGTGAAAATGACAAAACAAGCATGACAATAGTGGGGTGAAGGTTGGGACCTACACATATCCTCTACATCGGGCTCTTCTAGAGGCCTCACACAATGTAAATGGTATGGGTGAGTGAGCTAATTAACTCTAGTGTGTCCACCTCTACACTATCCCTGACAATGGAAGGAACGGAAAAATGCTCCACCATGGGTTTGGCCAAGGCTCTCGGTGCCAACTGTGGATTATATTGTGCAGTAGGTCTATCATGTGGGGAGCTCCCACCTCTACCCTAAAAGTCTAAGATGTAAAAATAATTTGGCATCTTATTGAGGAAAAACTCACAATAGATTTTACTCAAAAATTATTGTGGTACCTCATGGTTATTGCATGGAGGTTGGTCAAATACCATCCACCACTACTCCCAAAATTTATTTTTAATTAAATCATGGTGGCACCAATGGATGGGGAACCTCCTGCATGCATGAGACAAAGGTGTGTTGGTTCTCGGATCAGTAAATAGGGCACACAAGTCGGCTTTGCTAAAAAAATTAATTTACATCTTCATTCTAAATCAAATTCAAAATAAATAGAATAAAAATAAATACCTCTCCGATGTTTTGGCAGCATCCTTGTGAAAAATCGCAAGCTAAGAGTGCAAAAAATGAATGAGATTTGGAAAGAATGAGTTGCAGAGCTCAAATCCTCTAAGCCAAGCCATGTGTTGAAATGAAATGTAGGTTTGAAATGTGTTTTCTAGATTTTAATTTACTTTTACATTTGGTGCCCACCAAATTTGGTGCATGCTAAATTTGGCAAGTGGAAAATTTGGTGCACGCCAAATGACTTAAAGTCATTTAGTGTGCACCAAATGCTCAAATTTGACCTTTTTTTTAAATTTTTCTAATTTGGCATCCAAATTATGTCACAGATTGGTGCACTTACCCTGAAACATCAAAATACAACTTCTTCTACTCCACTGTGATGAGGGTAAATATTGACTCAACAATAAATTCAGACACCAAGAGATTTTCTATGTAAATAGGTGACTACCAATTAATTTTTAATAACCCACCCCTTGATGGACTTTTGATCCATGTACTCCATGTCAAATTATTTGAGGATTATTACCATTTAGCCATACATCTTGTGAGAGTGGCTTTGGATAGAAAATAATTAAATGAATATATCTTATAGATAAGCTTTACTTGGTGAGAAAGCATGTAGTGCCTAGATTTTTGTGAAGTGAACACCACTACTAGGAAAGATTTTTAAATGGATGAATAGTTTAACTTGTATCTCACCAAGGTCCTACTAATGTAGTAAATAGATCTCTCCTTCCCTATTTCATCATGTTGAGCAAAAAGAGCACATAGGGCTACTAATGTAGATGGGATATAAAGGATCAAATTTTTTCTATTGGTGGCATAAGGAAAGGGGGTTTTAGTAGGCATTCTTTGAGTTGCTACAATTATTTATTTCAATTTGAATCCCATTTGTAGGATATCCCTTTCCAAAGGTGAGAAAATAGATGACACTTATCCGCTAGTTGTGCTATGAATCTCTTAATAGATTGCAATCTACCTTGTAAACCTTACAGTTGCTTCAATGTATTTGGTGGTTCAATATCCAATATTTCCTTGACCTTAGCTATATTTACTTCAATTCCCCTCCATGACACAATGTATCCTAAGAGTTTTCCTAAAGTTACACCTAAGACACACTTTTTTGGTTTCAATTGTATCTTGTACTCTTCAAGTCTAACAAAAATTGGCCCTAACACCTCTAGATGTTCCTTCCTTCTTGTTAACTTAGTGAAAATATTGTCCACATAGTCTTCTATACTCTCAAGTGAATCATGTCATGGAAAATTAAAGTCATTGCTCTCTGATAGGTAGCTCTATCATGTTCCAAAATATATTTTGAATGGACATGTAAATACTATTTTATGTTGATCTAATTTGGCTATCATGGTCTAATTTTAACCTAAGAACCTATCCATGAGTGAAATTATCTCTTGTCTAATAGTCAAATCCATAACAATGTCAATATTAGGAAGAAGAAAATCATCCCTAGGATATGCCTCCTTCAAATATCTAAAATTAGTACATATTCTAATGCCCCCAATGGGTTTTGAGACTTTTACAAGGTTTGAAACCCACTCAGGATAATCTATTGGTATGATGAATCCCACTTAAATAAGCTTTTGTAATTCTAGTTTGATCAATAATGCTATATGTGGATTAATTTTCCTTAATTTTTTCTTCACTATTTTAGGATGAGGTTAAACTGAAAGATGGTGAACAACTACTTCAAGATCTAGGCCTGGAATTTTTTCATAGGACCACACAAAATTTAGCTTTCACTCTCTCAGGAATGCTACCAAGTTATTTTTCTCTTCATCAAGGAGTAATCCTACATAAAAAGTGATTTGTGGTGCCTCCTCTATCCTTACATTTACTAGATTGGATTTATCAACAATAATTGTTGATTTTTCTTGATGTATTGCACTAAGTGGAAGATTGAATCCCTCATCCTTGGGAGCCTCAGAGAGGTTTTCAACATTAGATACATCCTTTATTTTTATTATTTTATGATCAAAAAGTTCCATAGTGTGGTTCTCACTTAGGGATTCTCATATTTTCCATTTTCCAACTAAGGGATTCAATCATTTCTCCATGGTTTTCTTGCATATCCAATTAAATTTCAAAACCTACTTTGTGATCCCCAAATTTCATGTGGTCATGAAGCCCCATGACCTTAGAGATAGCTTCATCATTTTGGAATGAATCTAGAATAGATTATTCTCATATGTCCTAGTTTAGAAGTTGGGGATAGACTAGTTTCAATTCAATGATTTGGCTATTGGAAGCAAAGGATGTAGTAGTTATCATGATTATGCAAGTATCCTCAAATAATTTTGTGATATTTAGGGGAAATTCATTGATATCATTACGTGATGTAGGTAAGAAAGAGGAAGGTCTATTCTCTTAACAAAAAAATGGTTGCCAAGAAGGGTCACTTTACTAGTGGTACATCTAAGACCAGGAATTTTAGGTCATTTCTCAAGAGAAATAGGTTCTATCAAACCATTATTATTTTTCCCAAGCTTTTCACTTTTGTTGTATCCCCAACCATTAATTAGTTGTAGTCCTTTGTTGTCATCCTCCATTCGAAGAATAGGATTTGGTCTATTATCTTGATATAGAAATTCTGATAAATTTTCTTCATCAATAATTTATTTGTTCAAATCTCCCCATTGTGTGAAAGTGGTATATCCTATCTTGATTTTATTTGAGTCATTTTAATAAGTTGAGGATTCACATAGGATCTAGGAGAAATAGGTATTTCTCCAATTACAATTTTTTTTTTCAATTTTTAGTCTCCACAACCATTGTTGTTGATTGCTAATTTGATATCAAGGATATCGTGCAAGATAGGTGTTTTGATTCAGAGGTGGAAGCTAGGGTATATGGGTCAATAGAAAAGAAGGGTATTTGTACTTCATAATTCTTAGGAACTTGTGGGACCCTATATTACTTCTCTTCTAGGTTCTTGCAATAGTAGAATGGCTCAAGATCACCATGGATTGTGATCTACGTATATTCATAGGGAAAATTGATGCATTTATGGTAGGTGGAAGCTACAGATTTTATGGAGTGGATCCATGGACGACCTAGAAGAATATTCTAGGTAAATTTAAGGTCAAGTACCTGGCAGGTAGTTTCTACAATTGTGGGTCCTACTTGGATATGGATTTTAATCTTCCTTTAGAACTCTATTCTTGATCATCATATGCTCTAATGGTAACCTTTTTTTCCTTTTCAATAACACCTTCAAAGTAGCCCAAGTTCTTGATTAGTCGAAGGGTACAAATATTAGGTCCAAAACTTCCATCCACCAAGAATCTTTTGACTTTGTTTTATGGATGAGGACCTCAAGATGTAATGCACAATTATGTGATGGTTATGTGGGGAGGTCTTTCTTAGAAAATGTAAGAAGAATATGAGGAGTGGTGATGTGTCTGAACATCACTTGAAATTATTTGGTATTAGGATTATTAGGTATGGATGAAAAATAAAAATCCTTTTCTAGGATGTCCCTATGTGCAAGAGATATTTTCAACAAATCTAAGATAGAGATTTTGGTGGGGGTATTTTTCAATTGATCCGAGAGGCTATAATCATTAAGATTACATTAATGGTGGTGCCCTAGGTTGTGATGATGCTCCTTGGATGGTGGCCTTCCCTCTACGCATGGTGACTCCACACTCTACACTAGGTCCTTTGATGGTGATGACAGATATAAAATGATCACAAGATGCTACCACATTGTTGTAAACATGACCTATATTATTGTAATCCTTCCCTTTCCATTACCATTTCCCTTGTTATGTTTTTGAATCATATCCTTGTATATATTAAGGTATTTACTTCTAGGTTGTTGATCCATAGTTACATCTTTGTTATCAATAAGATCTTGAATGAAAATTTTCAATTTCATTCAACTTTATGTTTTGTGTCCCTTGATTTTGTGAAAATCACAAAAATCCTCCTCTCTATACCATGGAGGTTTGACTTGATACTCATTGTAGTTCTTGTAATTAGGGAGCGTAATGAAATTGGATTGTACCAAGTTTTTCATTACCACTTCAATAGGTTCCCCCAAGGGTGTGTACTTGCATCATTGAGGGTAACTATTTCAAGGTGGTGGTCCTCTTTGAGGGTTGGCATTATTTATCATTTGTTTACTATTTTTTGGATGTGTATTTTTTTGTTGTGTAATTTGTTGTGTGTTTTATTATTTTTGAGCATTGAACACCACTTTCATGTCACTTATGCCATAATTAGTAACATTGTTGTTTTTGTCCCATATACAGGGTTTGTCATTCGAACTAGATGGTGGATGATTGCCTTTGTTTTCTTGTGTTGTGCCTTATGAGATTAGGGCTCTTTCAATGTTAAGGCCTCTAGGGATGAGTTCTTTGTATGTTGATACACATTACATTTTTAATTTGAAGGATAAGCTTTTTTCAAATTTTTCAATAATGATCTCTATTTGTTACTTATCAGGAATTGGCCATTTACATTTACTATCTCTATGCTTCCATCATTGCAAAAAAAAAGCAAATAATTCACCCTTTCTCTTGTTAAGGGTATATAGTTCCTCCAAACTTACATCCATATCAAGATTGTAGGAGACGTATGCTATAAACTGATATGTTATTTCTTGAAATGTTCAGATTCTTGCAGTAAATGCAAGAACCGTTATATGGCTTGGCCTCTCAAACCACATGGGAAGAGACACATCAATTAAGATTGATTGCATGCCACTTACATACATGCCATATAAAATTCCTTAATGTATTCTTTCATATTTGCAAGCCCTTTATATTTGTCAAATTTGGGGATCTCAAATCCTAGAGGGAATTGTACCATTGCATTGTTATGATCAAATATATATAGACATAATTATCTCATGGCATATGATATCTTCATTTTCCTAAATTGGATATCTTGAATCTATTGTGTACGTGTTTTGATTTGCAATGAAAGGTTCTCTTGAGGATTTTCTGGTGGTGGATCATATGTGTTGTATTGAGGAATGATAGATGAATTGTATGCGGGATTTTGGTAAGGTGGTGTGTTTGTGCTGAATGTGTTGTATGGTGGATTGTTTTTTTATTGAAGATTTAGTGGTGATAAAGGTGGTGGTGTTTTGTATCCTCCATGTGAATTTTGGTTGAGGAATTTTTTTTTTGAGTTTGTATATTGTTGTTGCTATTTTTAGTACAAGCCTTGTTGTTGTTTTTGTTGGGAATATTATTGTTCTTGAGCTTTTAATTGTTGTTGGGCTTGTTGTTCTTGCAATTATTGTTGAGACTATTGTTCTTGGAAGGCTTGTTGAGCTTGTTGTGCTTGAAAGTATTTTTAGTGTTGTTGATATGCAATAGTTTTTTTTGAGCAATGGTACTTTTTCCTTGAGGTGATGGGATAGTGTTTAGATTTGTGACATATTGGTGTGATTGAATATATTTTCTTGATGGGATGTTTTTTATTTTGTGATGGATTTTTTGGAATCATGTTATAAGTGGATTGTTATGGAGCATTATGTTTATTTTTGTATTGATGTGGGACAAAATTTTGGTTATTGGACACTTGATTTTGATTTGAAACATGTTGAATTTGTTGTGGAACAATTGGCACTCTCAAATTTTGCCTCTGCACTTTTAGAAGTGCACTTGAGGGGTCAGTTTGAGTGACCCACTTTGGAGAATCAGAACTTGAGGCATGTTGTTTTCCAAGAAAAACCCATTTGCAGACGTACTTGATTGATATATGTGAGTGTGTGTGTCAATTTTCAGCTGCCCATGATAGGTTCTGTCAGGGTTTTGAAAAGTGAAGCTGGAGGGTTTTTGCACTGTTCTGTTGTTTGCAAATTTGTCAGTTTGCAAAACAGCCTCCTATTTGAGCTTGGATTTCACAACCAGTTGACTGTTATGTCAAAATGAATGTTGTTCTA
The DNA here is from genome assembly GCA_007115665.2 of Sequoiadendron giganteum. NCBI lineage: Eukaryota > Viridiplantae > Streptophyta > Pinopsida > Cupressales > Cupressaceae > Sequoiadendron > Sequoiadendron giganteum. The sequence continues at coordinate 259,416,967 of CM021104.1, read as the reverse complement.
TGTTATGTATACCTAAATGATCTCAGATGTCAATTTCCAGAACTTCATGATCTGATTTGCTATTTTTAGCAGACCGAAACCAAATGCAATTTGTTCAATTTCACATTTGCATTCTTGACAGCCCTTCTGACTGGTCAACTTTGGTCATTAATATCTTTTGATCAAGGATGTTTCATGGTTTTTCCTTTTGCACACATGCTCAAGGTATCTTAATGTTCCACTGTATCTGATGGCATCTCGTCAAGGGTTGATTTTCTATTTTTGCAAATTGGCAGTCGGGTGTGTTCTAATTGTTTCAGAACAGCTGTTGTTTCGAAAAAGTTCAACTGAGCAAATTGGTGGATTAATATTTTCCACCTCATGATTTTTTTTTCCAAGCCATTTGTTGCAATGCATTCCTAGAGTGAATGAATATAGGTTTGCAAATTCTCATTTCTTCACGAGGTTATTTGAATGGTTTCCCAGGATGATTCCAGAGTCAACCTAGCCTGTTTTGACCATTTTCTAAAATTGTCAGAAAAACAGTTTCTGAAGGCAACCCAGTTTACCATTTCACTTCAAATGCATCCAAATGTTGTCCTAGGATGATTTGAGCATGAAAATTGTTTGAAAACAAATTTTTTTTGAGTGGGGCCCATGAAGGACCCGACATTTGTCACACAGTTTGAGGATAGATTGTTCCTGGAGCTATTTGCAAATCATGGATGTGTAAAAAATGGTGCATCTAAAGGTATGAGGAATGGAGTTTGGATGTCTTTGAGACTCAATCCACTCTATGAGGGTATCTCAATTGTATCTGTTCAGGGTAAGGTGGCAACTGTGGCTTGATGAAAGTACAATAAGGATCGTGCTTGCATATTCTCATTTGGTTTTCCAATGAAATTTTTGAATTTGTCAATAGGACACTTTTTAGTTTTCAGTTTTCTCCATAACCAGATATTGTGACATTCCCATAAGAAGGGTTTTGCAAATGGTAACAATGTAGGAAAGAATAGAAAATGCCCTTTTCTGATCTGCCTTTGAACACATTTGTAAGTAAAACTGGAGTGAAGGTGTTGGGTAAGTATGGTTGGTGCAAAGAGTTTATTGGGGATTTTGATAAGAGGTTGAGCTCAAAACATTCGAATGCTTCTCCTTTTCAAAATTTACTTACATGCAGACCGATGGAAATGGGTGGATGAAAATTCATCAAATGCAAGTTATGAGTGCCTGGTAGCTATGTTGCCATTGTCTTCCCTACCCATCTTCTATGGAAATGTGTGGATTGAAGAGGATTTGTGCTGCGAATTGAGTAACCTTTGTTCATTAAAAATAAATAGGGATATGAGCATCTGTCAAAGCACAAGAAGAGGAGTAGAACATGTACAAATTGGATGTGTTAAAAATTCCTCAGAAGCTTCAAAGAAAATGCATTTGGTAGAGGCATGGTTTGGTGAGAGGCTCGCACCATGGGAGGAACAAAACAAAGAGATTCAAAGGGCCTGCACCAGATGGAAATGCATGGAGGAGCCTATAGTCAAACAATAGTGAAGGTGTGAAGACCACACATCAGGAATGGAAGGGAGCCCACACCTGTAGTAAGGAGACCCATAAACCAGTAAGGAGAGCATGGACAGTGGAAGGTGGAGGAGACTACCACACACAGAAAGGAAGGCCCACATATAGAGAGGGGAAGACTAGTGGGAGCTCGCAGCCAATGAACAAAGCAGGGAGGTATGAGCAGAAGCAAGAAGGTACATGACCAGCTATGAAGGAATCCGTGCCAATAGGTGAGGGGGCATGCCTGGCAATGAAGGGAGGCCCATGGCAAGCATGAGGGGAGACCCACACCAAGCCCGCGGCCAGGTGAGACCTAGGCTTTGAACCAGAAAATGAGAAGACCTGCACAGTCAAGGGAGCTCGAGGCCAGCATGAGGGGAAGACTAGTGAGCCAACACTAATATTGAAAGAGAAGCCCACAACCAGTAATGTTGGGCGTGACCAGTGAGGTTGGGAAACCACACACAGGAAACAGTCAAGCAAATGGAAGTTGTAGGGGCACAAGGCTATGGAATGGTGCATGGCTACCATGTTTCTCGAGAGACATTGCTTGAGCATGAAACTAGATGAGAAATTAGGGCAAAGTGTAAAATGGAGACCGAGAGGAGGTAAGATGATCAACAATCAAAATGAATTTGACTCTAGCTGCATCCAAACCATTGCCCGCCATATCATAATCCGAAGTTTCCCACGGGATGGTGGGGAGGAGGGAGTAAATAAAGCATTTAAAATTAAATGCTTTGGCTATAGTGTGGTCAAATACATTAAATGGAGGGTCCATTTGTTTTTCTCTCAGATGTTAAATTAGTTTTAAGAAAAATGAAGGCAAAGGATCCAACGTTGGTGGATGGAGGGTGAATGCAGCCAGATCTGAACAATTGCCCACCAAATCGCAATCAGGAGATGCTCACGGGTTATTGATTGCAGTATGGTAGGGAAATGGGAAAAGAAATTAATAAAGCATTTAATATTAAATGCTTTGACTATAGTTTGGTCAGAAATTAAAGAGGCGCCTCCGGTTGATTTTCTTTTAGAATTGTTTTCCACGGTGAAATTAAAACATTTAATGTTAAATGTTTTGCAAAGGTTTGTGTCAAAAGGCAAGATCTTGACCGTCGCCCACCATATCGCAATCCCAAATTCTCATGGAATTTTGATTGCGAGATTGCGGGGAGGTGTGTGTGGGCTCGAGACTTTTTACTTTGCTTTATTTTAAATACTGCAGAAGGCAATGTTTAACTTTGGGTAAAAATGGGAGCCCCCAAACAAATATTAAATATTCTCTCCACAGAGTAAATGGAGGGTGGGTCCCAAGTAATTTTAAATGGAGGGGGTGAGGCCCATTTCTTTTTTCTCGGTTGCTGGGTTATTTTTTAAGTGAAATAGTGAAAAGAACGGGGGGAAATATTTTATGAGGTTTCATTTGTTTTAAAATGAGGGAGTGTTTTAAATGAGATTTTTAAAACATTAATGCACGAGGATAGGTGAATAAATCTAAATGTTTTATAATGTGACTGTGCTGGGGTGAAATGTAAAAGCTAATGCTGAGTATTTTGTAATTGCTGGAAGGAGTATTTTTGAATACTTTGCATGAACATTGAAGTATAATAAAAACAGCAGTGAGTAAGTGAAAAGAGTAAAATGCAGCAAAGGGAAAAACATAAAACAGAGGAAAATGGATTTTTCACGCGAATGGAGTTTTCTTTCAGCTGTAGAATCTGTTTATTGCAATGAATGGAGTGGACAGATGGTATTTTTCTATTGAGGAACGAATTGAGCACATGCTATTTTGGAAAACATATTGAAGTTTATTACAGGGAAATGGAGAGAATATTCTACAGATCACTGTTCAACGGTGGAGATTCTTCCAGATGGTTGTTTTTGTTCGGATTTAGGGTTTCTTCTAGAATCTCTTCTCCTCTTCTTATTCTTTTCTTCTCTCATTGTAAAAGAGTTAGTGGGAAAGTTAGCAAGTAAGCTAATCGAAATTCTAGTGTGGAGCTACATAAAAATTGTAAAATTTGTAGTTACAGAGGAAATGCAAGTGGGTTTTGTGTTATTTTATTGTAGAATTTGAGTTTATTGGGGTTTAGTGTTTCATAACAATACTGGAATTTGAGTTTAACTGACAAATCCAGTCTCATGTCTCTCCTATGTGCAAATCTATTCAAATTTTGAATGAAGTAATCAAGGGTTATTATGTTCTTCTCACTATTGTGGTGTGTGCAATTCTGGTTTTAGCTTTGATTCAAGGAATTAATTAAACTGCTTAAATGAGATTGTAGATTGATGTGTTTTGTACAAGGATTGGGTAAGAAGTATTGAGCTGAGGTACAAATTGGTGATACTGTAAGGCAGTATAATCAGGGATATTACATGCTATGTGTTGAAATCTGCTATGAACCATTAGGTGTTGATGAATTTGACTCCTCCAATGGATATGGCATTGGTCTAATTTGCATGTGTTCTTTGTGATGCAGTGTTTTGTTTGTGTTCACCTGGGGCTTGCTATCACAAATTTTAAACATAATGATTTATCCTTCACCATGAAGCTGTATTGTAACCATCTCACACTCCAAGTGGTTGATATTACTAATGAACAACCAATTCATTTTAGTTCTATCCCATTCTGTTGAGCTATTAAGTGAGATTATCTGTTGTTTGAAGTTAATGATTGTTTATGATTTTTGTTACAGAAGTTGTAAAATCATTATAGGGATCACCCTCCCAGGTCTTGTAGAGCCCAAAGTGTAGGAGGTTATTGTTAAAATCCTCGTCAGTTGGTCTAGGTCCTCTGAGCTTCCCTTGATTGGAAATTGGCAATTCCATAGGTAGATTAGGAGACAAACCTGGTTTACAAGAAAAAACACCAACATGAACTTGTCCTTGATTTTGTTGTGCTATAAGTCATTGTAATATTTTTGATTGTGACGGAGAGATATAAGTTTGAGGACCTATTTGATTTTTCATTTTTTGAGTAATTACTTGATATTGAGCCAAAGGTTAGGATGGTTGATATGATGCCAGTTGGTGTTGCGATGTTTGTGGAAAGCCTTGATTTTTGACCAATTAATTTTAAGGATTACCTTGATTAACTTGATTTGGGTTGATGGATTTCCTTGATGTTGAGGTAGTATATTTTTATGGTGTTGTGATGATTGACATTGCAATGTTGGATTTCCTTGATTTTGATTCATTTTTCCTTGGAGATTGACTTTGGGATGTTGAACACTACGGACATTGATTTGGACATTTTGGGAATTTCATGTGAGTGGAGGATATTATTGTTCATGAAATTTTGGTGTGAGGTTTTTGTTATGGGTATGTGATGTAAGTGGAATGTTTGGATGTTGAGGGTGTTGATAGATGGGGATGCTTGTGTTTTGACTACCCAAGTTTACATTTTTCCCAAGACTTTGAGTGTGACCAAGTTGAGTTCCTTGTTGAGTTGAAAGGCATGATGAATCTATCCTAGAGTTTGTAGGTTGGCTTTGTATATATGATGAGGATGGTTGTGGGATGGATTGAATGACATTATGGAACAAGAGTTGTGTGTTAGATGTTTGAGAGATGTATGCAACATTTTTCAAGGGTTGTTACCTAAGTGTGTTTAAATAAAATGTAGAAGGGAGTTAAGCTCCTTCTTTTTCCAATGATAAAATGTATTGAGTGGGATTAAATTTCATCATAGTGTTGACAATATGGTGAACCTTAGGATATTGTTGTATCTCAAGTATCTCATCTGCAGTAAGTTTCATGGTATTCTTGGTAACATCTTCTATATGAACCCTTGCATCTTGTGGAGGATGAGATGGTTGTGGTAGATTTTGTGGTGTTTTGAAACCTCTATGTTGGATATTTTTCATTGATGATGTTGTCTAGAAACATGAGAATGGTATGCAACATGATATGTACATTTTGCATGATCCATTGTTTTAATTGATGTCAAAACAACACTTGTACATGATAAGTTGGTCCATAAAGTATATCTACATAGGAAAATTCCTAAGTATCAAATCTTCCAGTATAGTGGTTCAATGCATAATTTTTTCAGTATACACTCCATTTTGTATAGAGATATCACTATGTTATTCTAAAATTTGTTTGGTGATCATAAAATGCATTTAAATCCAAGAGTTTTTTTTGTTTAGTGAAGTATTCTGGAAGATATATATGACAAAGTTCAATTCTGTATATTGTAGTTATTTTCTGTACAGAATGTTGGTGTGGGAGATTTTCCATTCCTCTATGGATTATTATTCTAGTTTGTAATGTTTAAGATAAGATACTATATTTCCATTAAATGAGAATTCCGGACAAGATTGTGTTTTGAGTTCCACATGTTGTAAATTGGGTAAATAGATGTAGGGTTTTGTGTTTAGGTCTTATTTGGGATTGGACTAATACATTTGAAGGATTAATATGTGTTAAAGTATTATGTAAGACCTATATTGGGTCCATCCTAGCTTATCTTAAGGATAATTAAATTTTGAATTAAGGAAAAAGATGTAAATTAAATTTTTTGAAGACGACAAGTTCAATTTTTTGTGTTACTTCCAATTAGGCCAACCTAATTAAAGTTACACTTGATGTGGATATATATAGGAGATTTATTTTAGTGTTTTAGGGGATAAGTGTGAGTGATGTGTGATAGATGACATGTATGGTGTTTTACCTACATGTGTGTGATTTGAATGTGATTAGAGTTGTGTGAATTCTAAGCAGAGCAGTGCATTGATCTAGATCACTACATAGATTATTTTGTACTTAATTGGAATTGTAATCTAGCATATTATAGATTCAATTATAACAATTCAATAGGCTATGAGCTACCCCTTCTTTCTTATATCTTATTCTCTATGGGAAATGAGTCCATAGGATAGTGATTCCACTTGTAGTGAAAACTTATGTAATATACTACATCCGGATATAATATATTATGAGCTAATCCTCATCGTAGTTTTTCCCTTTTTGGGTTTTCCAAATAAAAATATTATTGTTCATGTGTTATGTGATTTTTTGGATTTTTCATCATTTCATTAATTATTGAAGTTAAATTTATTTTAGTAATTGGATGGATAATGTGAATGGTTTAAAGGAATACTAATTCACCCCCTGAGTATTCTTGGTGTTCAATAATCGGTATCAAATCTTGGATCCCTGGAAGGAGCTTGACCACTTTAGGAAGATCTTGGAGTTTGAACATATGGCCAATATAATGTTTCATATTACTTTGGAAGAGATTCTTGCTATTGAATGCATAAAAAAATATTGCATGATTGGAAAAGAACTCAAATTTTCTCTTGAATATCTAAAGGAAAATCTTAAAGAGGCAAATAAGTGTATCAAAAAAAGGAGAGACAAGATGAAAAAGTTTAGATAAAGGAATAAGGAAGTTAATGATAATTGAAGAAAGAAAATGAAGATCTCATTGAACTAAAAGTACAAGTTGAAGAAAATAAAAGAGATGAGGAATGTTTAAATGTAATTGTGGAAAGAAAATCTAATGAATGCATGAGGCTTGAACAAGAAATGGAAAATCTAAGACTAGATTTGGAGAAGGCAAGAAGTCATGAAATAAAATTCAAGACAATTTCTACAATTCGTGATGAGTTGATTGCATGTCAGAAAGAATCTAAAGATGAAGGTGGTATAGGAATTTAAAAAGGAGAAATGTCAAAAGAAGCTCAAACATCTAAAGTAGAAAAAAAGATCAATAAACCAAAAAAGACTGATGGTAAGAAGAATTATGCAAAGATCCAAAATCAAAGAAGCAATGCTAGAAGACCCCCTATCAGATAAAAAAATGCTCAAAGGTACCCATATTTCAATGGTTTTTATTATTCTTGCAATAAATATAGACATAGAGCAATGGAATGTAGAAGCGGAATGAATCAGAATGTTCCATCCTTTATTGGTCAATGTTTGACATGTAAAATATTTAGATATAGAGAAAATGAATACATAAGTCAAATTATGAATGTATATAACAATGGTAGAATGATTCAATCCTTCAATGGTTACTATTATACATGTTATGGATTTGGACACAAAGATAATCTATGTAGATCTAGAATGAATGGAAGGAATGTAACAATTTTCGTAGGCCTAGGCATATTGATAAATTTTGTAGAATAAAAAACACAAGGAAGGATAATCCAATAAAGAAGAATAAACTAGTAAAAAGTATTGATTTGGTTGAAGTAAAGAGAGGAATGGGAAATATATGGAGAAAGAAAGAAGAGACTAAGGATAAGGAAGAATATGTACCATCCTCTAGTTCATATGTTTCCTCTGGTAACTAATCCAAAAGCTATGGATTAGGGGGAGATTTAATGGATATCTTATATCCCTCTACAATAAAGAGGTGTTGGGGATACAACATGAAGATATGTCATGAAAAATGGAATGATTGATCCATTGAAGAAGATTGTAGAAGGAAATATGCTAATGTAGAGATTTTCAAAGCATGAGAAGTTGACTGTGCATATAGTTTTTAGGGTTACCAACTTTATGGTTTGAAGCATTTATTGTTGAATTGGGTCAAATCAAAGAGTTAAAAGAATATTTTCTAAGGAAAATTCATTTTATTAAATGAATTTTAAGGAGAGTAGAGGAGAAATAAGTGAATTTGAAGATTCCAAAGTGTCTCCAAGTTGTAGTGTATCAAAACCCTACTTCGTTAAGTAGAGTAGAAGGTCTTTAGTAATTCTTGCATATTCTAGTTTTATGGAATTATCATTTGAAAGAAATTTGAATGAAATGACAACACTAGAAGTTGTAGATGCTTTACAAAGACTGCAACCTAAGTTTAAAAGATATTCTTCCAGAGCCTAAAAATATGATCCCTTAGGTGCATTTTCACACATACCTTATGGGGTTCTACCTATCAAATATATTAAGGCATATATTCATGGTAATATGGATGAACATTACAAAAAATTGTTTAACCTATGAGTAGATGAGTTAGTTAGGGATGATTACACTTTAAAGCTAGAGTACATAGCCCTAACTAAGAATAAATTAGATGTATGGAAATGGTTTATGAACTTTAGCTATGAAGAGAAGTGCATTCGAATTGCCTTAAGAAATATTCATGACCATTTTATGTGGATTGATGAACCTATAATGATTACTGAGGAAGTAATTAGAGAGATAACTACTTTATGGTCTATCAAACTAGTTCTAGTGTAGGAATCCACTAAGAAAGATGATATAATTAAGAGAATGGAAATTGCAATAAACCTTATCAAAATCCCAACAATTAGATATGAAGCTATGCTTATTCGATAGAATATTTACACAAACAATTTAGTCTCTTCCACCATAACTCATGTTGCATAGGACATGGTTGAGAACAATGTTGAGTATGACCTGTTGGCAAGAGAAACTACAATACCACTTGGTGTTTTCATTGATGGAAACTCAAATCAATGATCAAATATGTGCACTATCTTTTGATCACACCAACAGATAGATTCAAGATTAATCAAGTAGAACAGAGTATCTGGTTGCACAGTGTTCATTGATCTGTATGAATATTTCAAGTTATTATTTTATGTTGTACATCTTAGGAAATGATTTTTGGTATATTATCTCCGTTACTTTTAAAGCGTAATGGCTCGTATCAATTCATTTGGAAGATAGAAGATCTGGTTGGCTTATTCTCAGTCTTTCTTATATTGGAGTCGACTTCATGAATATATTATGTCGTAGATGTATAAGGAATAATTAACTAAATATTTTCATGCTCGATCATGTTTTTTTTTGGGTCTTGTCTATGTCTTAAATGACTTTGGAGGATGCAGATAAAGATTTAATCATGGATCTAGCTGACAGATGTAATTATTGTTGTGTTCTATTGTAGCCAACAAAGTGTAATTGAATTCTATGATTGCAGATATATATATAAGACCATCTGTATCATTTTGTATGATGCATGAAGTGTGTATTGGTGTGAATTTCAAATAAGAGCAAAGTAGAAGAGCGATTATGCATAGTTTCACTTGTTCATAGAAGATTTGTGTTGTGTGTATGAGTAGAATAGAGCAGAAGAGTATAATCAGTCTGTAAGGCAACAAATCTATTATTGTGCTTAACTAGAACTGTAATCAGGCATTTGTAGATTCTAATCTTCTCAGTTCAAACTCTTAGATGGTTTTAATCTGATTGTCTTTTGTAAGGAAGTGAGCCTTCCCTTTGAGTAGTGAACTCTAGGAAGTGTGCCTGAATGCAGGTGCATTCCCCTTTTTTGTAATATTCATTTGAGTATACTCAGATCATAATTGTGGATTGGCCATGCACCGTGGCTTTTCCCCTAACAAGGTTTCCATGTAAAAATATTGGTGTTGTGGTGTTGTGTTTATTTTCCTATTTATGCACTATGATTGAATGTTGTTAATTCTTTGAAGATAAAGGTTAATAAAGTTAATTTTTGCACAACACTAATTCACCCCCCTCTCAGTGTAGCTTGTTTCCACCAATTGGTATCAGAGCTAGTTCCTCTAAAAGAAGTATAATAGCTTGGGGAGATCTTGGAAGGTGTTTCAATGGATTCAAACAGTCTTCAACAACAAATTTTGGTGGCCCTGGATGATCTTGATTAGTCAAAGGCTGAAGTTCAAAAATTGCAAGAAAACCTCTCAGATGCTGAGAAATTCATTGAGTCTTTGAAAGACAAAATTAGTAAGTCTAGAGAGAAGATAAAGGAGCTTTGTGATCAGTTTAAGTAGAGTGATAGTGAGACCATTGAAGAAGAACAACTCAGTCAAGCACTGAAAGTAAAGATAGAGGAATGTGAAAAGCTTACCAAAGATAATATAATCCTAAAGTATGAGATGGAATCTATCATGATGAAGATGACCAAGGAGATTGAAGATAGAAAGAAAATAAAGAGAACCTAGCATAGTCCCTAAATGAAAAATCTGAAGTGTGCATCTGATTGGATGATGAACTAGAACAATCTAAGAACAATGAAGATGCACTTGAAAGGTAGTTGGATGATCTCATAAATGAACTTGCTATTGCAAATGAGTACAAAGAGAAGTTAAAAGCTAGATCAACCATGCTTGATGAGCTAATTAGCAGTCATAAGACTCATGGTGACAACCGAGGTCTTAGGTATGAAGAAGGAGAAAGCTCTAGACCCAAGAAAAGGAGATCTAGACAAGGAAATCAAATAAACAAATCTGGAAGGTATCTGATAAGGAAACCTTATGCTTAGATATTTAATGGATATTGTTATAATTGTAATAAGTTTAGACACATGGCTTCTCAGTGTAGAAGTAGGATGTATCAAAGTGGTCCATCTTTCTCAATTTAATTTTTTAATTGTCATAAGGTTGGTCATAAGTCAAATGAATGCAAAAATGTGATGAATCAATTTCATAGAAACATCAGATGATATGCATGCAATAGACTTGGCCATACTACTAACCAAAGCAAATCAAAAGGGAATCAGTGGAACAATTGGTCTAGAAAAATAAATTTTGTGTGCTACAACTGCAAAAAAACTAGACACATTGCTACATTCTATTGGAATAGAAGAGGTCCAGTAAATCAAAGGAAAAATATGAAGAAGGATATCAAGGGAAAAGGAAAACTCACCATAGATGCAGAAGAAATGGGTGAAGAAATATCCCTTTGTTGATGTTGAAGAAAATGTGGTAGCACCAGAACCCGCTTCTGGTAATTCCTCCAAGAATTAGTCTTAGGCCTTTGGCCTAAGGGGAGGAGTCAAGAAAATCATATAACCCCCTTAATCGATAAGTGACACCAGATATGGATGTGTTCAGTAGATGCATATATGCTCAAAATATGTTATTGATCTCATTAAAGGAAATGCTATGCTATATTGGAGGTCCACAGAAGAGTTACCTGTCATGGTGTACAAAAAAAAGGTGACCGGATGTATTAGGGTTAAAGCATTTATTGCGAAAAAAGAATTAGGTATGAAAGTGATAAAAAGTCATTTCTACTTTTAATTTGTCACTTTGCATTTGGAGAAAAGAAGTTTGGAGAGCTCTTAGGAGATCATTGGCTATTTGAGGCAAAATTCAAGCGTCAAAGTGATTCAACATTCAAATTGTGATCTGACGAAAAAGGTATTTTTCAAAAAACTTCACGAAATTGTGATTTGGTCAAAATGAATACTCCTCTAGTAGTTGAAGTCAAGGACAGACCTCATCCTAAATTCAAATGGAGTCCTTACAAGTCTTTAGAGATCGATCCATTAGGAGCATTTTCATCCGTTCTGTATAAATTTTTACACACAAAATGCATTAGGGTTTATATTCATGCCAATATTGAAGAACTAGGAAGTTCTCAACTACTGAATTTGTACAATAATCATATCACTGGTGAAGATTACTATGTAAAACCATAACATAAAATTGTGGAAACAAAGAAATTCACATAAATTGTCAAATTTCCTGTATTTGGAGAGTTGGAGTGGGTCTGTTATATTTTGAGCTGAGTGCATGATGAATTTATGTGGCTTATCATTCCATTCAAAATTAAAAAGGAAGCTATCAATGAAGTAATCGGTCTAAACTCTTCCGGTGGATTACCTATTCTAAAGTTTGTGAAAAACCAAACTGTCACTGATGCTACAAGATCTACATATGATATAAGGGCAATGACTATTAATAACAATGTCGATATAGATGTCAAATTTGCATCTATGGTGATTGGATACAAGATTTATCATTCTAGCCGAGACAAATCTATGTCTGACACAAGAATCTATGCCACCTACCAAATGGTGAAGGAAAATGCAGATTATGATCTCTGTGAACTGCTGAGAATTTAGTTAATGGAGAATCTTGCAAAGATAAACAAAGACAAAAAAATTTATTTCAAATATGGTAACTTGCTCTTGTGTTTATTCTATTATTTCATGGGTGAGGTTCTAGGAGTTGGAAAGGTTCATTGGTAAAAGGACAAGACGATAGCCGAACAAATCAGAGATTGGTTATACAATGTCATAGATATCAAAACAAGGAATGTAGCTATGTGGGGATACTTTAAGGGTTTTCAGTCTATGATGCAAGCAAGGGAGGGGATTCGTACCTCTATTATAAATAAGTTCGAGGAATCAATTTTTTTCATGGTGGATGTTGATCAGGGTATTATGGAAGTGGTCAATCCCAAAACAATCTAGATCATGCCCATGGGATATGAAGTTGATTGGAAATTTCTAGATATGTACGTGCAAAACATACTGAGAAAAATAGTGGATTTGATAGAGGAAACGTTTGATACATATGCAGAGAAGGACACACGGGTTCATAATGAACTCAAGAAACCTATGGTTACTATAAGAATCATAAAATAAGTAGAAGTTCTTGCAGAGAGTATGGGCATATCTATAGAATTATTAAAAGAAGCCAGAAAGAAAAGGGAAGAAGCTGAAGCTACAAATAAATTAGGAAAGGAGGGAGCTAGAACTTAATCAGGTGGTCCAGTAGCACCATCTTCATGAACTAGAACAACTAGAAACTTTGTATCTCATTCAGCTCCTACAACAAAGTTCACCCCTATAAAAACTGAGCCTAAGGGATCCAGAAAGGAAGGAAAGAAAAAGAGAAAAAGAGTGTATATGGTTGTTTTTGATGATGAGAAAACTAAGTCAGATGAAGGTGTCAAAGAGGCCAAGAATCAAAGCACCAAGGAAAAAAAAGTCACAAAAGACAATCCTTTCAGTGGAGATGACCAGGCAAAGAAGAAAGCAAAGACCAACAAACCAGGTATGTCAGTACAAGTAGTTGAAAAATATTTGGTTAAGGATGGAAATCTAAAACCACTTTGTAAATGGTACGAGTCTTTTGATGAATCTGAAAAAAATAATTCTTGAAGAAGCAATGATAAAACAAATGAATACTTTCAATAAAGTATTGATTGAAATTATGCCTAGTCTTCCAAAGAGTTTGTATGACATTCTAGAATCAAGAAGGTTGAGTGCTAGAACATAAGAGGAACAAATGAGAGAAAGGATTCGTGCAGAACTATGTCCATTCATATATGTGGATGACATGAAAACACTTTTGAACAAGGCCCAAAGGAAATTTAAAAGAAAAAAAAGGGTTAACAATCTAATGATTGGTCTAATCGATGAAGTCACAAAAGAGATAGAGAAAATTGAAGTTATGGCTAAGGAAACACACGCTAACAATGTCTCATCTAATCTAGTGAAAGAAGTAGAGGAAGGAAATTTTGATGTTGTTGAAATCTTCCAGATTCTTCTTGCAAAAGATAACACTAAATCCCTATGGAAGTTGAGGCACCTGAGAATGTATCAGTTGACAAGGTAGAGATCTCTGAAGATAAATCAAAACCTTCAACTGAGGAATCAATAGTTGAGGAAAAGAATTATGATGTTAACCTAATCCCAATTGAGGCAAGAGACACTGTTGAGGCAGTGAAGAAATTCTTGGTTGATCACAAGGAAGAGATTGAACCATAACTAATTGAAGGTCCTATTGACCTGTTTACCTTAAGCCTTATCCAGAAAGTGAAAGTAGCTTCATTTGCTCAAGAAAAATCCCAAGAAGAGCTACTAAAATATCACATTGAGGATGGTGAACTATTGAACCTTGTGTCAGAGTATTGGAGAAGATCATGCCCTCTTTTGTGAAAGACCCCACTGGATCTTCATCTGGTGAACTAAAAAAGCTTATTAAAACTCAGCGAGTACTCATTTTGAGTCACTAGAAAAATTTGTTATGGTGAAAGTACAAAAAGAATTCGATGCCAAAAGGTTTGGTGGATTGAAGGTATTGATTGCCAAAGACAAAACTATTTTAGCCACATGTATAAATAATGTACAAAATGATTTATCAGAAGGTGGTAAGATCTACAAAGCATGTTTTTCTTTTTCAAAGTTTACTAAAACTAATGAGAAGAGGATCAAAGATCTGGAAAAATAGTTAAGTGCTATTTATAAAGGATTTGACCCTCTATCTGGTGGCATTGGGAAAAAAAAAATGAAGTAATGTCTTTTCGTGATAAGATAAAAATCTTGGAACATGAAAATAACAAAATTATTGCTAGAAAATGTGAACTTAGAGGGACAATTTGACCAAAGATTGACATACTGTCAAGTGCTCTAAAAGGAGGAGAGGACTCTATGGCAGTTGGTGATCCGACAAACTTGGAATCTATAGAGACACAATATTACCTAATCTATGGCCATATCACAATCATGGAGAGTCTCAAAAGAGTTTGGGATGCTAATCTAATTCAACCAAAGAAAGATTTTGCAGACATTTTTCAGCTTATGTAAGTTAAACAATTTTGATTGATCCATTTTTGGTATGTGGTCCTTGCCTTTTCCATTGATGTCAAAGTGGGAGAAGAGTGGAGTGAAAAATTATTAATCATCTCAAGGGGAGAATTATATTTTTGAAATTTTGGAGATGACAGTGTAGTCTATCTTGGTACTGATCTGGCACTTAGTCATTTTTCACTAAGTTTTGCCATTAATGCCAAAGTGGGAGATTGTTGGTAAGAGACACTACAATATCACTTGGTGTTTTCAATGATGGAAAATCAAATTGATAATCAAATACACGCGCTATCTTTCAATCACACCGACAAACTGATTGAAGATTAATCAAGTAGAACAGAGTATTTGATTAGGCACATAAACACTTCTTCACACTTAGTTCAAACTTATTCACACTCTTCTTTGAAATCAAATGATCATCACATTAAGAAAAATAAGTGTGGATTTAGTGTTGGCAAAACAAGGATAGAAAATTGAGAGGGGGGGTGAATCAATTGTTATAGAATTTAAACTTATTTAACCTTTATCAACCTTTAATCTCATATTTGATAATTAACAGTGAAAGCATGAATCAACAACACATCAGAAACACATGAACACCAAGATTTTATATGTGGAAACCCTATTAGGGGAAAAAATGTGGTGGAGGTTAATCCACAATTATACCCTGTTATAAGTATAATGAAAAATTAATAAGGAATATACTTGCATTCAAGAAAACTTCCTAGAACTCACTACTCAGAAGGGAAGGCTCACTACCTTAATTAAAACAATTAGATTAAATCCATTTGATGAGGTTGAACTGAGAAAATTAGCTTCTTCAAAATCTTGATGGCAGTGTCGGTTAGGCACAAAAATCCTTCTTCACACTTCACTCAATCTTCTTCACACTCTGCTAAAAAATCAAATGATTTGATCTTTATTCACACATTTCACATTCACACTTCATATACATTCATTGAGCACACCTCTCACACTTCAAAATGAAGAAAAAATTGCTCTTATATATCCGCTACATGAATTTACATCAACAACTCTGTCGGCCATAAATAAGGAATAAATGAATTACAAATTGTCAACCCAATTCAAGAGAAAATCTCAATGCACACCAACCTAAGTCAGTCACAACATAATGAAGACCTAAATCAACATCCTCAAACACACCAAACATTAAAATATTAATCCATAAGGATCTACAACATGCTACAACCACCATATCGGCCAAGAACATAAAAACTCGAACACACAAGGAAAAATCTTCAATCACGAACACATTGATAAACACAGATGTACCATAATGATGGAGAACAATCTAGAAACATCACTGAATGTCAGAGGAGCATACACAACATATCAATTTTCCAAAAATGAATTATCTTCTTCTTGAAACACCTGCTACAATAACAAAATAACTGTAGGAACTTAGAAACTCATAACTTTCTCCAATCTTAATGCACACCTCTAAAACTTTCGTTCAACATACTAGATAGACTTAGTAAAAAAATCCTTTGATGCATGACTTAAGATTATCAATGTAGAAAAATTTCCACCATTCTGATCATCATAGCTTCATAGACTACCTACAACATATTTATTCTAATTTTCTCAATATCCTTGACATATACAGCCTTTAGAATCATCAATGCTAATAGTGTTGAAATCAAAGACAACCACATATCAGAAACACAACCACAATATCCAAAAATCTCCCCCTTTGGCATTGATGGAAACACATGATGTGAAAAATACCATCAACACAACTAACTCTTCCCAAACTATTTTACCCTTCCATCTTCTCCCCCTTTCTTCTACAAAGGTTTTTCACAATACTCTTCTCCCTCTTTGACATCAATGGAAAAGGTACACAAGCTCTAAACCACATATCTGAATCATCTGACTACTCCCCTTGAGTAGAAACCACCACAACATCAATCTGAAACAAGATATGACTATGAATGCACAAATTGATGCAAAGAATTGCATCTTAGTTCAGATTAGGAGGGTAATTCACCCCTAACTTTCCTTTGAGTATCTTTAGGCAACAATTTAGTAAAGATATGTGAAATTTGTTCGTTAGTGGGCACATACTCTAGTTTGAATTCTTTATCACTCACTTTGTCTCTCAAAAAGTGATACTTACTAGATATATGTTTTATCTTTGAATGTAGCATTAGATTCTTATAAATGTTTATGGCAGTTGAGTTATCAAATAATATAGCAATAGGCTCATCATACTCAATTATGATATCTCTTAGCATCTTCTTCATCCACATTACTTGAGTACAATTTTTTGTAGTGACAATATATTCTACTTCAACAAGAGATAAGGAAATGAAATTCTTCTTTTCACTTATCCAAGACACCAACTTCTACCCCAAGAAGAATGCACCACCACTTGTACTTTTCATGTCATTCACATCTCCTACCCAATCTACATCTGTAAAGGAATTGAGAGTAAGATCATCATCCTTAGGATATGAAAGACCAAAATCAACTATTCCTTTCAAGTATCTAAAAATTCTCTTTATTGTAGTCACATGTGTTTCCTTTGGATTAGCTTGATATCTAGCAACCATGCATACACCATTCATAATGTCTAGTCTGGTCAAAGTCAAATAAAGTAATCCACCAATCATTGACCTATACCTTATTTGATTATCCATAGGGGAATCATCATTCTATGTTAACTTGCCTCAGGTTACCATGGGTGTACCTACATGCTTTGAGTCTTCCATGTGAAAAAATTTCAGTAACTCTTTTACATATTTGGACTAATATATGAAGATTTCGTCCTCTAACTAAGTAATTTGCAATCCTAAGAATTTTTTTAACTCTCCAATCATTGACATCTCAAACTCACTTTTCATTTCATCAGAAAAATTAATCCATAAGTCATCATCACCTTCAAAAATAATGTCATCAACAAATAATTCAATACTCTTTATCCTGATCCATCTTGAAATACAAATTTTTGTTAGCAGTACCTTTATTGAATCCAAGGTTCAAAAAGTATTTATCTAGTCTAGCATACTAGGCTCTAGGGGCTTGTTTGATTCCATACAGTGCTTTCTTTAATCAGAAAACCATGTATTTTCATCAGTCAGTTGATGTCCATCCGGTTGCTCAACATAAACTTCTTTTTCTAATTCTCCATTCAGAAATGCTAACTTCACGTCCATTTGATAGACTTTGTAATTCTTGAAAGTAGCATAAGCAAGAAACAACCTTACAACTACAATTATAGCAACAGGGGAATTTTTTTCTTCAAAATCAATACCTTCCATCTGTGAACACCCTTTACATACCAGTCTTTCTTTATTTCTGACCACTTCACCTTGTTCATTCAGCTTATTCCGAAAGACCCATTTGGTTCCAATCACATTTTTATCCTGAGGTCTAGGAACAAGAATCCATGTATTATCTTTCTCTATCTGCATCAGTTCTTCCTTCATTGTTTCCATCCAATATTCATCTTTACATGCTTCATTGATATTTCTATGTTCAATCTTGGAAATCAAACAATATTCTTTTGCAATTCTTCTTCTAGTCTACACACCTTTGTTCTTGTCTCCTATAATCTGATTTTCAGAATGATTTAGCTTTAAATACCTTGGGACTTTGTGATTCTCTCTAACTTTTGGTTCTTTTGTCCTCTATTCTGCACTTCCACTAGCTTCTCCTTCATGATTCTTGTGATTCATTAGAATAATTTGAACTTGATTTTGTGTTTGCGCATCCTTTCCATTATCAATACTATCTGTAGACACCAAAAATTGGTCTAGGCCTGCGAGTACCATATTCGACATAATTTTCTAATATCCATGGTCATGATTAAATAATGTTTATTATTTAATTACTTTTTCTACCACATATTTCCTCTATTAATTAAATACTCTATTTTAATTAATTCATTAATTCATAATAACCTTTATTCAACTTGATTAATTAAATAAATCATAATTATTTAATTATGTCGCTAAGTAATTAATTCTTCCTTCTTAATTAAATATTTTTTTATTTAATTACCCCCTTTGTCATATTTCAACTATAATTAAATATCTTTATTTAATTATTCAATTTAACCCCCTTTATTTATAATTAAATATTTATTATTTAATTATTCAATTCCACCTTTACAACAGTTAAATTAAATAAATTATCTTTAGTTATTTAATTAAATTCATTTCATTTTTGAATGTTGAATTAAACTAATACTTAATTCATATTTGAATCATTTATGTCACATTCTTCTATCAATAAGTTGACTAATCATTCACTCACCTTCTGACTCAAGATCTATTTTTAGGTCCCCAGTTATCTCTAGATTTAACATCTGATTGTCTTTGTGAGAAGACTCTCTGTCACAACTAGTCAGTTAACTAGTTCTAAATCATGTGCATGAATGCATCTATTAATTAAACATCTTTATTTAATTAATTAATTTATGTATGCATTCAAATGCATTATTCTTCGAGTTCTAACTTTGTCTTTGACATACAAATTTTATTTCTTCTATTTTCAAAGACTCTTAATTGAAGATTAAATTGTTTATTTAATCAAGAACTCATGTTCTTTCTATTTTCGAATAGTCTTGACACAAGATTAAGTTATCGTTCTAATTTAGTCTTTATCTTGTAGTCTTTTCTAACTCACATCACATGATATTCATCAATCTCATCCATCAATCTCTCTTTCAATCTAAGACGATCATTCAAAAACCCAAAATCTATAAAATGGCCTGTCATTATTATTATTCCTCTTCCCGAAATCATACACTTTTGAGAAGAAAATTATCTTTGATATTTTTCTTAGACATTCAACATGGTTATGCTTGCATCAATATTGAAAATCTGAGGGCAAGAATACTGAAACAACAAAATGGAGAAGAGCAATCGAGATAATTCAAAGGAGTGAACACATATTCGGTGAGAGAATTCCAATTGATTTGTTTAGTTTATTATGTTTACTTATTCATTCTTTGCTTTTTGATTTATATTAATATTGTTTAGATTAGAATTAACATCGTTTATTCTAGTTGCAGATATCATTTCAAAATTTTTTTATATGTTACACTATCATGTTGGTTATATGAATCATATCCACAGTATTTGGATGATCTAACAATGTCTTCATCAACTCTGAGGTTTTCTCTTTCAACCATTTTCTTCAATCTTCTATTATAGCATTGATAAGCTTTGCTCTTAGTAGAGTAACCCATAAAGATTTCTTCATATCTCTTGATATAACATCTACTTCCAAATATTTTGAAATATTTAATAGTAGGCTTATAACCAAACCACAACTCAAAAGGATTCATACCAAAATTACCATTAACATTTTATCCGGTTGATAGTTTATACAATAGCTATTACAACTCTCCAATAGATATGAAGAACATTATCTTCCAACATCATAGTTCTAGTAGCATCTACAATTTTTCTATTCTTTCTCTCAACAAATCTGTTATGTTGAGGGTTTTGGGGAGCAGATAGATGTCTTTTGATTCCATGCATTTCACAAAATGAATTGGACTCCCGAAAAGTGAACTCGCCACCTCTATCTGATCTTAGGCATTTAACCTTCAAACATGTCTCATTTTCTGCCATAGCTTTGAAACATTTGAAATTTTCTAGTGCTTCATGTTTTTCTCTCAAGAAAGCAACCCATATCATCCTAGAGTAATCATCAATGATCAACATAAAGTACCTTTATCCTTGTAGACTTTTGATTCTAGATGGACCACGTAGATCAGTATGTACCAGCTCCAATACACCATTAGAATGATGTTGTTTTCTCTGAAAAGAAACTATTGTCTGCTTTCCCATCTAACATTCCTTGTATATAGTGTTAGTAGGCTTCACTAACTTAGATAGATCTTTGACTGCTTGAGTGGAGTTTACTTTGACAATGTTAACAAAATTCACATGACATAGCCTCATATGCCATAACCAGTTTATATCAACTTGAGCAATTAAAAAAATTTCACTAGCAATACTTAGGTGAAAAATGTTACCTCATGTCTTTGTCCTGAAGAAATTACATTTCCAGAGGTTCTCAATATCCTACACTTACCATCTTTGAACTATAGATTGTATCCCTTTTCTACGATCTTTCCAACACTCAACAAGTTATGCCTCAATCCTTCAAGATAAAGGACATCATTAGTATTGTATTTTCCACCAAGAGAAATAGTGCCTCTTCCACAAGTTACACTAGCATTGTTATCTCCAAATCTTACAACACCACCGCCATACTTCTCCAAGCTTAGAAAATTTATTTTGTCACTAGTCATATGATGTGAGGTTCCATTGTCAATCACCCACTCATCTTCTTCATCAATTATGGTTGCACGAGCTTTCTCAATATTCTTATCACTAGTAGATTTAGTGGACATCATACCATTTTCCTTGATAGGAATGAATACCCATCCATCTTCATTTCCAATTTCTTTAATAGATTCATCATCAGTAACACCTTCTTTAACATAATAACATTTATTTTGAAATATAGACTTGTCAATTTTGTACTTAGAAACTCTTTCAGGACACCTTGATGCAAAATGACATATCTTAGTGCAAGAGAAACATTTAATAGGTAGCTTTCCTTTATACTTACCATGTCCTTTGGCTTCTGTTTTCACAATCAATGCTTCCAGCTCTTCTAGCTCTCTTTCTTCATCTTTAATATGTTTCATCTCATCTTTATATTTGAATGTCTTTTTGGAAATTTCTCTCGGATCATATCTCTGTTGGCTTTTTCTTGATATAGTAGCTTTGAATGTAGATTCTGTCTTGGGAGTAGACTCACCAAATTCACTCAACTCAAAGGTAGCTAGTTTACCAATCAAAATATCTCTTATCAAATTTTTTACTATCCTGATCTCTTCAATAGCATGATCTTTCATTTTATAAGAGGCGGGCACTGATCTAAGCACTTTAGCCATAATCTCATCTTCTTCCATAACTCCACCAGCACATCTAATACCCATCACTAGTTCATTTACCTTTTGCATGAAAGCAACAATGTTTTCATCTTCACTCATCTTCAAGTTCTCCCACTTTCCTTTCAGACTTGTTAGCTTAGCAATCTTTACTTTGCATCTCCTTCATACAATGTCTCCAGCTTCTTCCAAATCTCATGTGTTATTTTCAAACTTATTACATTTTTCATCTTTGAATCTGTCAAAGCACTCAAAAATGCTTCTATAGCCCTGATATTAGTTTCAGCTTCTTTGATCTCATCAGGAGTAGAGGGACCATTCTGAGGAATATTATATCTGTTCTTTGTAATCTTCTAGAAGGGTTCACCAATACACTTCAAATGACACTCCATTCTTATCTTCCATAAAGAGTAATTTGTACCATTCAATCTAGGACTATCCTTCTTGTATGATGCCATCACGGATCACCTCAAGATTTTAAACTTCTTCAAAGGAACTTGCTTTGATACCAATTGCTGGCAGAACAAGGATAGAAAACTGAGAGGGGAGGTGAATCAATTGTTACAGAATTTAAACTTATTTAACCTTTATCAACCTTTAATTTTAGATTTGATAATTAACAATGGAAGCATGAATACCAATATTTTATACGTGGAAACCCTGTTAGGGGAAAAACCACGGTGGAGGTTAATCCACAATTATACCCTGTTACAAGTATAATGAAAAATGAATAAGTAATGCACTTATATTCAGGCACACTACCTAGAGCTCACTACTTAGAAGGGAAGGATCATTGCCTTACATAAAACAATCAAATTAAATCCATCTAATGAGGTTGAACTAAGAAATTAGCTTCTTCAAAATCTTGATAAAAGTTTCGATTAGGTACATAAATACTTCTTCACACTTCACTCAATCTTCTTCACAATCTGCTCTGAAATTGACTGATCTGATCTTTATTCGTACATTTTGCATTCACACTTCATATACATTCATTGAGCACACCTCACACACTTCAAAATGAAGAAACACTCTCTATTATATATCCACTACATGAATTTGCATCAACAATTTTGTTGGCCACAAATAAGGAATAAATGAATTACAAACTGTCGACCCAATTCAAGAGAAAATATCAATGTGCACCAACCTAAGTCAATCACAACATAATGAAGACCTAAATCAAAATCCTCTAAAACAAAAAACATTAAAAGATTAATCCATAAGGATCTGCAACACACTACAACCACCATGTCAGCTAGGAACATAAAAACTCGAACACACAAGGGAAAATATTCAATCACAAACACACTGATCAATGTGAACATACCATAATGATGGAGCACAATATATAAACATCACTGAACATCATAGAAGATAACAAAAAAAATCAATTTTCCAAAAATGCATTCTCTTCTTCCAGAAACACCTGCTACAATAACAAAATAATGGTAGAAACTCAGAAACTCATAACTTTCTCCAATCTTGATGCACACCTCTGAAACTTCTGGTCAACATACTAGATAGGCTCAGAAACAAACCCTTTGATGCGCAACTTATGATTATCAATGTACACAACTTTCCACCATTATGATCATCACAGTTTCACAGACTTCCTACAACATATTTATTCTAATTTTCTCAATATCCTCAACATATACAACCTTTAGAATCATCAATTCTAATAGTTTTGACATCAATGACAACCACATATCAACAACACAACCACAACATCCAATATTTAGTTATGGCACATTGGTGATATATTTTCTTTTCTACTTTTTGAAGGAATATCTTATGGTTGGAAAGGTTAATTGGTCAAGTGAAAAGATTTTTGCACACCAGATAGCAGACTATATGAGTGATCTTGGATATATGAATACTTAGGGTGATTCCCTTGTAGCCTTCTCTATAATATTACAAAGAAGAATGATTTAATGATAGAGAATTCCAAGAAGTGTTGTAAAGAGATACATAAATGGAATTACCTTTTTGGTCTCTACTATTTTTTGTATAATGGAAGCAATTGGACCTAGAACCATTTGGGTTCCAAAACTTGCTTATGAGGTGTCAGAGGTAGAAGCTATTAGCTATATAGAAGTGATACTAAACAATCCTAAAGACCCTAGTAGGCTGGAGGTAGTGTAGATGATTGTGATCCCTAGCTTGTTTTGGGCTCTTGGCTTGCCTTGGGCTCCTGTAAACCCTCTCTAGAAGCTTCCTCTATGCACTGCCCTTTGACGAGTGGAAAATCTTGCACATTTATAGCCTTTGACTATTACCCTTGGGTTGTTCTAGTTATTTTTGCAGTCCAAGTGTGAGTCAGTGAAGCCCTTGCACATGAGATGTTCACCCACACATTTGAAGAAACCTTGATAGGCTACTTCATTGTCTTCTCAGCTTGTTGCTCTGAGGCCATCAAAACTTCCATTTCCTTTGTCCTTCCTTCCTTAGTATGTGTTTTAGCCTCCTCCGGGTTGGTATCTTCATCATCACTTGCATCAGAATTAGGATGCTCATCATTACACAATTTATCGAACCTCTCATCCAACACTACACTCTCATAAGGGGCATCAGGGCATTGGATTTCTTTGTTGGTAAATCTAGAAATCCCTTATTTTTCTTTGCTCTAGTTGAAATTCCTTATCAAATTATTGCGGAGAGTAGCCCCAATCTATTTCTTCTCATTATATTTCCCTGGCCAGAAGTAGAGCCTAAAACATGGAGGCCAACTACCTTCTCTTGGAATATGAACTAGATCTACCAACAAGTCATCTGCATTCTTCAGTGGATTCCACTGCTTCTCCTAGTAAGGTTGGGGGTTGTGTGTTACCTTGACATATTCATTTGGTAATTCATTATCAAGGTTGTAATTCCATTTGTCACAAATCCATACCAGTCCTAGATGAGCCAACTTTTTCTCTAGCAGTTCATGCATTTTCTTCTTAGCCCCAATCATAATTTTAAACCTTAGTCGGTAGGAGAAAAATCCTCTCTTCTTGGCTAGTCCTCCAAAAAAATTGAAGTCAATAATTGATACTTGTTAGAATATTTTGAAGGGCAACACCCGATTTTTGAGACATGTCGGAATCCAGAATGGTTCCCTAGTAAAGTCGTGCATCTGGATGAATGTGAAATCTTCTCCAAGAAACTAGTCGCATTTCAGAGTGAAATTCTGCATATACTCTATCTGGTCTAAGTTGAGCTAGTAAATACCACCATCCTCATAATTGGAGTCAAGAAATAATACAAAAATGTATAATAATCATAAGTTGTGGAGAGGAGAGGAGTCCATATAGAAACTGGCCTTTCCACTGATTTTCATCAAAAATAGCCAACCTCACATGATTTTTGAAGAAGTTAGGGTTTTGATGCAAAAACATATGGGCAAGGAAAGAAGGAGACGTAAACCTCTGATCTGTTATCTATTCTCCTATTTGGCTTAGCATTTCTTTGGTGATGAATTATATGAAGTCATAGCAGAAAAGGGAATGTTGCCTACACAACTGGAACCCCAAGCCAAATTGAAATTCATGAACATACTTGTTGATGTATAGGCCACAAACAAAGGCCATCATAGAGAAGGAATATTATAGGTCTACAGAGAAAGCTTTGTGCACCGCCAATAGTTTTGGTGGCTTTTTCTGATCATCCTTGGACCTTTTGGTTTCTTTGTTATAAAAATATAGAGCCAAATCTCTAGTTTTCCATATTTTCTCTCCCCTTGCCGAAGTGAATGACTCCATATTTTCCAATTTGGATCCTCATTCAGGGATGCATAGCATGTCCCATATAGCCTCTTTGCAAATATTAACTCTTAGCTCCCAACCCTTGATGGTGTTGGTATTCAGGTTGAAATGCTTGATGGCCTCGTCGACTATCTCTGGGAAGTAGTGCACAAATGAGACCAAATGTACTATGGAAGCCCACTGAACCAACACTTATGTGCCAAAGAATCTAGGTCTCTATTTTTCTTCATCCTCTCATAGGTCACCTCCATAAGAGTCCTAGGGTTCTTTTTGAGGATGGGTTCATGAATATTATCCCATATTTCCTTTATTCAGCTCTGGTCTTTGTGGGTTTTTTCCTTTTCTATGCCCTTTGTATTCACCCACACCTGCTTCTCTAGTATCCCAAGCAAAGTGTAAGAGACATCTACAAAGATATAGGTGGAAGGTACTACACACATGGAATCAAACAAAATTTGTGTTTCTTTTCCTTGCATTTCTATTTGAGAACTTTGGGCTTCTTCCATTCTTTGCAAGTATTTTCTCAAAAAGCACAATGGTACGACATGAATGGAACCTAAAACACTATGCAAGGCTCTGAACAAAAACCTAGATGAATTCTTTCCCTTTATTTGGGTTCAATCCACACCAGAGTAGTGAATCTCTTGTAGCTATTTCTTTGCACTCAACCACTTTGTTGTTATTCTTCAATATGCTTGGGTTTTCTCAACAATTTTGTATTCAAAATTCCTTTGCGTACTCAAGAAGCATATTGTACTATTTAGCTTTTGTATGCAACACTTAGCTTTTTCTTTGATTTTTTCTTTAAAGTGGTAGACAACAACTTTCTTTTTCTTTGATTTTTTCTTTAAAGTGGTAGACAACAACTTCCTTTTTGTATTAAATTTGGCATGTACCATCAACTTTCTTGCCCATGCAAAATGAATTAATTGCCTTTTTGAAAAGACAAGAATTCATAATGACACTAGTGATCACATCCTTCAACATGATTTTCTTGGGAAATTGATCCAGTGATTGAAAGCTTGTTAACCTTCTACATGCTTTGACGATTAATATCTAGAAATGAATAATTAATCCAAAGATGTAATGAGTACTTAAAAATATTTGTGTTATGTCTTAGATTTTGAAAATTTCTGCAACATGACACCTCAATAATTGGTCATATAGACGATCACTTGGGACTACCACCAACTTGCACTAATTAATTTTCACTCCTTAATCTTGCACAAAACAATTCAGACATGCATGTGGAATTGGGTGGGTACTAGGTGATTGGCTAGGATTAGTGTTAGATAGCTAAGTAGTGTTTATATTTGTAGAGATAGACTTAGGAAATTGTGTAGAGATTAGTACCATGAATACTCCTATTAGGCTAGTTTGCAACAAGTCCTATACAACATTTCTGGGAGAGATTTTGAGTAGATGACTAAAAATAATGACTAAAAATAAGCTTTCTCTAGCTACCATAGCCATGAAGTGGGTTCTGGGCATGGATTGTATTGAATACAAAGATAAATATCAAGTGAACATGAGTATCTTCTCTCACTTTTTGGATTCCCTTCTTGACATATAGGTAATGAAGGGTATGACTTTTTGCTTGACACTTCAAATTTTTTTAAAGAAGTATCTTGGTGGCCTCAGAGAAGTTGTGACAAATGCCATATATGACTTGGGCCTCCCTGTAGCAAGCGACCTACTTAAGAATATCAAAGAGGATTTCATGGTGCCATGGGTGCTATTCCTAAGTGGATTTCACATCCTTTCACAAGTTGAGCACCGTTAGAGGGCCACTTGTGCATGTCACTTCCTGTTACGTTACTATAACATGGTACTATTTTATGATGTCGACTTGTATATTGACTTCAAGAACCTTGTGTTCCCTTCGTCAGTCATCATTGAAGCTATTGATGCTACTACTGCTTTGGTCCCTAGTGCTACTAATGATGAAAACTCTATTAATAACAACAATCCTACTACTGTCGATAATACTCTTGCCTAAATAGTCAATACTTTTCTCTATTTTTATAAATATGCCTAGAAAATGGGATTTATAGTATATATATATAAATTACACAATATATGGATATAATTTTTCAAAGCATGGACCTAGAGCCATTTTGAACATGCAATATTTGCAGTATATAATATTGTGAATGAATATACAACTTATATTTTTAAAACTCTTGACTCTTTTAATTTTGCAAATTTTCACCATGAGTTTCCTTTCTCTCTGCTTTCTAAATGTCTTGTCAATTACGCATATGATTTAATTTTATTTCTCTAAGGTTGATTTGAAATTTCAATTCTCCACATATGGTTGCTTTCATTTCTCTTAAGGTTGTGGAAAGATCGACCGAATAGAAGAACACAAAAGAAAACTATACATTAAGTACATATTTTACATGGGTAAAATAATTAGTAAGGTTTAATTAAATAATTTAAGGTGGATTTCATTAACGAGAATCCCCAATGCTTCTTTATCCATGATTTTGAGTTCAAAAGCATTATGTTGTTTGCACTTAATAATGCAGAAAGGGCCTTCCCGTAGACAATCAAATTTTCCATGCTAATAGGATTTGTGGCCCTTTCGTTGAACTTAAACACTAAGTCTCTACATTTAAGATCTTGGTCAAAGGTATTTTTTTCAAACCATTTTTTAATCACTTGCTGATGGTTGCACATATCCATTAGATCTTTTCCCCTTTTTTCTCGAACTTCCATTAGTTCTGCTAGGCACACCTCCATAGCTCTATTTTTCTCAATCTTTAAAGATTTGAATAATTACAACATTGGAATTTCTATAAAGATGATAAATAGTGCCTCCTCATACACTAATTTATATGATGAAGTCTTCAAAACCTTCTTAAGGGTTATGTGGTCTTCCCATAGTGCTGCCCAGATATTCTTATTCCATTCCTTATGATGCTCCAAACCGATCCTTTTGATGAGTCAGACTAAGTTTTTATTAGTTGACTCAACCATTTCATTTCCCTATGGGTAATAATTGGAAGAGGTCTTCAGGAATATTCCATATTTCAATGAGAACTAATATACCTTAGTCCCCAGGAAGTATTTTTCATTAGAGATGATAGTCTTAGGCGGTCTAAACCTTGTAACTATTTCCTCAAGGAAATTCACAATCTTTGCTTATGTTGAATTCTTCAAGGGCATGGCCTCGGTCCATTGGATGAAATAGTTAGTGGTTGTGAGATTCCACTTGTGGATGATGCCTGACATAGGGTCAATCATTTCAATGAATTCCAATCCCCATTGCACAAAAGGATCATCCGTTACTATTAGGTTGAGTGGCATGGCCGGATTTTTCCTTCTCCCTACAAAGAATTGGCATTCCTTGCACTTTTGACCAAAGCATATGAGTCATTGAACAACATGGGCCAAAAATATCCCTTGCTCATAATCCTAATGGTGGTTATCTTTGTGGAGAATTTCCCATCCATTGGGATGTTATGGAATTCTTTCAGGACTTTCTACGACTGCTCTTGATTTACACATCGCAGGAGTACACCATTGAAATTTCTCTTGAAGAGAACTGACTCAATCAACATGTATCCATTGTTCTGTAGTATGTAAAATATTCTCTTATGAGAGGGAAGGTTTATTGGATATTTAAATATCTGCATAAATCTCATTTTTCCATGACCTACTAACTTTCAGACTCAGGTTCATTGAGTAAGATTACTTCGGGCTACTTTTCTTCCATTGGTGCTTCTTTGTCTGATGCCAGATATTCACACAACCCTCTACCTTGCATAGTTTCAGTATTTTTGACATCAGTGCCATATTCTAGGATATTTTTTATCCAATTGGCCCTTTTCTCAGTGATTTCCCCTTCCATTATGTATTCATGCACACTAGAATGTGCTACAAATACAAACACCTTGCTCTAATAGATAAGGTGTCAGAATTTCTGGAGACCTTTGACAATAGTAAATTCTTCTCTTTCAAGAAAGTTATACTTTGTCTCGTAGTCTTTCAAAGTGTGGGAATGGAAGTCTATCGAATGTTCCCCTTTTCTTTCATCATCTTTCTGGGTTAGGATAGTAGCTATGATAGATCAACTACTAAAAACATACATGATAAAATCCTTTTATAGGTTAGGATTTATTAGCAAAAGGGCTGAAATAATGGCTTCTTTGACCTTTTCAAAGAATTCTTTGGCCTCCTTTGTCCATTTGAATGATTGATCTTTTTTAAGCATAAGGGTGATCAGCCGTATCAAGCCTACAAATCCCAAAATGAACTTTCTCAAAACATTCACCTTCCCTAGGAAGGATTGAACTTGTTGGTGTTTCATTTTTCCAACTAAGCTTTGAAACTCTCTAAGAGGTAGCCAACCTCTATGTTTAAAAATTCTCAAAGTTAGTGGCCAACAGACAAGATTCAGTCAAAGAATGAAATCTCCTACACTTCTAGCTTTGTAGGACCAAGGTGGGTAAACCTAAACAATGTCTACAACTTAATTCAACCATACACACTAACATTTCTTTTTATAGAAGATAATTCCCAATTCAATTAAACCATAGAGAGCACTGACAACATCAAACCTAGATAAATTCTCAGTAGATCAATACTCACTCAGCAATTGAGAGGCATAACACAACATTAAACCTCAACAAAATTATAGGGATTTAAAATGATTTTTCATTTATATTTGTTTCTGAGATGCATAAAACTGAATAATAGATCAGTGCTAATTTTGGGCCATGGAGTGAAACACATGAAATGAATTCATTAGCAAACAAACTTGAACTAGTGGATTTAAATTTCTAATGATTTGTATCAACTATTAGTGTCTTTCACCAACAATCCCTCTCTTAGTATCAATCAAATTTTCCTTATCAAATCCCATCTGCACACCTGAAATCACAATCACCTGCTCAAAGCATTTTAACCATTTCTTTGAAACAAAACAATGAATAGAAAAAATAATCTCA
Source organism: Sequoiadendron giganteum (assembly GCA_007115665.2). Lineage (NCBI taxonomy): Eukaryota > Viridiplantae > Streptophyta > Pinopsida > Cupressales > Cupressaceae > Sequoiadendron > Sequoiadendron giganteum. The sequence continues at coordinate 259,386,499 of CM021104.1, read as the reverse complement.
TGAAATTTGAGATGAAAAACTCAAAGATACTTTGTATTATTGAATTCATATGACTAAATGTATACAAATACAAAGACAATTTGAGGATATTCTTGAATGTGCAAACACCTTCATGATTTAATTTGCATAAACTGGTTGTATTTACTCATGAAATCAAAAAATTACAGCTTACAGACTCAAGAAATGATTCAAAATTTACAATTCTCTATCTACCCAGCCCAATACAAAGACTCAGAACCCTTTACAATGAGAGAAAAAGAGAAGATAAAGAGAATAAAAGAAACCAAGAGCAACCCTAGAATTGATCCAGAAGTGCCAAAACCCTCTAGCTTCACCTTTCAAAATCCCATCAAAACTCATCATGGGAAGATAAAATTGACATGCTTGCTCACATATGACACATGTATGGGCCTACAAATGGGTTTTGCATGAAAAGAAATGGGCTCCAAAATATGACCCTCCAAATTGGGTCACTTATGAAAATTCATTAGGTGCATTCTGAAAGTGCAGAGGCAATTTTTTTGAAATGGGCATCTCAAATTTGAAAAATTTGAGAGTGCCATCAGTGGTTCTGATAGGGAAAGTATGCCCCCTATGGGCATAGAAAGAATCCAGATCTTTGGTGAGTAGACCAAAAACCGAGTCCATCAATTGTCCTCAAACTACTCCTTTATTCATCTTTCTTTTTCAACTTCATCTAGTAACCCCAGGCCACAAAATAAAAAATGGGGATCAACATTTACCTCTATCAAACACAAATATGTTAAAAGAGATGATCTCCCTAAACCAATGTTTTCATCTTTCACAGTACAACAGTATGGGTGACTTCATTTGTGCAAACACAAGTATCAGGCTGCCTTTATGCAAGTTGAAACTTTCTCTCTTTTTGGAATTGTTATCACATGGAAACCAAACCAAACAGACCACGTCACTGCCACTCTCTTCATTCTCTTATTTTGAATCAAGTGACATGATTCAAAAATAATGATCAAGACCATATGAAAGCATAGTCTGATCACAACCATCTACCTAATGAAACATGTTGGTACCCCCTAATAGACAATCATTCACAACATTATCAACATGTTCATAACCATTATGCATCTGAAAATCAGGCACACTTTCAAAATGTTGATTATCATGTGGAAACAACTAATTGCATTCATCATTTAAATCATTCTTGAATATCTTGCACATTGCCACACTCTGTGAAAACTCCTTCCAACTGACAAAAATAGCACTCACATTCTGCTACATGGCTAAAACTATTGGGCTCAATCTAATTACTAGTTTTCATCTCAAAATTAAAACTATCACAAGAACTTACCAAAAGATCTTGCTCATCATGCAAACCATCTCCAAGTGTATGCAAATAAATACACTTATGCATTAGCACACTTTGTAACTATTCCTCATCATGTTGGAATTAAGAGTCACCAAAGATTTCCGACTCATCATCATCTATAGTCATAGTGTCATCTTTTGAACATAGCATGTCATCATTTTTTAGAAATAGAAGAAGGATCATCCACATAATGTTGCATCAGATCACCAATGACATTTTGGCCACCATTAACATCCTCTATACAAACTGATGCAACATTGAATTTGTTTTATTTCTCAATGAAGAGTGGATTATCTTTGCACCAATAAGGATCATCATTAGTACTAACTGATGAAAATGGAGACTCCTCAAATAAGGGGTTTTGCCAAACATTAATTGTTGATGCAAACATCTTTGTCCCCTCCATGCAAAATTTTGAATTTTCCTCTGAACACAAGGTATCAATAGTATCACAAGCTTGCTTAACAATAAGCAATTCTAGTTCAGAAGCATAATCTGATTTCTAATCAAAATCAACATCTTCATTGTCACTCAAAGACTCATGACTAGGCTCATTCAAGTCATCAAATGAAGACTTGTTCGAATGTGTATTTGAATATTCAATATTTAGCTCATTAGAAATGAAATCCTCATGGTTATCTGCTACTTCAAACTCATCAAAATAGATTTATAAACTCGCATCAGTGTCCATATCTTCATACTCATCATGCAGTGCATCATTAAAATAATTTTTTTGTTTGTCTTCATCCATATTATCATCATCATGACTAGTTGGTTCATCATTGGAAAGAGAATAAGATTCACTTGCATCATACCTTTCGTCTTGAAGGTTATCACCTCTATCAAAGTCAATAGGGGCTGCACACAACAACTGAGAGTTGTCCTCATGTGCACACTTCTGATATCATGTGGTCAATAGATCTGAAATTTATTCACAACTCAATAGATCACTGTTCTGATCTATTGTTTCAACCACTTCCTCTCCTTGAACTTCACCTGAATTGGATGCATTATCAAATTTCAAATTAGGACATATCAAGGTGTCATCATCTTCAAAGTTTGAGATCTCAATGGGCTGATCATAAACAGGGCTTCCCCAACTATAAGATATTGGATCACCAACAACATTGTCAAACACATGGTCACCATCCGTCACTGAGAACAGACTATCCACTTGTTCATTCTTACTCACTTTTGGTCTATCATAACAAAAATCCACATCACTTTGCATTTCAACATCAAATTGTGTGTCATCACTAAGCCTGTCAGTTGCATCCTCTTGAGGGTAGACACAAACATCTTCACTATCAGAATGGAAACCATCAATGGTTTCCTCATTTCAGCTGCTTGTGTCTTGTCTTTCAAACTGAAATTTCTCACACACCTCCCCATTTGCAACTAACACATTGATGTTCTCAAGAGAATTTCCTAAATCAGAAAAATCCCTTGTCTCATTATGAAGACTCGCATCATTTCTACACTCAACACATGTAGGATTGACTTGATCAATTGTATCACAATATTATTGATCACATATTTCTTCTTCAAAGAGTAAGTCCAACTGATATCCCTCTTTAGGTTCTTGGCTTGGGAGACTCAGCTACTGATTTTCATTTGGGTACATTTCTCTTGTAATTTGTTCAAAGACAACTTTCCCATCACTTGATGATACATCCTTCTCATATTTTACCTTCTCAAGTCTACATTTATTTGAAGACATCTGATCATTTGCATTCACACCACTATTGATTTCATCAGCATGTTTATCCAAAATTGAAGACAACCAACTTTGCACATACTCATTCCTTTGTTTCTCCAAACCATCCAAAACTGTGTATGCCATCTGCATGCTTAGTATTTCAAAATATTTTAACAATGCACTAGATCCTTCTTCATAAGATTCAAAGTACACATGGACACAGTCAGAAGTGTGAGGTCTGAAATTTCCTAGGATTAGTGAAAGAGCAATAGAAAATCTATGACTAAAATCAATACTTGACTCTTTAGTTTTCTTTCTAATTTCCTTTAATATTGTAAAAAAATTAGAAGGTTATTTTGCAAACTCTTTTCTATAAGGATTCACTAATTCATCCCAACAAGGAAATGACTTCTTAGGAAAACTTAAATACCAGTCCTAAGCTCGTTCTTCATGGGATCTGAGAAAAAATATCATCCACATATCCTGATCTCTGAATGAATATTTCTCCATGAAGCTAGAAAAACTTTGAACATGCGCATCTCCTTCACATACAATATACCCATCAAATATAGGCATATCCTTGTAGACTTGAGCTGACATACTTTCATTTTTGTAATCAACCCATGACAAATCCAATTAAGCATACAATGGATCAAAGGAATTGACAACAGGTGTAATGACTTGACAAGTAGACATAGTTTTATGGTCTCTTAACTGGGCTTTTTGAAACAGCTGGTGTCTTTCATCCATCTCTTTAAGTCCTAATTCAAATACAACTTTCCATTCTAGCCTTATCTTGGGCTTATGCACTCTTGGGTTCTTACACTTTGGGTATTAGATGCTTGAAGATTATTATACTTTTGACACTTCTTTACAAGCTGAATCAAAGTGTTCACTGGTATAGCTTCTTTACCTTGACGATCCATTGATATTACAAATTAAGGCTCACTAATTGTGCATAATTACAACGATGACCAAATGATGGACAACAGGGATAATTACTGACATAATGACAACCCAGGCTTGAAACTTATGACAATACAAATGGATGGAAACCCCTAAGATACACAAATGCATTCTAACCATCCAAACTAGCAGATATTTGAGCACTAAATAAAATTATTTCAATGGAACTGTAATTACATTCAACAAATCCAACAAATGGAAGTGTGCAAACTTAAATTTATTATCCTTTCCCTCTATCAATGCTAAATCACTCATTAGGGAGCCAAAAAATTTCCTAAGACGTTCAAATATGGTTTTCATACACAATATTCTTAAAAACCAAATGTGAAGAATACCTAGAAATGTTGCAGATCTGGAGATTCCTTCAAATTTTCAACAGGTTCTATTAACAGAGTCACCACCTCCCTTCAAAGAGGACTGAACTTCAAGCAGTATGAAGTTATTTCATATGTAAACTTCTTTCTAACTTCATTTCACCAACAGAGCACCACAGATCATGCAATCTTCAAGTTCACTACAACAAATCTTACTCTAGGTTTGAAATCCTTTAGTACTTGAACTAAATTTAGAATGGAAAATTATTTGACTCTATGCAATGACTCTTAAGGCTAGATTTTGCAATCAAAATTTTAACAAATTCTCCCCAGCAGAGTCACCATTCTATTTGTGTTTTATTTTTCCAGCTAAGCTTTGAAACTCTCTAAGAAGTATCCAACCTCTAAGTTTAAGAATTCTCAAATTTAGTGGCCAATTAACAAGATTCAGTCAAAGAATGAAATCCCCTACACTTATGGCTTTGTAGGACCAAGAAGGGTCAACCTACACACTATCTAAAACTTAATTCAACAATACACACTGACATTGCTTTTCATAGCAGATAATTCCCAATTCAATTACACCACAAAGAGCACTGAAAAATTCAAACCTGGCTAAACTCTCAGTAGATCAATACTCACTCAACAATTGAGAGGCATAACACAAAATTAAACCTCAACCAAACTATAGGGATTTAAAATGATTTTGCATTTATATTTTTTTCTAAGATGCATAAAACTGAATAATAGATCAGTGCCAATTTTGGGCCATGGAGTCAAACACATGAAATGAATTCATCGGCAAATAGACTTCAACTAGTGAATTTAAATTTCTAATTCTTTGCATCAACTGTTAGTGTCTTGCACCAACAATCCCTCTCTTATTATCAATCAAATTTTCCTTATCAAATCCCAGCTACACACCTGAAATCACAATCACCTACTCAAAGCATTTTAACCATTTCCTTGAAATAGAACAATGAACAGACAAAACAATCTCATGAAATTAGAGATGAAAAACTCAAAGATACTTTGTATTATTGAATTCATATGAATAAATGTATACAAATATGGAGACAATCTGAGGATATTCATGAATGTGCAAACACCTTCATGATTTTATTTGCATTAACTGGTTGTATTTACTCATGAAATTAGAAAATTACAAATTACAGACTCAAGAAATGACTCAAAATTTACAATTCTCTATCTACCTAGCCCAATAAAAAAAATCAGAACAATGAGAGAAAAAGAGAAGATAAAGAGAACAAAAGAAACCAAGAGCAGCCCTAGAACTAATCTAGAAGTGCCAAAACCCTCCAACTTCAGCTTTCGAAACCTCATCAAAACTCATCATGGGAAGCTAAAAATTGACATGCTTGCTCACATATGACACATGAATGGGCTTGCAAATGGGTTTTGCACGAAAAATCAACAAGCTCCAAAATATGACCCTCTAAAGTGGTTCTTTTAGGCAAATTCATTAGGTGCACTTCTGAAAGTGCAAAGGACCTTTTTTTGAAATGGGCATCTCAAATTTGCAAAATTTGAGAGTGCCATCAGAACTCCCTTTTTATTGATTGGTAGGGATAGATCCTTGATTTCTTTTACCCAATCTGGATCAACAACAATACCATATTTAGACACTCCATGCCCTAATAATTTTCCTTGAGGCACTCCTAAAACACATTTTTTCAGGTTCAGGAACACCTTGAACTCTTGGAATTTTATAAAAACCATCTCCAGATGATCAAAATGATCATCTTTTGATTTAAAGAACACTATTAGATCATCCAAGTAGATTAAGATAATCTTGTTAATTAGTTCTCTAAAAGCAATATCCATTGCTCACTAGAAAGTAGCTCCAACATTTGAAAGGCCAAAAGGCATCTTTGAATATAAAAATGTCCCCCACTTGGTTGTGAACGTTGTATTATGTTGGTCCTCCTTTTTGACTCAGATATAATTGTAACCTAAAAATTCATCTAGAAGAGAAAACATTTTCGATCCTACCACTATTTGCAAGATTGACTCCATAGAAGGCAGTGGGTAGTGGTACTTTAAGGATGCTTAGTTTAGGTACCGAAAATCAATACATAGGTGGATATCTCTATTCTTTTTTTATACTAGAACCAAGTTAAATACCCATGTGTTGTGTTTGATCGAGAGTACGATCTAGAATTAAATTAAAATTGTTAGCTCTTGTGCCATTAAGGCTCCAGTCTTCGGATTTATTGGCCTTTGTTTTTGGTAGAATAGTTTCACACCTTTCATCATCTCTATTGTATGCTAGATGATTATGGGATCATATCCCCTAAGGTCATCATACGACTAGGCTACTACTCCTTCATACTTTTCACAAAAGTGCATGAGTTTGTCCTTATCCTACTATGAAAATTCTTTTTTGACCTTTAGCTTTCTTCCATTTCTGATGTGAAGGTTCGCATAGTCTTTTTTTTCTACTACAAACTTCCTCTTATCATTTCTTGCATCATCAAATTCAAATAGATTTTCTTGAGAGTAACTAGGCCCTTCAAAAGCTTTTCAGATATTAACTGAATGATTTGTCCTTCATATGCTTCTTCAATTTTTGGCTAAAGTTGACCAAAAACTTCTCTTGATTGTTCGATGAACGAGGCGATGTTTTCATCACTTTCAAACACTTGCTAGCTTTGATCATTATCTGGAATGGAGGTTCAGATAATCACTCACACAAAGTATATATTCTTAATCGAGTTGGAGATAGGATCATATTGAGATCCTATTGCCACCATGTGATTTGCAGTTGAATTCTTCTCCCTAGGCACCACTTGAATATTAAAATCTTTGAAACCATCAATCAAGTCCCAAACCCTGTGTCTATAAGACCACATTCAAATATTCTTTACCACAAAGATATTTTAGACTTGATTAATTATCAGTTCGGAGTCTCTAAACACAATTATTTTCTTGAGACTCATTCACTTTGTGAGGCTCAAACCTTACACCAAGCCTTCATATTTAGCTTCATTGTTCGAACAAGTGAGCTAGAAGTGGAAAGATCTGAGAATCTCCTCATTGGTTGGAGATGTCAAACATATCTCGACACTAGCACCTACTTTGAACCTTACACCATCAAAGTGCAATGTCCACAACTCTGAGGCTTGATCGACCACGGGGTTCTTTACCACCTTTGGGATCTCTTGATCCACATCATAGATGATATAGGTGCCCAATCTAGTAGCATGATAGTTATCAAATGGATCATTGTCTATGTATTTGCTCAAGAGGACCTCTTCTTGATTGATCCAGTCTCTAGTTACCTTCTCATCCTCAAGTAGCTCGGTACCATATGTTTCTTCTTTAGTGAAAGAGATATGAGCAGCCTCAAAGTTGATCATGGCTTTGTTGACCATGATGAGTCCAATTAATGGCTCAATTTTATGAGGGTTTATTATCCATTTTTTTTGTTACCTTAAACATTGACACTTGGTTGTTGGTTTTTCCTATGTTATTTCCTCAAACAATAGACATTGGGCATATGTTTATCTTTGCAAACTTTAAATGACATTAACATGATATGTGAATTGTCTATATTGACTTTACATGTCGATTAATGAATGTTGCTTTGAGGTAGTTATAGATATGCAATTGTTTGTGCATGCTAATTTTGTTATGCAGATGTAATCTAAGCCTGCAAAGTTTGGGAAGTTTCTACCAGCTAGTTAGTAGCCAAAGGAGTCAATGAGATGATCACTAAGAGGTCAATGGAGGGAAAAACTCTCGATGGAGGGAAATCCTAGCTCAAATTAAAGAATGTAGCTACTTTGTAAATGATCATTTTTGTTGGTTGAGAAAATATATGAGTTGTTGTTATGCTAGATCTGTGTCAAGGAAAGTTTGATTTGACCAGATTCCATGCATGCATAACTTCCTTTCCCTTTCTTATGATTTCCATAAATGGCATCCTCTTAATTCATTGGAGATGACCACATAGGTTGTTAGTTAGTTATTAGTTTCTCCTTCTATAAATAAGAATCAGATACTCCTTCTTAGAAGGTTGATTAATCCGATATTGTACTCATATTTCCAGTTTCCAAGTAATACAAACATGTTCCATTTTAATCGCACTTTCAATAAATAAAATGAAGTTTTAAGTTTTTTGCATCTGAGTTAGTGTCTAGGGAAACTCATCCAAGGGGGACCACTTGGTTAGGATTCCATCCTTTATCTAAGTCATTATTTTTCTATTCAGTAGTGGTTTCAATTGTGGCAATTGTCTGTTCCTACAACCACTAGAATTCAATTATGTGATTGTTTCTGTAGCCAAGGAAGACATAGTAGTTTTTTATCTGTTTGTTAATATTTATATTTTTCCCATGCATTAGAGTTCAGTATAGTTGCTGGTTTATGTCCAATGCTTATGTTACTTCCTTAAAAGAAATTTACTTTCAACATTATGTCTTTCCTAGTTGTAGAATCAATATGGCTACAATAGAAACCTAGTGCACATATAGTGCCGACCCATTTCAAGTTCTCATATTTCGGTTGACAATTAAATGAACCTTCATGATGAGAAAGATAGCTATTCAATAAAAATTTCCAATCTATGAGTTACATATTTAAGGGCTTAGTTGTTGAATCATTAAAGTAGGCCAACATTTTTGGCATCATTGCTAGGGATGGTGTCAAATTAGGAAGTATTTCAAAGTCATTTTCAGTCTCTTTCCTATTTTAGGTATTTTAGAAGTTTGTTTTCAATATACCCTTCATTAGACTATGTAATGACCTACTATTATTTTACCAATTCTTTGTTAGACTAGGTAATGACCTACTATTATTATTTTACTAAGTAATATGACATGCATGGGGGTAGAAGAAGAGATGCTTTAGGGAGATTCCTTCTTAATTACCCTAACCCTGATAACTAGCTAGTTGAGTTTCAAAATTTTCCAGAAAAAGAAGAAATAAACCCTTTTGCTAAAGCATTTCCAAATTTTTCTAGTTCAAAAACTTCCTTCGAAGAACTAGCTTCCCAAAATCTGATTGAGAACCCATTTTCTTTGATTGTCCATCAAGAAAACATAGCTGCCCAACCAGCTCAGCCTAACTGGCCAGCCTTTCATTTTCCTATCCCTCCACAAAATGATGTTGACAACATCAAGAACATTCCTGGTTCAGCCCTTCCTAAATTCTATTGGCTTGTAACAAAGGACCCATACACTTTTTTGTTTGCATTTGATATCCTCTATAGAAGCTATGATTACACTACCTATTCGCATAGGCTTAGGTTGTTTCCTACTACCTTTAAATAAGCTGCATTAATATGGTTTATTAGCCTAGGAGATGAAAGAGAAGTGCCTTGAGAAGTATAAAGAATATTGTGGAGGTAGTGATATGAGAGAAGATGATATCTTTCAGATGCAGTAGAAGGAGGATGAGAGTTTGGAGGACTACCTATCAAGGTTCCAGTTTAGTCTGAAGAAGTCTCCACACCATCCAATCAATGAAGAGTATCAAAAGTTTCTCTTTCTTAGAGGAATTGGTGAGGCTTGATTTGATGCTCTAGATATTATACAAGAAGGAGATATCACTCAAGTTCCTTGGGATTCTATTAAGAAGATATGTGATAATTACTCCAGAGCAACTATAAAGAAAGGGAGAGGTTACCAATCTTATTTGGGTAAATCTTTTGTTAATGGAGTTTCGAGGATGGAAATCACTCACTTGCTATTAGAGTTCAAGCAAGATATCATAAATAATATGGAAACTCAATTGGATACCTTTCAAGAAAAGAAGAAACGTGAGGAGGAAGAGGCAATGTTGGTAGAATATTGTCCTCATTGTAGACAAAGAAAGAAGGACTGCAAATGTAAAATGGTGGCCAATATTGATAGAAAGCACATTCCACCTGAATTCAAAAAAATTAAGGGAGATGAAGATCAAGTTTTATATGTTGCAAAAATAAGGCCATGGGCTCCAAGACAAGGTATTCCATCAGACCCATTATCTTTTAATGGAACTTATATGAATTCTTATGCATCTGGTAATCAATGGTAGCCCCAATATCCATCAAAATTTGGAGGTTATCCACCTCAACCTTGGGATAATACTCAAAATACCTAGCCTAGTTACCAAAATACTCCACCCCCATGGTAGAAAAACCTTAGAAATTGGTAGCAACCTCAAGGAAACTGAAATCAAACATCCCAATGGATAGGAGGGCAGCAATGGCCAAACTAGTCAACTAGTTACATGCAACTATCTTCACAGCCTCAACAACCTAAAATAATGCCCCCTCCTAAGTCAAATACCATCACACCTAGACCTACTCAGTTACCATATCAACCCAAATAACAAACCACAACAAAAACAACTAGTCTATTCTATTGATTCAAATCAATATCCTATCTATGTTGTGAGTTTGAACAATATCCACCTACATTCAAGAACAAATTTTCTATCACCTTCCACTCATATTATTAAAGAGCTTCCCATGGAAGAGGAGGAGCATCAAAATTTAGCTCATGAACCTACTCTGTTCCTACCAATCTTGAACTAGTTCAACAGTCTAATATGAAACCACCATTTCCTCAAAGGTTAGAAATTGTTAAGAAAATGGAGGAAACAACCTTTGATATTTTGGATCAGCTGAAACACATATGTGTCAAGATACCCCTGTTCTAGGCCATAAAAGATGTTCCCATATATGGTAAGTCAAGAAAGGAAGCATGCCTTAAAAATCATAGGAGGAAAGAGAAAGACCCCAACACTGTCCATGTAGTAGGTCATTTGGTTGATATCATGCTTAGGAAAGTCACTGTTCCTATATACACTGATCCAGGCAGTCCTATTGTTGAAGTCATTATAAATGGGATCCAAGTAAAGAATTCTCTAATATATTTGGGGGCAACTATTAATTTGATGACTCAAGACATCCTACAACAACTAAGTGTTACAAATCTAAGACCTACTCCTATGGTCTTGTAGCTTGCTGACAGTTCTATTGTCACACCTAATGGTGTAGTACAAGACCTTGTTGTTATTCTAGACTCTTGGGAAGATTTTAGAAAATTTTATGATCCTTTCCCCTAAAGGTACATTAGGAGGATATCCCATTATTTTTTGAAGGCCATGGTTGGCTACAACAAATTCCTACATTGGATGTTGGATAGGGGACATGACTATTTTTAATGGAAGAAGTACTAAAAATCTTGCTATTTATCCTCCTTCTCAACCATCTCATGATATGGATAACCTTGTCTGGCCGCATGTTGATGAAGAGGTTGAGGAGACAAATTTAGTAATGCAACTCATGATGATAGGTTGAAGTCCTTTCCTACAACTATAGGAAGAGGCTGAAATATTATGAAATATAATTCTGAACAATTATGAAATGTATGGAGAATCACCTGGGATTGAGTTTGGTTTAGTTGCTCCATTGCAAACACTTTTACCTACTCTTCCTACACTAGAACTTCCTACAAAAATAGGTTTCTCACATACATTTATGCCACCTAAACTAAAAATGTGATGCATCAGTGAAACAAATATGGTAGAGTTGATTACACAAGTGCAAGTTTCAGAAGGTAAACATTTTAGCATCAATAATAAGCTTACTAAAGAGAAACAACTGTCCCTAACAAACTTGTTAGAAAAACATCAACCTGCATTGGCATGGGATTACCATGACATGAAAGGATTAGATCCTAAACTCTATACACATATGATCTACATCAAAGATGACTGCACACCAATAAGACAAGAACAAAGGAGAACTGGAGAAGTTATTGGATGTTGCATTCATCTATCCTATCTCAGACATCCAATGGTTGTCTCCTTTGTTGATTGTGCCTAAAATGGGAGGTAAATGGAGAGTTTTTATTTATAGAGAATTCAATTTTTCTACCAAAAAGGATCACTTTCCTCTTCCTTTCATAGATCAAGTATTAGATTCACTTATAGGAAAGAAGTATTTTTCTTTCTTGGATGGTTTCAGTGGCTATAATCAAATAAAAATTGCACCTAAGGACTAAGAAAAGACAAATTTTACCTATCCTTGGGGCACTTATGCCTATTCAGTGCTTCCATTTGGTCTCTGCAATGCACCTACAACTTTCCAAAGAGCAGTCATTAGTATCTTCTTAGATATTTCACATGAGTGCATGGAAATCTACATGGATGACTTCACAACTTATGGTGCTGATTTTGATGAACCATTGGAAAACCTAAGAAAGGTTCTATAAAGATGTGAGGACCATAATCTACCCTTGAATAATGAGAAATGCTTCATGATAGTGCAAGGAGTATTTCTTGGCCACTATATCTCTCACAAGGGAATTCAAGTGGATTTAGCCAAGATTGAGGTAATTACCAATCTCTCTATTCTTGTAATGAAAAAAGATGTTAGGATTTTTTTGGGTCATGTTGGCTATTATAGGTGGTTCATCAAGGATTTCAGTAAAATGGTAGCACTACTCTATAGTCTTGTGACTAAATATATTGAATTATAGTGGACAGAAGATTGTGACAAAGCATTTTCTACTTTGAAGAAAGATTTAACCCATGCTCCTATGCTCAAAGTTCCCAATTGGGAACTCCCTTTCCATATTCATACAAATGCATATGATTATTCCATAGGTATTGTCTTGGTCCAAAAAGAGGGAGCAATTAGGCATGCAATCTACTTTGTTAGCAAAAACTTACAAGGAGCGAAGTTTAACTATAATGTGATAGAAAAGGAGATGTTGGAAATCATATATGCCCTTAATAAGTTCAAACATTATATCACTCGGTATCATATATTTGTCCATATAGACCATGTAGCCTTAAAATATTTAACGAATAAGCCCTTAGTTATAGTTAGATTATCAAGATGGTTACTCCTCATGCAGGAGTTTGATATCACCATCATAGACAAGCCAGGGAAAACAAATGTTGTAGAAGACTTTCTCTCAAAATTGAGTACATCTGAGGACACTCAAGTCATTGATGAATCCTTCCTTGATGAACACTTATTTTCCATCAGTATCCACACACCTTGGTATCCAAACATAGCAAATTATCTGGTCACAAACAGAGTTCCCCCTCATTTCTCTCCAAAAGAGAGAAGGGTTCTCATTGAGAAAAATTTTCCTTTCTCATGGATTCCAAGATGTCTATTCTATATTGGACCAGATCATGTGATGAGGAGATGTGTAAGAGAAGATGATACATATGATATACTACATGCATGTCACAATGAACCCTATGGAGGACACTTTGCAACTAAGAGGACAACAATGAAAATTATTAATACAAGATATTATTGGCCCACACTTCATAAAGATGCAGACAAGTATACCAGGAAGTGTGATAGATGTCAGAGAATGGGTTAACCAACTAAATCTAATGAGATGCCTCTATACCTTCAGGTATTTATCACACCATTTAATAAATTGGGACTTGATTTTGTGGGTCCTTGTTAGTCATCTTTTAAGAACCAAACTCATCTCCAGAAATACATATGGACTTCACCATTTCCAATAATCAGTATTCTAAAAGGATAGGGCAAAAAACATGTGGAAGCTAAAAAACCTCTACTCCTACACTTCAGGCTCTGTAAACCCGAGAGGGTTATCCCATAATGCATAATTTTGAATTCATACAATTATAATCTAATACATTGCCAATAATAGATACTTCTCATTAAGTTGCTCAAGATCCTAATACATTAAACAAGTTGGTGGCTCATTCATCAATGTATTATACATAAAACATGAGAAGGTGGGATTGTAGCATGAAACAACTATAATAGTAACCACAAGAGTTTGTAAAATAAAAGTGAATAATTGACGAATCAACACAAAAAATGAACCATGAATACTTTGCATGAACCAATGCCTTTATCCTGAGCACGAAGTCATAACCAACCTATATGATCAGATAAAAATTCATGAATAGCAACATATAATTTCAAGAGATGTTGCATTACAACATTCTCCTATTACATTCATGACTAGTACTACTTATTAATATCCGCACTTGATTCCTATGAGTTATTAGTCTCATCCAAGAATTTACATTAATTCATTGAATGAATGAGCAAGAATGAAATCAAACATCCACTGGTAGACAATGGAGACAAATACAATACATCTTGGATTAATTTCATTAATAACTCATAAAATTAATGCAAGGAGAGACAATAGACATGAAATTGGTATTTCTCATTATATATTTTACTTTGTTGTTATCCAAACTACATACAGAATTATGAACTCTCAAACTTAAGACAAAAACTCTACAAAAATACTTAGTATCTCTTACAATTCACTTTGTTAATTACATAAAACAATGAACCCCTACTTCCTAGCCATGAATTTATTCTTATAGAAATGAAGGAGGAAAAAAAAGCTTCAGGACAAAAAGTACACACGTCAAAACCCTATTAGACTACTACATCAAAGATTATTTCATTCAATTACAACATACTCTGAGAGGTGGGAGACATGTGAAGAAATGAATGTAGTCCATATTCATTGTAGGATATTATGTCCAATCTTCAAAATGGGTTCAACCGATAAGTTACCTAAAAACTTGTGCCCACGCACCAAAATTGAAAAGAAGGAAATGCATGAGGAAAACATAAAAGTACAAAAGATAAGACCATGTCTGTAGCTCTGTCATCAAATCAACCTTGAATAAGGTGCGCTATATTTTCCATACTTTAACATAAGCCTAATCTATACTAAGTCCAGGCTATGTAGTGAATTTGCATTTATCTGTTATTCACCACAATTGCAGACCTTAAATTTTCAAATCATTAACTTGCCATCCTTAAAGTAAAACCCCCACTCCTTCCATATATCTGTCTTTCCATGCTAGGAATTCTTCTTATGTGGGCCAATCAAAATTTATTACTTCATCAACCCTTTGTCTATAAGGTGCATATTTGGTGACAATCTAGTTAGCTTCCCTATCAAATTATAGCAATATAGTCTCAGCATGGACTAACATATCCATATTCACTATCAATGTGTCCATATAAAATTTTTGACAAATTTTTATAGCTTGATCTGAAATAACACTGTTTACTTCACTTCTCCATTCCTGCAAAGTCTTAATGCTACCATCGCTCCTTAAGATAGATGGGAGAAGTCCATGATGAGATTCATGGAAATATTTCACCAATTCCCTTATCCTATTCTCTAATGTTTAAACATTCCCTTTGTATTCCTCAATCTTACTTACTAGAATAATAGTAGGTTTACACCTCTTAGGTGTATTAGGATCCTACTTAACCCTAATCCCCATTAGCATCAAGTCTAGTTTTCTAGGGATCCATATTTCTATAAGTGGGATGGCCTTTTCTCTGTCGATATGAAACATTATTATGGAATCAACCATGGAAAAATAGCTATAGTGAATACTATTTAGTTTTTTGTCCGCTTTTTTGTTCAAGTGCTCCAGGATTATGGTGACAATCCTCTTGTTTCTTTTAAAAGTATTTTCATCATGAATTTGACACCTTTGTCTGTATTCACTTAATTGTCTAAGAAAATCTTCCTTTTTGACATCCCCTTCATCCCGTAACTCTTCTAATATAATGGGTTTGACTATTGAAATGGGAATATTTCCCATATTATATGACACAATTTCCCATGAAGTACTCATATCAGCTATAATTTTAGGGGATATATCATCTTGTACAATAGTGGGAGAGTCAATATCATCTTGTTTAAGCTTTCCAGGTTGCAAATTTTGAAATACATCCTCTAACAATGCTATCTTTGTATGTAATTGAATATTATTTCTCTCAAGATTTCCATACTTGACCAATAAATTATTCAATTCTATTCTAAGCTTATCCTTCTGAACTCTCACAGACTCCACAGTAGCCCTGGTGAATTGTGTAGCAAGAACAAAAAAATTGCATCTTCCAAGGCCAATGTTTTCGATTCTCTCTTGATTATTAGGCCTCCCTTATAATCATGTGGAGGCTCAAAAATGTCTAGTTTTCTTGTGCTTGGGGCTAAAGACCAAATATCCAAGGATTCCCACTCTTCACTAAAATCAGACCCTTGTAATGCAAGTGAAACTTCTTCCTCTGTATCATAGAGTGGTCAGTGACATTTTTTTATTGTGTCAAAAGAAATAGTTAAGGCTAGATCCCATTTTGGTAGCAATAAGATACCACTTGTTTTCACCAATTCTCAACCTTCCTTTGCAGTCATGTTTTGAAACCTAGCTCTTATCTCATTGAATACCTTTTTATAGATCTAAGCTCCTCTCCACAGATAAAATTTTTACATACTCATATCATTTAGCCCTATAAGAAAATGCTATAAAAGCTTGAGTCTTCACAAATCAGTCATCATCCAATAATTTAGTACATGCCTCAACTCTCATGTCATCACTCCCATTTATCCCTTTGAGATCAACATTAATTAATCTTTTGCCCAATTCACTAGTTTCCCTTACTACAGATCTAGTCAAAACTCCTTCCTGTATTTATTGCTTGGATACCAAAATATCATCATCAGATCCTTCATCATCATAATCCACTAGACTAGTGGTCACAATTTTCTATTTTTTCAATAGTGGCTCCCCAAGTAGTATTTCACTAGGTGGGGGGAATCAAAATCTATAATCTCAGACACTACCGACCTAGGTGGAGATGGGGGTGGTACTTGAAAAATAGGAGAAGGAGGTCTATGTTCCTCATGCTGAGTGGGAGCATAGAGTTCATCAAATTTCTTTGTTTTGTTCTTTCTTCTTATAAAAAACTTTATTTTTGGGTCCTTAGGGGCTCGTGAAGTAAATTCTTCTCCTATAGTAGAGATTCCTTCTCCACTCCATTCTTTAGCAATTGGAGCCTTCCCTTTATCTATACTAACCACCCCTTTAGTTTCAAGGTGGCTTACTATTGAATCAAAATTTCTTGTGGCATGCACCACCTTCTGAATTATGTCCTCGGCCTTAGGAAGGATTCTAAAATCAGGCTCTTCTTTCTTTATCTTCCTTTGCATCTCATTGAATGCAATCCACCTCACCAACCTCTTTTATTGATTCACACTGTCAGATATATTCCTTATTACATCCTCTAGATAATGGAAAATGTGAGCATAATTATAGCTTTTGTTTCTATCATTCAACCAGGCCACAAAACCTTTAGGATCATATCTAACCCTCTTAATTGTCCTTTTCATGTGGTATCCTTTGAACACTTCAATGATACTATTCCAACCTCCTTTATTCATCATAAAATCAAAAAAATAAGTGTATAAAGGAAAGAAAGTTCCCTTTCCCTGATTTAACAAATGTTCATTCTCAACGTTTCCTAATTGCCACATAACCTCTAGGAAACCTATTCTTTTGGGCACAAACCTTGGCAACAAATGAGGTACTACCTTAGAACCATATACTCTTAGAATAGTAAAATCAGGGAGTGAAATAACATCTCCCTAGTTATGATCAATTCCTATCTTAGGCCTTCTTTCTTTTCATCTCAAGAAGTCATGTAAAGCAATAGGAACTCTAGGCAACCTCACAATCAAAGATTTTTTCAACTTAGGAGAAAATAAGTTCTGGAAAGTGACATAATCATATGTCCTACCATCTTTGTCTAAGACTATGGTCCAACATTGCACAAGAAAATCCAAGTCACCTACCTTTCTTTCCAACTCAATATTCTTTCCTAAATACATTGCACCCTCGTATAAGAACATATGCATCATCAATGAGTACTAGTTGCATCCTACCCTAGATTCTCCTTTCTTCAATCTCACCAACCCCTCATGCATTCTTTTATAAAGAAATCCTACATAATCATATACTGTACAATATTGGGGATGTTGGATATGGGCAGTCATATACATCCAAGCCATTGGGATTCCAGAAATAGGACCATAACCAATTATTTGATAAATGGAATAGAAAGTCTTCTTGAAATATGGAATAAAATAATTGATAGGGAAGGGTTCCTTATCATGTGATCCTATCACAATATTTTGTCTTGTATTTTTTTCTAAAAATATTGGTAAAATATGGACCCTAAATGAAGTCTTGGCCTTCTCATACTTTTGTCTAAGAGCTTCTTCATTCATCTTACACATTCCATCACTCCATTTAGTGAGCTTGAAAATAATACCCAATTCCTCCTTGGTGATTCTAACCATTTCTTTTCCATCAAAGGTTTTGATAATCCTCATGATTGGGTCATAGTTAGCAGCTATTTCCTTCAGCAAGTCAACATCCATATGAAAATTTGGTATAATTATGTAGTACCCCACCACGGGGCCCTAAAGGAAGTTGCAACTCAACGCGGAAGTGTACAATTGTTTTTTTAAAGTGCATTAATATCAAAGGAGATGTGCAATACTTCTCAACAACCTCTAAGGTAATGTGACAAGATTACATCGATAACAAAAATGTACACACTACTTGAACACAAAGCATTTATTAAAATATTAACCATACATTTAATTTCACATACTTACAAGCATTAAAGATACTAACACTAAGAATATGATATAACAAGTTCCAGATTACATTAACTTAAAATTAGATTACAATACTCATTCCCAGAATGAGGTAGATCAAACCTAACTATTACAATTACAAGATCCCACCTCGAAAACAAATGAGGGGAACAATAATTACAAGAGCTAAACTAAAGTAACTAGAAAGCTTAAACTAAATAATGAAACCACTGCGAGCTCTCCACGGGAAAACCTCGTGATGCAATATGCAAATCAAAGGGGGACCCAACAGCGTAGGGTGCACATTCCTCCCAACCAAGTGGTACCCGAAGGCCCACCCCCCATGCTAGTAGACAGTAACAAGGATACAAGGAAAATCCCTACAACTTCTAGTCATAGGATGACTCAACTCTAAACATACTACCACAAGAACAATACTAATTCAAAGAATACATTGAAACCAGAGTTTTACTGTATGACTCACCAGTAGCCTAAACATACTACTAACCCAGGAGAAAGCCACTCAAGATACATGAGTTGCCCATCATATCATTCCAGATCTTGGCCCCCATTGAGCTTCACCCTCCTACGGTTATCATGTAATACATAACCACTCCAAACTAAGGAGGTACAAAATATCCAACAATCCATTCAAAGAAGATCAAACCATTCCCCGTTCATGGTAACCGGGTGACTCACTGAAAACAACAACCTTACCACCATAGAGAACTACAAAAGACAAGACCATGAAATGATAACTCTCAAGTTAACATTCCCCACTAGGAAGACTTATAATAACTCATCTAATACCTCTTTTCAATTACCCCTAAATACCATAGAGGTTATTTCAAACACATCATAAAGACATAATAGTTTAATGTTTACAGCACTCTAATTTATCACAACCTTGCATACAGTCAACGAAATGACTCGTAACAATTCACACCACTCAATTATCTCAATTTAACTAATTAATAAAAAAACTCTTCCAAACAGAGATAAACATCACACTAACCATTTCCCTAATTTCTTCAATTTAAAATAATAAAACCTTTGTTTCTACTAACATATTGTATATATTTTTGAATACCTATTCCCATAAACACACTTAATTAAATATTCATTTCCTCTA
Organism: Sequoiadendron giganteum; assembly: GCA_007115665.2. Lineage (NCBI taxonomy): Eukaryota > Viridiplantae > Streptophyta > Pinopsida > Cupressales > Cupressaceae > Sequoiadendron > Sequoiadendron giganteum. The sequence goes on along the minus strand of CM021104.1, from coordinate 259,366,602 downwards.
ATTGCAACTAGAAGAACCACATAAGTGATCAACACGATAATTAAATCTAAGATTTGGATTTACTAAATCTTCACATTCAGTGATAAGCAGAATAATAAGACAAATTACACAATTTTCTCTAATTAAATTAGAACCCTCATAAAGATGAAGGAAAAATTTCAACTAATTAAGTAACTGACACTTCAAATATCACAATTTAACTTAAACAACTATAAGAACATCATTCCATTTATTATTCCACTTCCCTCAATTTCAAACTAATAAAATATTTATTTTCTCAAACGATCTACATCATTTAAATACATTATAATTTTCTCTTTTCCAAAATCACACTATTCTAATTTCACCTAATACATGCATTTACATGCATCTAATCCAATGACTATTTAAACGAAAACAATTTCTTTATTTCAAGAAAAATATTTCATTTTTAAAAATTAACTCAACTTGTACATAAACATGCACCTCTTTAACATAAGTAAATAATCTAATTATCTAATTTTTGATTCCATGATTATATTTTAACTATTGAATACTTATTCCTTCTATAAATTAAGCTATACATATAAATCATTTTTTTTTTTAAATTTTCAATTGAACACAATTGCATGCAACTAAATTCATAAAATAAAACACTAAATATACTTTAAATGTATATACCCTTGCAATATATACATCATATTAAAAAAATCCATATATTTAATTATAGATAACCCCGTATATATATATATTAAATATATCCTAATATATTTTACAGAACTAATATATATTTTAAGAAATATATATATATATATATATACAATATGTATATATTTACACATTATTTTAAACCATAAATTTCGCATTTAATATCAAAACAAAATCCAAAATTCGAAATTAACAAATTTATTAAAAAGTGAATTAATAAAAAGAAATGAATTAAATTCCATTGAAAATGGGATCGCACGTTTTAATAAAAAACATTGTGAATGTTATAAAGGAGAGGGGTTTTGGCTAGCTTACCACAACCAAAACCTCACCCAAACCAACCACACCAAGGAGAATGGGAAGGGGGTTGCACTGCCCAAAGACAACGCTCCCTCCACACTTGTGTGGAGGGCATTGTCTTTTGGCAACGCACTCCCCACTATGAGAGGTGTGGTGGGGTGTGCTATGCACCCCCACCCAACATGCATACATTTGTAAAAAAATAAAACTCATTTCCCCGAATTCGCCGTACAACGGCAAAAAAAGTTAAAAATTACAGACATTAAATATCTATATTTTATATATATGATAATATATACATTTAATATATGTATAAATATATATATATATATATATATATAATATATATATTTTAAGAACTTCAATACAATATATAATTGGGAGAATATTTTTTAATTGGGCAATCAATTTTTTCTCAGGGAATTTTCACAATTACCATAATCATTTTTCCAAATTTATAAGAGGGTTTCAATTTCAATCTCTTAAAAGCAAAGTTGCACAGACTTCTTCATAATAAAATTTAACAAAACTTTTACAAACAAATTTAAACAATCCCAGAAGATTACAAAATTCCCTTTCCTCTAAATTTACACAGAGGCACAATTCAATAATAAAGAAGCCTTACAAATTTTGAAAACAAATTTAAAACTTCTACAACCAAAACACAGAAAACTTCTTGCACATGCAATCTCTCAATCTCAATTACCATTTTAAGCAAAGCTTCTACAAAATTAACTTTTGTACAGACAATCTTTCTCAACAATTAAATAAATTAATTAAAGCTTGAGGGAACCTGTTTTCCTAAAGCTTGAAGAAGATGAAGATTGAAGTAGAGCCTCCCTTCAGAGATCATCTCCACTTCCAAGAAGATGTAAAAATATAGAAAACCCCCAAAATTCTTGAAAACCCCTATGTTTTTTTATCAATTTTCAGCCAAAAACCTCTTTCCAAAAATAACATATTTTTCTCTCCAAAAATCTTCTTCAAGAAACTTCTCTCCCCTTTTTTCCCCTTCAATTCCTCTCCAAAAATAATATCTTAACCAAAAATAAATAATTGATTCTACTCACACACATGTCACATTCAAAATATCTTTTCAACAATCAGATATTTTCTCAAAGCCTTTTGCATGTTGAAATAATTTCTAATTACAATTTAATTCCAAATTGAAATTAATTAACACTAATTGAAATTTACTATTTACAATTAAATTAATTTCCCCTTTTCCTTTAGTTTTCTCAACATAGAATTTAATTAATTAATTTTAATCATTTATTAAATAAATTCAACCCATTGGATTAAATTTAATTAATTAAATAAATCAAATTTAATTAATCAACTTAAATAAAAACTTCTATCACAATGTATAATTTTAATTTAAATAAATTTCAACACTATTTAAAGCAATAACTCTAAGCATTTATTTCCATACTCAAGAGCCCTTCCGAATTAAATAATATTAAAACAATCACCCAAAGATACAATAGACTCAACTGACGACACACTATGGCTAGGGTGTAGACTTGACACAGGTAACCTAGCTACTATCTCCCAATCATCATACCATTGGGTCGACACACTCAAACCTGTGAAACCAGGTGAAGTCGATGTCATGTACCTACAAACCTGTATCCAAGGCATCAATAGCATATGCATATAAAATCATTATAAAATACACCGTGAAGAGGAAATCATAGAATCACAGGACGCTCGCAAGCGAGTGATGGAATCATGTCCCCTTCACCAATACAGTATCACCAAACTGACACTTCCATCATTAATAAAACCCATAAGCAATAATCATGTCATAATAAACCAACATTATTTTAACCAAAGCATGTTAAGTATAATATCAGGGAAATTACATCTCTTAACACACATAGTTCGTATTTCTCAAAAATAAACGATCAAATAATAAAACATCTTAATCTAACATAAGAGCAAAATAGAGGGGTGTTACAAATTAACTTTCCCAAATCACTGTTTCATGGTTTTCCCACTGGGACACCCCTATTTTTGTTCTTGAACCAACCATAAAACAATTCCCATCTAGTATAGGTAAATTTATCATCTTTGATAGAACCTCTTTTTTCAAATAGACCTTCTACTATTTATGGTCCCCTGGGAATCAATTTACCTCTAGGTTTATCACTAGTGGAAGGTGGTAACTTATCCATAAGGTCTTTTTTTAGAGGTCTCTTGGGAGTAGAAACCTCCCCTTTGGATGAAGATGTTTTTGCTTTAGGGGCCATAATGCAAGAAATATAATCAAACAGGGTTTTTTGGTCTAACTGAGCAAGGCCTATGGCTTTTGTAAGGGTTTGGCATGAATTATTCAAATGCAGAATTAATGAAATCCCCTTTTATAGATGTAAAACTTAATAGCCGAACCAAGGAAAAACCCTAACAGACTAAAACTTGAGAAAATAGAACCTCTCAGTAATGCAAAAAGGAAAATGATAATTGACTTAATTTTTTGTGTAGGTTGACATCCTTGGTTGCGTCGTGAGAAAATATTGAGTGACCACAATATTAGCTCCTAGAGTGTATTGAGTGTACTTGTAATACGAATTATGTCTTTTATGTAAATATTAATAATCATGCAATTCCTTACTTCGGTAGCTCAATGTCCTTTTAGTTATTAAGACTCCCTCCCATGAACCAAAATGGCTTTCTTTCTATCAAATTTCTTTTGAATACTGATCACTGATTTATTCAGCCAATTGATTGATCCATGATCCAAATTTAATTAGCTTATTATGAAACATCCGACTGTACACAGTCGAAATAATTGCCCAATGACAGGAGGCCACATGGAAGCAAATGTTCATAAACATGCAGGTCCTACCATCTCTTTTTCTTTTCAATCCCAATCCATGTGTTTGTCTTCCCTTAACCCCGTGAGCCATAATTCACGTGCAACTTTTATCAATGAGAGGATAGGGAATGACTGAGATTGAATTTGGTGGCATCATCATAAACACTGAAGACACTAAAAATTGTTCTAGGCCTGCGAGCACCACTTTTGACATAATTTTCTAATGTCCATGGTCACGATTAAATTATTTTAATTATGTTAATTATTTCCTATACACATTCTTTCATCTATTAATTAAATAACCTTTAATTATTTAATTAATTCATTATGACTATTATTCAACTTTGATTAATTAAATAAATCTTATTTATTTAATTACTTTCCTAATTAATTAATTCTCTTTCCAAATTAAATAATGTATTATTTAATTCACCCTTTATCATATTTCGACTATAATTAAATATTCATTTTGAATTATTTAATTATTCAATTAACCTTTTCAAAATGTCAATTAAATAAATCATTATTTATTTAATTAAATATTTCAAATTTTGAATGTTGAGTTAAATAAACATTTAATTCATAAAAAGAGTTATTTACATCACATTCTTCTATCACCTACTAATTATTCACTCACCATCTGATTCAAGATCTATTTAAATCGCTAGTTATCTCTTGATTTGATGTTTGATTATCTATGCGAAAAGACTTTTTGTCTTGATCAATTAGTCTAATTCTCCTGCATGAATATATTTATTAATTAAATATCTTTATTAAATTAATTAATTCATCTATGCATTCAAACAAATCGTTGTCAAATTCTGACTTTATCCTTTTCATTCAAAGTCTAATTCTTCTATTTTTGAACACTTTCAACTAAAGATTAAATCATTTATTTAATCTTGATGTCTATTCTTAAATATTTTCAAACAGTCTTAACACCAAATTAAATTATTATTCTAATTTAATCTTTATCTTGCAGAATTTCCTAACTCACATACTAACTAACACAAATCTCAATCCCAAGGCATTCATCAATCTCGATCATTGATCTCTCTTTTGAATCTGAGCCGATCATTCGAAAACTAGCTTTCTATAAATTGGTTTACTTTTGCCATCATTCCTCCTCCCGAAATTAATAATTTTGGAAGAACTTGTTAATCTTTGATATTTTTCTTTAACACATACGTCAAGGCTATACTTGCATACATACTGAAAATATGAGGGCAAGAATGCTATCATAGAAAAATGGAGAAGGAAAATCAAGATAATTCGAAGAGGTGGACTGATATTCGGTGAGATTGTTTCATATTGATTTATTTATTGTTTAGTTTATTTACTTTGTTCTTACTTGTTTGATTTAGATTAATGCATGTTTAGATTAGATTTAATCATCTCTCTTGCAGAGTCATTTTATCTCCGTTACATTTGGTGAACCCGACGTGAATGCCACTTCAATCTTCGTGAATCCATTCCGCTTTCTAGAATTTTCTTTTCTAGGTATCGTACGAAAAACCACATTTGATTGACGAAACGACACATCTAATCCCATGAACCATAATTGAAATTTTTTGAGACGCATCTGATACTTCCTGCAATGCATTTGACTGATAACAATGCAACACGTCTGTAGGTTTAAATGATGCATCTGACTCGTAACCATTTCGATTTTAAATTTTTTGTAATTTCATTTTTTGTTCTTTTCCGTTTTTCTTTTTGCTAATGTTTTGTTTGTAGCATGTGATTTAGGAGGATAACATAGTTTTTGCAGGATGAAACATAGAAGATATTGAAAACCAAACCCCTTTTCTGTAGGACAAATGACGAAGATAGGAATATAAACTACTAACAAATTGCATGCAGGACCTATGTTCAGATCTATTAATTTTAAAATGAACTCTTGTGTTTGGTAGTTAGATAATTGTCATTTGAGATTAAAATTAGCCAGTGTCTTTTGTGTCTGTATCTGTTTAGTTTAGAACCCCGATTCGGTATATCATAGTATCCTCTCCCCTTGTGCATTCATGTGATCCTGGGTGTAAGAGAACCAATTAATGACTAGAAATTTAGCCCTACATTGGTGGTTAAGAGTAACCAGCACAACTCAAAACTAGTGATGAGCTTTTTTGCCGAGCCACTCCCAACTGGTATACAAATTTTAATACTCGAGAAAATATTAGTATTACAAGGATCCCAATGGACAAGCATTTGATTCCCCAGTACCCTTGAGGTGCGTCAAAACTTACAGAGCCTAACCTCTATAGACTAGGATGATATTGCCTCTTGCATGGCTCTTCTGAATGGGTGCCCGTACTAAAAAATCTAATTTGTTGTAGTTTTTTCCAATTTCCTATCTATTTACTAGTGGAGCAGGTCAGACCTATGAAGCCATCTCAAATCCTTATAGTTCATGTGTAGAGATGAAATGTATTCCATGGGAGTTTCATGGCTACAATAGCTTGGTTGTCTCATAGAGGGGAGCTAGTGGGGTCAAGCTACTAGTCATCCACCTTGAATATGCATAGTTGGATAAATCCAATTGAGAACTCAGTAAATACTCTCCAACACAGCCTAGGATTTTAATTTTCTTCTAATTTTAACACATTCATACATGAAAAACTGCAAACACTTTGTATTTTGTGATTGTTTTTTCTTTATTTGTCAAAACTTGATTATAAAACTAATTTAGTCATAATTTTGTCGTCAAAAACCCACAACAGTAAACTGAGTCGCAAGTGTTAAACTGAAAAAATCACGTTTCTTTCAAAAAAAAAAGTTTTCATAGGGTTTATATTTAGAGTCACATTTGCTAAATGAGTTGCAACTGATTTGTGAGTTGCATCTGTCATAACTAAAACCACATCAATCTGCAAAGGTTACATCTATCTTCCAACAATCGAGACTGGGTTTTATCAATTGGCCGTATCTAAAAACTACAACACATTTGTCAAATTTATCAATGCATGTGAAACTTGAGCCACAATTGATTGTCAACAAAAATCTTGAAAACTACAAAATTGGTCTGAAAAACAAATTGTCTTTTTCACTTCTATTTCTTACGGTCAATCTTGGACAAAAATTGGAAAAATTATCAAAAACCTTGCATATTTTATGTGTCATTTATGTCTTAGAGATAGTCATCTTAGTTGCAAAAACTTAGTTACCCCATAGGAATTTGCATATCATAGAATAAAACAGATTTCTACATCATTGGATATATTCATGCTTTGATTTGTCATTATCATTGAACCTAGTCACTTTTTTTGTACTAGTGAATCCTTCCAACTCATCAGTCTAGTTTGGGAGATTCACCTTATCAGTTGTCTTTGTCCTACATCAGGTTCCCTAGTAAAGTTAAGTCATAGCTTTGGATTATTCCATAGGTGGTAGGTTATACCTGCTTAGAATCATTTACCATCATAGTCTACTAATTTTTTTGTATATAATACATCATAGCGTATGTCCTCCTAGTTACATCATTTTAGAAAAATCCTTAAGTTTAGTGACATCCTTTATATTCAGAAAATCCCAAAAATATAGAAATAGAACATATCAGTTTCTAGACATAGTTTTGCATTACCCATTTGAGTAACACTTTCATGGTTGAAACAAGGGCTAAGAAGAAACAAAGAGAAATTTCACACCCCAACGAATTCATCAATCCTTTTGGAAACCAACCATCAGGGAAAGAGAGACCACATAAAACTTTTCTTAAAAAAAATGTCACTAGAGACATAAATGGAAACATTTTTTTTCTAAAGACATAGATGCTGCTATATAGGATCCTAAGTTTGCATCCTTTATGGATGAGTGTTTTGAAAATGATCCCCAATGATATCTAGAAAAGTTTCTAGTAGAAGGCACCACACTACCACTAGGATTTGACATTCACACTTTGGAAATAACATCTACTCAACCAACACAAACCATGATGTCAAGTGTCTTTGTTCCTCAAATTACCGCAAAAATACCAATAGGTATACCTACTCAAACATCCTCAATTGTAAACATGACCCCTCTTAATATAAAACAAGGTTTACATTTTGTTGTGGGAGCATCCTCATCAAACCTCTTTGGCACAAAAACCATAGGTAAATGAGCCGAAATTGGCACAAACACAAATATACCTCATATCAATACGAGTGCTACCATTGCACACATAGGGGCTACAAAAACATGACATAATCCTATACCAAATTAGAACACTCAAATAGGGAATATTCCTATACCAAACTAGAACACTTAAACAAGATATATCTCAACACCGAATCAGAACATTCAAACAAGATATATACCCTCGCCAAATCACAATCTATCATAGAATATTGCATTTCAGAACACATACATTGATCCAAACAATGCAAACAATATATCATTGACACAGGTAGATGTTCTACAAAATAAAATGCAAATCCTTCAACAAAAAATGGATAGTATGTCTATGTGAGGCAATAGAACTATCTCAACACAATATTTATCTCCATGTCCTTTTGACAAAGCGCTATATATGACACCTTTCCCACACAGATACATTATACTGAATTTTCATAAGTAAAATGGGAAGAGGAATCCCTTAGATCACATCAGAGAATTTTCTACAACATGCATGGACATCTCATATGACCCCAAGTATTTAATGAGACTATTTTTGTGAACCCTTGTCGAGATAGCATTGGAATGGTTCTCTAAACTACCATATGGCATAAGATCATGGGGCGAATTACTTGAGAAGTTTGTCGAACACTTTGCCTTCAACATATACAATGAAATAATAATAGCTACCTTGTGTCACACCATGCAAGAAGAAGGAGAAAATTTCACCACTTTCTTTCAGAGATGGAGAAGTTTAGCTAGTCAATGTCTAGTTGAGATACCAGAAAAACAAAAATTCTAGATATTCCTTGAAAATCTTCATCCAAAACTGAGAAGTGACTTAAGAGTGCATTGTTGTACTTCTTTCCTAGACTTGGTGAAAAAAGGAATCATACTTGAAAAATGCCTTATTGACAAAGGAGACATTAAGGTATAAGGTAGGAACCTAGTTGTTCAACACCAAAATGCTCCCAATGATAGAAACAAATTTTGGTCTAGGAACAAAAATGTGACAAATGGTAGTATTGTTGATGATAAGACCCTACATGCAGGACCTATCATCACACTTAGAGGTTACAAATCCAATCAGGACATAACTAATAATCTAGATCAAACAACCAACTTTGTCCAAAACTCAGAACAACATCGACCAAAGAGGATATTTCCTAAATGCAAATTTACCCCTTTGGAAGAACCAATTTGGTCAATTTTCAAAGAACTAATAAAAAATAACCTCCTAAAACCTCTGGAACTAGAACAATATGATCCTATACAGTTTAAACCTTCATGGTGGGATGATAAAACCTATTGTGAATACCATCAAACAAAGGGACACAGCCTTAAACAATGTCGACAACTGAAGAACATCATACAAGACATTGTTGAAGACAAAACCATAAAAGTCAATGGGTAGAAACATACCAAGAATAGTGATCACAAGGTCTTCACAGATCCCTTACATGATCATGGGAAAGGAAAGGCCTCCAATTTGGGAACTAAGAGTAATACCTCAGCCAATTATAGTAGTGCTAGGTATGATTATAAACCAGGTACTATCATCAATCATATCTATGCTCCTAATGAAAATATCAATACCATTACCATAAAGAAGCATCTTGAATGTTCTGTCAATACACACGACACAAAGATAGCCCTTCGAGGTCCTTCATGAGAGCCACCACCACAATATTCCAAGCCTAAGTATAACTTACTTGACCAGTTGGGGAAGACCCCAACACATATATCCATCTTGGAACTATTGACCCTATCACTCGAGCATCAAGCCATTCTTGATAAAGCCTTGAAAAGCACAACTATCCCTACCAACTTAGATGTCAATCATTTCAAAGAAATGGTAGGATACTTAACCAACTCCCATCATGCCACATTTTCTTAGCATAATTATTCAACTGAGAAGACTAATCATAATGACCCACTACATCTTGAATTTCTTGTCCATCAAGCCAAAGTCAGATGAGTCTTGGTAGACAGAGGAGCAGGGTTGAACCTTTGCACCTTGAAATTGGTTAAGGCATTAGGTTTCTTAGAAGCATGTGTGGACACCACTAAGAGAATAGTCATTAAGGATTATGACGATGAGGAAATATCATCGAAAGGAGTTGTCACACTCCCTAATAGGATTGGTCCTGCAGTTATGGATACTAGTTTCCAAGTCTTGGATCTCACCCTTCCCTACAACCTTTTGTTGGGTAGACCTTGGATACACGATATTAAAGCCGTCCATTCCACATATCATCAGTGTCTTAAATTTCTATACAATGGTACAAAGGTCACCATTAATGGTGATCCAAATCCTTTCCAATATTGCACAAGCCTATGCAAAATTCCACAAAGACAGGTCCCAATCAATCAAGAGGATTTATCCTCCACCTTATCCTTGTACATTGATCCATCAACTCCTACCAAGTCCATTACATAAAAAATGCCATCATCCGTTCCTATGGTCAAGATCCAAGACAAGGGCTATGGATAATATCACATGAAGGCATCCCATTGTTTCAGTCAACTAATTCCACCTAAGTCACATGGTTTACCCATAACAGATAGGAAAAAATTAGTTGTCACAATACATGTCCCTCCTACAATGACATTCACAAAATGGGGAGAGTTAATTAAGGAAGCTATGGACCAAGCAGATGTCACCTCCTGGTTGTATAAAGAAGATAATGAAAAACCTTCATCTTCTATTCAAATAGCTAAGGATCAATATGGAAAAAGGCTTCATGATAATGTAAAGAAAATGCTATGATGGATATAGTGGATTAGGACTACATCACAATGGAAGGACCAAACCAATTTTTGTCTCACCATGACTAAAAAGCCTAGGGTTGGGGTTTCAACCAATTAGAATTGGTATTCTTGGTGCTTCATCAATATTACAAGAGGAAGTAAGTGCTTAAGAAGACATCAAGATATCCCAAAAACCACTTGAATCAACTTATGATGAATCCCCTGACTCAAGCGACTATGAATGGGATTCCCTATCCTCTACTAGCATGATGGACCTAGATAAGATATTTGGAAAACTTGATAAAATGCTACAACCCGCACCAACTCCATCTAGCCCCCATCCTAAAAAGTCCTTTTCTAAAGAAGAATGGCTTAAAATTTATTATTGGGAAACCTTTGATCATGAATCCTAGGCACCTAATGAACCATCTTCTGAAAACCTAGCCCTTGCAGTTGTACCTCAACCAAGTTTACCTAAACTTATGAATCTATTGGATGTTGGATTCATCAGGTCCATAGACTATGCAAACTAGATTTATAATCTAGTCCCAATAAGAAAACCCTCTGAGGGCATCCACACTTGTATAGACTTCAGAGATATCAATAAGGCATGCCCTAAGGATGACTTTCATTTTCCCTACATCAACATGATAGTAGACCTTATTGTAAGATATGAGATGCTATCCCTCATGGATGGTTTCTCTGGGTATAATCAAATCAAAATTGCTGCTAAGGACCAACACAAGAAAAATTTCACATGTCCATGGGAACATACTGTTGGAATGTTATGCCTTTTGGGCTAAAAAATTTTGGATCTACATATCAACATGCAATGATGACTATTTTCCATGACTTTGTGCATACTCTCATGGAAGACTATGTCAATGAAATAATAGCCAAATCATGGACAAGAGTAGATCATTTGAAAGTACTTTACAATATATTCCAAAGACTAGAAAATTACAATGTAAGACTGAATCCAAAAAAAATTCTTTGGCGTTAAATCAGGAAAACTTCTAGGATACATCATTTCTGGAAGAGGCATTGAAGTATACCCAGTGAAATTAAAATCTATAGTAGATATTCCTTCACCAACCAACATTGGTTAGCTAAGAAAACTACAAGGGATATTACAGTCTATAAAACGCTTCATAGTACAATTAGTAGACAAAATAAATCCATTCCAACATTTTCTCAAGAAGGGGGTACCGTTTGTCCGAACACCCAAATGCCAAGAAGCTTTCCAAAAGATCAAGGATTATCTGCTTTCTCCACTTATATTGATGCCACCTACAGATGGCAAACCTTTAATACTTTACATTTTAGAAACTTAGATAGCATTAGGAGACCTACTCGCACAAAATGTTGATCAAGGTCATGAAAGGGAAGAGGACTACATCAGTCGTACCTTGCTGGGATATGAACTAAACTACAATAACATAGAATGTGCATGTCTTGCAGTAGTCTTTTCTACTCAAAACATTTGGCACTATATGCTAAATCGCCAAACCATGCTGGTCGCAAAGATAGATCCTTTGAAATATCTCCTAAGTAAAGCAACATTAACAAGTCGATTGGCTAAATGGGTGATGATACTTAGTGAATATGATATCCAATATGTGGATAGGAAAGATAGAAAAGGGAAAGTAATTTCAGATCAATTAGCAAATGCACCAATTAAGGTAGACCATCCTTTAGTGGAAGATTTTCTTGATGATTTTATCTTCAAAGTTGACACTAGAACCACATGGAAATTATACTTTGACAGGTCATGTACTAATCGTGGTTCAAGAGAAAGCATACTATTTGTTACACCTCAAGGTCATACAATTCCTAAATCATTTAGGATTGATTTACCTTACACCAAAAACATAGTGACATATGAAACCCTAGTGATAGGACTAAGAATGGCAGCCCAATGGAAGATCAAGATTTTACATGTTTATGGAGATTCTCAGCTAGTAGTCCAGAAATTCAATGATGAATATGAAACAAAAGATGAGAAAATTTGTCCCTACAAGTGCATGGACGATAGTTTCAAATAGTAATTTTCTGACATCACTTTTCAACAAATACCACGCCTTCTGAATCAGGAAGCAGATGCTATGGAAATCGTAGGTTCCTTATTGGATATTCCTTGCAATGTCCCTAAATTCGAGTTTTTGGTCGAACAAATTTTGGTCCCTGCCTATGATGTCCTTGATTCCATGATGGTGTGTACGATTGTTGGTCCTACTTCCCCTTGGTACAAGGACATATATGACTATCTAAATGCCCAAATCCTACTTTTAGACCTGTCAAACAACCAAAGTAGAACCTTTATCCGTAGGTCTGTCAAATACACCATCATCAAAGATACACTGTATATACGTACCTTAGATAACACCTTGATGATATTTCTCGATGCTAAAGAAGCATAAGAAACCTTGCGAGTGGTACATGAAGGTATATGTGGATCCCATTCTAGCAGTCCTAATCTAGGCCACAAGATTATGAGATTAGGTTATTATTGGCCTACAATGGAAAAGGACTCATATATCTTTGTCAAGAGATGTCAAAAGTGTCAGATACATGAAGAGTTGATATGCACGCCAGCATAGGAGCTTTGCCCAATTACTTCACCATGGCCCTTTTCCCAATGGGGATTTGACCTCATAGGTAAGATACACCCCCCATCTTCTAATGGCCATAAGTTTATCATAACCGCCACCGAATACTTCACCAAATAGATCGAGGCTATTCCCATGAATTACATCACTAGCACACAGATATCCAGGTTTATCCTAAACTACATAATCTGTTGGTATGGTGTACCACAATCCATTATCACAGGAAATGTTCATTCATTCAAAAACCAAGAATTTTAACATCTCTGTGAATAATTCCACATCCAACACCATTTTTCCACCCCATATTACCCACAAGGTAATGGCCAAGCCGAGGCATCTAATAAGACTATTATAAGAATCCTCAAAAACACTACCAATGACGTTGGTTGTGACTGGTATCTATAACTAAATCCTGCCTTATGGGCTTACCGTACTAGCATCCATACTCCCACCAACACCATTCCATACTCCTTAGTATTCAGTTCTGAAGCTATCTTACCTATTGAGGTTGAAATTCCTTCCCTAAGGGTATCCTTGAAAGGTCATATTAATGATGAAGAGTATCGTGTATCCAGATTGCATGAGTTAGAGTTCTTAGATGAACGAAGACAAAAGGCATTAGTTCATTTGCAAGCATACTAAAATTGTCTTCATCATAGCTATAATAGGAAAGTTCTAAATTGAAAATTCAACATTGGTGACTTGGTTTTAATGGAGAACCCAAAGAATCAAGCTAAAAGAGAAAAGCTAGGCAAGTTTGAACCTAACTGGTTAGGGCCTTATATTGTTACAGAAGCCTTTAGATCAGGAGTGTATCAACTCTCTACCCTTGAAGGAGAACCACTTTTGTCACTGATCAAAAACCTTCATCTCAAGAGATTCTATGCGTAGCTTCTGAGAACTATGTCTTAATCAAAAAAATACAAAAACAAAAAACAAAAAAATTGTTACCTTGATGAGAACCTGGCAAATAGGCATCTTTGTAACACCAAAAAAATTGAAAAATCAATAAAATAGTAAGGATAAATAATTCGTTCAATAGTGAAAACCACTTTGGTGGTGCTATGGATAAGTACGATGGTGAAACCCTGGCAAATAGGTGCCATGTGTAGTCGACTTCACTCTTTCATCTACTATCATTCCAATCAGACTTTTTCACCTTCACACATAATAAATGGTTGCCTTATCCATTACTTGCAATGATTGACATCAATTCCACTCTGTCTCCCCACTCCATCCTATAGGTCTTATTCTTGACTAGGGGAAAATCCTTGATCTGCGTCATTTGGACCTTGTACATAGCAATTCCACTGTTAGAAAATGTCCTAAAAAAAGCGCAAAAAACATCAGAAAATGTCTTGAAAAAAGCCAAAAAACAAAAAAAAGCTCCAAAAAGACAAAAAAATTGAAAACATTTCATAAAATCCCCAAAACAGAGTTAGAGTCAGTTGTGTCAAGTCTGTTGTAGACATAGTTGAACTACATTGCCTCTGCAACAGGATGTAGGCAAGGCCATATGTCAATGTGCCCCCGAAGCATTAGGTTTGTTTATCTAGGTTTGTCATGCATCACACATAAAATCATGACTCATTCTTTGTATATGTCAAATTCATTGGTCGTGTCAAACTATGAGGTCTCTACATGTATAATGTAGGCAAGGCCATCAATCGATGAGCCCCTGAGGCCACACTAGGTTAGTCCCTTAGGGTTTATCACATTCACTATCACACACATCATATCATCAAGTTAGGTAAATATGTTTATTCAGTTATGTTAGTCAAAGTCTATCCAAACTACGATGTCTCTACTTGTACAATGTAGGCAAGGCCATCAATCGATGATCCCCCGAGGCCACACTAGGTCATTCCTTTAGGGTACATAATCTCAAGTATACATAAGTCAACACACACAAACTCATAATAGTCAAGGAATCAAAAAAATTCATGCATCAACAAGGCAACATGTCAAACTATCATCAAGTCACAATCAAACATATTGTCAAAATTATCAACTTATGTCCTAAGCAAGATATGTCTTTCTTGTCAATACGCATTGTCAATCGTCATAGCCTTGTGTAGCTTGTTGCATCAACATCATCAGGCTCAACATCTTATATGACACGTGTCTTTCTGAAACTAGGCTTTGTCATGCCTTACACAGATAATCACAAAGTTGAAACTAGAATCAACATCTTATATGATATGTGTCATCCCTCACATCGAGCTATGCCAGACATCAAACAATTAAACAAGATCAAGTTTTGGAAAATAATTTTATTGGCTTTTTGACTTTATATCTTATTTTGTCTAATCTTTTTATCAATTTGTCTGTAAGTCCAATTACTAGCTTTCTCAAGGATGTCCCTTGAAGGATTTAGAGAAGCAAGGATGTCTCAGGACTCTTTTTCTTTGACTGTTGTCTGTCAACTATCTTTTACTTTGGATTTTGAGTCATGTTACTAGTTTCCTTGGGGATGTCCTATGAAGTATTTAGAGGAGAAATGATGTATCATGACCCATCTTTTCTTTGTTTGTTGTATGTGGTTTCTCTTGACAAAAAGACTAGGGAAATTTTGACCCTTAGTATGAGTTAAGAAACTCCTTGTCTGTGACTATCTGTTTTTCGCAAGTGGATGAGTTTGTACACCTTGGTCTATCTCATATCATGGTGTTTACTATCCATTTGTGTCATGTCCCACCCAATGATGATTTAATGCAAGGCTTAGTATGTATTTGGAAAAATATTGAAGATTTTATCATTTTTGTTATATCCATTTTTGATAGTAACATCCATGTCTACTATTCATCTTTTTTTTGCTCTAACATTTCTTCTTTTCAATATCTTCATTATCCTTATCTATTTTCCCCAAGTCTCTTGTCCTACATATTCTAGTCCTCTCACTAATTTTGAGAGAACACTCATATTCTTTGAACCTACCTATCCTCTTGAGGGGGCATACCATTACCTCCTCATCATCCTTCCTCACCCTACTTTCACTGGGGCATATATTTGTTTCTCAATTTCTTTGACACAATGTGATAAACAATATTGTATCAAAGAGGGGCAAACTGTAGACACTGAAAATTGATCTAGGCCTACGAGCACCACTTTCGACATAATTTTCTAATGTCCATGGTCATGATTAAATAATGTTAATTTTAATTATTTCTTATACACATTCTTTCATCTATTAATTAAATAACCTTTAATTATTTAATTAATTCATTATGACTATTATTCAACTTTGATTAATTAAATAAATCTTATTTATTTAATTACATCCCTAATTAATTAATTCTCTTTCCGAATTAAATAATTTATTATTTAATTCACCCTTTATCATATTTCGACTATAATGAAATATTTATTTCAAATTATTTAATTATTCAATTAACCTTTTCAAAATTTCAATTGAATAAATCATTATTTATTTAATTAAATCTTTCAAATTTCAAATGTTGAATTAAATAAACATTTAATTCATAAAAGTAGTTATTTTTGTCACATTCTTCTATCACCTACTAATTATTCACTCACCATCTGACTCAAGATCTATTTAAATCCGTCAATTATCTCCTGATTCAATGCCTGATTATCTCTGTGAAGAGACTCTCTATCTTGATCAATCAGTCTAATTCTCTTGCATGAATATATTTATTAATTAAATATCTTTATTTAATTAATTAATTCATGTGTGCATTCGAACAGATCATTGTCGAATTCTAACTTTATCCTTTTCATTCAAAGTCTAATTCTTCTATTTTCAAACACTTTCAACTGAAGATCAAATCATTTATTTAATCTTGTTGTCTATTCTTAAATATTTTCAAATAGTCTTAACACCAGATTAAATTATTATTCTAATTTAATCTTTATTCTACAAAAATTCCCAACTCACATTCTAATTGACACAAATCTCAATCACATGGCATTCATCAATCTCGATTGTTGATCTCTCTTTTGAATTTGAGCCAATCGTTTGAAAACCAACTTTCTATAAATTGGCTAACTTTTGCCATTATTCCTCCTCTTGAAATCAATACATTTGGAAGAATATGTTAATCTTTGATATTTTTATTTAACACATACGTCAAGGCTATACTTGCATACATACTGAAAATCTGAGGGCAAGAATACTATCATAGAAAAATGGAGAAGGACAATCAAGATAATTCGAAGAGGTGGATTGATATTCAGTGAGATTGTTGCATATTGCTTTATTTACTATTTAGTTTATTTACTTCATTCTTAGTTGTTTGATTTAGATTAATTCATGTTTAGATTAGTTTTAACTGTCTTTCTTGCAGTCATTATATCTGCATTACACACACTGCTTAGCTTGCTTCAATTTTATTTCTCGTATAATATCAAGAGGTCAAATTAAAAGATCTTTAGGAACACATGATATATGGACCCTAATAATACACACATTACTCTCCACATTGTTAAAATTTATTCCACACGAATAACACCCACTTCCCCATCAAGAAACTGGCAAGGAAGATGGGGCCCACACGGGATGGCGAGGAGTATTCTAAGTTGCTCGATGTTACCCGCAATCAACAGTTAATCAAGGTAACATTCAACAATACTAACTCATAGACTAATCATAGAGAAGACATATGGAAATTTCTTGCTAGCCCACATGGTTACTTTAGTGACTAAGAAAAATAGACGGGTCGACAAGGAATGACCCAGATATGGCCACCTCAATTATCACCAATCGTTGATCTAGCTTTAGCAAAAAAATTTAGACCTCATCATTGATGTTAGACCCACCAATCATCAAGAACAAATGTCCTTTGCCTATGAGCCTGAATGAGTAAAAGAATTCAAGATAAAATATGACGAGAAGGTGGACAATGGTTCATATTTTCTTCATCAATTGTACAACACACAGGAGCTCCTAGACCTGCACAAGTAAAAACATTAATTATAAAAGGGACCTATCTTAGATGATTGAATTTAGTGAACACTTATACACCTCCTTCATGATGTGAGGCCCACCAATTATCACAAACACATGTCCTTCACCTGTGAGCCTGAATGAGTAAAAGAATTCAAGATAAAATAGGACAGGCAGGCGGACGATGGTTCAAATTTTCTTCATCAATCGCATGGCACACAGGAGCTCCTAGACTTGCACAAGTAAAAACATTAATCCTAAAAGGGACCTATCCTAGGATGATTAGCCCACGACC
Organism: Sequoiadendron giganteum; assembly: GCA_007115665.2. NCBI lineage: Eukaryota > Viridiplantae > Streptophyta > Pinopsida > Cupressales > Cupressaceae > Sequoiadendron > Sequoiadendron giganteum. The sequence continues at coordinate 259,348,144 of CM021104.1, read as the reverse complement.
ATGAAATAAGAACCTAAGATCTTTATTAATGGTAAATATTTAGCTCGATTTAGGATAACCACCAAATAATAATCCAACATAATTAGCCAGTAAAACAAAACTAGAGGGTTAGTCACTCAATGGGATTTTATGTTGAAATTTATAACTTGAAGAGACCGATGAATGGTAGAAGGAGTCAATAAAAAAAAACTCCCAAGGGTTTTTCATATAAGACCAGAGTAAACCTAAAACCCTCTATACTAGTAGAAGACAGAAACCCACAACTCCCTAGACTCGTCAAAATCTTGAGAATGGAACAAATTTTTCAAGGGGTTCCATCAGTGGCTCTGATTGGGGATGAATGCATCTTTCAGGAATAGTGAGATTCTAGAATCTATGGTTGAAGTAGACTAGTCAAACACACAAGTCAAAACCAAGGAACTATCTAGACAAGGTAGTAAGACAGAACTAGACACAACAAAAACAAACACACCTATACACAAAAAGTACAAAATCTACAATGTACATAGAAAAACAACATACTTAGGAAAATTATGGTTTTAAGAATTGTCCATGTACTAGCAGTTCAAAAAGTTCACTTGTTAAGATTTGGACAAAATAGGAATCCTCCTCATGTGTACTAGCTATCAGATAAGGGCCTATCAATAATTCTTCAAACTTCCCATGCTTTCCCTTGTCTTGATCTCTTGCATTCCAGGCCTACACCATACTATTTACCTCAAACTTTCTAGGAGATGCTCTCTTGTCATGTAGATGTTTAACTTGCAACTGCATCTTCATGTTTTTACCCTGAGCTCCTCTGCTTGTTTCATCCAATTGCACCAAATTGTCTATCTTGTGCTTCATATCATCACATATCTCTTCATCATATTCTTGAATAAACTTATACACCTTCGGTAGGTTATTCTATGGTAACCTAGCATCTAGGCCATAAACTAAACCAAATGGTGAATAAACTGTAGCCTTTTTCATAGTCACTCTATCTACCCAGAGTGCCAACTTCAGTTTGGAATCACAAGCCTTTTTGTTCTTCTCCATCACTCTCTTAATTATTTTCATTAAGCTTTTATTGCTAGACTCAACTTTACCATTTCCTTGAGAGTGGTAAGGCAAAGCGTAAGAAACTTGTATTCCATGTTTGTCACAAAACTCTTTGAATTCATTAGATCTAAAACATATAGAATTATCTAAGACAATCCTCTCAAGAACTCCAAATCTGATAAGAATATTATTCAATACGAAATCCACTACTACCTTTCTTGTGGCCTTCTTTATGCGTATTGCTTCTATCCATTTCATGGAATAATCAGTAGAAACAAGGATCCAAGCATGGAATCCACTTGAATTTTCTTGTATTTCTCTAATGAAATCAATGCCCCATTGTTGGAAAGGGGTTGTCACTATTATAGGCCTAAGTGGTAAATTTCCTGAAAACTTGAAATTTCCAGCAAATCTTTGGCAGAGATCACAAGTTTTAACAAAATTGTGAGCATCTTTGAAAACTGTAGGCCACTAGAATCCTGCTCTTAAAACCTTGTGAGCAGTGTTCTTTGCCATGTAGTGACCTCCACACACCCCATTGTGAATTTCTTGCAAGAGTTCTAGTGCTTGCTTCCCATCCACACATTTGAGAAGTACACCATCTAACTTCCTCTACCATAGCTCATTGTCAATAATTACATTTTTAATTGCATGCAATTTCAGTGTCCTTTTTTCATTGTCAGTCATGTCTGTAGGACATTGTAGAGTTTGTAAATATTGGACAATTCTTTTGTACCACCCACATGTTTGCATATAACAGATAGGTGCAACATCAATTACTTTTGTTCCATTGATCTGATTTGCATTCAAATCAGCTTCTTCCATCACCTTAGCAAGACCCCGACCTCTTAATAATTTGGTGATTTGAACATCAATATTATATTCTTGGATCCTATTGATCCATCTTCACCTTCTGCCAGTAATTTCCTGCTGAGTGAAAATATCTTTCACAACAACACCTGGTACAAATTTTATGCTAGTAGCTCCCTGTAGGTAAGTCCTAAAGTTGTTTACCACCTTAACTAGAGCATATTCTTGTTTCTCGGTTGTGTCATACTTCAGCTCTGCAACTTGCAAATACTTACTAAAAAATGCAATAGGATATTCAAATCCTTGTTCATTTTTCTATAATAATATAGTAGCAATAGTATGAAAAGAAGCAAAAGAGAAAATGTGAATTGGTTTAGAGAAGTTTGGGGACTTCAAAAACTGAAGCCTCTTTGATAGCTTGTTTAAACTTTATGAATTATTGAATAGGCTCCTCACTCCAAAGCACCTTCTCTCCCTTCTTAAGCATCTTGGAAATAGGTCTTGTGATCTCTGCAAAGTTAGTCACAAACCTTCTTTAAAAAATTATTTGTCCAAAAAATGATTGAATTCTCTTAACATTTTTTGGCTGAGGGATTTTATCTATGGTTGCTACTCTCTCAAGGTCTATTCTCACTCCATCTTTTGAAACAATATGTCCTAGTAATTTCCCTTCAGTTACCCCAAAATCACACTTCTTTGGGTTTAGAGAAATCTCATATTCCAATGATTTGAGAAAAATATTTTCTAAATTCATACAATGGTCTTCTTCCTTTTTAGAGTAAGAAATCAAGTCATCTTGATATACAACCATAAATAAATCAATAAAATCTGAAAAGGCGACATCCATAACTCTTTGAAAAGTAACACCTTCATTTGTTAAACCAAAAGGCATTATGACATAAACATAGGTACCCCAAGGATTGGTAAATGTAGTCTTATACTACTCAAACTCCTGTACCTTTACTATATTGTAACCTGAAAATCCATCCATCATTGATAGTAATTCATGGCTAGTTACCTTCTATAACATGGCTTCCATATTCGGTAATGGATAGTTGTCCTTGAATGAAGATACATCCAGGTTTCTAAAATCAACACAGAGTCTTATTTCACCATTCATTTTTCCTACTGGTACCAAATTAGATACCCATGAAGAGTGTTTGATTGGTTTTATGATGCCTGCATCTCTTAACTTTATCAAATCCTCTTGAATCTTGGGAGCTATAGTTGGATTAATCGGTATTTTATTTTGCCTAAAATTTTTAGCATTATCTTTCAAAGGAACCTCATGTTGAAATAGTTCCTCCCTGTAAGCTTTGAGGTCATCATATGACCAAGCAAAGACATGCATGTATTTTTTGAGCAAGAAAACTAACATTTCTTTTACCTTTGGCTTCATCTTCTTTCCTATGTAAACTTTCTTAGGAGCATTTTTAGTCCCCAAATTGATTTCCTCCAGATCCTTTGGGTGAGAAATAGTTGTTTTGACCTTGCTTCTATCCTGACTATCTAAAACCATTTCAAGAGCTACCAGTCCTTTAGGGATTTTATTCATTTTTAACTAGATGACCTCTTTTCTAAACATCATATCTTTCCCATCAATATTCTCAATGAATCCATCAAATTCAATCTCCTGACTTCATATTTATCTGCACAATTCAAAAATATGAGAATATATTCATCATCATTGAATATCTGTTAGTTGTAGAAATTATCAGGAATAGAAGGCCTTGCTTGTACCTCCACCTTAGAAATTTCTATAAAATTTATGTCATCAGGTCTTAGTGCAATGTTAGCAAGTAACTCGGCTACTCTATTTTTTCCTCTTTCCATCCAGTCAATTCCAAAAGCATCAAATTGCTCAATGGAATCCCATACAACATTTTTGTACTGCTTCAACCTGTTATTTTTGTACGAATATTTATCTCTTATCTGGGAAATTACCAACTCAGAATCACCAACTACCATCAACTTCTTTATTCCATGCTTCTCAGCCAGTATTAACCCCAATAGCAGGGATTCATACTCTTCCACATTATTTGTATAGATAAAAGATAATGTGAAAGAAAGCTTGTAAGTATTCCACCAAAAGCTACCAGCAATATCCTTGCACCCGACCCTTCTTTAGAACTTGCATCATAAAAATACATTTTCCAAAGTCCATCTTTGTTAGACAACCCTGACATTTCATTTTCTATTGGTGCAGGACACCTCTCTATATCTCTTGGTACTTCTTCTATTTTGAAATCACTAATGTCACTATCTATGAAATGAACAATGTCATCCTCAGGGGCATACTCCAACATATGTGGTACCCTCTATTCTCTCATTACTTGAACACCACACTGCATAATGCCTCCCATGGATGCACTCCATTTTCAAGATAACAAAAATCCAAAATTAGGTGGGATATCTACCACTACCACACTAATTTTGAATTCATTATCTGGGTAGGCTGCTAGTTTATAAGGAATTTCATTTATCACACCAATGAAAAGGACCTCTCTTGCGTCCATAGAATAATGCTTTCCTTACATGCTATCAACTTTCAATCCTAGTGCAGCCACAATTTTAGCTGGCATGATATTATTGGATGCTCCATAATCTATAATACATTTTTTTATAAAGTTCCCCTAACCAATAAGGTGAGGAAAAATGGATCTATCTTATCACAAAAAGTAGTTACAAAATTTCCTAGGAAGATATGGGGAATTTTAGTAATAACTCCCTTAACCTCCTTTTCTTTCTTGTCTTTTTCACTTGGTTTGGGTGGAGTGGACTCCACCAAATCATTACAGGCTATAGCAGCACCATTGATAAGGGCAATTGCTTTATGCTTATGTTCATTTATTCTCATCATCTCAAGAAAAGGTACAAAAACCTTTACTTGGCTAAGTAATTTAAACATATGAAGAGGGGTTTATTTAGGTAATTCAATTGGTAACATACCTTGTTCACTGTTGCTCACCTTCTATTGATTTCCCATTGCTTCAACTATGTGCCTAGCATCTTTTTTTGTAACATTAGGATTTTTCTTTTGTGTCTTTACCTTTGTAGCTAGAGATTTGGACTCTTGAGGACCCTATAGCTTTTTTTATTTTTTAGCCCAAATTTTATTTCCTTTAATTTCTTTAGATTTGGTTGTTTCCAATTTTCCATCAGGCTTGTGTTCTTTACTCTTGGTGTTCTCCTCTTTGATGAAAATACCAACAGGATTACCCTGCTCACCTCCAGCTATTTTGTTTCTCAAATGATAGGAAATTCTAGCCTAAGTTGCTAAAGTTGCAGTATATCTTGCAATCTAATCCTTTGAGGGTCTTCTTAATGATATACATTCTTCAATTGCTTCCAAGTTGTAAACCTCAACTTCATTTTAAAAATCCTCATCATAAAATACTTGTTGATGATATGTACTAGCTACTTGCCTCTGGTCATCCACATCCATTTCACAAAATTCTTCACCAGAAGAGAATTCATTGCTAGCTACATCAGAGTTCCCCATTGTCATAAGTACATTATTGTCTTCTTCATTTTATTGATCAGGCTCTCTAGGAATGTCTTCATATATCTCAACCATCTTTGCAACTACACATTGTTGAGAAGAATGTGGCATTTGACAAGTCATACACTAGGGAGTATCTTCAACAAAATTCAATGAATTTTTTTGCCGAGGATCTAGAGGGACTTTATTTTTTGTATTAATTTGATTATTTAGAATAGGATTTCCATTATACCAATTGGTATTGTATGGGTGGTCTTGTAAACGTGGAAGGATTTCATTTCTTTGATAATTTTTTGGTTTCACCTTTTCTTGTTCCGTAATATTATCATTCATGGTCTTCATAAAACTTTCAAAATTTTCATCAATAGTTCCTCCTTTAAAGCCTAAACTTTTATCTTCTCTTTTTGATCCTCTAAAACGTTTTGGATCATCTCTCCTAGCAATTTTACCAGTTTCTCTAGTAATATTTTCAATATGCTTTGCCATATTGAAGGCTTCCCTCAATGTCTAAGGGTTCTTATCTAGCAAGAGGTAGCTCATTTTTGCATCATAATCATTACAATAATTTACCATACATACATGATCATTTAATTGTAACCGAGGAGGCAATATTTTTCTAGCCTTTTGGAACCTTGTATTAAACTCAACAATATATTCATTGGAGCCTTTAGTAATAGTATTAAATTGGTTCAACAAGCAAGCTTATATACCACTCTCCAACATATTCAATGACAGACTGCATAAACAACTTCATCATAAGATATTCTACCTTTACCTCAAAATCATCCATGACATTGGAAAATTCTTTGAGATGGTCTTCACCACTCAAGGCATTATTATGAGAGAATTTAACTAAAGAAAGTCTAAAATCCATAGGGAATGGGTTGGGGTAACTAGGTATTTTGGTGAAACATAACTGCTGGTATCTATCTACTTGGAGTGGCCTCCTAGTATGTCAATCCCTATGACTATCCTTTTACTCACCGTCTCTCTTATTTTTAGAGTGGTTGTTATCTTCCCCCTTCCCACTTTCACCATCACCGATATTTTTCTTACTTCTTTTATCATCATCCCCAAAATAAGGATTACTATTCTTATCCTTTCCTCCACCTCCACCAACTCCTCTACTAAGAAAATTCCACATAGAATTCTTCTTTTCTGATTTAGTATTGGTATGTCTAAGACTTGAAGACTCTAGAGTGGATGTGGACATTTTAAGGAAGGATATCTTCCTAGCCATTTCTGCATTTGAAGCCTCCATCTCGACCCTTTTTAAATCTTCTTGCAAATTTTCACTCTCCATTTGTAACCTCAATATCTTTGGATTTGGAAGTGCAGTAGATGGGGTTGGAATGAATTTGGCCTTCTATGTGGGGATTTTAGTAGATGAGGTATTGGTACTAGTGTTGGTATTAAAAGTGGTTTTCTTAGGCTGATCAATGGGTCTTTTCCCATGATCCACAAATGATGTCTTCTTAGTAGTAACAAAAAGCTCTAGGGCTTTAATATTTGAGATAGATGTGGTATAGGTATTAGTAGAAGATATTCCCACTGGTATTATTTCTCCAGGAATATCATTGGTCATTTTAGAAGTGAACCTAGAAAGATTCTCCTCAAAGGTTTTGTGTCTAGCTGCATCTTCTCTCATTTTCTCTATTTTTTTCTTTATGGTATCTCTCTCTAGTTGCTTAGTTTTAATCCTATCTTCCCTTTCCTTTAATTCTCTCAGTATATTTTCTTCTTCTTCCATAGCTTTCATATCTCTATCTATGTCTTCCTCATTTTCCATGATATCTCCATGCTCACTTGGGGCAGGAGTATAGTAATGTTTGTCAATAAGATCTTCCTCGAGAGAGAGATGAACTTGTAGTCCAGTGGCTTCACCTCTTGGCTTAAAATTTTTCTTATTAAAAACATAACCAACTTTGGGGGTCAAAGGCTCGAAAAAATCCTTATCCTTTCCCCAAAACTCCCACCTAGCCTCTTCTCTTGAAATATTAAGCTCAGTTACAAACACTTTCTCAATTGGGAAACTTCCTTGGTCTATGTTTGATGCTTCAACATCTCATGCCTTCTAATGGGTACTGACATTAATTACTTCAATGTTAAATGTAGGAGAAGCCTTAGCAGGAGAATCAACAGACTTACTTGATTCAAAACCCTTCTTTACCCAAGTGGGTTGTTTCCCTTTAACTGGTTCAAATTCTGCCTTCTGCTCATGATGTTTCTTCACATAACTTCTTATCTTCTTCATGATGTCAAATATGTCAGGATCCCTTTTCTTAGGTTCCTTCTGAGAACTTAAATTTACACTGTGTTAGATAATTTAGAGTCGCCACCCAAGATACTGGAAATATTAAGTGATTGGTTCTTGACTTTGTACCTATGACTTCAGAGAGAAATTTAAGCATAACCCAACACAAGGTGAAAAAATGATACAAGACTTGACACATAATATTGACGGTGATATGGCAAATGCAACAACATTTATACTAGTTATTCATCACGTGGTGAATAGTATTATAACAAAAAACTTTACTCTGACAGTACCTGATGTGAACTAGATACTTTGGACTTAGTTGTCCCCAGCAGAGGCGCCAATCTATTGGTTATTTTTTAAGAACCAAACTCATCTCTAGAAAAACCTATGGACTTCACCATTTCCAATAATTAGTATTCTAAAGGGATTGGCCAATGAATGAGTGGAAGCTACAAAACCTCTACTCCTACACTTCAGGATTTTTAATACCAGGGAGGGTTATCACACAATGCATACTTCTAAATTCATATAATTATAATCTAATACATTGCCAATAACATATACTTCTCATTAAGATACTCAAGATCCTAATACATTAAATAAGTTGGTGGCTCATTCATCAATGTATTATACTTAAAACATGAGGAGGTGGGACTGTAACATGAAACAACTACAATAGTAACCACAAGAGTTTGTAAAATAAAAGTGATTAGTTGACGAATCAACACAAAAAATGAGCCATGAATACTTTGCATGAACCAGTGCCTTTCTCTTGAGCATGGAGTCATAATCAACCTATATGATTAGATAAAAATTCATGAATAGCAACATATAATTTCAAGAGATACTTCATTACAATATTCTCCTATTACATTCATGACTAATACTACCTATTAATATCCTAGCACTTGATTCCTATGAGTTATTAATCTCATCCAAGAATTTACATTAATTCATTGAATCAATAAGCAAGAATGAAATCAAACATCCACTAGTAGACAATGGGGACAAATAAAAGACGTCTTGGATTACTTTCATTCATAACTCATAAAACAAATGCAAGGAGAGACAATAGCCATGAAATTGGTATTTCTCAATATATATTTTATTTTGTTGTTATCCAAAATACATATAGAATTATGAACTCTCAAACTTAAGATAAAAACTCTAAAACCATACTTTGTATCTCTTACAATTCACTGTGTCAATTGCATAAAACAATGAACCCCTACTTCTTGGCCCTAAATTCCTTCTTATAGAAACAAAGGAGAAAAAATAATCCCCAGGACAAAAAGTACACATGTCAAAACCTTATTGGACCGCTACATCAAAAATTATTTTGAATTCAATTACAACATACTCCAAGAGGTGGGAGACATGTGAAGAAATGAATGTAGTCCATATTTGTTGTTGGAGATCAGGTCCAATCTTCAAAATGGGTTCAACCGATTAGTTACCTAAAAAAATTGTGCCCATGCACCAAAATTGAAAATAAGGAAAATCGTGAGGAAAACATAAAAGGACAAAAGATAAGATCATGTCTGTAGCCTTGTCATCAAATAAACCTTGAATAAGGTGCACTATATTTTCCATACTTTAACATAAGCCTAACCTGTACTAAATCTAGGCCATGTAGTGCATTCCCATCTATTTGTTATTCACCATGGTTGTAGACCTCAAACTTCCAAATCATTAGCTTGCCATCCTTAGTGTAAAACCCCTACTCCTTCCAAATATCTTCCTTTCCATGCTAATAATTCTTCTTCTCTGAGCCAATCAAAATTCATTACTTCATCAACCATTTGTCTATAAGGTTCATATTTGGTGACAATTGGTAAGCTTCCCTATCAAATTCTAGCAATATTGTCTCAGCATGGACTAACATATCGATATTCACTTTTAATGTGTCCATATCAAATTTCTACCAAATTTGTATACCTTGATCTGAAATAACACTGTTTACTTCACTTCTCCATTCCTACAAATTCTTAATGCTACCATCACTCCTTAAGATAGATGGGAGAAGTCCATGATGAGATTCATGGAAAGATTTCACCAATTCCCTTATCCTGTTCTCCAATGTTTCAACATTCCCTCTGTATTCCTCAATATTACATACCAAAATAACAATAGGTTTAAACCTCTCAAGTGGATTAGGATCATGCTTAACCCAAATCCCCATTAGCATCAAGTCTTGTTTTCTAGGGATCCAAATTTCCATAAGTGGGATGGCTTTTTCTTTATCGATATCAAACATTCTTATTGCATCAACCATGGACAAATAGCTATAGTGAATAATATTTAGTTTGTTGTTTAATTTTTTGTTCAAGTTCTCCATAACTACTATGACAATCCTCGTGTTGCTTTTAAAATTATCTTCATCATTACTTTGACACATTTGTCTGTATTCACATAATTGTCTAAAAAACTCTTCCTTTTTGGCCTCCCCTTCATCTTGTGACCCTTCTAATATAGTGGGTTCTACTATTGAAATGGGAACATTTCCCATATCATATGACACAATTTCCCATGAAATACTTATATCAGTTGTAATTTTAGGGGAGTTATCCTCTTGTACAATAGTGGGAGAGTCAATATCATCTTGTTTAAGTTTTGCAAGTTGCAAATTTTTCTATACACCCTCTAACAATGCTATCTTTGTATTTAATTTCATATTATTTCTCTCAATATTTCCATACTTGACCAATATATTATTCAATTTTGTTCTAAGATTATCCTTCTCATCTGTCACACACTCCACAGTAGCCCTCGTGAATTGTGCAACATGAACAAAAAAAATTGCAGCTTCCAAGGCCAATGTTTCTAATACTCTCTTGATTATTAGGCCTCCCTTGTAATCAGGTCGAGGCTCAACAATGTCTAGTTTTCTTGTGCTTGGGGCTAAAGACCAAATAGCCAAGGCTTCCCACTCTTCACTGAAAGAAGACCCTTGTAATGAAAGTGCAACTTGTTCCTCTGTATCATAGAGTGGTCTATCACATTTTTTGATTGTGTCAAAAGAAATGGTTGAGGCTAGATCCCATTTTGGTAGCAATAAGATACCACTTTTTCTCACCAATTCTTGACCTTCCTTTGCAGTCATGTTTTGAAACCTAGCTCTCATCTCATTCAATATCATTTTTTAAATGACAGTATAAGGAAATTCAGGATGTAAGCTCCTCTCCACAGCTCAAATTTTTACATACTCATCTCGTTTAGCCCTATAGGCAAATTCCATAAAATATTTAGTCTTCAAAAATGAGTCATCATCCAAGAATTTAATACATGCCTCAACTCTCATGTCATCACTCCCATTTATCCCTCTGAGATCAACATTACTTAATATTTTTCCCAATTGACTAGTTACCCTTACTTTAGATTTAGTCGACACTCCTTCTTGTATTTCTTTCTTGGATACCCAAATATCATCATCAGAGCCTTTATCATCATAATCCACTAGACTAGTGGTCACAATTTTCTTGTTTTTCAATAGTGGCTCCCCAGGTAATATTTCACTAGGTGGTGGAGAATCAACATCTATAAAATCAGACACTACCATCCTGGGTGGAGATGGGGGTGGTACTTGCAAAATAGGAGAAGGAGGTCTCTGTTCCTCATGCTAAGTGGGAGCAAAGGGTTCATTATATTTCTTTGTTTTGTTCTTTCTCGTTATAAAAACTTTATTTTTGGCTTCGCGGGGGCTCATGATGTAGACTCTTCTCCTATAGTAGAGTTTCCTTCTCCACTCTATTCTTCAGTAATTGGAGCCTTCCCTTTATCTGTAATAACCACCCATTTAGTTTCAAGGTGGCCTACTATTTAATCAAAATTTATTTTAACATGCCCCACCTTCTGAATTATGTCCTCAACCTTAGGAAGGATTCTAAAATCGGGCTCTTCTTGTTGTATCTTCCTTTGCATCTCATTGAATGCAATCCACCTCGCCAACCTCTTTTCTTCTTCCACATTTTCAGATATATTCCTTATAACATCCTCTGGATAATGGAAAATGTGAGCATATTTGTAGCTTTTGTTTCTATCATTCAACCAGGCCACAAAATCTTTAGGATCATACCTGACCCTCTCAATTGTCATTTTCATGTGGTATCCTTTGAGCACTTCAATGATACTATTCCAACCTCCTTTATTCATCATAAAATTAAAAAAACAAGTGTATAAAGGAAAGAAAATTCCCTTTCCCTGATTCAGCAAATGTTCATTCTCAACATTTCCTAATTGCCACATAAACTCTAGGAAACCTATTCTTTTGGGAAAAAAACTTGGCAACAAATGAGGTCCTACCTTAGAACCATATACTCTTAAAATAGTAAAATCAAGGAGTGAAATAGCATCTCCCTAGTTATGATCAATGTCTATCTCAGGCCTTCTTTCTTTTCATCTCAAGAAGTCATGTAAAGCAATAGGAACTCTAGGAAACCTCACAATCAAAGTTTTTTCAATTCAAGAGAAAACAAGTTCTGGAAAGTGACATAATCATATGTCCTACCATCTTTGTCTAAGACTGTGGTCCAATATTGCACAGGAAAATCCAAGTCACCTACCTTTCTTTCCAAATCAGTATTCTATCCAAAATACATTGCACCCTAGTATAAGAACATATGCGTTAGCAATGAGTACTAGTTGCATCCTAAACCAAATTCACCTTTCTTCAATATCACCAACCCCTCATGCATTCTTTCAGAAAGAAATCATGCGTAATCATATATTTCACAATATTAGGGATGTTGGATATGGGCAGCCATATACATCCAAGCCATTGGGATTCCAAAAATAGGATCATAACCAATTATTTGACAAATGGAATAGAAATTCCTCTTGAAATAAGGGACAAAATAATTGATAAGGAAGGCTTCCTTATCATGTGATCCTATCACAATATTTTGACATGAAATTTATGCTAAAAATCTTGGTAAAATATGGACCCTAAGTAAAGCCTTAGTATTCTCATACTCTTGTCTAGGAGATTCTTCATTCATCTTACACATTCCATCACTCCATTTAGTGAGCTTGAAAATAATACCCAATTCCTCCTTAGTGATTCTAACCATTTATTTTCCATCAAAGGTTTTGATAGTCCTCATGAATGGGTCATAGTTATCTACTATTTCCTTTAGCAAGTCAACATAAATATAAACATTCTACACAATTAACTTTCCCAAATCATATTTCCAAGGCTTTCCCATTGAGATATCCATATTTTTGTTCTTGAACCAACCATAAAACAATTTCCATCTAGTATAGGGAAATTTACCATATTTGATAGAACCTCTTTTGTCAAATAGACCTTCTTCTATTTATGGTCCCTTGGGAATCAATTGAACTCTAGGTTTATCACTAGTGGAAGGTGCTAACTGATCCATAAGGTCTTTTTTCAGAGGTCTCTTGGGAGCACAAACCTCCCCTTTGGATGAAGATGTTTTTGCTTTAGGGACCATTATGCAAGAAATATAATCAAATAGGGTTTTTTGGTCTAACTGAGCAAGGCCTGTGAATTTTGTAAGGGTTTGGCATAAATTATTCAAATGTAGAATTAATGAAATCCCCTTTTATAATCGTAAAACTTAACATCCGAACTAGGGAAAAACCCTAACAAACTTAAGCTTGAGAAAATAGGACCTCTCAGTAATGCCAAATGAAAAATGATAATTGACTTACTATTTTTGTGTAGGCTGACATCCTTGGTTTTGTCATGAGAAAATGATGAGTGACCATGGTCCTAGCTCCTGGAGTGTTTTGAGTGTACTTGTAATACCGAATTATGCCTTTGATGTAAATATTAATAATCATCCAGTTCCTTACTTCGGTAGCTCAATGCCCTTTCATTTATTAAGACTCCCTCGTGTGAACCAAAATGGCTAGCTTGCTATCAACTTTGTTTTGAATACTGACCATTGATTTATTTAGCCAGTTGATTGATCCACGATCTAGATATAATTAGCTTATTATGAAACATCTGACTGTACACATTCGAAACAAATTCTGAATGATAGGAGGCTACATGGAAGCAAATGTTTTTAACATGTAGGTCCTACCATCTCTTCGTATTTTCAATCCCAATCCATGTGTCTTTCTTCCCTCACCCTCGCGAGCCATAATTCATGTGCAAATTTTATCAATGGGAGGACAAGGAATGACTAAGATTGAATCTGGTGGCATCTTCATCCACACTGCTTAGCTTTCTTCAATTTTATTTCTTGTACAATATCAAGGGATCAGATTAAAATATATTTAGGAATGTATGATATATGGATCTTAGTAACACACACATTACTCTCCATGTTAAAATTTATTCCACACGGAAAACACCCGCTTCCCCGTCGAGAAATTGGCAAGCAAGATGGGGTGCAGACGGGATGGTAGGGAGTAGTCCAGGTTGATCCACATCACCCACAATCAATCATCAATCAAAATGACATTCAAACATACAAATTCTCAGACCCATCACAAAGAAGACATATGGCAATTTCCCGCTAGCCCACATGGTCACTTTAGTAACCAAGAAAAAAAGACGGGTTAGCAAGGAACGACCCAGATATGGCCACCTCAATTATCACCAATCATTGATCTAGATTTATTAAATACTTGTACACCTCCTTAGCAATTCCAAACCCACCAATCATCAGGAACACATGTCCTTCACCCGTGAGCCCAAATGAGTAAAATAATTTGAGATAAAATAGGACAGGTAGGCGAGCGACGGTTTGGATTTTATTCATCGATTGCATGACACACATGAGCTCCTAGACTTGCACAAGTAAAAATAATAATCCTAAAAGGGACCTATCCTAGGATGATTAGCCCATGACCATGACATAAGGACTTAAGATCTTTATTAATGGGAAATATTTAGCTTGACTTAGGATAAGCACTAAATAATAATCCAAAATGATTAACCAGTTAAATGAAACTAGAGGGTTGGTCACTCAACAAGATTTTATGTCAAAAGTTATAACTTGAATCGACAGATGATTGATAGAAGGATTCAATCAAAAAATAGAACAAAGACCAAGATATAAAATCCAAGGGTTTTTCATATTTGACCAGAGTAAACCTAAAACCCTCTATACTAGCAGGAGATAGAAACCCACAACTCCCTAGACTCATCAAAATCTTGAGGATGGGACAAATTTTTGAAGGGGTTCCATCAGTCCCATTGACCCACCATCAAAAGGTAAATTCTACATCTTGATTTTTATTGATTATGTGACCAAGTGGGTTGAAATTAAAGCTATGAAACATGCCAGAGATAATAAGGATGTAGAATTCCTCTATGAGTAGATTTTCACATGTTATGGGGTTCCAAGAGAGATAATGATGGATCAAGGGGCTCAATTTACATCAACCCTTGTTAGAACATTGGTTAATGAATATAATATTAGGAATAATAAGTCTACTCCCTATCACCCTCCAGCCAATGGGTAGGCTGAGGTGACCAATAGGGAAATAGAAGTTATCTTGACCAAAATAGTGGCTATTCACAGAAAGGATTGGGAAAATAGGCTACCAAAATCTATCTAGGCCTATAGAACTAGCTGGAAGACAATGACTGGTTTCACACCTTTTGAATTGCTCTATGGAAATAAAACCATGATTCCCATAGATTTTGAGAATAAAAACCTTAGGACTACATTACATCTTGAGATATACATCTTTGAGGCACAAAAGGACAAAATCATGCAGCTCAATGCTTTAGATGAAATGAGAAAGATGTCCCTTCATCATATGGAGATAGTGAAAAATCAAAGGATCAAGTGGCATGAAAAATTCATAAAAGATAAGAAATTCCAGGAAAGTGATTGGGCACTCTTTAATGAATCCAGGTATCAAGATAATGTAGGTAAGCTGCAAACAAGGTGGCTAGGACCATATGAAGTTTCTGAAGTTTTCTCTAATGGTGTTGTTCAACTCACAACCATTGATCTTGTTAGATTTAAGTTTCTTGTCAATCACCATCGACTCAGGTTGTATCATAAGTTGGCTTCCAAGGAATTCATGCAGCAATTCACTTAGCACCGAACCCATGAACTTCCTACAGCCAAAGGAACTCTAAACAAAGGAAGCAGACCTAGTGTCCCTCCTATATAATCAAGGTACGTATTCTATCATAATAAAAAATTCCACTTTTGTGGTCATACTCTTCTTAATTAATTCATCTTCCCATCCATCTCCACCATTCTCTTTCTTCCATAACTCCACCATCACTTCACTTCACCACCACTTCAGTCCATCACCACTTCTATTAATTTCTCAACTGTACTTTTACAAAAAGAGGACCAGTACTTCCCACACATTATTTGCAATAGATACTCCAAGTTTTTAGTTATGTGTGAACCAATTTGTTTTATCTTAATTATCTTTAGTAAATTTATTTAATTACTATAAATTAATTTTGATATTCTACATAACATATAATTATACCATTCCCTATCAAATCATCATTACCACCCAGCCTCTACAGACACATGCTCAAATTTAGGTTAGGGGGGAAGTGTGAATAACATGTCCATATGTTAGTCTATGTTAGAAAAATTTGAATTGAGCCAATTTGAAAGATAGAGTGAAATGACAGCTTGCATGTGTGAAATGACACCAAACCACCACAATTTTTCTTTGAAGTACCCTTCATTTATTAATCCTTATTGAATTGATTTCCTTAGTCATAATATTAAGTCACTAAATAGTGAAATTCATGTGACATTGGCATTAAAAATTTGGAAGAGTTGCAGGAAGAACAAAATTAGGTCTCGAAAGAAACATTGTAGGAAAGAAAACTCACCAAAGTGCTAGTGTGATTGCATGCAATTGAAATCATGGGAGGTCAGTTAATTCAAAATGAACCCACGGTTCATGATGTGATCCTACAAGATGTACCTTATCAGGTTGACATTATAAATTGTGGGTGGCTGGATTATTTCCTAAAACTTGATAGCTACAATGAAGACATTGCACTGGAATTTTCTTAGACATTTTCTAAAGGGAAGGAAATGGTGAAAGTGTTGGAGGTGATAGCCACTAAAGAGAGGATTGTAGAGGTAACATGTTTACCAGCTAATGGAGAGCTATATCCAGCTACCAGAGATGCAAGGTCAGCTAGGGATAAATTTACTAAAAATGGTGACCCTCCATTGGAGGTGGATAAGCAAGGTACAAAGAGAACCTCTCTACTAGAGCCATGGAAGCATGTAGTTGTCCACATTTTTAAGTACATTACTTGTGATGGCCACCAATCAAACCTCCATTCTATACACTTCAAGCTCTTAAATCATATGAGGCATGGGAGAATAATGAATGAACCTAATGTGTTGTATCATCTCCTTGCAATCATGGCATTTGAGACTCAAAAAGGTAGGGATAACTCTATCTCTCACCATTGTTTGATAAAATTAATAGTTGAGAAATCTTTGCAAGAGGTGTCTACTATGACATGAGAGAAATTTATAAACATTGATCAATTTAGACAAGAAAATATGTGGCTTAGAGCTCTGCCTCAACCCCATAGGGCTAGTAGGAGAGGGAGTGTTGTTGAAACCACTCCTGGTGCCCCGACTTCAGGTGCAAACCCTAACATAAATATTCCTACAGGCAGAAAAACTATTGAAATTAGTTCTTTTGAGTTAGAAAATTCAAATAAAGATAGTCCCTCTTCAAACTCTGATGATGATTTTCCTCTTGAAACCCCAATTCAAACTAGGGATGCAATTAGAAAGGAGGCACAAAAGAGAGAAGTAGAAATGATAAAAGGGAAAGCTAAAAAGAAAATGGAAAAAACAATAATGCCAAACCCTAAGAAACAAAAGGCTAGAATTGTTCTTCCTATAGCTAAAGAAAAACATGAAAGGCCTCCTAAGAAATCAAATCCATTCGGGTCAGCCTCTAGTAGGCCTCTAAAGAAAATCCCTAGTCTTCAAAGAACATCTAATGAGGACACAGACACCCCTATGGGGTAGGAGAATTTTGAAGAATTATTATTTTTTGAATAACAAGAAAATATAAGGTTAACACAACTTGCCGCTATTGCAGAACAAGTTGTGAATTAGGAGTTCCTATAGAAAGAGATAAATTCCTACAACAAAACTAGGAATCCCTACAGCCAGAACTAGCTGGACAATTAGAGTCACTGTAGTTGGTGTTATATGAGCAGCAAGAATCAGTACTAGAGAATATTTTTGTCAAGACACATAGATCCACTTATTTTTCATGGAATCAAGTATCCATGAACCTATGGATTAAAATACAAAGAATAGAAAAGGAATGGAAAGAGGAAAAATGTAAGTTAAAGGAAGAAATTAAAAAGAAAGATGCTGAAATTTAAGAAAAGAACTCAGAAATTACTACCTTAAAGGAAAAGGTGGATAAGGTGACAACATTAGTGCCTAAGATGCTCGCGTGCAAAACTCCTCCTAGGGTCTACGCCATGTATTTGAAGGATCAAAATATTTCTTTTAAATTGTCAAGGATAATTTCAAGTTTGAATCCTTCTATTGAAACTCCTCATATATTTTTCCAAGCTTATCAATTTTCACCCCCTCAAGTTCAAAATTTGTTGTGTGAACTATATCTATAGAACTATGTTGTGTCCCATGACCATGAATGGAACCCATTATTGTATATTGGGGATCTTTATTTAAGGGTATTTATGTCCTGGATTCAAAATGAGATTAGTCAGGGATAATAGTTTAGGACTTTCAGAGAAAGAGAATTCAATACTCCCCTACCCATTAGAGTTGAATCTAGTAAGCCTGCAGATATTTTACAAGAATGGCACATATTGTTTTATCAACCAATCTATAATTGTAGGATCATGCCTATTAGAGGAGCCACTTGTAAGGAATATGAGAAGGTGGCAGAAACTACATGGAAATTGGTAATAGGATATTTATCACAAAGGTGGAACACTTTGATGAATTGAAACAAGTCGAACCTCACTCTTTACAAAACTATGTTACAACATGCAAAAGAGTTGAAAATAACATATAGTTTGGAAGAAGGATGAAATTTTTTTGGCTTCCATTAACCTTCCAGCCACCTACACTATTGTGGCTTGTGCTAGATTTTAGGTATTACTAGTATGATATAGCTGCAGAAAGGCAAGGATGGAGCAAGTTGGAGAGGTCGCAAGGGTTCTACTAGGACCCCAATTCAGACACTGTAGAAACTGATGTGGGGAAATGAGTAGTTGCTAACTTCAAGGTATTAACTAAGAAAATGGGTAGTACTTCTTCTTCTGGTGGACCAACAAGACCTTAGGTTGGGGGGAGTGATGAGTCCAATTAATGGCTCAATTTTATGAGGGTTTATTATCCATTTGTTGTTGTTACCTTAGACTTTTACACTTGGTTGTTTGTGTTTTCTATGTTATTTCCTAAAACCATAGACATTGGGGATATACTTATCTTTGTGACCTTTAAATGAAATTAACATGCTATGTGAATTATCTATGTTGATTTTACATGTGGATTAATGAATGTTGTTTTATGGTAGTTATGCAGATGTAATCAGAGCCTGGAAAGTTGAGGAAGTTCTTACCAACAAGTCGGTTGCCAAAGGAGTCAATAAGATGATCATTAAGAGGTCAATGGGGGGAAATCCTAACTCGAATTAAATAATGTAGTTTCTTTTTAAATGATCATGTTTTTTGGTTGAGAAAATATAGGAGTTTTTGTTATGCTAGATCTGTATTAAGGCAAGTTTGATTTGACCAGATTCCATGCATGCATAACTTCCTTTCCTTTTCTTATGCTTTCCATAAATGGCATCCCCCTATTTTGTTGGAGTTGACCACCTATGTTGTTAGTTAGCTATTAGTTTCTCCTTCTATAAATAAGACTCAAAAAATCTTTCTCAGAAGGTTGATTAATCTAATAGGGTGATCCTACAATACTGGTTTATAATTTTTGGCCAAACTGGACATTGAACTGATTTTTTCTAACTAAATCTTCAATTTCGGACACCTCTAGCAACTAAACCATGAGGAATTTGAAGATGATGAAAACTAGTGATTTATGACATTTTTTCTATAGATTCTAAATATATATTTTTAAAAAAAAATTGGAATCAGATTGCATTTATTTTTCCATCTCCTTCGAAAACTAGTTTTTTTTAGTAAACACCATTTTTAAGGAGTGACACTCACCGTATAACACATAAATTTTTTTCCATGAAGGATAAAATTCTATCTTTTTTGAATTTAGATTTGTAACTATGATATCTAGTGCTTCTAATTAGTTTCATAGTGTTTTATTGAATATTTTTTCCTTAATCAATTTTTGGAGTCAAACCAATTACAATTCAGATATAGGCGGACCGTATAACACAACTTTTTTTATATGTATTTAAATTCAAATGGTTTTTTTTTTGTTGGATCAAGGACTTCAATATCTAGTGCAGCCATATTTTTCTTTTCTTTTTTGATAATCTACTATATTTCAACATGTGCAAAATAGAGAGCTTGATTTTTGGTGAAAAACCTACATTCACAAGAAATAAAAAAATAAATATAATAATAAAATTAAATTTATTTAAAATTATACTTTTTTGGAAACTTATAATAAGGACTAAATACTTAAAAAAATAAAATTTAAATGAATTCATTTGATCCCCCAGAAGGTAAATCAAAAGTGGTTTTTTATCAGCATTTTGATAGGTGTAGCAGGGTTCTATCCAAGGGGGTTTGATCTAAGGTGGTTTGATCAAACCATATTCAATTGGAATCCTTAAAATGGAACTTTTTAAGGACTAAATAATTATATTTTCTAAAACTATGTGATTTCAGTAAAAATCGGAATCTCCTAGGAATTATAAAGCAACATTGTGGGATCATTCGATATTGTACTCACATATCTAGTTTTCAAGTAATACAGACATGTTGTTCCATTGTAATTGCACTTTCAATAAAAAAAATGAAGTTGTAAGTTTGTTGCATCTGAGTTAGTTTCTATGGAAAATCACCCAAGGGGTCCCACTTGGTGAGGATTCCATCCTTTAGCTCAATCACTATTTTTTTGTTCAGTAGTGGTTTCAATTCTGGAAACTGTCTGTTTCTGTAGCCACTAGAATTCCATTTTGTGACTATACCTGTAGCCAAGGTAGACAAAGTAGTTTTTTGTCTATTTTCTAAGATTTCTATTTATGTCATGCATTACAGTTCAGTATAGTTGTTTGTTGATGTTCAATGCTTATGTTACTTCCTTTCAAGCAATTTACTTTGAACATTATGTCTTCCCTAGTTGTAGAATGAATATGGATATACAATAGAAAACTAGTGCACATATAGTGCCGAACCATTTCAATTTATAGTTCCTAGGTTGAAAATTAAATGAACCTTCATGATGAACAAGATAGCTATTTAGTACAGATGTCTAGTCTCTGAGTTATAGCTTTAAGGGCTTAGTTGTTTAATCATTAAAGGAGGCCAACAGGACACATGTTCTGAATGCAAATATTTAAACACTATTTTAATTTTAGCTTTGTGCTTGGTCCTTAGGATCAGGTGAGACCAGTCCAAAAAAAGATACCCACATATTTTTGAAGTGAATTCTTGGGATAGGAAGAGGCCAAACATGGGAGGAACATCTATGATCATAGTGTCTTATGGAGCTATGATTCTTTGGTAGGCGAATGAGGTCAAGGGGAGGTATTTTATGACACCTTTAGTTTCAAATTTTTTACCATCAAGCTACATAACTCCCATTTTTAAACATTCATGGCTAATTCCTAAGGCTTCAACTATCTTCTTGGGCATTACATTGGTGCTAGTGCTAGAGTCAATCATGGCATTATGCAATAATTTCTTTCACATAATAAGAGTTAAGAAAAAGGGCTTGGGTTTGTGCTTTTCTTTAACTTCAGTAGAGGTCTCTTTTGCAATATTTGTGAGAAATTTGGTTGGAGGTGATGAGAAAATGGCCTTTTTCTTTGAGAGATTGTTCTATTGATTCAGGAACTACATCTTCCCAAAGGGCCTTCGACAACAATAAATTATGCTCTAAAATAGCTAAGATATCCCAAAGGGATACATTAGTAGAATATTTTTTGTAATGTTCCACCACATTGAATGGCAGTTGATTTGAAGGATTTATTTTCTTAGCTTTGGTTATAACAATCTCCTTGTGTAGCAATGGTTGGAGAGCAACTGTGAAAGAACTAGGAGTCTGGTTGGAGGCACTTGTAGGCTACGAAGTGATTAGTTTTCCCATGAGTCTCCCCTTTGAATTAGTGTTGTAATCGGACTACACTTGTGGGGTCTCAGAGGTGAATGCCTTGTATGTGAATACTGCATCTTCTCCTTCCATCCACAAGAAGAGGGTGTGATCAAGAGCTATGACATTTTCTTCTTCCAAGGACATTCTTTGTATTTGAGTGGTAAGTACCAAATTTTCCACTTGTGGAGAGGCATATGCACAACCTCTTGAACTTTATGCTATACCTTGGCTATGTTATTCTACCACCTTCTGTTGTAAATTCCCATGCAGACAATTTTGGGGCATATGCACATCACCGTAGGGGAAAAAAAAAGGATTGATATCTTCAGCAAGGTTGTTCTACCCCTCGGTCAACTCTCTACTCATACGTGACTGAACAACTCCCAGGGGAGTAGGCACTGGCACTATTTGATTATTTTCTTGGGCCTATGGATTCATGCATGTACCTCTTTAATAATGATTCTTTTGGTAGGAGGATCTCGCACATTGATAATTTATGTAGGCTAGTCTTGGAGGTGCGGCTTGGTTGTGCTTGATAGTAGTTACTTCATTTTATAGGTTCCACAACAATTATTTTATGTTGCTCATCTCTCCTTTGAATAATTAGACATGAAAATAATGGTCTACGATACACTCAGATATGTTTACATAGATTGGGGAGGAGCAGGCACATTGGTAGATTTTATTTCTTGGGTGGGAAATAATGTATCTAGAAATATTGGCATAACAAGCCGAGGCAACAACTTTCCGGTGTTGATCAAGTTATTCTCTACTTTGATTGCGATGTATGCATCTACAAGAGTGGTTCTGTCAAGAGACTGGATCATCATAGAGATGTCGGTATTGATGGATTTTAGGTAGAACATGAATTCCAACTCAATCGACGACTGAATAGCAGCCTTAATTCTCTACCAAGCTGTATGAAACTAGGCATTAAAGTTAGTCATGGTTTCATGAGGAGCCCAATTTATGGTTGCTAACTGATAGTAGAATAAATACCAATCTCCATCATTTGAAATATCTCATAGAAAGGGTCTCTAAGTTGATCTCAAGTACTGATAGTGTTGGCTTGCAAAGTGTGGTACCAGTCTAGCACCTTGCCCCTGAAAGAGGGTGTGATCAACCTTAGTGCTATATTTTGATCGGTAACTCCACGCACCAAAAAACACATTTGCCACATTGTGTAGATGTTTGGATGGTCTTCTTGAGCCATCCCTAGTAAATTTAGGTATAGCTTTTAAAGAAAATACCAAGATAAGGGCCCAAATTGTGGGTACTACTAGTGCTATAAGGGGGCTTCCAGCATCCCATGCCACATAATTTCTATTAGTGATTGGTAGCATGGCTAGAAAAGGGGGTGGAATGTTCACTATATGGGTTCTAACTTGTACTATTCCTAGTGGAGGCACTAACAAAGTGGGTTATTCGCTATTTGGGATCTAGTAATAGGTCGATGGCTCATACACCCACTTTAGATTTAGGTACATTAAATCAGTCTCACTGGGTGTGCTAGAAAAAGAAATTTTTGATGAAAAAAATTGACAAGGTAACAACCTTATGGGAAAATCAGTTAAAGGGGCGACCTATTGCGCTAAATTGAGTGACCTCCAAGTTGATAAATAATCCGACTTATTTTGTAATTGGGGGGTTGAAAAAGGTAGAAGGAAATGAATGTAAAAGTGAAATTTAATATAAGGTGATGTGCCAAGAAGTAGATATGAGCATGATAAACCTATTTGTTAGATATGATTTAAGGGTCATTCAATAATCTGCTATGTCCCAGAATAACAAAAATGAAAATGGAAATTTGAATAATTTACTCAATGACAAAATAAATTCCATACATTTACTGAAAAGAAGAGTCAAAGAAATGGTCTTAATCAACAAGCTTATATTTAAATTATAGAAGTTTGTGAACAAATTACTCAATACAATAATGGCAAAGTATAAAGCATTATCAAATAGTCAAGAAACAGAAAGGAAAAAAAATGGCATAATCTGTGAATCTTATATGATAAGCTAAAACAATACAAGAGGCCTGGTGTCTTTCCACAATTTTTTTGCAAGTTTTGAACCCCTTCTTTGAAAGAAGAAGCAATATTTCTAGATAAAAATTCCCACCGCTTGGTGGGCTGATAACAAAATAGATTCTAAATTATGAGCGAAGATATCAGAGCAATGATTTCCCTTGGCCACTGCAATAGAAAAGATTTTGAACATGGAACATGGTCACTTATAAACCAAACACATCCCTTGCAAATGATGGTAGTGGTCCCAACAGAACATAGTGTCGAAATGTGTTGGTAATCCATGAAAGCAATTAGAACACATGGTAATCTTGGCAAGGTTTGTTGCTTGCTCCCTACTTCTCCTCGATGAATTCTAAGAAGAGACACGTGGTGACAAGTTGGAGCCCATGGTTCATTCCTCCCCTCTTGCAATGAAAACTTGCATGGTGAAGACACGTGGGGGTATCCTTCATAAACGACCTTGTCAGTGGGGTTACCCAAAAAGTGTACACAAACCGATGCTACGTGGGAAGTGGTTGGAGCCCGATAGAAAAACAAAGGGAAGCAACCTTCAAATATGTGAATTGTTGACATGTGGAAGCATGGCAGGAGTCATTAGAAGAGCAAAGGGGAAAATCCCTACAGAGAGCACCTGGAGAACATGTGGTTGTAGTCAGACAAAGTTTTTGCAAAAAGGATGTTGAAGAATGCAAAGTATGGGGTGCAGGCTGATACTTTAGAAAAAATAAAAACCAACCAAAGGGATCTCAAGGAAATTTATGTTCACACCTCCCATAATAAATCCCAACCCTAAAAAGCCTTTACGCTTGAACTTTAAATCAAATGCTTATTGTCATAATCGCCGACAAAATGGACATGAAATGGAACATTGCAAGCATCTTAAACATCTTGTGCAAGACCTCATTGATTCTGGATGTCTATCCATTGGAGGTGTTAGTGATCTAGGCAACAAGTTTGTTTCCCCTTCAAACCAAAATTTGAAATTTTTTACCAATCTCATGCCCAAACATAATATTTCATTTTTTAAAGCTAGCAAAACTACAATGAATGATGTGATGAATATTGATACAAATGATCAAAATAATGTTTTTTTTCTAACTAATGCTATCAATGGTAATCCTATAGATGAAATGATATGGATGATGGATGTCATCCCTCATAAGGGCCAAACTAAGAATCTTCTCGATCTTTCTTTCTCCTTTAAGGGTATACTTAAAAACTTTCCTAATGGTCCTCTCTACATAGCCAACTGTATTTATGACAAGCCCACTAATGGGATACTAATAGATCTCACCTATGTAGAGAATGTGATCACTGAAGAATTTCTACTCTTGCATGAACTCTATCAAGATGAATATGATAAATTGAAAGCATGGATCAAGAAACACAATGGTTTTGCATGCCCTACGATTCGATTGATCACCTTACCATTGCAAATAGGACCAAAAACATTAGATGTCACATTCTTCATTGTTGATGGTGTTTTCTACACAACAACAACTCAGATAGAATATGATATCCTATCTCTCTTGAAAGTTAAATCTCTATTGGAAAAGAGATAACCCCAAGGTCTCTAATGTTAGTTATTGAAAATGCAATAAAACAAACTAGTGATAATGTGTGAAAATGTTGGTAATCACAAGGGGACCTTACAAAACAAATGCTGGAAATTTTAAACTTATCAGATCTTGCAATTTGTTGATACTCAAATTCCTAAGTCTAACCCAGATAATGAAAGAAATAACAAAAGATATTTGGGTTCCAAAATTTTTTCAATCAAAATTACTCCTCAGACCAACAATATCAGTGACACAATACTTGTAATAGACCAATCCCTCAAAACTAATTTCTGCTCAACCCAGACTTAATATACGATCTTATAAAAATAGTGCAATCTTCTAAGGAATTCAAGATTTTTAGATTACATATATTCATTCAAGTTAACCATTATTTTTCAATTAAAATGAATAAATAACTAAAATTTAACTAAGCACATAAATGTTCGGTACAGGTTGACCTTGCATAAAAATCCCAAAATCAAGAAGTTGCTCAATATATGAACAAGAGATCGCTACAACATTCCAAGTATCAAACCACAAATATCATTGAAATAATTCAACTCTAAATATAACAAAATTCAAGTATTCTCAAGAAATTTTAAAGATAGAATAAGAACCATGCAAGATAAATCAATCCAAGAGAGGCCACAAAATAAAAATTTCTTTTCTTGTATTGAATCGCCAATAATAGCAACAATTCCAATATTCTGGTACAACACTTGCTCCAAAATAAATTAACTCCTAACTCTAGCTTTCTTGCTCTATTGCTTCACAACTTAATCTTCTAACTGATTCTAACCCTTACAAATAAGGTAGCATGTAATACTTATAGAGATAACATCATGATTCATCCCAATTAGGGTTACAAAGAAGGTCATCTAAGAAATTTAAAAAAAAAAAAGCATGACATACCATTAAATGAATGAGGCTTCCTCCCAAGTCGCCCTAGAATCTAAGACGTTTCAATGCAACATGAAGGAGGAACTAATGGGAATCTCAAATCTTGAGGAAACAACTAATTAGCTGGCTCCTTATCTTTATCTCGACCCACCTTCTCTTGCACTCTAAGGAAAACATCCTCCAAGTCGGCGAAAGGTCGAATACTTAATATTTTAAATCTAATTTCAATGGATTTAACCTCTTCCCTAGCTTGCTTAATTGTCTTATCCCAATCCACCCTTAGGGTTTGATACTTTTCCATAACTCCAACATATGTACCCACATCATCAAGTTGTTGTACAGTAACTGGACTAGCATCAACTAAGGTATAGATTTCATACAACCATTTCCTCCACTGTTCTAAGCTTAGGTGATTTGGGAAAAAATTCTTCCTCCTGGTCATGATCTCAAAGAATAAAATACAACCATTATAGATACTAGCCAAGGTATTCACTATTTGTTTTCCCTTTTTGTGAGCCTTCTTCAAAACCCTCTACCTAATCTACAGGATCTCATACCATTCCTAGGGCTCAACAACCTTTGAAAAGGGTAGAATTCCATCACCCACTAGCTTCTCCTTAGTGTACTCCATGATAACTTTGGTTGTCTGCAGCAAGATATCAACATCCTCCTTATCCTGAGTCAACACATTCTTCAACCATTCCATAGACTTGTGAGCATTTCCACTAGTTGATAAGAGGTCCTTGATTGCCTCGTTCCCTTTAACTTATATTCCCCACAACCAATCATGTGTGTCTTGTGTAGTGGCCTTCATCTTTTCCAGTTCAGAAATGGTCTCCCTATGTAGAAAGCCCGCAACAGATGATGATGAGATTACTTGACTAATACACTGCAAGGGATTCATAAGATCCTACAAATATCTTTTCAACCTCTCATTCTCATTTTTCAATTCTGGTTTAGCCTGCACCTCCTTATTCAATCTGCCTAAAATTTTAGCACTAGACCCTTCAAATTCCTCAATTTATTGCCTTATGGAGGTGGGTCCAAGGTTAATAGTCTGAATATTGTAATATTGGGCACTCACCTCATCTTTTCTCTTGTTAGGTGTAGGAGTGGCAATATGGATTACTCTGTTGTTTGCTTTATCTCTGTCAATCCTAGAGATAACTTTAGCCTTCTTCTTTGGCCTTCCCTTTCCTATGCTAGCCAATAGTTCATCCCAATTTGGAGGAGTATCATCCACAACAACCCGCTTCTTCCTCAACTTTTCATCCAACCAACCAGGGGTAGTAGAATCTAGTTGCAAGCTACTTCATTTTCTCTTTTCAGCCTAATCTATAATAGATTTAACATCTACATTATGCTCCAGTGGGACCTCCTCACCATTGTTTTCCTCTTCATCCCCTTGCTTTTCATTTTCCTCATGATCATGGATGGGAGAGGAAGTCTTCCTAGGTGCCTTTTATTTTTCTATAGGTGTTTCTTCCTCATCTCTGACTGGTGAATCATCATACGATACTAAAGAAGAACTCAAAGTGTTACCAATCTCAGCCTTTGCCTTATAGAGGTCTCCAACATGAAACTCTTTTGTTTCCTCATCTGGATGATCACTAACCTCCTCTGCATCTTTGAATTTATGTTGAACATCCTGTGACTCTTGGAGAGGAGAGGCATCCTTTTATTGTCCCACCACAAGAGCAGTTGTGGTAACATCTTCCTTCAATGTTGGAGAAGGAATCCTTGATCTTCTTGTATACACCTGTGCCCTTTCTCCTGAGCTTTCCACTTCTGTCACCTGAGGGCCTGCCCCTCCTTCTTCCTTGGAAGGCTCACTATTTTTCTTTGAAGCTCTAACCAACCTTCTTTTCTTGATTAGAGGCACACTATCTACCTCACCTTCCTCATCTAGTTCTTCTTCCGTAGTGGATTTACCTCCCTTGGAGAAATTATTTCTCTTCTTAGCAATTGGTTTTCTACTCTTTTCCACTTCTCTCTCCACTTGATCACCCTTAAGTTTGATCTTGAAAGGATATTCTACCTTATCTTGACCATCAAGATTTGGTTTGGTCTCCTTAGAGGTGGAGTGGGATTCTAAATCTTGCATCAGGTCATAGGTATATTTCATACCCTCACTATCCAGTTCCCATATTTTGTTTTTGATCCATAACTTAGTATATTTGTGGACTAGGGAGGTAACTTGTTCTAGCCCTATCTTCTCTTCCTCAAGCCAATCAACCTCAACTGATTTGTCCTTGATGGATTCATAATCATGATGATAACCTCCTCATCATCATCCACCTAATCAGGGATGGCCTTTAAATTATACAACCTAATCAAATTGAATGACAACTTTGAGAACTTGTTCTTTCTAACTTCAAACTCATCCCTATAATTAGCCCAGTAATCCTCAATGTCAACCTTATGACTGAACTCCCTAATGGCCTTCCTTTGAGCCTCACTAGTCATGTCAAATCTAGGCCTTTTGGAGTGGAATGATAACCCAAAGACACCCATTTCTTCCTCAAAATAATATGTAGAAATGATAGAAGGACAAGCCTCTTTGCTACCTATCCTGAGTGGAAGTCATTACCAACTCTAGTCTTATGCTTTTCCTTCTTCACAATAGCATAATAATCACATATCTTCCTAGTGACATCCAAGAGTATGAGATGATCACTTGGATACCTAGGTAGCCTGTAAGGAGCTCTTTGGAAGCCATCTATCTTGATGTAGGAGAAAGTGGGGAACTGTATGAACCAAGCTCCAAATCTTTGTATCAATTCCTTGGCAGCATCCATAATTTTGAGATGTTTTCCACCTTGGAGCAATAGGGTGATATACATGGTGAATGCATCATTCACCCTCCTTTAGCTCATGCTACCTAGATGCAACTTTGGATAAACCTCATAAATCACATCTTGCCCAAAGACACTTCCTACACTTAGTCATGTGTAGGGGTGAAATATTGTGAGTGCATAGACTAAGTAGGAGGTCATGGTGAAGCTCCTAGTTTGCAACACATTGCAAAGTTGATCATGTATCATTGCACTGATATAATTTGGCTAATGGTAACCTATACCCTGCTCTATTCTCACTATGACATAAAACATCCAGTTTTCAAAGATGCATGCACTTTTCAAGCCCAAAACCCTGCTGAGGAGTGTGATGGCATCATAGTACTCTGACCTAAAATTTTCCCTAAATAGTTGTTTTGGAAACTTGGAAATATGGGACTTAGGCTTCTCCAACCAAGAGTTGATCACCTGTAAAGCCTTTTTTATATCATCTATGTAATACTTCTTATCTATGTCCATGTCAAAACCCACCACATATGATCTGTCTGGAATGCAAAATGTTTTTGCTATAGGAGGGGAGAAATTTTCCAACACTCTACCTTATGGACCAATCACCCTTTGTGTGCCTCTGTCATACTTCCTAGCACATTTCAAAACCAGCTATGTGAGCCAACCTAGATTCTACCAATCTCCTAGCCAACAAATGTGGATCCTGCATTACCATTCTATCCTTAAATTCCTCATACTCCCATTTTTCCACATTGGTATCCATGACCTTTGAGCAAATGGAAGCCAACTTAGACTCTAGAACCCTACTCTTAATATCCAACTTAACCCTTTCTTCCTTCGAGATAGAAGATCCTTCTACACTAGTATCCCCCTTTCCTTTAGCCTTGCTAGCAACCACCTTGCTTGATTCAAATTGCACTCAAATAATTTCATAATAAGTACCAAACCTAGCACAAGAATCCAAATTATTCCATCATCTATAATCATAATCATCAAAGAAACCCAAACGACAACCAAAATTCCCTTAAAATAACATTAAGGCATCCTTTCTCAAAGTTTAGAATTTTCACCCCTTCATAGAATTTAGCTCAAAAAAGAATTTCGAGGAATTTCAGGTCAGAAAAATTATAGCAATGGAAGAACATAAATCACCCAAAACTGATCAATCATTGAGCAAAACCCAAGAAACATTTGCACATATCCTCAAATCATCCTAAATTAATCATAAAATGCAAGTTCATTAATAGTTAATTCATGCAATCCCTTAATTCTTCATTCCCAACAAGTTTTCAAGGATTTCCATTGGGGACAAAAATCCGTGAAGTTAACAAGACTCGGCACCTTTCGGGGAAATGAAGGGGCCACATAAATTTGGGAAAATCCAAAGGCAGTGGAAATCCGTGAAGATAAAAGAATTTCCCTGATCGCAATAATTTTCGAGGAAACGCCCATGGGATGGAAATTCGAGGAAATCTAAAGGCAAGAGAAAATCATGAAGACATAGAAAACCTGAAATCACAACTTAGTCTAGATTTCACCCAAATCGATCGAACGATCATAGATTCAGGGACTCAAGCTCGGAATCAACCTACCTCAAATCTCCCATTGACAAATCTAACTTTATAATCCCCTCAAAGGGTGATCTATCAATATCAACAATGAATTTGAAATCAGATCCTAGGGTATCAAGATGAACACAAAGGAAGAATCTCAACTCACTTGCTTGCAAAGAAAACCAAGATCAATACTCCAAGAGAACAAAGTCACACACAAGGAAAGGCTTAGGAAATGAGGAAAAAATGAATCATGGGAAAACATATCACTAAACCAACAAGGACGGGCCCATAGACTTCAGAAGAGATGCTATAAGAACAAATGGAAAAACCTAATTTAAACCACATACCCATAGCATTGAAATCAAAACTCAAAGTATACCCAACGTGCCAAAGAAACACTCACATTCACCAGTTGAAAGAAAAGCAATGAATACATACCATTAATGTAGAGCAATTCAAAATAGCAACAACCGGAAATAATGATTCCAAGCAATAGCTGAGAAAATCAAAGAATCCACAGGTCCAAGCGCCAAGGTGGAAATCCACCAGAGGAGGAAAATCCTGAAACCAAGGAAAAACCCGAGATTGACCCAAAACTCAAGATTTTCAAAGTGTTCCTTAGTAGGGGTGTTTGCATAAGAAAGATAAGTCATTCAAGAACATGCAAAGGGTAATCAAATCTCACAACCGTAGGACCAAAGACCCAGAAGAAAACCAAAAGAGCAAGAAAGAGGGTCCCTACTTTCAGTGGGGTGTGTGTGTAAAAATTGCACAACAAATGGCAACTTCATTGGGGAAATGCTCCAGAGCATTTCAAAGACAATCTAGAATCAAGAACCCAAAGTCTTTGGTTCCAGTCCTTACATCAAGTCACCTATGAACCAAGTTTCAAATTTCACAAGTAAGAAGTCATGTCCTGTACCAGGGTCAGAGTGTGTTCCCATGCATTCATTTCCTTTCCTTAGTTACAATAAGGACCAAACTTGGTCTTATAAGGTTACATAAAGATTCTAACTCCAAAAACAACTTGGATAGAGCCTCGCTACCAGTCACACGTCCATAGCCCCAATGAGCTTATCACTATGATCCTCCCGAGCATAGCTCTACTGCCAACCAGACATCTATAGCCTTAGTAGAGATACTAGGATACTCCTGATAAGGTGAACACCCCTTTTGATTTTCAACATTTTCTCTTTTTCTTATATTCTCTTTGAAATATTTGAAACTTTCCCTTTCACCCTATAAGCACGAAAGCTTATTCTTAGGCATGAGAAACGTAGTGGCACTAGAAAAAAACATAAGATTTTTCACCCGGTCAGACTTCATAAGGACCATAGGCAACCTTGGAATCTTTAATATTTATGTGAAAATATAAGACCCAAATACATTCCAGTATTTAATTTAATCAAGTGATCTTCCAATTCCAGGCATATGCAACATCAGATAAAGGAACTCTACCAATTGACTCTGAAAAGATGATTGAAGCTTGTAAAACAAATCTTAGAGTAATCCCAGGAAAAACAACATTTTTCATACAAGTGCAATACCCAAAAGGAAGCAGGAAACCCAAAGCAAGAGCCAGGCAAAACAAAACCAAAAAAAGCAAACCTACCCTAACCAAAAATAGAAGACAAACAAAGAAGAAAAAGAAAACCAAACCAAACCCAAGAAGAAGCAAAAAAACAAAAATGAAACCTAACCTAACTATGTACAAAGAAAGAGCTGCAAACAGCTCAGGACTAGAAATAATGCTTCAAATACTGCCCATTGATAGGCAGTGGGATATCCTCTCTAGTGAGAGTTTTCAAGCAGAAAGCATTATCTCCTAGAATCTTTGCAATCTGATAGGGCCAAGCCATAGTTTTTCAAACTTTCCATGCTCTCCCCTCCGGTCATGGGCTTTTTCCCACTATAGAACCAAGTCAGAGATTCTAAAGGATTTCACCTTGGCTCACCTATCAAACCATCTCTTCACTACACCTTGATGTTCGGAAAAAATTTCTTGGGCCTTGTCTCTTTTTTCTTCAAGGTTTAACAGTTCAGCCAAGAGGGATTCATGCTTAAATTTTCCATAGTAATGTTCATTGACGAATTTCAGGGTAGGGATCTTTAGCTAGATAGGGAATACAGGTTCCAAACCATACACTAGGTGATAAGGAGAGCTTCCTAGAGATGTCTTTTGGCTAGTACGGTCTACCCAAAGAGAAAATCTAAGCTGGGTGTGCCAGTCCTTGGGATTCTTCTCTAATAGCTTACGAAGGATTGTTACAAGGTTCTTATTGGAGGACTTAGCCAAACCATTACCTTATGGGTAGTAATTAGACACAAATTTTATGAAAATTCCATGATCAAAAGCCCAATTAGAAAATTTCAATGATGCAAATGCAAGACCATTATCACAAACTAGAGCCAATGGACAACCAAAGTGATTAATGATACCTAATTCTATGAAATTGATTATTACCTTAGCAGTACATTGTTTGCATGCCAAATCATTAGTCCATCTAGCGAAGTAATTAGTTACAGTAAGAATATACCTATGGCTCGTAGAGGGAGGTGGATTGATTGGACCTATGAATTCCATTCCCCATTGTGCAAATGGTTTTACCTCTATGACCCGCTAAAATGGAAGGGTTGCACATTTCTCCCTACTTGTTGTGGTTTGAAACACATGGAAAGTCCTCACATGGTTGTGTGCATCCTTAAATAGGGTAGGCCAATAATAGCCTACTCTCAGGATCTGATTTGGAGTGGAAAGTTTCAACCCATGGCCTATGTGATATTTGTCATGAAATTCAACTATCACTCTCACAACTTCTTCCTTCCGTAAGAACCTTAATTAAATCCCCTCATGATTCTTCTTATACAAGACAACCCCTTTCATCATAAAGCTATCACTCTTCAAACATAGAGCTCTCCTTTGAACTGCATTAAGGTGTTCTGGACATTGTTGGTTCAATAAATAGTAGATGATTTCATCATACCAATCTCTTGGAGAGACATCCTGAAGGTGATAATGCTGGGCTGTGAGGTAAAGGACCATCTCAGCCATGGTCTTTGTTTGTCCTCTCCCCCTCACAAATTTCATGGGCTAGATCTCAATATCATATTCTTGTAACATGGTTACCCACTTATCTCTACATTCTCCCAATTCATTCTACATCAATAACAACTTAATTGCAAGATTAGGTACTATGGAAAATACCTTGTTTCTTAGTATATAATGCTTAAACTTCTTTAGAACTCAGACCAAGGCATAGGCCTGCTTCTCTACATTGGGATATCTCAGTTTGGCATATGTTAGAGGGGCACTCATGAAGGCTATGGGATGCTCATTCCCTTGGTCATATTTTTGAGTCAGCATGCTAGCACATGAATGATCTGAAGCAAAATAGTATATATAGAAAGGCTTACCATAATTTGGACTTACCAATACTTGAACCTCAACAATACCTCTCTTAATCTCTACAAATGCCTCCTTAGCCTCTGCAATCCATTCAAATTTTGCTTCCTATTTTAGCATTTCATTTAAAGGCTTCCCTATTTCTGCAAATCCAGTGATAAACTTTATGATGAAGTTGATTTTTCCAAAGAAGGATTTCATCTCCTTTTTTCTTGCAGGAGGCTGAATCTTCAAAATAGCCTCGATGTGTTTAGGATCAATAGAAATACCCTATTTTGAAATGACATGTCCTAACAGTTTTCCCTCAGTGACCCCAAAAATGAACTTCTTTGGATTAAGTGAGATGCCAAACTCTCTACACCTCTGAAATACTTTGCATAAATCTACTATGTGACCACCTTGCTTCTTAGAAAAAATTGTCAAATCATCCATAGAAATGATTATGCACTTACCAATGATTTCCTTGAAGGCGATATACTTAGCTCTCTGGAATGTAGCTCCAACATTAATCAATCCAAAGGGCGTTCTTCTATAAGAAAAAGTTCCCCATTTTGTAGTAAAGGCAGTCTTGTGCTTGTCCTCATATTGTACCATAACCTAATTGTACCCAGAATACCCATCTAGAAAGGACATCATCTGAGATCCATTGACAATTTGAAGAACCTCATCCAATGAAGGAAATGGATAATTATATTTCTCTAATGCTTTGTTAAGATTCCTAAAATCAACACATAGTCTAATTTCCCCAATATTTTTCCTCACTGGAACTAGATTTGCAACCCAAGTAGAGTGTCTGACCAGAAATATTATTTGTGTTGAGAGCAGCTTCTGCACTTCCTTCTAAATGATGGGTTCCAACAAGGCATTGATTGGTCTTTGTCTTAAGCTGAATGGTTTGAAATTTGTCTTCAGAGGGATGGTATGTGAAATTATTGAAGTATCATAAGTATTCAAATCTTCATAGCTCCATGCTATCACATCTTGATATGTGTGTAATGCATCAATAATTCCTTTCCTTTCCTTTGGAGTACACACTTTACCAATGAAAACATTTTTTGCATTTTCTGGAGTCGCCATGTTATATGTTTCACATTGACTACTAAGAGACTCCTTCTTAATTTGTTGTTCCTAATATTTTATCCTATCCAGATAAAAAATTCTCTCTAATTTCACCATACCTCTTGGGATAGTATTAGTCTTTAGATTGATAAGCCCTTCCAACTCTATTTTTGTCGCTTGAGGCTCTACCTCATCTATCATGTGGGAAGTAAACACACCACAATTTATGATGAAATTAAGAATGTGCTTATGATCATAAAACACCTAGAAATTAGTTACATTGTTAGGCACTGAGGGTACTAGGGTGAGCTCCACTATAAACATTTTCAAGCCTGAGAGTGACAAAGTATGCAGTGTGCTAGTTTCGTGGGCCACAAAATCTGTAGTCTAATTCTTGCAGTGAGGGATCAACTGAATGTTGAAGGCATCAAACCCTTCAATAAGATCCCAAAATCTATGTCTATAATTGGTCATCCTTTTGTCATAACATGAATATTTTTTTCTCACTTTCTTGACCACTAGCTCTGAATCCCCAAATACTTGCAAGACCTTAACTTTCTTTATCAATTCCATCAATAATCCATGAACCAAAGCCTCATATTTAGCTACATTATTGGTGCATTGGAATTGGAATCTATGAGCAGAGAAATAAGTCTTACCTTTAGGTGCTGATTAGCTCAAATCCTGAATCTAGAAGACAATTGTGTATATTATTCTTGAAGATACAAACATAAATAAGAAAGGGAGGGGTTTCCATCTTGCCCTAGAACAAACTTAATTGAGTGTCAACTTGTGCAACCTAATTCTTATCTTTTTCTTTCCCTTTATCCCCCAATGGCACGTAGTTTGGACTTTTGGATACTTGTGAACTAGAAGGCTGGTTCATTGTCCCATTGACTACAACTCCTTTAGATTCTTTACTTGCATTAAAATACCCTAGAACTATATTTCTGATAATAGGAACCCTTAATAACTCAAAATTAGAAAGACTTACCTTTACTTTTCTGAGTTGTTCAGTCACATATTTTCCTAATTGCTCCACATTCATGTCAGCATGAATTTCCTTAGATGGACCAGTCAGCTTATCACTTGTTATCTCAACGTTACCTCCCCTTGATAAATTAGGTTGTGCTCCTCTTACAAAGTACTGTGTTGGCACATGAGGATAGGATGGATTATTGCTAGCATGTGGATCTAGTGGAGTAGTAAAATTGTTTGGTGTAATAGATGTAGTGAATGGACCTCAACTTTGTAGATTCCTATTAGGCCTGTTCCTCAAGTCATACTTCTTTTTCGTCTTCTGGAAAATCTATACTTCTTCAACACCAGCTTCCTCCTCATCAAAGGGGCCATTATCATTCTCATTTGCCTCATTAAACAATTGAGAAATTTCATCCTCATTAAGCACTTGTTCAACCTCCTCATTTTGGCCACCTGACTTCTCCTCTTGTCCATTTTCTTCATCCCTTGGGAAAGGAGCATGATTCAACACTAAAACTGGGCAGTCATAAGGAGTAGAAGGTACCATTTCTTGATTGGTAGAATTTTTTTCCACTTCATACTAAAATATGGAAGCAACAATCTAAAATTCGGGACAATCTAGTTCAGAGTGTTGACTTGTCTTGTGAATCCTACACCATCCGGATAAAGTTTCCTCTGCCAGGAACACACCACTCGAAGGTTTCTCCTAGTAAGAAGGTTGGTTCAATGGGGTGGGAACTC
The DNA here is from genome assembly GCA_007115665.2 of Sequoiadendron giganteum. Lineage (NCBI taxonomy): Eukaryota > Viridiplantae > Streptophyta > Pinopsida > Cupressales > Cupressaceae > Sequoiadendron > Sequoiadendron giganteum. Next base: position 259,311,276 of record CM021104.1, on the reverse strand, counting down.
CTCTATTATTAGGTCCAGTGCTCCATGGCCTATTCTTCTGAGGTGGTTGTCTTCTCTGAAATCCTTATCCACCTTGTTGCGCTCTATCAAAATTCTGCCCAAAATCTTGTCCTCTCTCAAAATTCTGACTTCTATCAAAATTTTGTCCTCTGTCAAAAAATTTCCCCTATGCAACATCTCAGTTCTCCCTATTGTAATTTGATTGTAGGTTTATCTGAGCCACTTGTAATTTGATTTCTAAAGTATGTTACCTCCATATGCAGTTTCTTCACCTACTTAGTTAGCTCATCTAACCTTTCCTTATCAGGACTACTATAAGGTACTAAATTCACACTATTTGGAGACTACCCTGACACTCCTCCAGAATTGATGGACTGATTCAAGACCTCTAAATTCTACAAATATGTAGGAAAACTAGCCTGTTGTTGTGGATGAAGGGGTTGATTATCCTTTTGCTAGGGGTAACTTGTCATTGGGTGATCTTGACTTATTGGAGGGCCTGGGTGAGGAACCAAGGGCAATTGTGGGATGGGGTTCATAATGGGGGAATGATTATTCAGAGCTTGGTTGAGATCTTTGACATTTCTAGGGTGAGCAACAAGTCCCAAAGATGGAAAAGGTCCCAATAGGTGTTGTCTCACATCAGTGCTAACCTGTAACTACCTATGTATATGTAGTGAGAAAAGTGGTGGGAGGATTATTTATCCACTTAATGAAGGTGGATGTGAGACTATCAAGGGCTTAAAAATAGGCCTCCAAGGAAGTGGCATCATCTATAGAATAATGTTCTTGCAATCTAGTGTATGCACAGTGAAACCTATTGTTGAATGATCCTATAGGCTCATTAACTTCTCTCTTAACCCTGATAAACTACATGTAGATCTCATTAGCATTGATGGGGATTTTAAAATTCTACAAAAATGTAATATCAAGATCAGTCCAATTATTGATTGATGCAATAGGTAGATGATTATACTAATAGAACGCTTCTTCTCCTAGAGGATATGGAAAAATACTGCATGCAACATCCTCATGATTAATCCCTCTATCTCTCAAGCAGGTCTAGAAAATCCTGATATGCTTCTCTTTCGTCCTATTAGGATCATTTGTATGGAACTTAAAGAAAAATGCTCATGATTCTTAGGCATGACATTGTAATTATTGAAAGATAGGGGTGATGGGTTATTTTCTAGAAAAGCCATGGCTGGAGGCGAAGGTGGCAAAGGTTGATTGCTGACTGGCTGGGGTTGCTAAATGGGGATGGCTTCATAGTCAGATGAGGATGGGCTTGATGTGGATGAAGGAGATGATGCAAGAAGTTGAGTGGAGGATGATTCTTCCCTCCTTGTAGTCCTTCTGGACCTAGTTGTGAGTGACACCTCCTGAAAATCCTCCTCTCCTAGTGTAGATTTGGTTCTCCTTCTGAATATCTCAAGACAAATGGTGTTGGAAAAACACTCCAATTTTCTTATTCAGGCCCTCCCTCTAGCACTAATTTGTTGATGGTGTTTTCTGCACAGTAACAACTCAGACAAAATATGATATCCTATCTCTCTTGAAAGGTCAATCTCTATTGGAAAAGAGATAACCCCAAGGTCTCTAATTTCAGGTCTTGATAATGAAATAAAAAAACTCAGTGATAATGTGTGAAAATGCTAGTAATCACAAGGGGACCTTACAAAATAAATGCTGGAAATTTTAAAATTATCAGATCTAGCAATTTGTTGATACTCAAATTCCAAAATCTAACCCAGATAATGAAAGATATAGAAAAAGATACAAGGGTTCCAGAAATTGTTTAATAGAAATTACTCCTAAGACATCAGTGACACAATACTTGGAATAGACCAATCCCTCAAAACTAATTTATGTTCAACCCAGACTTAATCTGTGATCTTACAAAAATAGTGCAATCTTCTAACGAATTCAAGATTTTCAGATTATAGATATTCATTCAACTTAACCCTTATTTTTTAAATTAAAATGAATAAATACCTACAATTGAACTAAGAACATATATGTTTGGTATAGGTTGACCCTGTACAATAATCCCAAAATCAAGAAGCTGCTCAAGATATGAACCAGAGATTGCTACAACATTCCAAGTATCAAACCACATATATCATTGAAATCATTCAACTCTAAAACTAAAAGCATTCAAATATTCTCAAGAAATTTTAAAGATAGAGTAAGAACCATGCAAGATAAATCAATTCAAGAGATTCCACAAAATCACAATGTCTTCGCTTGTATTGAATCACCAATAATAGCAAAAATTCCAATATTCTACTACAAAACTTGCTCCAAAATAAACTAACTCCTAACTCTAGCTTTCTTGCTCTATTGCTTCAAAACTTAATCTTCTAACTGAGTATAACCCTTACAAATGAGGTAGCATTCCATACTTACAAAGATTACATCATGAGTCATCCCAATTAGGGTTACAAAGAAGGTCAGCCAAGAAAGTTTAAAAAATAAAAGAAAACATGACATAGAATTAAATGCATGGGGCTTCCTCCCATGTTAGCCTCAAATCTAACATGCTTAAATGCAAGATGAAGGAGGAACTAATGGGAAGCACAAATTTTGATGCAACTATTGTTTACCTAGCTCCTTATCTTTATCTTGCCCCACCTTCTCTTGCACTCTAAGGAAAACATCCTCCAAGTTGGCCAAAGGTGGAATAATTAATATTTTAAATCTCCTTTCAATGGATTTAACCTCTTCCCTGGCTTTCTTAATTGACTTATCCAAATCCACCCTTAGGGTTTTATAATTTTCCATAACTACAACTGCAAGTGTGAATAAGGTGTAAAGCAATAAAACACTTCTTAATACGAAATTATATCAAACACAAAGCAAATTGAACTAATTCAAAACAATAATTTACTAAAAGAGTCATATTTCTCTCTATCTCCAAAGATTTATTAAATCACTATGGCTCTCAGATTATGTAAGCAATGTGACTGTTAAAATGACTATCTAAAGAATGAGATGGATGCTAAATACAAGAAACTAATCCTCTATGATGATTTTTAAATGATTAAAAGAAACTAAATTAATCTTGACATGAAAATTGACAAATGAAGCCACAGGAGGCAACCATGATATGAAAACTCTATTGTTGGATGCTGAATGCTTGATGCTTGATGCTTGGTGCTTGAAATCCCTACAGAGTAAGAGTGCATAAGTTAGATTATCTGGATCCTTTTCTTGATTCAATGAGGCTTTATTTATAGATTTCCTGGTTGTAGAAATGCACAGGTATGGCAAAGAGAGGCTTGGATTCAATCTGGAGGATTCAATGGTGAGATATGGAGGAGATTGAGAGAATTTTGGTGATTGTCTCCACCCATGAAAACACCAGGCAAGAGAAGAGGAAAGATTGATGGAGGAGGATTGAGAGAAGAATTTGGAATTTGTCTCCAATTTGTCTCCAAAACTTCCCGTGAAGTTTCAAAGCATTAATTTTGACATAATTTAGACATAAATTAGGCATAGGATATCTAAATCAATTTTTAGGAAAAAATAGATGGAATATTCTTTATTCCTTTATAAATATTTTTGATTTATTTAAATTAGCAAAAGAGGGATAAATAATTTAATAAAACAAACTATAGGATTTGTTTATTAAATTAAACAGAGGAATAATGACAATTATTCAATAAAGTGTTTGATCTCTATTTAATTAATTTTAAGATTGATGTGATAAAATAAAATAGGGATTTGATAATTAAATCAAACAAAGTATTTAATTTTGTTTATTTAATTAAGATGAGATAATAGAAGAATTTAAATGTGAACGTGAACGTGAACTATATAAATAAATAATTCTATTTATTCAATAGTAGAGGAAATAGGATAATTAATTAGATAATTTATATTTAATTAATCGAATTCTCCAGACCATTTTTAGGTGTACAAATTTTTCCCCTCTTCGAAGTGATGTGTTTAAGCGTTGCTTCAAAAAAAAAATTATTGCTACTATCAGGATCACTGATAAAAATAATTTTGTGTGCCCTAGACATGCCCCAGCGTTGCTTCAAAGAAAATTTTGTTGCTACTGCCAGGATTTCTGATAAAAATAATTCCGTGTGCCCCAGACATGTCTCAGATATTAATTTTCAAATGATTGCCGATAATATTCCCCCTTGAGAGATAAATTAATGATGTGATGATTTTTGAGAATTTTTGAATTTTCATGATGATTTGATGAAGATTTGGTGAAGAAATAATGTATCTCCTGATAATGATGAAGAAAAATATAGCCCGCAGATGTCTTTCAATTAATTTCATGGATAAAATGAATCAAAATATAATTAAAAACCCACCAAAATCCCTTTTCAAAAGTTATATATAGTCCAAAATGTCATTTTAGAGTCATTTGTACTATTTGAGTTTCAAATTCTTGTGAGAGAGACATTTGAGCTAGCCAGAGCAAGATGCCAATCCCTTACCATACTCACCGTTTCGAGCGCGTTCGACATCACCAGTGGCTGGACATGTACGGACCTCCGGTATGTACCCATAATCCTCCTCATTTTTCGTGCAATTTTGTTTTTTATGTTTTTTAATGTTTTTTGCATTTTTTAGTTAATTTAGCGCATCCAAGTTGCGTTGTAGCGCTTTCACTCTGGTGTAGCATTTTGATAAACTGATTTAGCGCTTGCATTATTTTCTCTAGCGCTTTCATAGGATAATGTAGTGCTTTCATAAATTTGTGCTTAGATAGGTAGAATTAGCACATCGATGCCTGATTTTAGCGCCTAGAATATTCTAGCACTTTGATTTGGTAAAATAGCACATCTTTTGTTTGTTATAGTGCTTTGATTAAAGTGGTGCTTTGACAAACTATTTCAACACATTGATGCAGTAAAACAACACTTAGGATAAAGTAGCACTTCGATGGCTTGTTATAGCGCATCAGAGTGCTGAAATAGCACTTTGGATAAAACAACACCTTGGGTGTCTATTTTAGCACATTCGATTGATAAAGTAGCACTTTTGAAATTTAGCGATTTGGATGCCTGTTTTAGCGCATCCATGTCAAAATTGCAGATTTTGACTTAGTTAACCTTGATTTATCAATTTCGATCATGTCCATTCTTTGGATTGGTATGATTGATGATCCAAATGCTTGATGATTGATTTTGATAATTAAATAAGAGTTACTCTCATGATAGGTGAGAATAATCCTATTTATGATGATGCTCATGATAGGTGAGGAAATGATTCAATATATGATAAATCTCATGATAGGCGAGATTAGATAATGTTTGATGAACCACATGATAGGTGAGATTTGTTGATGTTTGTTCATGAATTTTGATCGAAAAATTCATACCAATTTTTTATTAGACTTGATAGTAGAATGACTTTTGATTTCTTGACATAGTGCACTAATTTAAAATTTTCTGATGATAGGAGTGTCTGGGTAATCTCCAGATGCGAGAGCGGTTTCCTTGGATGACCGATTTGATACCTCATTTGACTTCAGATGAGATTCAGATTATAGATCAATATGGCCACACCACTTTACTTGACATGCCCCAGAATAGGATTAATTAGGGTCTCCTTACCGCTTTGGCTGAGCGGTGGCACAGTGACCACAACACTTTTTATTTTCCCAATGGTGAGTTGATGGTCACACTTGAGGATGTGTGATGGATTTTGCGCATTTTGTTTATGGGGATATTGTGGTGTATGATTCTCATGAGGCTAGTGGGAGAGATGCTCTCCACAGAGTGTTTCAGGATCAACATATTGCAGGTTCGAGTGTTTGGTGGAGGACGATTGTTGATTCCTACGCTTCACTACTAGCAGTGCTTGCTGGATTCATTGGAGCTTTCCTTTGCCCTGATTGTAGGTCAAAGGGATTCTCTATGGGTTGGGGTATGATTCTAGAGAGCATGGTCATACATGGTATGAGATACGCGTGGGGGATGTGCATGTTGGCACATCCCTACCATGACCTTCATTCAGTGGTATACCTTGGGGCACGTAATTTATCGGAAAGGATGGCCATGTTATAGGTGTGGGCATGGGAGCACTTTTCCATTGCTCGACCATTTCTAATTATGGATAGACTAGCAGGCATACCATATGTGTTTCGGTACAAAAGTTGGCTTACCCAAGCTTAGATGGGTAAGTTGGAGCATTGGAGGTGAGTTTTTGATGATATGGAGAGCGTCATTTGGCAGCCATATCTAGACTATGAGCAGTGAGACGAGGATGATGCGGGGTTGGGGTATCTCTGGGATTCCATGTACTTGATTGGATAGACACCCTTTAATTTGGAGAGGTCTTTGCTATGACAAGTGTATAGGTAGTATGACATCATTTAGTGTATGCCTCAGGGGGTAGCCCACTATGCTAGGCGACGGAGTGATATAGCAGATTGGGGGCTTTGTCTGTCATATGAGGTCTTAGTAGAGGGATATAGGGCACTGTATCCATCAACTTGGGACATGCATAGAGACATTGCAGAGGAACCTGTTACAAACGAGTACGCTGCATTTTTGGCTTTGACTCCACATCCTCGCATCACCATTCTAGATTAACCAACACCATTACCCATAGAGGAGGATGTTGTTGAGGGTTCTACAAATAGTGGGGGTGATACTTCATTAGGAAGTAGCATGGAGAGTGTTAGTGATGGCAGTGATAGCGATGACAATGATGGTGGCGGCAGAGGTGGTAGACGGGCAGGGCCAGTTAGCATTGGTCCTTCATCTAGTAGGCCTCGCAAGAGGCAAGCAGTGGCAGTGCCATTAGTTGATCATCAAAGATAGATTGCAAGTCTCTAGACACAGGGACAGTTGGTACAGGCCCGGGGCTTGCTGGTTTAGACGTAGACTTAGATGCAAGCTTAGGCTTAGGCCCATGTTCAGGCACTAGTGCAGGTATAGGGACAGTTAGCCACTGTGTAGACTCAGGTTGCCACATTGATAGTTGAGTGAGACAATGCACGATAGATTACTGAGATGGCATAGGAGACAACTGAGACCTTACAGAAAGTGGCCGATGGTACCTTGGTGGCCGATTATATGAGAGAGGTTTTGTGGGCTGGCCGAGAGGTAGAGTTATACCGGGGTAGATATCATGATGTAGTGCCTACTAATCATAGAGTCAGCTATGCCCCGTCGATATCCGATCAGACTTGCACCCGAACACTAAGTGAGGGTGTGACACAGCCTCCTCAAGAAGATCCTAGAGATATTGGTTCTTTTGAGGGTGGTGGTACTGGTCCTGTTGGGCCTGCACATTTTGGCAGTAGCAGATCATAGATGCTATTGTGATTTCAAGATATTCCTTTTTGAGACATGATGTATACTACGATTTACCTCATTTTTGATGATGTATCTTTATGTCAGACTTCATTGTATACTTGACACTGATGATATATATATGAGATGCAGTTGATGTGATCTTTATGATGGTTTATAATTTCTATGTGATGATGTAACATGTGATGTTTTATATAAATGCTTTTATTTCATGTAATGATTCTATGATAAATGCATTTGTAGAATATATGATATATGGATGTATGATGTAATGTATGATAAAAAGTGATGATGTATAATATAATGATGATAATGTCAATGACTTGCATTTATTTTATGTTGATGATAATAATAATAAATGATGATGTATGGATAATAATTGACATGACATAATGCATGGATGTATTTTATTTATGATGTGATGATGATAAAAATGAGGTACGATAAATGCATAACTATTTAATTTAAAATGCATGAATGATGAAATGATGAAAACTTAATGATGAGATGATGACTTCTATTTGTTTTTGATGATTTTTGGATTTATGTCAAGTATACTTAGAAATGATTATAGAAAAGATAATTATTGATTGGAAACCTTTATGCAACAAATACTCTACAGATAATGAATTTATTATGAATGCAATCTAATTTTATTATGCAACTATATGCAACCATTGTCATTTTAACAGTATTTTTGTGCTTGGTATCATCATAGAGCTTTTATTGGATGTTGAAAGTGAGTACAAGAATTAATGGTATGTGTTATACCAATGACGACCTGAGTATTACTTTCATGATTTTTGATATTGCAAGCGAACAAAAGCATCTAGGTATAATTGAATCGAGATGACCTAAGCATTCATTACGTAAACAAGCAAAAATTAATCATTTTAGTGTGTGAAATCTGAAATGTCATCGGTGATACATTTGCATAGCACATCCCCCAACAATTCACACATTTATATGATTAACTTATAGATAGTAGACAATAAAAATATCATTCTTCTTCCTTGTTTCTCTAGTGCAATACATCATTGAGTTACTCCAAAAGAAGTGATAATCAAAAAGTACAATTTACCCATTTTTACTTAGAGTGTTTCAATCATTATTCAGATTTCAGATCATCCATCCTGATTTTGACATGTTTTTGTATTTTTGAGATTTTGACCAAAGACCTAACCTACTAACCTATCCTAGGGGTCTCAGGGGCTAATCAAAGATTAGGCTTGCCTACGTTACACATGCAGAGACTACATAGTTTGACTGACACAGACTCATGATTTTGGTTTTTTTCTTCTTCTAGACTGACTTTTTGACATGTTTTTGGATTTTTGATATGATACCGATGTTTGATGCCCTTTTGATGATGATTGATGTTGTGTTTGATCATTGTTTTTCATCTTCTTATCATACTGTTGTTTTCCCTTTGGTGAAACCAATGTTTTTGTTGCCCCTAGTGGTATCTAGATGTTGCCCCCAAGCTTTGGAGTGAGAATTGACTATGTGAAATGATTTGATGATGGATGCAATGATGGAAAGACTAATGACATGATATGAAATGGTATTGACTACTAGATTAAATTATCCTGATATGTATCAAAATAGATGGGAAAGTTGATCTTTAGAATCACATATGATGCCTATTTCCAGGTCTTCACCATATGTTTTGATTACACTCTTTGTTTTGTTTATTTTTCTCATTTTTCTTTTTTCCTTTCTTTTCTTTGTATATATATATTTTTTTAGTTTTTTTGTATTTTTTGTTGCCAAGATGCCTGTTTGCCAGGTTTTCATCAAGGAAACCATTTTTAGAAGTTTGACCCATGCACTAGGAGATTCAAGTATAGAAATTTCTAAGATGGATACTATTGATAGGTTCATCAAACAAGTCTCCTTTTGACGTTGATAGTTGATAAGCTCCTAATCCGTATACTGATATGATGACAAAATGACCAAGCTAGTTAGGCTCAAATTTCCTTTTCTTCTCCTTGTCCTGCTCATTCCTAGGGTTCTATTTTAGAACCAAATCACCAACCTGAAAGACCCTCGGTTTTACCCTATGGTTGTAACTCCTTGAAATTCTCTGTTGATAAGTTGTTAGATGATTAACAACTTGTTGACGATGGTCATCCAACAATTCTAGTTCCTTCAGTCTAGATACCCTATAGTCTTCATCTGAAATGATTCCTCTGAGTGATACACGAAGGGATGGAATCTCTACTTCAATGGGAAATATGGCTTCTGATCCATATACCAAGGCATATGGTGTAGCTCATCTTGGTGTTCTAATACTTGTTATGTAGGCCCATAGTGAGGGATTGAGTTGAACATGCCAATCACGTCCAACACCGTTAACCGTCTTTTTGAGAAATTTTAGAATTGTTTTATTCGAGGTCTCTGCTTGGCCATTTCCTTGAGGATAGTACGGTGTTGAAAAATGATGTTGGATATGGAACTTTTCACATAGTTCTTGCACATCTTGATTCTTGAAAGGTCATCCATTATCAATGATAATGGATTGAGGGATCCCATATCGACAGATGATGTAATTCAAGATGAAAGAGGAAATCTACTTCCCAATGATGGTTGTAAGAGGCACTACTTCTATCCATTTTGTGAAATATTTTGTAGCTGTGATAATGAACTTGTGTCCATTGGATGAAGAGGGATGTATCTTTCCTACCAGATCCAGTCCCCATTGACAAAAGGGCCACATTGATGTAAAGGGGTGCAGTTCTTGAGCCGGTGCATGAATTAGATTGTTTTGAATCTGACACTTTTGACATTTCTCAATAAATAGATAGGATTCTTTCTCCATGCATGGCCAATAATATCCCAAATGGAGGAGTTTCTTGACTAGAGTTATCCCACTCGAATGAGTGCCACAAATACCCTCATGAACCTCTCATAGGGCCATTTTATATTCGTCGTGTTCTAGACATCGGAGTAAGGTACCATCAAGACCTCGACGATAAAGTATGTCGGGTGGATTGGCGGATGAAGTTTTATTTTTGGTTCTTGGAAAGATCAAGAGGAAGGACATCGTCTTTCAAGTAAGCATAGGTTTTTTCATAGATGGAGGTTTCAATGGTTTCTAGATGGCAGATGGTAGTGGATTTTCAATTATTATGGGAAGGACATGATACTTGTTCTACCATAAACTCATAACAACCATGTTTCTCAGACAATTGTAATAATGAAGCAATTGTGGCCATAGCATCTACAACCTTGTTCTCCACCCTTGGAATTTGATCAAACTTGATATTGATAAAGAACTATTTCAGATCATCTATTTGTTGTTTGTAGGGCATCAATTTTTAATCCTTTGTTTGATACTCATCATTCACTTGATAAATGACTAGTTGAGAGTTCCCATAGACCTGGAAGTTTGTGATCTTCCATTGAATTGCTATTTTGACCCCAATTATCAATGCTTCATATTTTGCCACATTATTTAAACATTGAAACATCAGCCTATATGATTTCAGAATGGTGTGTCCTTGGGGAGAGATGAAAAAAATCCCTGCTCTAGATCTGCGCTATGTGTATGATCCATCAAAATATAATACCCATTATTGGGGCATCACTGTTAGAATGTCTGCATCCAGAAACTCCATTGTCATCGTTCAATCATCTCATAGAGGAGCCTCAAGTAATTGTTCAATAATTGCTTGACCCTTGATTTCTTTTCTCTCCACATATTGAATGTCAAATTCACTTAATATCATGACCCACTTTGCCAGTCTACTTGTTAAGGCAGCTTTACTGAGTAGATATTTTAAGGGGTCAATCTTTGCTATTAGCTTGATTATATGATTCAGCATATAGTGTCTCAACTATTGAGTAGAAAACACCACCACCAAGCAAGATTTCTCTATTAAAGTGTAATTTATTTCATAACCGTTTAATGTTCTACTGAAATAGTAGATGGCATGTTCTTTTCCTTCATAATCCTCTTGTGCTAATAGTGCCCCTAAAGAGATATCTGTCATGGAAATGTACAATATCAAAGGTCTTCCTTCTATTGGCGGCATGAGAATGGGTGGTGACACTAGATACTGTTTAATTTGATTGAATGTTGTTTCACACCCATTATCCCATTTGAAAATTACATTTTTATGCAAAAGGTGATTAAAAGGATGACTTTTGTCCGCCAGCTGGGAGATAAATCTCCTGATCGATTGGAGCCTTCCTTGTAGTGATCTGAGTTGACTGATATTTCTAGGAGGCGGCATTTCCATTATTGTCTTGAATTTTTCTAAATCCACTTCAATGCCTTTTTCTGAGACAATATACCCCAACAGTTTTGTTGATGTGACCCCAAAGACACACTTCTTGGGGTTTAAACTGATATTGAATTTATCTATCTGTGTGAAGATTTTGCCTAGGATACGCAAATGTCCTTCCCTAGTACTAGATTTTTCCAAGATGTCATCCACATAATCCTCCATGATTGTGTGCATCATATCATGAAAGATTGATGTCATTTCTCTTCGATAGGTGGCTCCTACATTTTTCAGACCAAATGGCATGACGTTCCAGTAGAAGGTTCCCCATGGACATGTAAAAGCCATCTTTTCCTAATCTTTTGGACCTATTTTTATTTGATTGTACCCAGAGAAACTATCCATGATTGACAACATGGCATGCTCTTCCGTGAAGTCCACAATGATGTCTATATTTGGTAATGGAAAATCATCCTTTGGGCATGCTTTATTTAGGTCCCTAAAATCTGTACATATCTTGATGCTATTGTCTGGCTTTGAAATAGGTACAATGTTTGATATCTACTTGGCATAGTCTATAGACCTTATGAATCCAGCATCCAATAATTTCTTTAGCTCTGTCTTTACCATCAATGCGATATGGGGATGCATTTTTCTCAATTTTTGCTTGACAAGCTTGATTCCTGTGGGCAAAGAAAAATGATTCATGAGTAGATTTGGATCTAAGCCTGGCATTTCAGAATATGACCAAGTGAAGTTGATGCTTCTTTCCTTAAATAAATTGATGAATTCACATCTCTCTTGATCTATCATGGATTCTGCCAGATGTGGGATTTTTTCCTTTTCTTCAGTGTCGATGTTCACAGACTGTGTTGGTTCTACCAGAACTGATGACCACTCATGATAATGTTCCAGAAGAGTTTCAAATCTTCCATCATTTAGTGCCTTAGAAAGGTTTTCACCATTATATGTGTTCTTTATTTTTTCTTTTTCTAGGTCTAATGTTGCCATAGAATGGTTTTCATCATGAGATCTATTTTCCCTATTTTCACTTTTGCAACTTAAATATTTGACACCCTCCTATTGAGTCACGTTGTTATGAGTATTACAGATAGAACTTGTACCAGGTTCTCTATGACATAGGAAATTTACAATGGCATTATCATTGGCAAATTGTGGGATATTCAAAGGTTCGATAGGTTCCCAGACAATAAGTTTGGGATGGATTAATGGTATGAGGTCATCGAATTCATTTAGGTTGATGGATGTAAGGGTTTGGACAGACATTTCTTCATAGTTTTTTATTGGAATATTGAGGTCAATGATGATACCCTCTTCAAGATCGTCTAGTTCACTCGAGGTTTGTTTGTCCCCACTTGAGTCATCAATATTTGGTGATCCTGCTACGAATGGTCTAGACCCAGATCCTTGTCCCTCTTCATGCATAGGTGCATATTGTTGGATTACATCAACTTGAATATCGGTGAAAGATACATCAAAACAAAGATCCCACTCATATTCATTTGAATCCGTTTCAAAGCTCTCTCTAATCTAAAGGATCCTTTCTACAACTTTCTTTGTCATCTCCTATTTTTGTTCCTCAGAGTATCCTAGTCCTGGCTTTTCTTTTGAATGGAGAGTGAGGTGTTGAATAGGCTCCATGATTCCATCCTTCCCTAATCCAATAGGTCCTTTTCCCTCATAACCCATTTTTTTTAGAATAGCTTTCCCTTTGCCATATTTGTCGGTGTTGATATTGAAATTTTTGATACTGATATTTGATGTCGAGGGTTCCTCATCTTTGTATAGCCAATCAAGGATTGCTTTTTTGTCTGATTCATCCTCTATGGTATCAATTTTGACAAACCTTTCCTCAATAACTATGACTGGTAATGATGTTTGATGTTTGATCATAGATGGTTGACCATATGTTTTAGGAGATGGTATTAACTATGAAAGGTTAAGCGATTGCTCCATAGAATATTTCCCCATTCCATTGTCTATCAATTAAAATTTCTCTTGAAATTTTTGTGATAAAGAAGTTTGTGGATCCGGATTATTTGTTGATTGAGTTTCAACAGGACTTGTTTATTTTCCTTTATCCTTCTTCTCTACCTACTTGGTGGTGATACTTGGATGTTTTTCTTCATTGGATGATTTTGAACTGGATCCTTCCTTGTTGTGAGGCACACAGGTATCTTGAGAGACTCTAAGTGTCCCAATGTTGAGGATGATTATAATCAGCAGATATAGTCACCTCCTATCCATTTATTGGGAACTTTAAACATTGATGATATGTTGAAGGCATGGCCTGCATTTCATGGATCCATGGTCATCCTAAGAGTATGTTTTAAGTCAACTCTTTTTCCAGTACTTGACATGTTATGTGTTTCATCATTGGCCCCACTTGAATGGGTAACACAATTAGGCCCTTAGATGATCTTTCTTCCTCATCATATGCTTTTATAGTCATTTTCCTTCGGGCATCAATAGCATCATCAGAATACCATAGTGCACAGATTAACTTGAGAGTGCAAATGTTCAGACTAGCTCCCCCATCTATTAAGACTCTCTTGATGTGATGATTGTGGATTAAGACTTCGATATGGAGTGCGGTATTATGGGGATGGTTTAGTGAGACATCATCTTGTTCAAAGAATGATAGAAAATGTAGGGTAGTCAAATGGCCCACCATAGCTTGGAACTGGAAAACATCTAGATTCTTTGGTACCGTAGTGGCAACTAGTGCTTGTTCTAGAACCTCCTTATGTGATGTTGATAATTTAAGGAGTTCTAGTATCGATATCTATGCAGGAATGTTTTGTAGTTGATCAAAAATATTATGATGAGATGGAGGTGGAATTGCATGTGTAGACCCAACTCACTTTAACACTACCTTGGATTGCCCCCTAGTCATTACATTTGCTAGTTGATGTTCCTAATGGTCTCTTATTTTTAAGACATTGATCTGATTTTCAGAATTTTTTTTTCTTGGAAGCAAATCCAAAGGAGTAGTGTTGTTGGTTTTGGGTTTGCTAATGTTGTGACCAATTGCATGATCACTCTCTACTTCAGAAAGATAAAGGATTGTTTTTTCATAGACATGATTGATGTTCTTACCTTTTTTGTTTGAAGATGATGACTCCCCTTTTTCATAGTTTGGCAAAGGGTCCTTGAAGGCTCAATGATCGTTATTGTTTTGGGGTCCCTCCACATATATTTTGTTGTTGTTGATAAAATCTTGTAGTGTGTGTTTTAACTCCATATAATCATTGGTTTTGTGACCTTTTTTGTTGTGGAAGTTGCAATAATCTGCGTCATTCCACCATGGTCGTTTGACCTTTGGATCCTAGAATCGTGCTTCCCGTGCAGTGATAAGGCCCCTAGTGACTAATTCTTTCATTGTTGATTCTATCATTTGGCCTAAACGTGTGAACCTATGCTGATTTGATGGTTTTTGATATAATTATGTTTTTGCGATCTCTTTGCTTTGTATGACATTCGACTTGACAATTTGATCATTGTTTTGATTCTTTGAAGTAGATGTTGTCATGTTAAAAATTGGTTTGACATTTTGGGAATCATTTGTTGTTTCATTGGTAGTCATTTTTTAATTCTTTTGCCAAAATTTTGGCTTATCACTACTTGAGTATTGATTGGAGGATTTATTTGTGTTATTCATTTTATTGTTGAAATACTTGATAACTCCTCTTTTGACTAGCGCTTCTTCAATTTTAAGGCCGATTTCTATTACTTTTTCGAATGTAGGAGGACATTGCAATTCAAGTCTATAACTCATTTCCTATGTTAAGTTGTAAATGAATAACTCCATCTTTTCTTCCTCAGGAATGCATCGAGGATATCTAGTGAACAATCATCACCATCTTTGTAGAAAAGACAAGAATGTCTCTCCTTTGTTTTGTTTTAGGTTAGAAAGATCCTATATTGTAACATCATGTTGGATGTTAAATGAATACTAGGAGATGAACTTGTTGACAAGTTCCTCAAAAGTCCTGATACTTGGTTGTAATTTTGAGAACCATTCCATACATGCACCTCCCAAGCTCCTTGGGGATAATCTCATTAAGTAAGTTTCCTCTTAGGCAAACTCAAGGCTCATTATTTTGAATTCCCGGATATGATCTATCGGATCCGTTCTTCCATTGTACTTTTCATACTTTGGGAATTCACAGTGTCTAGGAAAAGGTATCAGGCTGACTGTTGCCTTAAAAGGATAAGGACAAATGTCATGTATCGCATACCTTTTGGTACTCCCTTTTGTCATATCCTTTATCTGTTGTTGTAACACTTGCATTTGGGATGTCAAAGGAACCACTGGATCTATTGTCTGTGTGGGTTGTAGTATTTCAGTCTCACTTGTTCTAGGTGCTTCCTTCAGACGATTCACATCAAAGTCCTTGGGAAGTTTAGCACTCGATTCAGCCAACATCAAGAGATATTTCTCCATGTCTTGTTCTAAGATCTTTTCCATAAATTTATGGAACTTGGGATCTTGTTGAGCTGTTTCAATATCCTCTAGAGTTATTTCATTCTTATAGTTTTGGTTCAGATTGTTCCAAGGATTTTCTTCTGCCATTGCTTGTGATGTTATAAGTTTTTGTTCTAAGAGTCTTTGTTTTTGGGATCTAGTGAAGATTGGCATACAACTTTTTACCCTTTCTTCTGAAATGTTGATCTTCTGTATTGGAAAAATGTCAATTGAACTTTTAACAAAGTCGAATAAGATGATTGATCTTATTGATAAGATTATGTTAAAAATTTGATTACTATACTTGGTTTCGTGATAAAGGATGACAGTATCCTGATGATGACACTTTAGTGTAGTAATCGATTGTGTATTTTGATTTGACACTTCTGATTTGCAAGATCTTGTTTCAGTTGATAAGATTGGAAATATGTATAAACCTATTTGTTTTCGATCTCTAGACAGTGATTCTGATAAAAAAAAACTTGCATTCGGGTAAAAACTTTGGATAAATGATAGATAGACTGACTGGTAAGATTTTTGAACTCTCTATTTTGAAAGCGCTAAAATAGAGTACAGAGGCACTATTTCACAAAAAAGCTAGAATAGAGTCTCGAAGCACCGAAATAGGTGACAAAAGCTCTATCTTGACAGAAGCGCTAAAACAGTGCCCGAAGGCATTGGAAAAAGTGATGAAAGCGCTATCTTGATAGAAGTGCTGAAATAGTGCCCAAAAGTGCTGTAAAAGATGATGAAAGCATCGATTGATGAAAGCGCTAAAATAAATACTGTAAATGCTAAAATAGTGCCTGAAAGCTCTGTTTTATGAAAACACTAAAACAATGACCCGAAGCACTGAAACAGGTTTTCCAAAGCGCTAAAATAGGACTTTTATGACTCTCTATTGTAAAATTTGATCTGGCCTTATGGCATACTATATCATGGGTTGTGGAAAATAAGAATGACATATGCATTGACTATGGTTGTGATACTATGTGAGAGCTCTCCTTTGGAAGAAGGCTCGTGAATAGAGTGGTTCGACTGCGTAATCTAATGTGTGACCCCTAGCAAAATCATGATATCTATGGATGAATGTTCTATGTTATAAAAATATTTTTTGATTTTGATATAGAAAACGCCTTCTTAAATTATCTCGATAACCGAAAGGTTTCTTGGGTTTGGTGATTTTGATTTTTCTCTTGAAAAACATGGTGGACTTCCACTTTCGAATCATGAATTTCTTGACCTAGCTTGACTTGTTTGTTTTAGGATGATCTTTAGTCTGATTTTAATGATTTTTGTGAAAACACAGCAAGCAATTGTGAGATAATTGTCTTAAACTAAATAGATCATGTATGTTCAAGAACCACGAATGGTCCTTATTGATTTCCATGGGTTGCTTTGACAAATATACACAAATCAGACAGACTAACACTTACGGACAAATAGGTCATCATTATACTCACAACCCACAACTTGAATTTGGTTGACGCACACAGTCGTGTCACCCCCTAGAGGGCACCCGTGTTTTTGTCATTTCCAGGCGCATACTCAGAGTTGGATTTCTCATCCTTTGAGCAAACGGTCCTTGGCAATTATATGGTGAGTGTCTTGGGGGCAGATTCTTCCCTCCCCTTGCACCATGAGTATGACAATGTTTGGATATTGACTCGATGGGATACTGCTCTATGGTTTGTAGATAGGGCTTCCATGTAGTGTGGCAATTGATAAACTCCCTCAGGAGACCTCCCAATCTTTAGAACAAAGATTTCGGGGATGGTTATCTTGCTCACTACCATCAAGTTGTACGTTCATCAACAACTTGCATTTTGATTATAGTGGGTTAGAATCCTTGGCTTTAGGCATTCCCACTTAGGTCATTCCTGTAGCATGAGTACCTTTTCCCACTATGACAGGCCTTCTAAAGGATTTAAATAAAGCGTAAATATCATGAAATATAGATGAATCTGACACTTTGATCACCTAGTTAAGTGGAGAGCATAATCCTAATCACCACAAGCACATCATATAAGTTGTTCTATTTTAAGCCCAAAAAGACAATTTTCTAATCTATGTGAAGGTGTTGCTTCACAAAAATCATAATGTTCTTTTTAACTTATACTACAAAAATGTGATGACTACCCTAGGTTTGATAGATTTGCTTTAAGAAAAAAAAAAGTGGCTACCCTAGGATTGACACATTTTAGAAACCAGAAGTGACTACCCTAGGATTGATAAATTTTAGAAACCAAAAGTGACTATCCTAGGATTGATAAATTTTAGTCTAACCACGGAAAAAAGAAATAAAATCTGGTCGCGGTCGCATCAGATCTAGACTAAATTTACAAAAGCATCGAAATAGTCCACCGAAGTGCTATAAATTTTACCTAATTCCCTAAAATCAAAAGTGTCGAAATAGAACACCGAAGCGCCAAAATTTTCCACGGAAGCACTAAATCAAGCTTTTTGGAAATGGATCATCGATATGCTGAAATAGGTCATGGAAGCGCTAGAGTTGAAAGCGCTGAATTTTTTTATGGATGCGCTATAGTATCATGAAAGTGATAAAATAGAGCATGGAAGCACCATAGTTTTCCATAGATGCACTATAGTATTTGACGAAAGTGCTGAAAGAGAACAGGCCAGAAACCTGCATGACACTTTTTAGAAAAAATTGATAAAATTGGGGTTAATGCCCCACGGTGGGCACCAAATTATAAGTGTGAATAAGGTGTAAAGAAATAAAACACTTCTTAATATGAAATTATATCAAAGACAAAGAAAATTGAACTAATTCAAAATAATAATCTACTGAAAGTGTCATATTTCTCTCTATCTCCAAAGATTTATTAAATCACTGTGGCTCTCAGATTGTGTAAGCAATGTGACTGTTAAAATGACTATCTAAAGAATGAGGTGGATGCTAAATACATGAAACTAATCCTATATGATGATTTATAAATGATTAAAAGAAACTAAATTAATCTTGACATGAAAATTGAAAAATGAAGCCACAAGAGGTAGCCATGATATGAAAACTTGATGCTTGAAATCCATGTAGAGTAAGAGTGCATAAGTTAGATTATCTGGATCATTTTATTGGTTCAATGAGGATTTATTTATAGATTTACTAGCTGTAGAAATGCACATGGATGGCAAAGAGAGGCTTGGATTCAATCTGGAGGATTCAATGGTGAGATATGGAGGAGATTGAGAGAATTTTGGTGATTGTCTCTACCCATGAAAACACTAGGCAAGAGAAGAGGAAAGATTGGTGGAGGAGGATTGAAAGAAGAATTTGGAATTTATCTCCAATTTGTCTCCAAAACTTCTTGTGAAGTTTCAAAGCATTAATTTTGACATAATTTAGACATAAGATATCTAACTCAATTTTGAGGAAAAATAGATGGAATATTCTTTATGCCTTTATAAATATTTTTGATATATTTAAATTAGCAAAAGAGGGATAAATAATTTAATAAAACAAACTATAAGATTTGTTTATTAAATTAAACAGAGGAATAATGGAAATTAATCAATAAAGTGTTTGATCTCTATTTAATTAATTTTAAGATTGATGTGATAAAATAAAATAGGGATTTGATAATTAAATCAAACAAAGTATTTTAATTTGTTTATTTAATTAAGATGAGATAATAGAAGAATTTAAATGTGAACATGAATGTGAACTATATAAACAAATAGTTATATTTATTCAATAGTAGAGGAAATAGGATAATTAATCAAATAATTTATATTTAATTAATCAGATTCTCTAGACCATTTTTAGGTGTATACAACAACATATGTAGCTACATCATCAAGTTGGTGTATAGTAACTAGACCAGCATCAACTGAGGTATAGATTTCATGCCACAATTTCCTCAATTGTTCTAAGCTTAAGTGCTTTGGTGCAAACTTCTTCCTCCCGGTCATGATCTCGAAAGAATGAAATAGAACCATTATAGATACCGGCCAAGGTATTCTCTATTTGTTTTTCCTATTTGTGAGCCTTCTTCAAAACCCTCTGCCTAATCTCTAGGATCTCATACCATTCCCAAGGCTCAAAAAAATTTGAAGAGGGTAGAATTCCATCACCCAATAGCTTCTCCTCAGTGTACTCCATGATAACTTTGGTTTTCTATAGCAAGAAATCAACTTCGTCTTTATCTTGAGTCAACACATTCTTCAACCATTGCACAGACCTGTGAGCATTTCCACCAGTTGATAAGAGGTCTTTGATTGCCTCATTCCCTTTAACTTCAATTCCCTGCAACCAATCATGTGTGGCTTGCATAGTGGCCTTCATCTTTTCTAGTTCAGAAATGGTCTCCCTAGGTAGAAGGCCCGCAACAGATGATGAGGAGCTGACTTGACTAATAGACTACAAGGGATTCATAAGATCCTACAGATATATTTTCAACCTCTCATTCTCCTTTTTCAATTCTTGTTTAGCCTGCACCTCGTTGTTCAATCTTCTTAAAATTGTAGCAGTAGACCCTTCAAATTCCTCAATGTCTTTCCTTATAGAGGTGGGTCCAAGGTTAATAGTTTGAATATTGTAATCTTGGGAAGTCACCTCATATCTTCTCTTGTTAGGTGCAAGAGTGGTAATGTGGATTACTCTATTATTTTCTTTATCTCTGTCAATCCTGGAGATAACTTTATCCTTCTTCTTTGGCCTTCCCTTTCCTATGCTAGCCAATAGTTCATCCCAATTTGGAGGAGTATCATCCACAACAACCTGCTTCTTCCTCAACTTTTCATCCAACCAACCAAGGGTAGTATAATTTGGCTGCAAGCTACTTTTCTTGTTCTTTTCAACCTGATCCATAGTAGATTCAACATCTACATTATGCTCCAGAGGGACCTCCTCACCTTTTTTTTCCTCTTCATCCCCTTGCTTCTAATTTTCCTCCTGATCATGGATGGGAGAGGGAGTCTTCCCAGGTTCCTTTTCCTTTTCTGTAGGTGTTTCCTCCTCATCTTTGACTGGTAAATCATCATACAATACTAAATAAGAATTAAAAGTGCTACCAATCTCAGCCTCTGCCTTATAGATGTCTCCAACATGAAACTCTTTTGTTTCCTCATCTGGATGATCACTAACCTCCTTTGCATCTTTGGATTTATGTTGAACATCCTCTGACTCTTGGAGAGGAGAGGCATCCTTTTGTTGTCTCACCATAGGAGTGGTTGTGGTAGCATCTGCCTTCAATGTTGGAGAAGGAGTCCTTGATCTTCTTGTATACACCTATGCCCTTTCTCCTGAGGTTTCCACTTATCTCACCTAAGGGCCTATGCCTCCTTCTTACTTGGAAGGCTCACTCTTTTTCTTTGAAGCTCTAGATAGTCTTATTTTCTTGATCAGAGATGCACTGTCTTCCTCACCTTCCTCATCTAGTTCTTCTTTCATAGTGGATTTACCTCCCTTGGAGACATTCTTTTTGTTATTAGCAATTGGTTTTCTACTATTTTCCGCTTCTATCTCCACTTGAGAACCCTTAAGTTTGATCTTGAAAGGAGAGTCTACCTTATCTTTACCATTAGGATTTGGTTCGGTCTATTCAAAGGTGGAGTGGGATTCAAAATCTCCCATTAGGTCATAGGTATATTGCATACCCTCACTATCTAGTTCCCATATTTTGTGTTTGATCCAAAACTTAGCATATTTAAGGACTGGGGCGGTAACTTGTTCTAGCTTTGTCTTTTCTTCCTCAAGCCAATCAACCTCAACTGATTTGTCCTTGATGGATTCATAGTCATGATTCTGGATAACCTCCTCCTCATCATCCACCTGATCAGGGATGGCCTTGACATTGTATAACCTAATCAAATTGACTTGAAACCTTGAGAACTTCTTTCTGACTTCAAACTCATCCCTATAATTAGCCCAGTAATCCTCAATGTCAACCTTATGACTAAAATCCCTACTGGCCTTCCTTTGAGCCTCACCATTCATGTCAAATATAGACCTTTTGGAGTGGAATGATAACCCAAAGGCACACATTTTTTCCTTAGAAGAATGTGCAGAAATGATAGAAGGACAAGCCTCATTGCTACCTATCCTAGGTGGGAAGTCAATACCAAATCCAATCTTATGCTTTTCCTTCTTTAGAATAGCATCAAAATCATAGATCTACCTATTGACTTCCAAGAGTATGAGATGATGAGTTGGATATTTGGGTAGCCTATAAGGAGTGCATTGGAAGCCATCTATCCTGATGTAGGAGAAATTGGGGAATTGTATGAACCAAGCTCCAAATCTTTGTATCAATTCCTTGGCAGCATCCAAAATTTTGACATGTTCTGCACCTTAGAGAAATTAGGTGATATACATGGTGAATGCATCATTCATCCTCCTATAGCTCGTGCTGCCTAGATGCAACTGTGGATAAACCTCATAAATCACATCTTGCTCAAAGAAACCTCCTACACTTAGTCCTTTGTAGTGGTGAAATCTTGCAGGTGCATAGACTAAGTAGGAGGTCATGGTGAAGCTCCTGGTTTGCAACACAGTACAAATCTGATCATGTATCACTGCACCGATAGCACTTTGCCAATGGTAATCTATACCTTGCTCTATTCTCACTATGACATAAAACATCCATTTCTCAAATATGCCTGCACTTTTCAGGCCCACAACCCTACCAAGGAGTGTGATGGCATCATAGTACTCTACCCTAAAATTTTTCCTAGATAGTTATTTTGGAAACATGGAAATATGGGGCTTAGGCTTCTCCAACCAAGATTTGATCACCTATAAAGCCTCTTTTGTATCATCTATGCAATACTTCTTAGTTATGTCCATGTCAAATCCCACGACATAGGATCTATCTGGCCTGCCAAATATTTGTGCTATAGAAGGAGGGGAGAAATTTTCCAACACTCTACCTTGTGGACCAATCACCCTCTATGTGCCTCTATCATAATTCCTAGTACATTCCAAAACCAACTCATAAAATTGCATTGTGGGAGGAAAACTAGTTATGTGATTCAACCCAAATTCTACCAATATCCTTGCCAACAAATGAGGATCCTACACTGCCATTTTGGACTTTAATTCCTCATACTCCCATTTTCCCACATTGGTATCTGAGACCTCTGACCAAGTGGAAGCCAACTTAGACTCTAAAACCCTTCTCTTAATATCCATCTTAACCCTTTCCGCCTCTGAGATAGAAGATCCTTTTGCACCAAGATCCCCCTTGCCTTTAGTCTTGCTAGCAACCGCCTTGCTTGATTCAACCTCCACTCAAAGAATTTCACAATAAGTACCAAACCTAGCACAATAATCCACATTAGTCCATCATCTATAATCATAATCATCAAAGAAACCCAAACAACAACCAAATTTCCGTTAAAATAGCATTAAGGCATCCTTTCTCAAAATTCAATATTTTCACCTCTTCGCGGAATTAAGCTCAGAAAAGAATTTCGGGGAATTCCAAGTCAGAAGGATTCTAGCGATGGAAGTGAATAAATCACCCAATGTTAGAGTAATAAGTTATATACTTAATTAATTATATCATACTGATTAATTAATTAAGTCACTTATTCCTTTAGTTGCTTAAGCTAAACTTAGGCACATTAAAAATTGATTAATTATTAAGTGTGCACACTAGGGTTTAATTTAGGGTTTCCCTTTTAGGGTTTCTTGATCTCCTTCATAAGAATTGATCTCTTTGTAATAATTGATTCTCAATAATGCATTTTTCCCTTTTTGTTTTGCATTTCTTTTGCATGCAGGTGATCCTAGTTTCTAACATGGTATCAGAGCTCCAGACCTACAGTTGCCTATTCATGATTTGAAGATATGGCCTTTCAGTGAGTTTAAAGTGCAAGGGTTTCCATAAGCATCTTTTTTGCAAGATCTAGGGGTAGCCAATTTTTTGGGACACTATGTGCTCAAATAGACATCGACATCGTGTTTGCAATGCCCCAAAACCCTAGAAACACCTGTCAAATCATCCATTTTGGTGAAGTTGGTCCAAAAGGAAAAAAACATTTCCCAGGGAGGCCGTATGGCCTCCCCAGCATGCTTCCCAATGCACGAAAATAAAATAAAAATCCTGAAAATGTGTTTTTTTGAGTTTTGTGCCGACACCTCCAGTTGTAAGGGATTGCGCCACCGAGTGGCCACCGGTGGCTCCACCGCCCTGTACCGCCGGCTAGTCCACCCCCACAGGCCCCTCTGCGCTCTGCCCTAGTCACATGGAGGACTAGGGGCTCTCTGCCAGCCCTTGAGGGCTTCCCACCTACAGCCCGAGGTCATATGGGGGACCGGGAGCTCCGTGCTCGACCCTCGGACAACTCCAACCCCCAGTCAGGTCGTATGGGTGACCACAACCAAAATAATTTTTGCAGGGGGGCTGAATTTTTGCGACCATGGCCAAATGACCATTAATTTTTTTCCACTTAAGTGCTGACATCAGCATGATGTCATCAATTGTACGACCTCTTTGCCCCCTCCTGGCCCAGAGTTTCCCTAAAAGAGCAGTTTTTTTGTTTTTGGAATAACTTGGGCATACAGTATCAAAATCAGGCAGACAAGATATCACCGGAAAGCTGGTTCCGGGAAATTTCCTACGGTATAGTTTATTTTATAGTATTTTTCTATTTTAGTGCATTTATTTCTATTTGAAGTCATATGTTTATTTTATGCTTTCGAGCTCATAAATTTTTGCCACGATCTCTGATTTTCGCTATCTTTGTGGCATTGGAAAGGTATTGAGGAGCTCTATGTTGCTATCTATGCAATTTTTCTGTATCTATCCTAGGTTGATCACTTAGTCCAGATTTGGCCCGATGGGTTGTTTGGATATTACTTGGATGTTTTGGTAGTTGGGAGGGTGCAACTTCCATCTTTGCACTTCGTTTTTAGTAATACATCATTCAATAATCAATTGCTACTTCATAGATTCCAGGGTTGTTCCCATTTGAATTTTTTCGAGTGTTCTATGGTATTGGGTCTACTGTTGCATCATTATGATTCTGATATGGTTTCCTGTAGACAAAAGTATCTTTCCTTGCTTGCCAGATTGCGGTTCCAGTGTTACTCTATAGTGTTCTTCCAATGCTTCTTTGTAGCATGTCATCTCATTGTAGGGGGTTTTCCCATTGGGTTTTCCTTCTCTACCTCTTTCTTACATTTGTAAATGGGTACCTGATCAGGCCTAGTTTCCAGGACCCATCCTTGCTTGCATGCATCTTCTTATAGTGTTTTAGCTTCTTCCTAAGTTCATATTAAGGGGGGGTGTTAGAGTAATAAGTTGTATACTTAATTAATTATATCATACTAGTTAATTAATTAAGTCACTTATTCCTTTAGTTGCTTAAGCTAAACTTAGGCACATTAATAATTGATTAATTATTAAGTGTGCACACTAGGGTTTCATTTAGGGTTTCCCTTTTAGGGTTTCTTGATCTCCTTCATAAGGATTGATCTCTTTGTAATAATTGATTCTCAAAAATACATTTTTACTTTGAGCTTTATAGAACATCTTCTTTGGTTTTGCATGTCTTTTGCATGTGACAGGTGATTGCATGAAGGTGATCTTGGTTTCTAACACCCATAACCGATCAATCATCGAGCAAAACCTAAGAGATATTTTCACATATCCTCAAATCATCCAAATTTAATCATAAAGTGAAAGTTCATTAACAATTAATTCATGCAATCCCTTAATTCTTCATTCCCAACAAGTTTTCGGGGAATTTTGTCAGCGATGGAAATCTCTGAAGTTAGCAAAACTCAAAATCTTTCAGGGAAATGAAGGAGCCATGGATATTCAAGAAAATCTGAAGGCAACGAAAATCCATGAAGATAGAAGAATTTCCATGCCCACAATAATTTTTGGGGAAACACCCACGGGATGGAAATTCGGGGAAATTCGAAGACGAGAGAAAACCATGAAGACATAGAAAACCCGAAATCACAACTTAGTCTGGATTTCACCCAAATCAATTGAATGATCATAGATTTGGGGCCTCAAGCTCGGAATCGACCTACCTCAAATCACCCATTGACGGATCTAACTTTATAACCCCCTCAAAGGGTGATCTATCAATATCAACAATGAATTTGAAATTAGACCCTAGGGTATCAATATGAACATGAAGCAAGAAGCTCAACTCACTCATTTGCAAAGAAAACCAAGATCAATACTCTAGGAAAACAAAGTCATGCACATGGAAAGGCTTAGAAAATGAGGAACAAGCAAAGCATGGGCAAACAAATCAGTAAATCAACAAGGATAGGCCCATCAACTTCAAAAGAGACGTTGTAAGAACAAAGGGAAAACCCTAATTTAAACCACAAAGCCATTAATTTAAAATCGAGACTCAAAGCATACCCAACGTGCCAAAGAATCACTCACATTCACCAATCGAAAGAAAAGAAAGGAATACATACCATGAATGTAGAGCAAGTCAAAATAGCAACAATGGGCTTGACAATCACATAAAGCAATAGCTGAGCAAATCCAAGAATCCACAGGTCCAAATGCCAAGCCAAGTCAAGAAATTAAGATTAATCCCATCCATATTCGAAGCGAGACAAAATGAATCAAATCACAACATAAATCCCCAAAAGCTCATTAAACATAGTCTGTAGAGTCCGTACATGAAGCATAAATGCGACGACAAGGCAATCCATGACAAGTTTGGGAATCCGAGGCAGAAACAAAATTTTGGGAAAATCCGATCGATGCAGAATTCCGCGAAGGACCGAAATCTTTGAAGTCAGCACAAAAACGAGCCTCCATTGGGTTTCCAAGGAAACCGGGGGAATCCGCCAGAGGAGGAAAATCCCGAAACCATGGAAAAACCCGAGATTGAACCAAAACTCAAGAGTTTCAAAGTGTTCCTTAGCAAGGGTGTTTTCATAAGAAAGATAAGTCATTCAAGAACATACAAAGGGTAATCAAATCTCACAACCATGGGATTAAAGATGTAGAAGAAAACCGAAAGAGAAAGAAAGACGGTCCCTACTTTTAGTGGGGCGTGTGTGCAAAAACTGCACAACATTCATTATCCCACAGTCAAACCAATTTCATGTGAAGCTAGGTCACCCATGGTTTCGGTCCATGAAAGTTGTCCCTTCATTTGTGCATAAATGCTTAAATTTTATCTTCGACAATGAGATATTTACTATTCACCATAGTGAATTTAACCCCTTGTCATCTAAAGGAAACTTTTCCCTAGATGCCTTTTGGCCCAAGCCCATGGAACCTATAAAGCCAAGAGAAGACTTAATTTTCTTGTCCTATCAAAAGTTCAAGGAAAAAAAGATAGCAAAACTATCTCTCTGAAACATGTCCACATCCACTACCAAACCTCCCATCCTTGACAAAACCATTCTTGAACCTAAAGAAGACCCAAACAACCAAGACCAACCAAAAATAGAAACTTCACCCATATCCTTCAAAAGACCAAGAGACAATGAAACCAACTTTGCCACCCCTCCCTGAATAAAACAAGTTTAAAAAGTCAAAGAGAAATTAGTTTAACAACCTCACATGGTTCCTTTCGTTCCTCCCCTTAGGGAAGAAAATAAACCAATAGTTGATCAACCTACTCCTATGCAACTTGAAAACAAAACTAAAAGAAACAAAGGTTTCTAGGGAGAGTAAACATATATGTCATGCCCTTGCTCATAAGTTACATGATGAATTAAATAAAGAAAATCAAGATCCAAACATGACTGAAGTAATACATGTTGACCCTCCTCCCCAACCAAAGCAAGACAATTCAGTGCAACCTCCACCATAAGAGTTGAACTCTTCAATGGACATTATACTTCGACCTCCTATTGTGATCAACTTAGATGATGATGACAAGGTTGCTAAAATTGACAAAGAGGTGCATAATCTAAATACATTTTTTTCCTCTTCCACAAACTTAAACTACAAATCTCCTATCAAGAGTGTTGAACCCAGTCCTTCTCCTAGTTCGACACTTTCCCTTGTCCCTTTGGCTAGTCTCTCATCCTCAATATACACAAAACATCATTGGGAGGTGGATGACTTGCTTATATGTTGAATCACATTTTCCTTACTAGTCTTTTGCTTCATTTTCATTTTCTTTTCTATGATTTCATGTGCATAATGTGATCCCCCATGACGTTCTGCTTGATGTTCTCTCTCTTTGTAACATTCCTCTATTTGTACCCTCATTCTTCTCTATGTCGTGCATATTTTTTTTATCTTTTTCTTGTGTTTTCCTTTTGGATATGATGCAAGGCATCGAGACATTTATGTTGACCCAAAATATTTTCCTTTTCCTTTTCTTTTTATTTGTCTTGTATTTGGGGAATGATGCAAGGTGTTGAGATACCCTAGGTATCTTCCATGTTGACCCAAAAGGTTTTTCTCTTTTTTTCACTCTTTTTGTGTCATTATTCAAGTTCTATGTGTATTTGGGGGATGATGACAGTTCCAAGCTCTCTAAAAACTATTACAACAAAGAACATACTGACCCCAAATCCATAGATCGCTTATGTGTTTAGTGTTTTCATTTTGGGGGCAACCCCTCTCTTTCCATTTTCTCTCACATAATGCAGCCTTACTCGAAAATATATGACTTGGCATAGGGATTTCCAAGTTGGTTCTCATTTATTTTATTTCTTGTTTGAATTTTTCATTTGCTACTTTTAAATAATTGCTCATAGTATGGTGTTTAGCAATTTATTTAAACTAGGGGCATACATTGGCATTATTCTTTTGAATTTTTCTTTTTCATGGTTCTTGGTGCAACCTTCTTACTTCTTTCAATGTGTCTTTTGCTTTGTTGATGATATTGGGTGTGATTTCCTTCATGATCATGATCTCTCTTAGTATATTACATTCCTCTTAGTGTCTTGATGTGACACACTGCATCCCCTAAGTTGCAAATTTTCTATTCTTTGATTGGTCCTCTCTTGGAGACATTAGGAACAATGTTCCCTAAGTTAAAGACCTTTCATGAACTAAGCAAGACTCCTTTGAACATTTCTTAATTTTTCATTTTTCATTTATTATTATATGGCCACCTTTCATAATACAACTTGCATGCTTATGGAGCCATCCTGTTTGTTCATGAGCTCCAAGCATATGAAGTTTTGATTGTCTCATGAAGCTCAAAAACTCATTTTTGTGTGGCACCTTATTAAAGTTATCAGGAAGCATAACTTTGGTATGGTTGAGTAGGAAGCCCAAAATGAGGCATTACTTTACCCATGACCACTTTCATGTGTGTGAGTGCATACCATCTATGAGTGTATGTGTCTCACCTTTTAGCGCTTCTCACCCAATGAACAACCAGGAGTTTCATCGCCTTAGAGTGAGTATGCATGGTAAATACAAACAACATAGATCTGATCCACATTGGGATGAAAAAATGGTCAAAGCTTGATCTAATTCTTTTTATTTCTTATCTCTTTTTCATATTTTAAAGTGTATGATTGGCCTTTCCACTTCTCTTTATATCATTTTCATGTGTGTTCCTTTGTGCTTATGTTGGGTTTCCATGGTATCTTGATCACGGGGGCTTGATCATCCCTCTTGATCATTGTTGTCTCCTCTTTCTAGTATTGGTACATTAGAACCCCTCTTCGTGCATGATTATCTACTTTAGTGTGAGTATGAAGCAAGTTCACCCTCTCACTAAAGTGGCGGCTAAATATAGTGTCAAAATATGGGTCCTTTGACATTTTTCCACTTGTTTGGGTCCTCCTTGTGGATTTTGGCTTAATGTTGCTTTGATTTAGTGTTGTAATGTGGATAACACATTCACATTAGGTCTTAGGACCTTTTTAACTAATTGAATTTAATGGTGCCTTGAAAAAGTGTTCTAAAGTGTTGTAACACACTTTCACACTTTTCTAGGGTTTTATCAAATAGCTAAGCATAATAAACATAATTTTAATCATAATTAATCTTACTATTACCTTATTTGAAGTGTTGTAACACACTTTCACATTCCTTTAGGCTTTCTTATGCTTTAATTGGCCCTATTTTACATCCACACACCTCATTTATTTCATCTTTTCAAGGATAATCTTGGCACCAATCAGTAAGCAATCACAATTCATGTGTTCCTAGCTTGTGTGGCCCAAATTTAATGTCTGGGATTCATTCGCCACCTTGGGCGAATGAGTCCCACCTAGGTCTTTTTGGCCTCGATGTAGGTTTCACACATTTCTAGACACTTTTTAATTTTGGTCCCATACATTATGTGTGATGGGACTCATTCGCCACCTTGGGCGAATGAGTCACTATGTGACCAAAATTCAAATTTAATTCGACTTTTTGGTGGGATTTTATTCTCCTAGATCTAATGTCAGCTTCTAGTGTTGTAGTTTTTGTAATTCTTGTATAATTGAGTCTAAATAAAAGGTTTTTTCTCTCATTTTGACCCCAATCATTCAAGTATTCATAGCTTAACATTCACAAGAGATCATTAAGCATTCACAAGAGTATTCAAGGGTAGATTATCAAGAAATTAAGAACATTCTTCAAGCATCAATTATCCTCTCAAAGATTGCATTCTTCATGTTTATTATTGTGCTGACAATTGTGATGTAGATTCCATGATTCAAGCAAGCATTGCATTCAAGATCTATCAACATCAAGCAAGAATCAAGAACCACATCCATTTCAAGAATAATTATAGCACTTAATTGTAAGGGTTTTGTGATTTTCAACATTATATTTTGTTCATTCATCATTCTCCATTCATATTGGCTTTCATTTCAAGGTTTAATTACCAACAAGGGGTTTGACCAAGGCAAACCCCTATTCTCTAACCCCACAACATTTTTCCCTCTTCTTGTGTGTGATTTGAAGGGCTAGGTTGTATATTTGTCAATAAACAAATTTGGAGAAAATTTGTCAAATCCTAAAAGCTGTCAAAGTTGTCATCAATCCTTGGTTGGTGAAGGAGTCCTAGTCATTTACCGAAAACTAGACTAATTTTCCTAGGTTGGAAAATGAGTCCTATTCAACTTCAACAATAATTTTTTTAGTGATCCATGCATCCATTCTTCCTCCTTTAGTCTCACAAGTGCACACTTTCAATTTCATAGCCTTTTACTGCATTTTGTTCATCTTTCATGTTTTGCAATTCATTGTCTTTTCAAAGTTTACACTTTGTGGTGAACCCCTAATTAGACATCATCCATCCCCTAGAACAATCCTTTTGCTAGATTTCAATCTCTTTTGCATTGAAATCTCAAGGGTTTGTTCTTTAATGAAAAGAGCAAGAAAATTGATCTCTCTCCTTTTAGGTCCAAAACCCTAGAAGTGAAAGAGAGGACACCACAAATTTCATCTTTTCACAAATTAACAAATAAGGGTGTGAAATATATCAACCTAGAAGTACGTAGACTTATATGCTAATGTATAACAATAATACGATAATTGGTCCTTTTAATTGATAAGGAATACTTTTAATAAAAAGACAAACTAGAGATAAATGGATGTAAGATCTAGATAACCTATGGATCAATTTTTGTAGATAAATGGGTTTTTTTTATGAATGAATGATTAAATTTTTTGTGTATATGTGAAACTTCTTTTTAGTTTTTTAATGAATGTGATGTAAGGATGAAAAGGTGATAGGATAAATGATTTAAATATTGGTATTTTTAGTCTTTGGTCTATCTATATTTTGGTAGATTTTAGGTTTTTTTTGATGTACAAGTTTTTTTGCATGGTTTTTAGGAATTTACAACAATATTTTGGTAATAGTTATAATCAAATTTTCTAATTAACAAATAAATTATGCTGGAGGATAAATCAATTGTGCCACATAAATTCAATTGCATAATTGTTGATAAAAATTCTCAATTTAATTTATTATTTTATTTGTAAAAGATTCAATTACATAGTTCTAAGGATCAGTTGTGAAGTTTCTAGTATCAATTGCACAATTTTAGGTAAAATTTCCCAATTTTATGTACTATTGTGTAGTATTAAGGTTTGTTGGTTGATAGATTTTCCCTTTAAAAATTAACACAAATTGACTCCATTTTTTCCCAGAAGCAAGAATAATCTATCAACAATAGTTGGGGAGATCACTATTGCATTAGTGATCTTCCTCTAAATTTTAAATGAGGTAAAAATCACTCTTTGATATAATTTTTATTATTTATATTCAAATAAATGGGGGTATTCTTTTAACAAGAAAGGAAGAAAGGAAAAACTATCATCTATTCATAGCCATGAAAATAGTTGCAATTAAAAAGTGATTTGAAACTAATAACTAATGCTTGGAATTTAACTAGAAAACATTCAATATCATAGCTAATAGACCAGATTATCATAGCTTTCTGACTCGACTCAATCCAATCTCAACATTTTCTACAAATGCATGAACAATAAAAAAAAGAACAACACATCCTCATAGGGAAGGATAATTCAAACACTTATCTAAGCTTACTAACTTTTTCATAAACATTAGAATTTCATTCATAATTCATTGCACATAACCAATATACATCTACAACTACAAAATTTGATCCTTCAATTAAGATTGATACTTGCTCATGCATCACAGTGCAAGGGGGATCAAAAATTTTGACTCTTGGAATGTCAAAATAAAGAATATTTAAAACCTTACATCATAATGGCCAGGATTTCTTAAAATGCTAATTCTTGAATAATAAACATTGGTTACCAAATAAGAAGTTAGACAAAAACCAACCAATTTCTATGAAATTAGGACAACATAGTCATTAATGGCTATTTTAAAGGTGGTTATGATTGTATCAACATTTTCCATTGACAAGATGGGGGAATGATTCGACACTTTCTATAAGTAGACCTTGTGACACACACTTGTGTGACATGTCAACCACTTCTCACTTCTATTGATTTTTGGCATGCCACCTAATATTTCTTTCGTACAATTATTTTAAATGAAAAGTATTTCATCAATTCCTAAATCTAATTTACTAAATTTCCATCACATCACCTTTCCAAATCCATTAAGCTTAAGGCAATCTGAATGTACTTCCTTCATTAATTTTCTTCAAGTGAAATCCCCTAGCTTTCTCTCATTGTTCTATAAATTAGCTAAATCACTCCTCATTTTACATAACTCTAGTTTAGTTGCAAGTATTTTGAGTTCCTCTTATGATGTAACTTCTAAGCCTAGGAGCGATTTCCTCACTATTGAGGGCATTGAGTGTAGTGCAATGTGAAGACTAGTTGTAAACTAGCTTTAGGAGGTATTCCTAATTTGTATTGATGTGGAGGAGGAAGTAATTCACAAGATTATCAAAGAGCACTTCATATGTCACATTCATATCCATAATTCTAGCTTATTGGAGCGGTTTCTCTATAATATCATGTGCACCTCTAGAAATTTTGATTGGGGAATTTGTGTTGTCAAGCACCTAGTGAAGAATATATACTTGTGTGTTGAAGATGCTCTAAGAGGTTTAACTATGCATCCTCACCTGGGTTTGGTGGGTGATGCAATTTTTATTGACATTGCATTAAAGAATGAAAAATTTGGGAAAGAAGTTGCTCTAATTCACATGGAAACCTGTATCCACTTTGTCAAGCTCAGTAATAACCTCTTTTCTTCTACACAAATTGAGTGTCTATAAAAAGTTATTGAGGCCACTAGGATCCTCATCTTCACTCTTTGCACTGAAGACTCCTTGTGATGCAATTTTTTTTTTTTGTGATGTAATTATTTTTATAATATGTTCATCTTCAATGTTATCTTTCTTTTCTACAAACATATTTCTATAATAATAGCACATGGCAGCCCAAATGCATGAATGTTGGATTCTGGGTGCAGTCAGAAACATTTCTTTGGATTTTAATTAGATTATGAAACCAAGTTAATCACTGGACTGATGCCAAAATCAATCTTACAATGCTTTCTAATGTTTCTTATAATAAATATTTCCTAACCAGTAGCTTCTTAGTGATGATACACTACCATGCTTTGAAAATTCTCTACAAGAAAAATTAAGTTCTAAAAATGCTATTGAGAATCGACATAGGTTTCAAAATTACTCAAAATACCATCCAAATTATTTATTGCTTCAATTTTTCCAACCTTCGGTATACCTCAACGAATGCAATAACCTTTCGATAGCTTAACACATGCTTGCAACTTGCAAAGAGACCAACATGCAATAAAATTTAAAGTTAAATTTCGAGACCGTTGGGTGGGAATGAGGTTGGGAAACTTCATCGATCTTGGAAACATGTTACAATCTACAAGAAAAGGTGACGAAAAATGGTTTTCTTCACTTAGAAAGTTAGATGTCATTTTTGTAAGGGGTAATAAAATGATATCAACAATTGGCTCTCATTGTGGATGAGGATTACGAAGGATGAAGACATGAACCTAGACTTAAAAATCTTAGACTAGTCCCTTATCCATTGGGCATAGAGTTGTGATCATGGAATGAAAGGA
Organism: Sequoiadendron giganteum; assembly: GCA_007115665.2. Classification (NCBI taxonomy): domain Eukaryota; kingdom Viridiplantae; phylum Streptophyta; class Pinopsida; order Cupressales; family Cupressaceae; genus Sequoiadendron; species Sequoiadendron giganteum. The sequence continues at coordinate 259,276,858 of CM021104.1, read as the reverse complement.
TCAAACAAACCAAAAATGGGTAGAACCCAAACAAAAAGAATCACACAACCAAACAAAATTTAGGAAAGAAAAAAATGAACCATATATACAAAGGTAGGAGATAGCTACTAACAATGAGGCTCAATATTTTTTTACGCAAAACCATTAACTATCCAAGGAAAGTATGATCTATGACAACTAAGTGGGAGATGCTTATTCCTTAATTGTATTGTCAAAATTACCAACTGAAGACATTAAAAGCTTATAAGAGAAATGGCCTTTTGTGTTGCCCCATTTTCATCCAAAATATGCTCCCCTTCATACATTTGAATTATTTTCTACATGGAGAAACACCTATTTACATCATTATACACTACCCTAGGAAAGTCAACTTTCAAGAAAGCCATATTACTAATTGAGATTGAAAGGGAAGATCTACTTGAAATTTGATCATGTGGAAGGGAAATATAGGCTACTTAATTATCCTTATTCAAGATAGGTATACCTTAATTCAAATTAAACTCTACAATAACAAGATATCTAGGTGCATCCTTCAAATTTCTTATTTCTCTTTCTATTCTACAAACAAAACTAGCCTTTATTTGGGGACATTGTTCATCTGAGACTTCTGAAATTTTATTCAAAGTGTAAAGAGAATATTTTGACACAACGACCATGACAATCTTCTCCCCTTTCCTATTTCCCTTCTCTCTTGTACTTCAAGTTTAGTCCAGTAAAATTTTCCTTTTCTTTGCTATTCTTTGGGGTAGGAAAAATTCAAACCTTAAGTCCATTTTCCACATATTTTTTAAGTCTCTCATCATCATGAATGGATTCATCAACTATATTTTCAACTTTAAAATATATATCCAACACTCAAAAGATATTGTACTTACTCATACTCCAGAGCTAATTTGTCACCGATGTCTCCCTATGTTGAGATAGTAAGCACCAAGACATGTCCTAGTATGCTACAAGAAGAAATATATTCTTCATCATAAGCACTATATGAATCTTCTTCTTTAAGTAAAAAAAAATGGTGTAAACCTCAGTTTCACTTCCCATTGCAATTGTATTCTCAAATTCTCCTTGATGTGCTATGCTCAAATATGAAACGTTAGTCATAGGAGAATTACCATTACTTAAAATGCTTCAACTTTCCCTAGGAATGAGGCTTATGCCTAATAAGGCTCAAACTTTTTGACAATCATGATGCCTAGATAATGACAAATAATCCTCTATCCTTACAGATTCAATCTTTGCTTCTTCGAAACCAAATGTCCCTCTTCTTTTTAGAAGGAATCAAACTTCAGGAGGAAAAACATGCATGAAGGAAACTACCAAATTAGACTGAGTAGGCACATTAGGTTAGGGAATTTTTCTTAAGATGGACTGGTGAACCTATCAATGAAATTACTAATTCCCTCATATTTTTCATTCTGAACTGAGAAAAGGGACCTCGAAAGAGAAGCCACATTCAACACTACTTCAAATCTGTTAGTAAATTTATTCCTTGGATTATTCCAATTGATAATGGACCCTTCACATAACCATCTAAACCAATCAGTTGCTTGACCATCCAAAGATTCTATAAAATGCTGAATAACCACATCTTCCTCAGAAACTTCGATAATAATACAAGCTACAATAAAATCTTATACATGATCCTTAGGATCTCATGCATATTCCCTAGAGAACATTGTAAAGTGTTCTCTTGAATTGGAAGGAAGAGGTGAATATCTTGATAATGTTAGAGGTCCAAAATAACCTCTATAGGGCTAAGAAGAAGTGGAAGCCACCAAAATTAAATAGGAAACATTAGAGAAAATTGATTTTACAAAGTCACCAACCCCTTCTTATAAGGAATAATTTTCTCACACAAATTAATTGTATGATAGTGCTCTTTGAGCTAGTGGCAGGTTTTTATTTTGATTAGGTCAAGGTGGAGGGTTAGGGTAATGCACAATTTCAATCCTCAAGGTGGAGGGTTAGGGTAATGCACAATTTCAATCCTTGGAAAAATCTCAACTACTACCCTAGGTGGATGTTATGCTCATTCCTCTTCTTCTTCCTACATAAAAATTTCTTACATATAATCCACCATGATCCTTCAATACCTACACACAATATTGTTCAAATATGAGATGATTTATTCTTGTTCATTTGTAACCTAATATAAATCTGGTTGAAAGATAGGAAAATTATTCTTATGTGGTAGCACTTTAATGATAATAAGAAAACTTTAAGAAGTTCTACACAAACCCCAATAGATTCACCAAAATATATTTTTTGACAAATTTGTTGTTAAAAAATTAACACAATTGACTCTATTTTTCCCAAAAAGAGGACTAATATATCAACAATAGTTGGAGAAATCAACATTACATTGGTGATCTTACTCTAAATTTTAAGTGAGGTACCATTCCCTCTTTTTATATAATTTAAATTTTTAGATTAAATTAAATGGGGGCATGCTTTTCACCAGAATTCAAGAGAGGAAAAATTAACATCTATTCATAGCCATGAAAATAGATTCCATTAAAAAGTGATTTGAAACTAATAAATAATGCTAGGAATTTAAGTAGAAAACTTCCAATATCAAAGCTCATAGACTAGTTTATTAAAGCTTGCTAAATTGACTCAATACAATCTCAACATTAGTATTTCATTCACAATCCATTGCACATAGACAATAAACATCTATAATAGGATATTTCAAACTACAAAATTTGATTCTTCAATTAAGATCGACTCACTCATGCATCATAGTGCAAGGGAGATCAAAATTTTAGACCCTTGCAATATCAGAATAAATCATATTTAAAACTTTACATCATAATAGTTAGGAATTCTTAAAAAAATTGATTCTTGAATAATACTGCCATTTTTTGAATAACTAGTTAGTTAGAAACCAACCAATTTCTATCAGATTATAACAACATAGTCACTAATGGCTATTTTCAAGGGTGGTTATGATTGCATCACCATTTATAGTTGAAAAGATGGGGTAATGAATTGACACTTGTTCTAAGCAGGCCACGTGGAACAAATTTGTGTGAAATGTCTACCACTTCTCACTTTTGCTGACTATTGGCATGCCACTTAATATTTATTTTGTGTTAATTTGAAATATAGAGTCAGTTTACAAAATTTCCATCACATTGCCTTGTTGAATGCATTAAGTGTAAGGAAATTTGAATGTACTTCTAGCATTAATTGCCTTCAAGGGAGTTCCACTAGCTTGTTCTCACTATTCTATAAATTAGCTACACCAATCCTCATTTTGTATAATTCTAGTTTCAGTTTCAAGTATGTTGAGTTCCTCCAATGATGCAGATTTTGAAGCTAGGAGAAAATTCCTCACTATTGAGGGCATTGAGTGCAATGTAGTGTGGAGACTGGTTGTAGACTAGCTTCATGAGGTATGCTAATCCGCAATGATGTGGATGAGCAAGTAATTCACAACATTATCGGAGAGCACTTCCTATCTCAGGTTCACTTCCATAATTTTGGCCTATTGGAATGCTTTCTCTATAATATATTATGCACCTCTATAAATTTTGAGTGGGGAATTCATCTTGTCAAGCACCCGGTGAGGCATATATACTTTTGCATTGAAGATTATTTGAGAGGTTTAACTATGCATCCTCATGTGGGTCTAGTGGGAAATGTAAGTTGTATTGCCATTGGGTTGAGGAATGAACAAACTAGGCAAGTAGTTGCTCTACTTCATGATAGCCTTGTGTGCAATAACATGGAACCTATACCCACTTTGTTGAGTTCAATGAGAACCTCTTTTCTCCTGTTCAGATTGAACATTTACAAGAAGTTATTGAGGCCATTAGGATCCTCATTTTCATTCTCTACACTTAAGACCCCTTGTGATGCAAAACCCTTCTTTTTTGTGATGTAATGCAGAATGTAGGTAATATATATATATATCTTTTTGTCTTTCAAAACTACACTTGTGCAATGTGAATGTCTTGAAATATTCTACTTCATTTTCATGTTTAAATTCCTCTACAATGCTCTCTTATTTTTATAGTTGTAATGGATTTCTTTATGTGCTCTAGATGTTAATTTTTTTTATGATATGTTCATATTCAATGATATCTTTCTTTTCTATGAATATATTTCTATAATAGTAGCACATGACAACCCAAATTAATGAATGTTGGATTCTAGGTATAGCTGGTAAAATTTCTTCAAAGGCCACTTAGATTATGAAACCAAATTTATCACCATTGATGCAAAAATCACTCTTACAATTCTTTTCAACTTTCCTTACAATAAATATTCCCTAGAAAGTAACTTCTTAGGGATGATACACTGCCATACTTTGAAAATCAGCCATGAGAAAAAATAAGTTTTGAAAACCTTGTCAAGAAATGACATGGTTTTCAAAACTACGTGAAATATTTCTCAAAATATTTATTGCTTCAAATTTTCCAACCTTTAGTATACCTCAATAATCACAGGAACCTTTTAGTAACCTAACACATACTCGCAACTCGTAAAAATATCAATGTGTAGTAAAACTTAAAGTTGACTTTTGAGACCATTGGGTGGGAAGGAGGTTAAGAAAATTCAGCAGTGCTTGATTTAGGTTACAATCTACAAGAAAAATAGAAAACATAGTTTTTTTCACTTATAAATTAGGACATGGTTTTTGTAAGGGGTACTAAAATGGTAGCAACAAGGTTTAACTATGCATTAGTAAAACAATTTAATATTTTTAGGTAAAGAAAAGTTTTCTAGATACTATAGTCGTCAAATGTTGAAAATAATTAGTTCTTTATAGGAAAAAAGAATGTTACCTTAAAAAAATTAATCAAATCAACCTAGAAAAGGAACTATAATCATTGTAAAAGATAGTGGATCACTATTTTTACTATTATTCCCATGTTTGAAAATAAGACATAGTATTCCACCCATGTATATTTTATTGGTGTGCTCTTTTTAGCTTTGTATGGAGTCAAATAATTATATGTCTAGACATTAGAAAAAAATTACACACTATTTTGAAGTTGAAAATAAGACATAGTACTCCACCCAAGTATATTATGTTGGCTTTATCCCATTAGATTTGTATGGAGTTAGAGCCTTGCTAAGGGATACCTCATACTTTGAGTTTCCAAAATATTAGGACAATCAACTTATAATATACTATTTTCAATAATAAGAACTTACTATTACACCAATCACCTACTTTATATGTAATAATGTTAATTAAAATTTAGCCATTTATTTATTAAAATTACCTTTCACCTCACTAAATAAATATTCAATAATTATAATTTATAACTAAATTTATATTCTTCCTTTGGCTATATCATATTATATTTCATCAAGAACTTGATTTGATGCACTCCCTATGTACCTCATTATGGACTTATTATTTTTTTATACAAATGTAAAATGATAGACAAGAAAAATTATATCCTTTCAAAGATTACTTTGAATTTATCAATGAGATGAACTTGAAAACTTGATGATTTTATTCCAAATATGAAGTTTATAGGACAAATTTATAATTAGGAAATAAATGTGAATAGAATATTTGGTCATACCTATGAGTATCGCATGCCATTTACATGTTATTGCTATCGAATCCTCATAGGGATCTAGGTGAGTCAAAGCTTGATTAATATTGATAAAACCATGTGCAAATCATAAGATGTTAATTCAATGGTAAATAAAGATAAAGAAGTGTAATCAAAAGTGGATACAAAGATACATTGAATATTAAAATTAGTCATTTAATATAGGAGGGAAGGGGATAATCCTCTAGGTAAGTTAATATTGAATAATTATATCAAATATTAGACCTTAGGAATGTTGGAAAATACTTTCTTTGTCAGGAGAAGAATAGAAGAAATATCATAAAATATTAAATAAATAATAATATTATAATTTAGTTAATATTAGGAGTGAAAAATGATCAATTAATAATGATCCATCATAGGAAGTAGGGTTGGGATTGACAAGATGTCAATTTTAGGTGTCTATATTTTACATAGGACCTGATATTTCATGTAAATGACTTATGCATTGATTATAATGTACCATAATATGTAATTAGACATAATTTATAGGTATATTTAGGTTGAATTGAATTTTTTTAAATTTATTTTATTAACTTTAAAACATATGAACCATAGGAAACTCTTTTAAAGAATGAGATTGTGAGTAGTTATTTTTTATGTTACTATGAACCATGAATTTTACTCATTCTCACTTCTTCATTTTCCTGCAATGCCTTAATTTAGAATGGGAAAGCAACTTAATATAAAACATTGAATACATTCATTGCATGCAAAGAAATTTATAGGAAAATGTATTGGAACATTTACAAATTTTAATGGAAAATAGCATCTTTTAAGGAATTGCATTGATTAAAGTTTTAATGATCATTAGTTTATGATTAAATTGATCAAATATTTAATAGTTGTATATTTTGAAATTATAGCAATTTATTTAATTTGTGTATCACCAACAATAATTTATGGTTAGGGAATTTGGGGCCTTAAAATTAATAATATTTGGTGGGTATGATTTGGTAGTTCATTTATATTCTCATGTGATAAAAATCTTGTGTAAATTATATATACAATTATTTTAGCTAAAAGAAGTATTCGTTCTTTTTCATATTTTAGCATATTTATTGTACTTATAAATTCATACATTAAGATGTACAAAATATACCAATTTGACATAAATAAATATTTAATGCAAACCCTCAAATGATGGAAACAAGAAAGGGACCAATATCTTCTTGGCATGCCTAGTGTATGTCCTTGCAAAGCATTGTTGTTGACACTAGCAATCTACTTCCTAACACCTTCTCCATCAATACTCATCACATGTTGACAAGAAGTAGATGTTTATTGGCATCAAGAATGTGATCTTGAAAACTTGCATCAAATCAAGTTAGACAAGGAACTATAATGATTGTAAAAAGTAGAAGTAGTGCATCACTAATTTTAGCATTATGCCCAAGTTTGAAAATAGGATAGTATTGCACCCAAGTCTATTATATTGGTGTGTTTTTATTATCTTTATGTGGAGTGAAAGAATTATATATCTAGATATTACAATAAATTATACACATTATATTCAAGTTGAAAATAAGACATAGTATTCCCTCCATGTATATTATGTTGGTGTGTGTCTATTAGCTTTGTATAAAGCTAATGCATCATATATCTAGATATCAGAATAAATTTTGCACACTTTACAACAATGAATTATAATTGAAAGAATACATCATATTATAACAATAAAAAAATATTTTTTTATACTAAATAATGCTCTTCTTAATGATATATAGATTTAACTCTTTTTATTTGCAAAATTCTAATATTTGAACTCATAATTTACTATTTTCAAACCATTACACCAATCCCTACTTGACACGCAATAATGTTAAATAATCAATTTATCAATTTATTTATTAAAATTACATTTAACCTCACTAAAATAAACTTCCACTAACCAAAGATATGCACAGACAATACTTTTAATTCTCAATTTGTACCTGCAAGTTTTACATTCCTCTTCCTCTACTCTTGCAGTCGGTGTGTATAAAAATAATTAATAAGAATAGTTTTCCACCAGCCATTAAGTTTGTAACTTTGAAATAGACAGCTCCACCATTACCGTGCCTCTCAGTCTCAGAGATTCCCACTCAAAAGTAGTTGAGAAATCATCTTAGTATAAACTACCAACTTAGATTCTGCCATTGACTATATCACATTATCTTTTATAAGAACTTGATTTGAGGCGTTCCCTATGTAACTCATTATTCCCTTTCTGATTTTTATGCAAAAGTAAAACACAGGAGGGACAATTTTATCCTTTCGAGCTTACTTGGAATCAACCAACGAGACGAATCTCGAAAACCCGGTGAAGAGCACAAACCTAAATTTGTCTTGACTTAAAAGAGATTGGGAAACCAGTATGTGCAACTTACTTAATTAGAAAAAAATCCAAGAATCATAAAATGCTGTAAACTGTTATTCTCATGTCTACCCAATCTAAAGATGTTACCGATACCAATATAAGAAATGAGGGACAGTTGAATTTGCTAAGTTTTGTTCCGTTTGAGCTGCAGCACTGTCTGATGGAAGGAAGACAGTGATGGAATAGAAAATTCGTGCTATAGTGGGTATCATTGAAAACAACAGAAAATTATGGCAGACAGATTCCTGCAAGCTGACTTCAGATTGTCTGATTGTGGGGACTGAAATTATAACGCAGGAAACAACCAGTACCCACTTTATTCTGTCTTGTATGGTGACAAAGAAATCTGAGAAGCAGAAGCAAGAAAAATCTGTCATAACACTGGAAGAAAATCGAATATAAAACCCTAAAAAGAAATGTAGAGCAATTCACGAGTAAAGTGGACAGAGGCGACATAGATTGTGCTTCATTTCATAATTATGTCTGCTGCGTGTGCCGTTGTAATCTGTCAAACACTAGTGACAATAACATATGTCGGCACAACAGGTGACTGTTTAAAACACTTTGTGTTTTCTGGTCCAAGATCTCTTTTGGGCTTGAATGTTACTGCTCCTGACCTTTGTACGCTGTTGTCTCGTAAGACAATAATTATATGTCCAAGAAATTTCTTCCATAGATACAAGATTTATATGAGTTTTATGGCACAATCTCCATAGCCCTCGTAATGCTAAAATAATATACTTTAGTAAGAAAGGTATGTGACTATTTTTAAAGCCAACTGCCCAAATCGGTGCAAGAGATGAATCTCTACTCTTCTTTAGGGTTCTATTTAAAACTAGCTCTTGTGGTCAAGCGACAGAAGCTTTCCTAATGGAGCAATTTCTTTAGGGTTTTAAAACTGCTTCCCTAAAAGCTCCACTCTTCTTTGTCTGTCTTTATTTATTTGTAAAAGTGATAAATAATTCTCAATTTTTAAAAAGTGTTATTAGCCGTCAAACTAGACATCTCTTTCAAATGGATTATAACTTCTTGAACATTATTTTTAGGGGTAAGATATGCTTCAAATTGATTTGGGAATGATCCATCTTATTTTAGAATCTAAAATTTCCATCATAATATGCAGACAAAATGTCTTAGTTCAGTAAATCAAAAAATAACAACTTAATGTCTTCTTTCATATGATTTCACATATGCTTAAATTGAAAGAGTTGCTCATCTAAGTCTCATTTCTATTAATTCCTAATTCAAATGTATATTCCGTAATGTGGACTAATATATCTATTAAGATTTTAGTAGTTGTTATGATTCATTATGAAATGAGTCACAAAATCTGAGAGAGTTTGAGATGAATTATGTTGTTCATGGTATATAATTAGAAACAATATTTTATTTTGTTAAAATGTTGAGATATTATCTTTTGGGTAATTTGTTTGAATTGAAAATAGACCATACAAGTTTAAAATATTTGTCCAAATATTTGAATCTGCATCAACATTGATGACTTAAATTGTTGAGCTCATTTGACATCGTCATCTTCCATGTGTAGTGAAACGAAGAGAGAGTGGCCAATGCACTTACCAAAGGAAGGCATCATGTTGTTTAATATTTGTAGTTTTAGTTTTAACAAAAAAACTTAGAATAATAACAATGGGACACACTCTAGCTAAAAATTTATGTAAAAATAATATAAAATAAAGGAATTTTAGGTATACGTTGGTTTTTGATAGATTTTTAAGGTAGCAATGAAGGATTTATGTGCCTTCCACCAAATATTTAAGAGGGAAAATCCAAGATGAGGTGTGTAAAGGTCCATTTTTTTCACATTTTGGCGATAGCAAAGATGTTACATGAAGTAGCACAATATTATTGTTTGGTTGAATTAAGAAAAAAGTATTATAACATGTGGAAAAATATCTTGCCTTCATGAAATTTGAAGTTGAATGTAAGCATCATGATGGGTTGTTTTTATCCACATGAGACAACGCAACATAAATGTTCATTTATAATTATGGGTTTGATCCCCAAGAAACCAAATCTTGAGGTAAACCATGATACCATAGTTGTGGTAGTTGATAAAGTCATTAAAGTCCAACATGTATGTGCATGGAAATGGGGAACCAAAAATGGGTAAAAATCGCCACTTTTTTTAATCAATAAAAGCTTAAGGTTGGCTAATAAACTAAATATAACCACTATTTTAATGAAAAAGGGATCCTAGCTCTAAAGAATAGGTCATTAACATCAATCCTTTATCAAAGAACATTATGACACAAATTTCCAAGGGGATTAGATTAACTTCCAACCCAAAGGCGAGTCAATCAGCCTTGGATCTGATCCTTTTGTGTGCCTTGGAAATTGACTAAAAATGAATTGATTTTATCGACCTAATGAAAATATGTAAATCTATAAATACAACTTTTCAACAACAAATAAAATGTAATAGAAAATTTTGATAACAGATCTTAAAAAAGATAGAGTTTTGTGCACCTGTCATACAATTTTGGGGTTGATTTTTGAGGACTAAGTCACCTACAGAGACTATGTCTTAGTTGGGGAATTTAAAATTTTATTTCATAGTCTTTTGTAGCCTTCTTGGAGCCTTCTTTATTCTTGGTCTCACTTTCAGATATTCGTTAGATGTTGAGATAATTGAGTTTTCATATGTTGTCAAGTTGTAGGGTTTTAATGCAACAATGAATAAATGATCTTCAATTTCCCTCCAATCTTCCTCATATTTGAGACCTACACATTCAAAGAGAGAGGAAGGTTTGCATCATATAGGGGCTTGCCTCAATCAAACCCTATGTTTGTGTTTCTACCTACATAATGACAGTTAATGAAATAGATCTTATCCTTTTGAGGGATAGAGGCTACATGATAAATGAATGATGAATCAATAATGGATTGCAACTCACCACTCAAATCAGTTTCCTTGAAGGACTAAAGTCATGCACATCACCTCAAGGCTTGATTTTTGTTTGGCTTGATTTTCTTGAAAGACCTACAAGGGTTAGTATAAATAAAATGATAGCATAAACATGAATAAACTCACATGAAACTTGACACAATGCTTCAATGTTGAAATTCTATAATAAATCCTCTCTTGAATTAATGTAGAGGGTATGAAAAACTCCCAAAAGAATACCTCTTTGATGAAAGAGCAATCCTTTTGTGGCATCACACAAATTTATCCAAAACTCACAATTACAAAAATCAACACTATGCCCCAAGATTGCAAAAAGTAGATATTCCTTTATTCAATTTCATAGTTTTATAATCAGATTATATATTTCCACAATTTTGTAGCCAAGAAATCAAGGTGCTGGCAAGAAGTTGAGTCCACTTTTTGGCCAAAAAGTGGAAGTGTTTTCCCTGATTTTTAGAGTTTGACACATTTAACCTTAAAATTTGAAGCACTTAGAGATGGAATCTTCAAAAAAGTCACTAATCATAAAATGTAGTACTCAGAGTCTAGTTTCCAAATATATAATTTATTTCAATACCCAGATTGTACAAATTGAATTTCAATAGGCTTTTGTAAAAACCACTATTTAAAATTTATTTTTTATATCATACCATGCATGTGTACGACATCCATATTTTGACCTAAATTATCATATTTTTCTAAATCCTTTTGGGAAAAGACTTTTGACTCATTGAAGCTTATTTTGGATTTTTTTTGTAATTTTTAATTGAATATTTTTTTTTTGTTAATTTTTTATCAGGCATATTTGTCGTTATGAAAAATTGTCATGTAGGCCATGCATAAGATGACCTAAAGTTATCATTTTTTGCAAAAAAAAAAAAATTAATTGAAAAGAATTATCTGAATTTTGTTCTTGTGCAATTCGTTCGTCAAAATGTTATGTTGATCAAAAGTTATTAAAATAGTAAAAAATACTGATATTTAAAGTTTATGGACTAGTTTCATCACAAATTAATTGAAAAAAAATTACATATTTGAAATCTACATTGTCTCATCTAAAATGGGTTTTAAGTTCGTCAAAAAATTCTGCAAAAAAAGTCGTCAGCCATATGTCCAAACTCAATTTTTTTCTCTGACATTGTTAGAACCTTCAACTTGTAGGTCAAACTAGGTTGAAGGCCTACGTTCGAACTCCCAATGCTTTTCCCAAACCAAAATCCGAGGCAAAAACCTGACCACAAGGCAAAAACAATTTCAAATTTTAAAAAACGGGAACCCAATTGTAGAATGATCTACAACCAGGATCCCATTCCCAATATTTAATACAGTGACCATTGGTAGGGGAATGAGATCCCTTTTATGAAACTGGATCTCATTCCCCTGCCAACGGTCCCCACAATAAATATTGGGAACGGGATCCCGTGCACGCTGGTAAAAATAAAGATTTCTTCATTTAAAAAAAAAAATAGTGTTACAAATCGGGATCCCATTTCCCCTACATCGGTTCGAGACCCTCTAGCAAACAGGATCCTATTTTTCAAAAAGTGGGATCTCGTTTGTGATCTAGGCTCGGGATCCCATTCTTAATAATCGGGATCTCGTTTTTGCTTAGCTGATTTCATTTTTTTGGCTAAGGAGAAAACTTCCATGTTTTGTGGACCCAACTTTGTGCATTTACCCATCACTTGAGCTGATAATTACATTTATCAATAAAAATCGATTTAAACTTATTCAAGTTTGCATACAATAAAAACTTCAATCTACACTCTTCTTTGTTCTCCTAAGGCTTGACTCCTTCGAATCATTAAATGCAAATTTTAATTATTGTGTGGCATCATAGATATTATTTCTACCTTTTTTATTTACTTGTCATCTATTCTTTTCTTCTCCCTTCTATATGAAGTGCCCTTCCTTCACTTATCATTCTCTTATTATAGCACCCTATGGCTTTTCTTTATTGTTTTTTATTTTCCCATCAACTCAGGCTTGACTCCATCTCTTCTCCTTGAAGATTTGCCTCATACGCCTCTTTACTATGTATTTTACTTTATTTTCCTCAAAGTTGAATTTCTTTTAATCCTAGAAAATTTCACATTCTAGGAACTTCCTTATTTCTTGCACACCCCTATCTCTTGTCTCAACTATGCAGCAATAGCATTCATATATTCCCTTATTCATATAATTTATTTTGTATTTTCATGCTCATTCACCTCATGCATGATCCATATGCCAATCTATATTTTATTTGGTTTTGTAGCTTCTTCTTTGGAGTACATTGATCCTTCAACTTCCATGCCCAATCTCCCTACACATTCATCATATTAGCAACATAGTAATTTATTTTGTTTTTCTTGGCTTGTTCTTTCCTTCTCTAGTGTGGCCCTTCATTCTTTGACCATCTGTGACCCTTCCAACTCTTTATGCCATCTCCATTTCAATGCTTTATCTATTCTTTTAAATTTTAATTGCATGATTAATTATTTTTGATGATAAAACCAACAAAAACCACCGCCCTCTTAAAAATCAATTTGGTCTTTAAACAACTCAAAGGAATTGTGCCCAAAACTTAATGGATAGATGGTACATTTCATTACCATAATCCTCAACAAACATCAAATATTCGAGATGCATAATGAAATATGATATTTTGTTAATCAATGAAAAAATATCATTTAACCACCTCCACAATCAACCACCAAAATTGAATTAAACTATATTATAAAAATTAAAATTAAAACAACAAAAAGAAAATGAAATATTATTGAGTAATGTGGATTTTCATAAGCGTAGGATGCCCTTGTATCAGACATGTCAAGTAGGAAGTTTGTGAGAATAGTCTCACAAAGGTGGAATTGAGTAATTGAAATACTCTTCTAGGTTGCAACTAGCTTGCAAAAAACTCCATCACTGGGATAAGTGCATAAATTCATTTCTTCTTCCTCCTCTTTCAAAATCTAGTTGGAACATTCTCCATCTTTCTCCAACCAATTTCAACCCTTTTCCTCCTTTTTCTTAGGCGGGTGAAGAAATATGGGGAGCCAAAAAGTGGCCAACCATCTTTCAATTTTTTTAAAAATCATAGCATCAGGGCATTATAATGCTATCACACTCACATAATGGCTTGGAAACACCAAGGCCATAATGTGCTCATGTTATAATGTAAGTGCATTATAGTCAATATATAGACAAAATAAAGAAGCTTTCATTCATTCTGATTTCTACATTTTCCTACTAGTTTGTGGCCTTCAAACCCTCAAGAGTGTGCTCCCATTATACGAGAGCTCATTCTTCATCATTACTTAATCGAATCTTCACCAAAATTCCACCAGGACATAAGCAAGGTCAAAGGTGTAAGTTTTTATTTTTTTGTGTGATTTTTTTATTAAATAGGTAGATTTAATATGTTTACTAATGTAAATTCATTTAATTTTTAGGAAATAATAATGGACCTCCAAACCCTCTTGAAATTCCTCTTGAAAATCCTAATTCTCCTCAATCTGAAATCCTTGTCGAAGAGCAAGCCCAACAAACACCTCTGACAATTCCTCAATATGCTCTAGGAACTCAAAAAAAAAATTATTGAATGAGCAAGAAAACTAAGATGGGGGTGAAATAGTTGTATCTTATTGAAACATCCAAAGCCTCATTAACATTCAAGTCCACAAAAATTCATTAAACTCTTAATCTGTTATGATGAATTAGCATGAGTAGAAAATAATGGAAACTTAAAAAAATCAACACCATGTATAAGAGAACACCAAATTTACATGGAAAACCCAAGAAGGGAAATACCATAGTGAGGATTAGCTCACAATATATGTAATTACAAAACTAGTATAGAGGCTCACTGCCAAAATAGGACACACTGTCCAAAAAGGCTCATTATCATAGTACAAAAAAAGATAGAGAATAAATGTTACAAAGAGAACATGATCTCAATGCAACAAAGATTCCATCACAATAGCTCCAACACATTCACAATCTATTTGAATGGTTATCGACACCTTCTTCTCACTACATCTAGTAGTCCAACACTTGAAATTTCACACTTCCCTGCTCAATTTTGCATCACTCACACCATATAGTTTTCACACACATCTATCTTATAGATCTATCATAACCTCCTTCAATAATTCAACTCATACTTATACCATCAAGTCAACTTTGAAACCCTTTCCAAGGTCGAAAATGCACCAAAAATGTTCAAATTAAAATTACGTTGGTTCCAAAACATTCCCATAGTTGACAGGAATGAAGTCAGACCACAAAAATCCTTATATAGGACCCAGCTATATCTTAACATGCCTCAACACGCTTCCACAACCTTTGAAGACACTTCACATGTAATGTAAACACTAGGTTAGTCATTACCCATGCAAAAACCATTAAACTTTTAAGTACACACTTCCTTTAATCAATCCATAACTTTCAAAAAACAAACTTCACCTGAACATGATCCAAAAACATCTTGAAAACTAACAAACTCCTTTGCAAAAAAATTCACCTGAAGAATGTATAAACCCAATACATCTAGACAACACTACCACACACTATAACTCAGAAAACCATCTTTCAAAACACCAAACAATGAATTCTCTTGACACATCCAAGAAAACAACACTATCAACTCTCATTCAAAAGTGCAAGTATTGAAACATAAATGTGGAGAAATATAGAACAAAGAAATTCCCCCCAAACACCTTTGTAATGCACAGTTCACACACTGGTGAACATAACTTCTTTTATACAATAATCCTGTCATAACCAAAAAATTGACCTTAATTTTCACTAGTCCTCATCACCTCTGTATAGTCATTTAGATTTAAAACACCTCAAAACAACCATTATTTTTTGCCTAATAAGCCTAGAATTACCTTAATAATAATCTCCCTAAATTTGTTCCACTAAAATATTCTATGAAAATCACCTTCCCCATAGCCACTACCTTAACACATACATCCCCTTAAGTTTATCGCTAGGAACACATTTTGGTGAGAAAATGCCATTTTGGGGAGAGCTACATTGCAGTCTCTTCAATAAGACGATAAAACAAGCCAATACAAAATTTCGATGAGACTACCACACTTCGAAGGGACATATGCCAAAGTCTTTCCGACAGCCCAAAATGCAAGACACCAAAGAAAGCTTACTATTTTAAATATGCCAAATTATTTTGGCATTCAAGAAATAGAAAAGCATCTCTTGGATATAACTAATTATTATATAAATAATGGGGGTATGTGCAGGATCATCATGAAAAAAACAAGCCCTTAAGTGGCAATAAAACTTAGAAAATCAGAATTAGGCAACTTGACATAAAAATTTTAATAAGTTATCTATATTATTTCAAAAACATGTAAAAATAGAAGATGTAGAAAATTGAATGTAGTTTCTAAATTACTAGACCTTTATTTTATTTTTTAAAATCTATTTGGTCAAAATTTGAAATTTCAATGTAGTAGTACTTAAATTTTAGGGTAAAAATAAGAAGTAGGTGTCTGTCTGACCACCCTAACCACAATAAAATGATAATATTTTTTTATAATATTTTATATATAAGTAGAGGACTCATGTCCTGATGTGATGCATATTTGTTTATAATTTGTTTCCACATAAATAATTAATTATGATTTTTTTATTACAACTTTTAAAAAATATAAAAACTCATCTATCTAACCACCTTAACTTGGTCAAAATTTCATGAAATTCATTTTTTTTTTAATCCTATAGTATGTGAAGCATAGAATGTGACGCACGTTTTGGATTCAAAAAATGTGATACCATTTGAAAGCTATAGATTTTTTTCAATCAGCCTATCAATCAAGACTTTTTTCATAATTCAAATAGAAAATGAATAATAATTAATTATTAAATTCAAAGTAAAGCATAATTTATATGGGTGGAAAGATGAGAATATACTTTAAAAACCCTTTTCGTTTCATCAATTTTGGGTAGAAAAAAAAGTCGTCAGCCACATGGGTCATCATATCACTTACATATCGCCACTTTTTGGCCCATCATGATCATACACATACCCATGGACAATTGTCAAATCCAATACTTGGCTAATAGAGTGACAATTTTGAGGAGATTTAATTATCGGGCTAAGTAATGTAAAAGTCTCTTCAACACTACGAAAATAGTTAAGAATAAAATATCAAGGAGAAAATCTCATATCGACACGACATTGAAAAAAAGCCTCTTTAATCACTTTGATAACAAGAGCAAAAATATAAAGAACGTAAAAAAGAAATACCAAGGGAATGTTTTCAAAGAGTCTATAGGATATCGAAGAGAATTAATAACATGTCTATTCAAAACTCTGAAATTAAGAATAAAGATGAGAAATAATGAAGAGAGAAGCTCCTATTGGGGAGACATAAATAAAAGTCTCTCTAAAACTCTAATAAAAAAAGGGAGATTATTTTTTAAGGGACATTGACATATCAAAGGGATATGGTTGCAAGTCTCTTTGAAACTCTAATAATGAAGAAGGAAGAAAAGCGGTAAATAAAGTAATACAAAGATAAAGATTTTGGAAAGACGATATGACATCGAAGAGAAGTAATCACATGTATATTCCAAATTCCACAAGCATGTCAAAGGGAGAATGAGATATCGATGGGAATGGAACCATAGTCTCTCTAACACAAAAAAAAAAAAGTATTTCTCAACTAGCTGATATGACCAGTGAAGCTCTCAAAGAGACAAATGACATTAATGTCATCATTGATTAGCAAGCTGGTAGGAATGAAATTTATGAACCAAATTCGATAGAAGTGTGCCAAATCTTGATATATATTGCTCATAAGATCTTAGTGTTAATGAATCGAACCTGAAAATTGGAGGACAAGGTATTGAGTGATAATAAAATGCTCGAAAAAGGAGACACTGGTTCAAGTAAGTATCCAAGACTCAGTTGAATATTTTATTGAAGTTTATTCGAATTGTAGTAGAGCTAGGGTTTTAAAATATGGAAGGAACATCAGAGAAACCCAAAGTAAAAAGAAAAAGAAAATGAAATGAGATAGCTAAACCAAGATTTAATTGAACAATGTCCTAGTTCTCGACCAAATTCCAAATGAACAGCCCAGTTAAATCCTTCAACTGAGAAATCAGAAGATAAACACAAGAAGCTAGGAGATGTATGGACTCCATAGTGAGGATATGACATATTCATATACCATTATAGAAAGAAGTATAGGCATAAGCCTATCTTGAACCCATGGAATATGAATCTAGGAAATCTCGCTATGCTAAATGTGTTTATCAATATGGAATTAATCAAGGTATTGGCCAAAATGTATAATCCCAGAACAAGGACTATTCATTCATATGATGGGTCATATTTTCTCCCCATCAACAGAGACTATATCTCTATGGATTTTCAATTGGATACATCTATGAAAATTCCTCTGAGAATTAGAGATCTTTCGAAAGAATACCGCCTCATGGACACAAGTTACAAAAGATGGAAATTATATTTGCATAGACCCCGGGACACAAGAAATCAACTCAAAATATTTTCCAATAATGAACAACCTCCATTCTTTGTGGAACTATTTGAAGAATATTATCAATACAAATATTACTTAGCTGGATAAGTATTAGGAATAGATGTTGCTTGTGAGATGGCTATAGCTCCTATGGTCTTAGTTGTAGACATTCAAAATCAAGAAGCTAGACCATTTGACTATGCAGAATATTTGGTAGAGGTTATAAAAACATCACTCGATTCCATAAAAAAATAGTGATGTAAATAAATTTATACTTGATATTCTTTTCTTATGCATATGATTTTGTCTAAAGGATAATCCATTAGGATTTGGGGAGAATAACCGAGAATTAAGGACTTGGATGAGGATGGGAACATAAGGCCAGTACAAATGTGGACTTCAATTTGGGATAGTAGATGTGGGATGTCTCATTACTTGTACTTTGAAGAATACTTTGTGAAGCCCTTGTATAAATTGTTTGGTCATCACTGTGATTATAGCTTGTCCTTGGAGATACAAATATTTGTTAGACCCAAGGAGAAAACCCCAAAAGAAAAAGGTAGACCACAACTAGGGAGACTAGTATACATATAAGGATTTCACCATGATAAGAGTATATGGGTTTGAAGCAGTTCCCTTCCTTCTGCCCAAGACAGTCCTTGACAGAGTTTCTCACTTGGAAATAATAAGACAATTGGCCTATTCTGACTATATGCATCTTAAAACTTATGGAAAACAATCCCTCATGCCTAGAACATTATGCTTTGGTCATTTTACTGTTATTTCCAAGAAGTGAGATGATTCTATTGGTAGTAGGTTAGATTATTATATAATGCTACAAGGAAATAAGAGAGAAATTTTCGATCCTGAGCACATAATTTACAACGCTAAAATGACACAAAAGTTGAAGAGATATGAGCATGAGTTCTTTTTAAATGATGTAATCTAAAACTATGATGAATCTCAAGCAGTAATAAGAAATTCCACATATAACAAGGTAACGATGGATGAGGCATGGAGGAAAAGCCATAACCCCTTATACACAAAAGCCTTTCATGAAATAAAAGACCATATGGAAATAATTGAGTAGTTAATCCTACATGAAAAAGAATTGACTAAGGATGTGTATCTCATAGCCTTCGGGAAAAGAAGAGATGCATGTTCTAGGAAACAAGTTGAAAATATAGTGCCTTTAATTCACTCATCACCACAACCCACACTAGATGTAAGTTTCTTAGTAGATACTCCCATCACATGCAAAGATGAGGTCACACAAGTAACTACTCCTACCATCCCACAATATGAATTATTTCCATAAAAGGAGTATAGTCTCAATTGAAGCCTCAGATAAAATATTTGATGATGTGAGACACCATGCCATTTTAGAATTTACTTCACATAGTGCATTTGTTCAAAATTTTGAATTCAAATCATTCATTTATGGATATAAAGGTAAATTAATATGAGAAAAGATGAAAGAAATTAGTCCAGAGCAAGAGGCTAATGCTCTAAAAGAGTTATAAAAGGAATTTGATAGGGAGATGAAAAATATCACCCTTGAAAGAGGATGTGAGTTGTATTTGAGGCCGAGGTCATGCTTCTCCCAAGATAGGATAGTAGTTCGGCTATAGTTTTTGATAGTTTTATGAGGAGGGAAAATAATACCTTGCGAATAATAGATGAACCTAGTGACAAGATTTATATTAGATCAAGATATAATCCAAATAATGCCACTCTATAGATTTAGGCTCTATCCCCACCAAGGAAGAGGCCCACACTTATTGATAACCCCAATCAATTCTTTGGCCATCTTTTGGTGCAGCGAGTGGGAGATATAGATCCTATTGAGATAGCTAAGTTGAATATCATTGTTGCTAAATTCACCAAATCTCAAGTTGCAAATTTGATAAAAGATAACAAGGGGCTTGCTTCTAAAAATGAGATTAAAACAAGAAGTGATTAATTACTGAGATAAGTTTCCTTCATCTTCTGGCATTTATTCCCCATTGGTATACTATGAAGGAAAGGTACTTGAAGCCATGTCTAAGACTACATATTGGAAGTGAAAAAATGAAATAATTCAGCAAGAATATAAGGAATTAAGAAAGGAATTAAAGACTATTAAATTTGAAATGGTATAGAGTTGATAAGGGAGAGGTTTAACAAGGTGCTCAAGAAAACTGACAAGGTTTAGGTGATCCATAGTAAGAAATTTGCAGCCCACCAAGAACATAATAGATTACATCACATAATGAAAGAAAGAAAAGAAAAAATAGAATCCAAAGAGAATATTGATGAGCATGTGTTTCAAGAGTGCAAAGAATTTATGAATATGCATGAAAATTTCCACACCATACTTACACAGGAACTTAGTGATTCCAACCAATCCTTGAGTATGGCTTTACCAAATTTCTTCAATGATGAAGGGGAGTTGAAGGAACAAGATGTATGGAAGGATGAAATTTCTCAGTATTTACCAGTGGCCCTTGATGAAATCAATGGCAAAGAAAGGGTGATGGGGAAGGTGCATACACAATTGGAATAGATTTTTTCTCTCAAATAGGTCATGAAATATATCATAAGAAATGTTGATACTTATGCTAAAACAAGATATATAAAGCACTTGCCTAAGGTTAATTTGTTTATTGCTCAAACAAAGTGAGAAGTAGGGTAGTATATAAGTCTTGCAGTGTCTAATGTGTTATCATGGAGTATGTACCTTGGGTAGATCTTCAGTGATCACGAGTACCTGATGAACACTAATAGACTGTGGCGCATCACAGATTGTTGCAGACTTCTTAGTTTTTTCTTGTTTATTTCCTATATAGTTGTTAACATTCTAGTTAAGAAACAACACAACTTTTTGTAAAGACCTAAAACTTGTAGCTTCCCATACATAAGGGAAACCAAGGCCAAATTGAAAATTATTAGATTAGGATCATCATTAGAGTAGCAACATTATTAGCATAAGTATTACATAGCAGAAAAGACTTCCAATACACAATGTACAATATTTTGAAGTAATATAAATTTAGTAGAATAATTGGCTAGTGTTCCAATTCTGTTATCAATTATTTGTTGAATTAATTGATAATTGTTATCTGGTTGTCTTCAAGGTTGAAATTTCCTTATTATTTAAATTGGTGTATCAAGTATATATTCAATTTATCAAGGACCATTTGTTGTTCTTGTGTGATTCAGTTAATTGGCTCCTTCAAGTAAGGATTAAATTCTCTTAATTAATCACAATAATCTGTAAAGGGTCATTTGGATCGATAAGAAGAACCTATTAATTATATCCTTGCACATTTATGCAAGTCATAAAATTCTAAAAGTTCCAAACAGTTCAAACTGTATCTAGGAATAGGACACACACATCATACAAATATTGACTCCATTAACCCAATAGAATTAGGCATTGGTCAAACCCACTTAATTCAAAATTTCACAAAATATTATTCATACATTCAAATTTCAGCACTATGAGTAGGAGTAGCTATTAAATTTCCATCTATTCCACACCTCATGTCATTGTGGAAATATCCCTAAATCCAATTAATTCATACGAATTTTAAATTTGAAATCCATTATCAAGATTCACCTGCCTAGGTTTAGCAGAGCCTGAAGTGCAGGGAGTCATCAACCACATAGGTTAACTATGTTTTTTAGCAAAAAACGTTACCAAAGAGCTTTCCATCCTCTTTAGGTTTACAACCTATATTTTTGAGGCCTTTCATTATAGATTCAAAAAAAATCACATCTCTGTAATTACTGAAATAAGAGGCTCTATTAGGATAAAAGAAAACCAGTATCATTTAGATCTTATAACTCTCCTACTTATGAAAAGGTACATGGAAACTCTTTCAAAATTTTGTATGACTAATAAACTAAACATCAGGTTAGAAATATTAAATCATAGACACTAGATAATTACCATATCACCCAAAATGGATGGTAGAAGATCATTACACAAAGGAAGTCCAAAGAAGAACAATGGTAGGTGGATAGACAAACATGGGTCTCCTCCCTCAAAATCTAGCATAAATAAGAATGAAGTAGTATCTAATCAGTCAGATACCATGTATAGTGATAAGGGGAACACATAAGATCAACCCTTCACATTGCATAATAGTTCTTTATATGGGTCAAATTTTCATAATGATGAAGGATACCAACCAATTCCACCTGAGAAAACAACTTGGCTAATAGCATTCTCCATTTCAAGACTAGTCCTAAAAAAATGAGTGAATTCAATGCACGTGTAGAAGAGGAAAGAATCGAGAACCAAAGAGAGTATGAATATAGAATGACATTACAATAGGGAGAAGAAACCCAATATGGATTCATGGATCACTTTGCTCCCACTAAAACTCATGTTGATCATACGGTATAGGAGAGAATTTGCACCCCTAATGAAAATTCCCCTTTAACCCTTCTCCACTTTAGAAAACCAAAGTTGGAGGCTTAATTCCACATAAGCTCACTGCCTTGGTTCCAATTGGAACCTTTTTTCAGCATCGATGGGAGAGTAACTATCAGGGACAATAGCATAGCACGCAGACGTCCACACGACATGCATCCGTCCCTGGTACATTCCTGCAGCTGGAACCTGCAGAGGTGTTACACTTCCTATTGTAAGCTAAATTGTAATGCCCCTCTTCGGCCAACCGACCCAAATATGGTCATTTTCTTCATCTTTCCTTCAAATTCACTATTCATCCATCCATTCCTATTCTCTAGACTTCTACACAATCTTCTTCACAATCTTGGATAATTACTTCAAGCATTCAAGCAACATGTTGGCACTCCATAGCAGCAATTCCATCACTCCATCACTTCAATAGAGAAAGTGTAGAACAACACCATTGCAGTAGAGGCTTGAGTTCCTCTCATTTTCTCCCCCATTATCCTTGAACACTCTTGGTTGAGGTGGTAAGCTCTCTACTTTACTTCTCTATTACTTGGTTGAGTTAGCACATTACTGTTTTGCAGTGTTTTAGTGTTATTTTGCTTGCATTTCCTTCTTTATCATATTATTTATACATCATTGCAAAATTGTCTATCCATGGAGGTGGAAACACCAAAATGGGGGTCTAACTAAGGCAGACCCCTAAACAACCCCCCAACAATTTCTCTCACTTCTATGTGTAAGTAGATATATCTTGGAGCGATCTAGAAAACAAGATTTTGTGTGAGATTGTTCTTGTCACCCTTGGATTAGTCTACTTGTTTTATCATATCCATTTATATGTTTCATATTTCATAGTGTTGTTTTGTTCACTTAGAAATCATTAACTGGGTCATTAGTTCATTTTTTAGTGGTTAGACCTTTTCTTCTTGGTTTCTCTAGCCATACAAATGCCAACGCACCTAAGAGACACCAGTGCGCCACACTGTCATCCCAAAACCATTCTTCTATCCTCTGATAGAGAGTTATCTGAGACATAGAGTTGACCTTGAAAACTGACTCACCTAGTCTCCTTCAGAATCTTGAGTTTCCAGAGTGATCAAAGGGCCTTATAGTCCTCATCATTCTCATCTTGCATCTTCTAACACTTCCTTTAAACTAAGGTAAGTTATCGCAGCCTATTGCTCTCAGCCCTCCATGACCTGGGGCCTTGACGTGGTTGGTCCCCCTCTCTTAAATTTTTGGTGAACCCGACATGAACCATTTTGATTTCGTTATGTGATACTAAAAGTCCCTTTCCTCATATCCTAGGACTATTGTAGGTTTGAGTGTTGTGAGGCTTAAGCCTCACAACCTAACCTACGACCCCTAGTAGGCATAGTTGGAAGGTTCCAAAAGTGTTGCATAATGAAACTTGACTCGGGTCATTGTCTTATCGTGTAACCTTTAGGAGACTCTGTGAAAGTATCACTTAGTGTACATGATGGCCTCCTTCCTACATCAGCCTATTCCCTCTATGTAGCCTATGAGCAGTAGTACCGGTATCACCTTCACTTCAGAGGACCTACTGATGGTATTTAATAGAGAACCATCTCCTCTCTACATTCCTGGAGGATAAATGGAAACACCATAGCAAGTTTTCTCATTGATCTGAGATCTCAATTGAATATCATAACTAAGGAGATCATGTTAATTAACTTCCTACATAAGGATGGATATGATTCACCTATGAGTACCATCTTCACGCATGATGGACTTTACGTACCTCCTATAGGTAGTATTATCTTGTCAGTTCTCATCAGACCTAAGTCTATGACCCTCATGTTTGATATCATCCTGGGGTCTAAGCTCTTTAGAGTGAAGCAAGGTATCCCCTGGCTGGTAGCTATGAATGTAGTTCCTTTGGTCATGCATAAGTGTTTGAAATTCACCCATGAGGGTTTCATGCATGTAATCCATGAAACCGGCTATAGACCACCAGTTTCTCTTGGTATTTATTCCTTAGATTACTTTTTCCCTACACCTATTGGTCCTCTCCCACCCAGAAAGGACATCTTATACTGCACATATCAAAATTACAAGAAAGGGTGCTCAAGGCTGAAAGTGGGATACCCTCCTTCACCTTATGCTATTTCACATAGGGCATACTTGAAAGTTGATAGGGATGCCACCAAGGCATGTAGAAGAGAAGAAGATAACTAGTCTCGAGATCCCCCTTCTTCCTCTTATGTTTTTTAGCCTAACACTTCCTCTCACTCTACTGTGGTACCATCTACTTCTGCCTTGCATTCATGAGAGGATCTTGTGGTGCCTGCTTGGTGAAGGTCCAAGTATCCCATGCTTGAGCTTCCTGTCCTACCCATGAAGCCTAGGCCCATTGAGTATGGTTGGAAAAAAAAACCCCATGGGGAATCCTCTACGTCTGGGCCTCTGCGGCCTCTTGTTGCCCCTGCTTCTAAAATAGTGAATGGGAAGAGGCCCACCATCGAGACATTGGAAATGACTCCCCCCATTGTCTCTAAACCTATCCCTCTTTCACCCGTGTGAGATTCCGTCCCTCTATTGGAAACCACTATGGAGGAAACTCCCATGGTTGAGAAGGAGCCTTCTATTCCTTCACAACCTCCAACCTCTAGTTCAAAGAGTCGCAAAAACTTCCTTACACATGAACACAAGTGCCAGAGAAAGGCTCTCTTGGCTGAGTAGGCCACCTCATAGAAGAAGGAAGAGGAGGTGACTACCCCTATTCTAGGGCCTCCTACCGCATCTTCCTCTCTCCTTCCCTATGTTTCCATCAAAACTAGCTCTATATCACTCTCGGCTTCCGCTCCAAGCGCGAATACACCTGGCCCTAGAAAGGTGTAGGTTTTCATCGCTCCTTCGATAGATTCACCTTTGCTGACATTTGTTCTAGATGTCCCACATTTCCTGAATCCCATGGATATTATTAACACCTCGATTATATTAGTTGTGGTTCTTTCCTCCTCTTCCTTCACCTTTCTTGCCTCATATGTGAGGAGTTCACCTCCTTCGATGAAGAAGAAGGTAGAAACTGGTCCCTCCAGCAACATAGGATGAAAGAAGATCCCACCTTCCTCAAAAGGTGGCCCCATTTTGACTTGTTCAATCCTAGTGACAAACCCATTCCCAGCCTCCCCTGAGTTCATCACTGCTCTTGAATCACTCAGTGAGTTTAGTGGTGAACCGTGGGTGTAATCTCTTTCATCCCTCAAGGTGAAACATAGCACTCTTGTTAAGTGTATTTTTAACTTGGTGGATAAATTTTTGACCTTGTCAGTCATCTTCACAAAGTTGTTGACCTTAGACCCACAAGAGTTGAGCAACAAAGACCTCACAGGTTCTTCTTCCTTATCCCTTGTTGCAAGAGGGTTAGAAACTCCTCCCCTTAACATTCCACCATTGCAAGCTTTTCCTCCTTCCTCCTATGATGATCTAGAGTGGGAATTTGATGACCTCTTGGTTGATTATTGTTCAGGGGAGACCTCTTCTTTATCTTTAGATTAGATGTGTGTGTGTGTGTCATGAAGTGTTCCCCTATAACCATGTTATGTGTTCCTAGATGACCCTCGTCACCCCTGTTAGTGCTTGGATATAGGTGTGGTGTTTGTGTTGTAAGCATTCCTTTATTCTCATTTTCATTCTTCCTTGTTTGTGATTGACTTTTGGTAAATTGGGGATGATGCAAAGCATTGGGAGCATTTAGGCTTCGCTTCCATATTGAGCTAATTTTATTTTTTTACTTTTTCTTCTCGTACATTCTTCACATGGCCTAATATAGTAGGGGGTTGATGACAATTCATTTATATCTATTATTAAATTTATATATATTTATGAGAAAATCTGACCCTGAAATATCAGGCTATCCCTGTGCCCTTTTTTTGTATTCTCTTTGTTTTACCTTTATCTTTCCCTCTTTTTTATTTCAGTTGTCCCTCTCATGTGTGACAATGCCGCCTCTACATCACTTGATCTATAGAAAATTCATTTGTTTCCAATGAATCTTCTTTCAAGATCCTTCACACACTTCTTTGCTAGAACTACATTCTCAACTTCAAACTCTAATGGAACACATTTCCTTCATTACAGGTTCGTTAAAAAAGGACTTGGAAACCCTCCCTCTAAAGAGGGAACAAATTTGATCTTCCCCTCACATGGGGGCATATTATTCCTTTTGAATTTCTTGATGAAGTGAACATCTTTCAAAAATCATTCCTTGATGATGAATTGATTCGAGAAAGAAGGCATCAGCTTTCGAGCAATGCATCCCTTGAGTGAACCCTTTCTTTTCACATGGAATTCCCAAGGGACCCCTTCAAAATTCTTGTCTATGACGTCTAGCTTGAGGGCAGTCTAACTAGGCATGTTTCCTATCTTTGTGTTTAGCTTGGGGGTAACCTGACCAGACCCTCTCTACATCTTTGTGTCTAGCTTGGGAGCAGCCCAAATAGACCTCACTTTCAAACAGTGTGTCCCTTTTGTGGACCCCTCTTCCTTTTGAATGGTTCTCTAGGGACACATTTGAAAGTCTTCCAACTTGACAGTTTGTGTGATTGTCTGCTTACTAGCCTATATGGCTACTTCCTAGTGTGTTCTATCTACAAGTAAACATGTCACCACTTTTTGACTCTGTGGAGTTCACTTTTCTTGGTCTCCCTTATGTGAGAGTTATTGGGGGATACCTTCCTTGTAGTTATGTGGGTTTGTAAGGTGCTTTCCTTGGTTTCCCTCATGTGAGAGCTCTTGGGGGATACCTTCCTTATAGGTCTATGTGTCTATAAGGCACTTTCCTTGGTTTCCTTCATGTGAGAGTTCTTGGAGAACACCTTCCTTGTAGGTTCGTGGGCCTGTGAGGTGCTTTCTTTCTTCAACTTCATAGTTTTTTGGAGCTATGAAGCCCTTTTCTTGTCCTACACTCTCAAGTTCACCAAATTATGGCCTAATTCCTTGATCGTTCAAGTATACATTTCTAAGCCTATTACTTCTTCGACCTACTTTACCGAAGCACTCATTATTACTCATACTCGCTAAAGTGGGGGAGAAATGTATAGGAGTGAATTTTCACCCCTAATGAAAATTCCCCTTTTTCCCTTCTCCACTTTAGAAAACCAAAGTCAGAGGCTTAACTCCACATAAGCTCACTACCTTGGTTCCACATGGAGTTGTTTTGAGTGTTGGTGGGGGAGTAACTATTGGTGATGCCTACATGGCATGCATATGTTTGTGCGGCACACTTACATCCTTGGTAGATTCTTGTGGCTACAACCTGCAAAGGCATTACACTTCCCATTGGAAGCCGAATTGTAACACCCCTCT
This sequence comes from Sequoiadendron giganteum, assembly GCA_007115665.2. Taxonomy (NCBI): domain Eukaryota; kingdom Viridiplantae; phylum Streptophyta; class Pinopsida; order Cupressales; family Cupressaceae; genus Sequoiadendron; species Sequoiadendron giganteum. The sequence continues at coordinate 259,248,753 of CM021104.1, read as the reverse complement.
TCGATCAACTGACCCAAATATGGCAATTTTCTTCATCTTTCCTTAAAATTCACTATTCATCCATCCATTCACATTCTCTAGACTTCTACACAAGCTTCTTCACAATCTTGGACAATCACTTCAAGCATTCAAGCAACATTCTAACACTCCATAGCAACAATTTCATCACTCCATCACTTCAATAGAGCAAGTGTAGAACAACACCATTACAGTAGAGGCTTGAGTTCCTCTCATTTTCTCCCCTATTAGCCTTGAGAACTCTTGGTGGAGCTAGTAATCTCTCTACTTTCCTTCTCTCTTACTTGGTTGAGTTAGCACATTATTGTTTTGTAGTATTTTGGTGTTCTTTTGATTCCATTTCTTTCTTTATCATATTATTTCTACATCATTGTAAACTTGGCTATCCGTGGAGGTAGAAATGCCAAAATGGGGGTCTAACTGAGGGAGAACCTAAACATCCCCCCCAATAATTTCTCTCTCTTCTATGTGTACTCAAAGATATATTAGAGCGAGCTTGAGAACAATCTCTTATGTGAGATCATTCTTGTCACCCTTGGCTTAATCTACTTGTTTTATCATATCCATTTATATGTTTCATATTTCATAGTGTTGTTTTGTTCACTTAGAAATCATTAACTGGGTCATTATTTTATTTTTTAGTGGTTAGACCTTTTCTTCTTGGTTCCTTGGCCATACAGACACCAACGCACTTGAGAGACTCCAACATGCCATGTTGTCATCCTAGAACCACGCTTTAATCCTCTAATAGAGAGCTATCTGATACATAGAGTTGACCCTAAAAACTAACTTTCCTAGTCTCCTTTAGAATCTCAGGTTTGAAAAGTGATCAAAGGGCCTTATTGTCCTCATCATTCTCATCCTGCATCTCTTAACACTTCCTTTAAATTGAGGTAAGTTAGGTCAGCCTAATGCTCTCGACCCTCCATGACCTAGGGCCTTGACATGGTTGGCCCCCCTCTCTTACACATGCTACCACAACCAAGATGACCATTCAAGAGTTAGAACTAGATGTAGAGAGAACGAAGGAATAACTCAAGAGACAAAAATCGACAAAAGAAAGAGAAGAATTAACCCAACAACTGGTTTCAATCAATATCTAGCCATCAACAAAGGGACCAAAGTATATACCTCCCCATAAGAAAGGAGGGAATGCTAACCTAGCCAATTCACATGGATCATATCAGAATGTGGGTGTTCCAAAAATATGTTACAATGCAACAAGGAATGTAAATAACACTAATTATGTATAATAAAATATCCCATAAAAAACCTTGCAGCCACATAATTCTAACACCATCTCATAATCCATGAGTAACACTTATCCACCTCCTGGACAACAATATGTCCCACCCCACCAATATCATATACCTCAACAAAATATACAAGGTAACACATACCTTTACCATAATGCACAACAATGTATGCCTCATTATCAGGGACCCGAGTACTATCGCAACCAACCTAACCAAAACCCCTATCTCTAGGGTTTCCCAAACGTAAATTGATATAGATAACTGGACCTAATCAGACACCCTCTATGTTTGTATCTAAACCACCAAAAATGAATTAGGGAAAGAGGATTCCCCAATAAGCTCCTAGGGTTTTTCACCTAGAAGCTAGTGAGAAATGAGCTCTCTTTCACACCTTATCATTTTAGGGTTCATTCAAAGGATTAGGGTTGTGAGTAGGGTGTGAATGTGCTTAAATGAAATGAACTGATAAAAGAAGGTATCTATCAATGTAAAACCTAGAAAATGCAACTATGTTTGAAAACACATAATGATATGCAAGTATGTACAAGATTACCTAAGAATGTACATTAAACTAAAACAAAAGGCTGGACATGAAAGGGGTGCACCTAGAAATAAGTTGTAGACTATATTAAAGGCTAGAACTATTGTTGATGTTGAAATTTATGCTTGTTGGGACACTTATGCCATAATGGGCGACCTAGTCCCAGACCTAGAAAACTTTATCGGAGCCTGTTTCTGCCAAATGGGTATCCAGATCTACCAAAATACCTGAAAAATAGGTTTAGTGGGACTAGGTAACCATTTTTGGTGACTTAGTCCTCTTCTGAATTTCTAAAGATCAAAAAGTGGAATCTGAAGCTCTCAGTTTGCACTTTCTGCTCCTCCAGGTATCCAGAACTAAATCTATAAAATCTGGTCTATAGGTGTTCTCCAAGCCTTAACTACGGTTTCTCCAACCTTGAAGATCCTTTCCAAGTTGATGAATATTATCCCACCTTGGTTCTTTCCCAAATCTACATACAAGACCTATGAATCACACTAAGAGGGAAAACTTGTTGATTGTTAGGGCATGGGAGTTTGCCTTGGTCAAACCCCTTTTGAGTAATCAAACCAAAATGATGAAATAATGTAAAGAATCATGGAACAAAGGAGTGATGGAGTTTACCTTGTCTTGATGATTGATCTTGAGTTGCAGCAATGGAGGATTCAACCCTTGAATGATTCTTGAGAGAGATGTCTTGTTGGCTTAGAGTACTCAAACCCTAGCTTGCTTGAGAAGAGTGGTGAGTAGAAGACTGAGATACGAGAAAAATGAGATAGAAGAAGTGAAAAATGGGGGTAAAAACCCTTATTTATACAAGTTGTGCCCTAATTTTCCTGAAATAACACTATACAAACTGACCTTAGGGTTTTAGAGACAAAATAGTGAAAGAATATTAAGTTAAATTTAAAGTTTAAGCCACATGGGACTAGGTCGCCCAAGGTGGCGACCTAGTTTTGATTGGTTGTCAGGGATTAAAATGTGTTCAAATATTTTTGTTGTGATTGTCTCATGAAACACACTAAAATAGTGCATGTATGTTCATTAAGGGGTCATCATAGCATAAGAAAGGGTTGATTTAGTGATGACAAACCTAGGAAAGTGTGAAATTTTTTTACAACACCTTACAACACTTTGGCACAAGGCTTGGAAAAGGGAAAAAATAGGTTGAAAAAGGTAGAAAATCCATAGACAAGAGTCCAAACGAGTGAAAAGTGTCAAAGGCTACACTTTTTGGCAACACATTTAGGCCCCACTTTAGTGAGAGGATGAACTTGCTTCAAACTCATACTAAAGTAGCCCAATATAAATGGTGAAGAATGAAAGAGAAGGAGGTGGTCAAGTGCCCAAGGATTCAAGATTCTAAGTCAACTCTACATCAGTGCAAAGGTACACATTCAAGGGTGAATGACATGCAACAAAACAAGATGCGTGATCATGCAATGACGAGGATTAGTATGAAGAGAAGAAATGAAAGTGAAAATTTAGATCAAGCTTTGATCATTTATCCAGCTATTTTTGGATCAAATCTAGGTTGTTTGTCCAAAAATAAGATGTGTACTCACTTTGGGGTGACAAGACTTTTGGTTGTCCACTGGGTGAGAAGACCCAAAATGTGAGAAACATACACTAGGCTAGTATACACTCACACACACAAAGGTGGCTATGGGGAAAGTCGTGCCACTTGGGCTTCTTGCTCAAACCATACCAAAGTTATACCTTTTGATAACTTTGATAAGGTGCCACAAAAGGAAACACTTTGAAATGATGTAAGGAATGTTCAAAGGGATTTTGCTTTGTTTGTGTGATTTCTTATCTTAAGGAACATCATGTGTAATGTCTCCAAGAGATGAAAAGTGAAAATGATCTCATCTTATTTGTAAGAGAGGATAAATGTAGATGTCTCATCCAGAGCAACATTGTACCTAATGTTTCCAAGAGAGGGAATCACAAGAAAAATAAAATTGCACAATGAAAATATGAGTGGTGATGTATGCCCCCACTTTAAAGGAATTTTCTACACACTATTCTACGAGAAATTTCTTTAAAGTAGAAGAGCAAGAGGACGTGTGATCTTGTTTGGAAAGCCCTATGTTGAGTCATATGTTTTTGATAAGCTACATCATGATAAGGGGGGAGTATGTCACATGCGATTCAACTTAAGACATGTCTACCACGTCCTAATCTTGCTCTTATATATTCATCAAAGGTTAACGACAAGTCAAGAGAGACAACGACAAGTGACATACGAGGGAAAAGGCTATCTAACCCCTTGCCCCCACTTAGTGCAGGACAAGGTTGAGCTAAAAGTATTTGAGGAGATGTAAGGTTGAGTGAAAATCGGTATCAATTAGTGGAGTGAGGTTCCCCCAAATAAGGAAGAACACCAAAATCCTTAAGATGTTGGATTCTACTACTGAAGGCCTTACATTCATTACTGTGATGACCATGAACTTAGTTGTAGGCACAAAAGAAATATTTGTTGGTATATTTCTTTTGAGTTATGGGATTGAGAGAGATCAAGTGATCTTGGAGGAGTCTCAACAAGATACCTTCTTGATTGAGGGGCGAAGTAATCCTTTGGTGTGGAACAAAGAAGTGTCTTGCTTAGTATAGGATGCCATACTTACACAAGGCACTATAGATTGTGAGATTTTGTGCATTCCTTTGGAGGAGTGTGTAAAATCCAAATCAATAGTGGGCTGCAAGATGACATTGGTATTAAGCAAAGAGTCATTTTTTGGTTTCAAAGGATCACTTTCTAAGGGTGGTTGAAAAGGGTTATTTGGGATGGTGTTGGTATGAGGCGAAAGCTTGGTTATTTTGATGAAAGGACAAAATCCAAGACCATAATTTGTTTTTTGAATGTTAGGTTTGATAGGGTTGTGGATACCTTGTTTGTTAGCACCACATCTTTTTCCACTATAGCCAAGTTGCTTCATAAGTTCATAACCTTCTCCATAGAGATTTTTCAGCATTTTTGGATCGGGTGAGGGTTCATTGTTGGCTTTATTATCTAAAGTAGTTGAGTTGGATTGTTTTGAAGGATTGGCTAAGTCTTGTGTTAACAAGACCGGGTTTCCCTTGTTAGACTCATTATTGATGATCTTAGATTCTCCTAGTAAAGGAGGTGTGAAGTCTAAGGAACCCCAATCATCATATAGGGATGCATGATGTATGGGTTCCTCTTGTTTGGTTAGTGTTGAAGTGGTGAAGGGTTTGGATTTGTTCTTCTCAGGGTGTAAGACACTATAAGGCTCGGGATCGACATTGAGTGTGTACACTTTGTTGTTGTAGATGTAATTCATCTTGCGATGAAGAGTGGAAGGCATGTCATTCATTGCATGAATCCATGGCATGCCTAAGATGAGGTTAGATGAAACATCATTAGGCATAACATGGATCAATGTGTTTAATGTGGCCACTCCAACTATAAGAGGCAAAGTAATTACACCAAGCGGCTTTTGTCCTTTACTATCAAATCCACTAAGAGATAAGGAGGTAGGTTGAATGGTTGATTTATCAATATGGAGCCTATCCAAAAGATTGACACTATACACATTAGCAAAAAATCCATTCTCAACAAGGGTTTGCTTGATCCCTATGCATTTTTATTGAGATATGATCATGAAGGCTTTATCTTGTTTTTGCACATCCAAAGGAGGGAGCTCACTTTGGGTGGAAACAATGTCAAAATTCAAGAATTCAATCATAACTACTATTTCATTTGTATAAACATTAGAGGGGACATGAATTTGTTGCAAGGCATCCCGCATCTTGTTGTGATAGTGAGGGGAGGCCTGGATAAGGTCCCATAAAGATATTTTAGTGGGATTATTCCTTAGTTGATCAACAAGTTCATACTCCCTAAGGATTAAATTTAAGTGAGGGGTGGTAGGAAGAATAGGAGGGTATGAAGGTAAGGATGTTGAGGTTGATGGTTGGGATTGCAAGTTGTTTTGAGTATAATGCACATGTGAGCAACGATATTATGACTCAGTTGCTTAACACATTATGTTGAGGTGGGTATAGGGTAAATTTAGGCTTGGGTTTGTTGGATGGTGGATAAATGATGAGTTGAGGTTGAATAATATTAACATCCCTTAGGGAAGGAGAGTCTAATATAGGCTCTATAGCTTCTTTTAAGGGAATAATATTATTATTGTCAATGATATCCTCCCTAGAAGGAGAGTGTTAAGGATAAATACAAGCCTCATGTTTGTGACATTTGAGGATTGGTTCTTCTAAAATGACTTTGTCACTAGTAGGGGAATGACCAATGAGGGGATGATGAGGAAAGGGGTCTATTTGATTATCTTATTTTTCTAAGGTTGCTTTCTCTTATTCCATACTATCTACCCTAGTATGAGAGCTTGGAAGAGGTTCATCACATGCTTCATCACAAGGGGGGAAGGCATCAAGAGAAGGACCATCATGGCTATCAAATAGATTGTCCCAAATGGTAGGAGCAATGGGAAAGGTAGGGTCAAGAGTCTCGTGACTTGTTTTAGGTGTATCTTCTAACACCAACCTATCCTCTTTGCATTGAGGTGGGATGTTAGGAGATGGTAAATGTTCATGGTCATGGTTAGGGAGAATAGGTAAGGAAATTTTTAGAAATGTTTGTTGTTTAAGTTTTTGCAAAGGGGGATGAGGAGAGGGACAATCAAGATCCTCAACACTTATGTCTTATGTCACCAAAATACCTTCGCCACTAATAGGAGAGGTATAGGGAGAAACACAAGTATGATTGTCAACACAAAGATCCTCATCGAGAGGTAATGTAATGTTAAGAATTGTGTCAATGGTTTGGTTATTAACATGTTCTTTAATGAGTTCATTATTATAATCTACATTGAAATCATAAGAAGGAATGTTGAATTTATGCAATCCATTGGAAACCAAATCAAAGCAACATCTTTTAAAAGAAAACATGGTATGAAGAGAAGGGAAAGAAAATGGAATGCAATAATTTAAACTAAAATGTTGAAATGCAATTTTTAGATGTAGAACAAGGTAATTTTCTAATTACACTATGCAATAATCTGAAAAAACAATGTAGTATATGCAAATTTGAAACTAAGAAATGCATGAAATAAGCTAATTTACACTAATTTTAATAAAATACATGTAACAGAAACACAACTAGTTGATACAGATAGGTAATGGTAGAAAATAGAAGGCTAGAAACTAGGTTTTCATATCTGTAAAGGGCAGTTTCAGAAGCCTGAAGGGACTAGGTCGCCTAGAGTGGTGACTTAGTCCTCCTGGTGATTTTTTTGAGATTTTTCAGATGTTTTGGGTTGATTCAAGTGGTTTCTGTATTGGGTGATGTAAACCTAACATGAAAATGCAAAATTTTAGAGATGTTTAATGTTTTAATATGAAAAATGCAACCTATATGCACTTTTCACTAATGCAAATTTGAAAACCCTAGAATGCAAGTTAATTATAGGACAATGATGGACTCTATATCAAACAAGAGGGTGTAGTAAAGTTGGGTTCACCAAACTGAACCACCAAAAATGAATTAGGGAAAGAGGATTCCCCAACAGGCTCCTAGGGTTTTTCACCTAGAAGCTAGTGAGAAATGAGCTCTCTTTCACACCGTTTCATTTTAGGGTTCATTCAAAGGATTAGGGTTTTGAGTAGGGTGCGAATGTGCCTAAATGAAATGAAATGATAAAAGAAGCTAACTACGGATGTAGAACCTATAAAATGCAACTATGTTTGAAAACACAATGATACGCAAGTATGTACAAGATGACCTAAGAATATACATTAAACTAAAATAGAAGGATGAAGATTAAAAAGGTGCACCTAGAAATGAGTTGTAGACTATATTGGAGACTGCAAATGTTGTTGATGTTGAAACTTAAGCCTACTGGGACACTTACGCCATTCTAGGTGACCTAGTCCCTGATCTGGAAAACTTCACCAGAGCCTGTTTCTACCAAATGGGTATCTGGATCTACCAAAATTTCTGAAAAATAGGTTCAATTGGACTAGGTCACCATTGTTGGTGACTTAGTCCTCTTCTAAATTTTTGAAGATCAAATAGTGGAATTTGAAGCTCTCAGTTTGCACATTCTGCTCCTCAAAGTATCCAGATCCAAAACTACATAATCTAATTTGTAGGTGTTCTCCAAGCCTTAACTAGGGTTTCTCCAACCTTGAAGAGCCTTGAGAAGTTGATGAAGATTCTTCCACCTTGGTTCTTTTCCAAATATTCATACAAGACCTGCAAATCACAGTAAGAGGGAAAACTTGTTGATTGTTAGGGCATTGGGGTTTGCCTTGGTCAAACCCCTTTTGAGTAATCAAACCAAAATGATGAAATAATGTAAAGAAGCATGGAACAAAGCAGTGATGGAATTTACCTTGTCTTGATGATTGATCTTGAGTAATGACCTCTAAACCCATACAAATGGCTTAGAAATAGCCTTATTACATCAACAAAACTCCATTCTTTCATACTCATATACAAATTCACAAATTTTCCTTCAAAGGCTAAAAAGACAACTTCTAGTGCAAGAATGAAATTTTAACATTTTTTATCACTAGACCCAAAAGTCACCCTAAAACATACCTAATGGTCTTAATTGACCTTATTCAAGACAAAGCATGCTCAAAATACCCACAAAAACCTATCGACCAACCTATTCACCATTAGATAATCACTAAAACCACTGAACTAGACCTTCTTCATCAAATGGAGGAACAAGGTGCTCTACACCAATGATCATACACTTTTTGTGTGGAATACTCAGACTTCTCAACTATCATTTGTATGTTTCACTTTTCCATTGTTTTTCATGCCATCATAAGGGATCAAGCCAGTTGAACACAACTCAAATTAGTTTCATTTATTTGGGTGCAAAAAAGGACCATTCCTAGCATAAACCTACCTATCGGGACGTGTTGGAGCAATTAGTTTGGTCACACAAATTGCAAAATGAAAGTTGCACCACTTTTCAACTTTACATTGCTTCCATTTGACACTTTTTCCATCAAGTGAAAATCCGCTGCCACGGGAAAACCACTCTGAGATAGTCACAGCTGAGAGAGGTTTTTGTAGAGAGTCCCAACATGATCTTGTAGGATCATACAAGAAGTTTCTAAGCATCATTGTATCCGAGTAATAGCATGCTGAAATTTTCAAGCATTTAGCACTTTGGACCCTTAAGGGATCGATCTAGTTGAACGTACCTCAGAGTGATTCCATGTGTTTGGGTGTGAAAGAGGACCATTCCTAGTGTAAACATACCTATTCAGATGCGTTGGAACAATCCACTTGGTCACACGAGTTGCAGAATGAAAGTTACACCACTTTGCAACTTTGCATTGCTTACATTTGACGCTTTTGCCATCAATTGAAAATCTTCCACCATGGGAAAACCACTTCGAGATAGCCAAAACTGAGAGAGGTTTTTGTAGAGGAGCCCAATGTGATCCTATAGGATTAGACAAGAATTTTCTAAGCATCATGGTATCTAAATAATAGCATACTAAAGTTTGTAGCCAATTTACACTTTGGAACCTTAAGGGATCGATCCGGTTGAACATACCTCAAAGTGATTCCACGTGTTTGGGTGTGAAAGAGGACCATGCCTAGTGTAAAAATACCTATTTAGATAAATTGGAATAGTCTTCTTGGTCACACGAGTTGTAGAGCGAAAGTTGCACCACTTTGCAACTTTGCGCAGCTTGAATTTGACATTTTTTCCATCAGGTGAAAATCCACCGCCATGGGAAAACCACTCTGAGATAGGAAAAACCAAGAGAGGTTTTTGAAGAGGGGCCCAATGCAATCTTGTAGGATTAGATGCAAATTTTTTAAGCATCATGGCATATGAGTAATAGAATGCTAAAGTTTGTAGCCATTTAACTCTTTGGACCCTCAAGGGATTGATCCGGTTGAATGTACCTCAGAGCAATTCCACATGTTTGGGTGCAAAAGAGGACCATGCCTAGTGTATAAATACCTATTTAGACACATTAGAATAGTCTTCTTGGTCATACAAGTTGCAGAACAAAAGTTGTACCACTTTGCAACTTTGCACTGCTTGAATTTGACTCCTTTTCCATCAAATAAAAATCCACCGCCACGGGATTATCACTCTGAGATAACAAAAAATGAGAGAGTTTTTTGAAGAGGGGCCCAACACAATCTTGTAGGATCAGAAAAAAAAATTCTAAGCATCACGGTTTCTGAATAATAGCATGCTAAAGTTTGCAGCCATTTTGCACTTTGGACCCTTAAGGGATCGATCTGGTTGAACGTACCTCAGATTGATTCCGCATGTTTGGGTACAAAACAGGAACATTCCTAGTGTAAAAATACCTATTCGAATGCATTGGAACAGTCTTCTTGGTCACACGAGTTGCAGAGAAAAAGTTCCACCACTTTGCAATTTTGCACTGCTTGCATTTGACACTTTTTCCATCAAGTGAAAATCTGTCACCACGGGAAACCACTCTGAGATAGCCAAAACCGAGAGAGGTTTTTTTAGAGTGTCCCAACATGATCCTATAGGATCAAAGGATAAGTTTCTAAGCATCACGGTATCTGAGAAAAAACATACTGAAGTTTGCAGCCATTTAGCACTTTGGACTCTTAAGGGATCAATTCAATTGAACGTAGCACAGAGCGATTCTGCATGTTTGGGTGCAAAAGAGGACCATGCCTAGCCTAAAAATACCTATTCGGATGTGTTGGAACAATCCTCTTGGTCACATGAGTTGTAGAACGAAAGTTGCACCACTTTGCAACTTTGCACTGCTTGCATTTGATGCTTTTTCCATCAAGTGAAAATCTACCGCCATGGGAAAACCACTCTAAGATAGCCAAAACCGAGAGAGGTTTCTGTAGAGGGGCCTAAAATGATTCTATAGGATCATACGATAATTTTCTAAGTGAAAGGGAATAATTTTTATGGAGTTTGTGTTGTTGCCCCTATAGATTTTGATGGAAAAGGGCATGAAAAATGAGGTTTCACCATAGGGTTTGATAAAATATTGCATGTATAGGTTGGGTGATTGTATTTTGAGTTTGTACAAGTTATTTTAAGAAGGTCTGAGGTAGTGGCATATTCTGCTAAGATGTGGAACCATTCCTTTAAATAAACCCTCCTTATAATAGCACAAAATAAGGGTTTTGGTTTGGCATGGTGGAGTGAGTTTGTCCTAAGACAAATTGCAGATTTGAGGGTTTAGATACATGATAATTTCTCCCCCAACAAGTTAACGGGGTTGTTGAATGTTTAAAGGTATGTTCCTTTGTGAATTAGGCCCAGTTAGCCTAATGAGGACAACAAAGGTCATTTTTGATTCACATGTTCCAAGATAGTCACTATTGATTTTGAAGTATGTGTTGTAACTCAATAATATCTATTTAGATCAGTCATTTTTTTGTGAATTCATTTGAGAATTTTTCCTCAAAACACCACTTGGAGCCACACTTTTCACTTGAAAATTCATCATAAAACCCTTTAGCAGCAACTCCACCTTTTTTTCTTGAATTTCCCTGCACAAATGAACACACACACACCTAAAACATCCTAATACTAACTTTCTCCACTAATCTAAACTATCAAATTCGGTGGAGTAGTCATTATTGGTTTACAAAGAGAGTTGAGAAAAATAAGTTCAAACTAATGATAAAATCAATGGATACCCTCCTAAATAGGTTCAAATGAAAGATACTTCACTATTCTACCTTAAAAAACAAGATTCAAGGCCTTAAACTACTGTATAGGCCATACAAGTTAATGAACAACTGGAAAAACTCATAAAATCCCTAAAATAGGGACTTTATTGATTGTAAATATTCAAGAATACAAAAGATCTTTGTTTTGCTCAACCTTACATGCTTTATATCACTTCTCTAATCACCTAATGACCTCTTTGAGACTTAGAATACATTTTCCTATTGAATGAATCTATAGAACAAGGTGCTACTGCACCAAACATGAACTCCAAAATTACAGTATTTGAGTAAATCTCATTACAATGTCTTGGGTACTTTTTTCTCGCAAATATTTTACAATGTCACTCATACATTCGAGATTCTCTTTAAATGTCTACATCATAGGTGCTCATTATGAGATGAATATCAATTGAGTAACTTGAGATTCCCTCGTTAAGCTTCACATGGTCTTTTATAATGGCTTGAAATCAGAATTGAGATTTGTCAAGATCATCAAAATAAGGATGTTTCATTGCTTTTTTGGTTGAGATTCTCTTTGATGGCTCATAAATCAGCATTTTCTACAATGAGAGATCAATCAATTTTTAGTATTTTACTTACAAATATGCAAAGTAAAAGAGAAAAAGAAAGAGCATCCAAAATGGAAATGAAATAAAAATAGATGGAAGACACTTATAGATAAGCATGTAGGTCTCACAACTTAGTCACTCCTGGTCATATATCTTCATTGGGAATTCCAACATACCTATTGCACACAACACCTCTCGTGAATAGAGTAAGTTGAAATTTCAGATCCTCTTATAATATCTACATCATAGCTACTAATGATAAGGTTAACTTCAAATGAATAACTTGAAATTACCTCACCAAGCTTTGCACACACTTTTCTAATGGCTTCAAATCATGATTGAGATTTGTCAAGATCATCAAAATAAAGATGTTGCATTGCTTTTTTGGTTGACATTCTCTTGGATGGCTCATATATTTGCATTTTTGGTAAGGGGACACCAATCACTGTTTAGTAGGTTACTTACAAATAGGAAAGGTAAAAGAAGATGATAGCATTCGCATCAAAGAAATTAATTTGCATACAAGTATAAATTAATAAGAACCAATGTGCATATACATACAAATTAATCCAGTGAACCATTTGGGCCTTCTCTACTCTTTATTGTGTCAAGTATTGCCTCATGGTCAAACTCACGGACCTTCCACAAGGTCTTGTTCAAAGGTCTACCCCCATATTTTGTCAAATAAACATTGGATGCCATGACAAGGTTCGAATAATGAAGAATCTTACGATGTGTGTCAAAGTCCTGAAACAACCAATGTTTAACACTCGAATGTGGGTACCTTATAAGCCACGTTCCAGTAACTACAACTGAGCCTATAGAGTATTGAATGTTTCTCCATCTATAATTGGAGCCTCCAATTTATTTTGGTCTCAACATAATGACACAAGTAATAGTTTGTTCCCTCTTCATTGTCTTCATTTTCAATAACTACATAAAAATTCCCTACATTGATATGTGCAACAAATCTCTTGAAATTATTCAACATTATGAATACAGTACAAAGTAAGATAACGATATGTAATTTCAACAACTAAGTAAATAGATATATCACCTGGTTGAACTAGATCCGATACATGGTCAAAGTCGACCGATGATTCCATGTGTGTCAATTCCAATGTCATTGGAGGGTGATACATGTGAGGTGGGATAAGATAACTTGTCAACCATTTCTCAACCCACTCCCCCAACTCACAATCATTCCAAGCTTGCATTGTACATGAAGAACAAAAGCATGCCATCTTTCATGGATCGATATGCCATGAACTTGAATTTGACCTAAGGAAAGAGTGTACCTCACTCAATCTTATTAGTGTACAACATTCCTCATATGGTGCAATATAAGTATCATCCATTAACCAAAAAAATATATGGACTAAAGATGTACCTTCATTACCTAGACCCATCAAAGCATTACACCACTCGACGATTGATTTTGCATCTGTCAACTTTGCACTATCTTTATACTTTAACTCTTCTCATGCTGATGCTCTTTTCACACATGCTCCTATACCATCATGCTCCCCCTTTCTATGTCTGGCCTCACAAAATTTCTACATATGTTGAACACCTGTAATGACATGCATCCTACACAACCAGTAGAACATGTGTGAGTTCTTGAACTATGTTGCACAGTTATCTGACCATATTATATGTCGGTCATATGTTATGTCCCTCCGAGCCAAACCACTATAGAACATCTGGAAGCAACCTTTCACAAACTCTAGAGAATGTGTGTGATCATCACTAATGTAAAAGTGGTACTCCCTCAATACCTTCCTTTGGTCATCTGTACTATCAGATGCATGAATGAATGTTATGTGGATAAATACCAAAACCTATGTGGAGTTGTAATATTGTGACTACACCTCACATTGTGTCTATAGAGTGTAGTTCTCCACAAAGTCAACCACTGATACTATGCTTCTAACTAGAAAGGTGTCCTTGCATATCTTGAATTGTGTGTCCAATGATCGGGCTCTATGGGTATGCATTGCATACTCAGACAATATATTGTCACAAAACATGGGCATAAATTAGTACACTAGAATCTTCTCAATAACCAAATCACACCTTTTTTCTTGAGACCCATCTTTTGTAGCATATGCCACTATTTTATACTTCCTGAACTCTACTAGTTTATGTTCCAATTCATCTATGCTTTCCATATGTTGATATACTCGCATACGCTGGAAGCCACCGCAACGCTCACATGAACCATCCAAGAATGATGTCCTATAGAATATGTGGCCATCCTCTATTTCACATATTTGTTTTTATAAGAACTCTCTTGAAGATTTGGGTGGGGCTTCTATGCCACAATCCTACAAAACATCATTAGTATGCAAATCTAAACATATAGAACGATAAACATCATAATGGTTAGAGAATTCAATATGTAGTCTACAACAACAAGTAGTGCATGTGTGATTTATCTTGACATAAAAAGGTTTAATCATTTCAAAAAATCTTTGAGAAATACTAATTTGAGGATAATCATTTTCAAATTTATGAAAAAATTGGGTTTGAGTCATATCCAAAAAATGCTTTGGATGTGGATCAGGATTCGGATTACCGATTCTTCTTCTTACCACATCCCTTTGATTTGGAGATGGCCTTGTGTTATTCTTCCAATACTCTTCAATTAGTTTTTCAAGGCTTTGACAACTTCTTTATCTTTTCATGACAATCTCCCTAAGAATTCCCATAATTCATTTGAATCAGTGCCTTCAATTATTTTTCTCCTTTGAATGGCTCTTGATAAAGTTTTTCTACTAATTCTCATTTGTTCACTCGTCTTTCTAATGAGACGAGCTGTCTTTTTTTGATAGCTTATCAAAGTCGATGTAATGACATGTTGGGTGACATTACTATCCTTTGAGCATGAGGTCTTACCCACACTCTTATAAGCATCCATTAGCTTATTCACAATAGTGCCTTCACTCGATGCATTCGATGTTCTCAACCCAAGAGTCTTCATGATGTTCCTATACTTTACACCCTGCATCATTTCAACAAATAGTTGACATCTTGTGGTCTCATTTATCCTTTCAAAGAATCATTCCCAAATCTTATCAACATATCTTCTACAAGTGCGTGTTGAAATCTTACCTTCCATGTGCTGCAAAATCTAATAATCAATATTAATCAAATACTTTGGCTTTCTATGTAGAATTCTAGGTGGTGTTCTCCTAGGTACATACATTTCAGCATTAGGAATTTCATCAATATTTAATTGAGGTGGGCTAGATTGCGTACCTTCGATCGAGGGTGGAGAAGAAGACATACCTTGAGGTTCACGTGGGGATGATGGCATACCTTCTTCATCAAATTTGAGTGATGATGTACTCTCAACTTGAGATGTGTTGGATGGTATCCAATAATATTCACTTGCGGTAGATGGTGTCCCTCCATATTCACTTGTAGTAGATGGTTTGCATCCATATTCACTTGTGGTAGATGGTGTCCCTCCATATTATTTTATGTTTAATGGTTTCCCTTCATATTCACTTGCCATAGAGGGTGTGTCTCCAACTATGGTATTTGAATATGTCTTGCGATGATGCTTTCGCATTCGTTTCTTTTGTGCTACCAATCCCTTTTATATTTTTGATGGTTGAGGTTCCTCTTTAATTGGCTTTTTTTCGTCAATTGTTTCCATTTTTTTCTTTTCACGATATGCTGCCACCCAAACTCTCTCCTTTTCTTTGAAGGTTTCGTTCTTTTCGTCTATTAGTTTCCTCTTTTTATTTTTCTTCAACATGGTGGATAATTTTATCTCTAGCATGGTAATGAGACGAATATTAGTTCCTAAAAACTGTATCCATTCAAGTTAATCAAAATATATGTCATTCAATGCTTCATAAATAATACTTACAATCATCCTCTACAAGAGTTAACCTAGCATTAGACAAAGGTGACATGAATTTTTTCAATCTAGAATTCCTTAAAGAAATGTGGTAATGTGGCATGCCATGATTGCAAGATAGGCTCAAAATGGAAGCATGGAAAAGCATACAAATTTTCAACTTATGTCATATATATGCATACAAACTGTGGAAGCATACATGGTGCGGGAGCACCATTGAATGAAAATTGTCAATTCAAGAAGTTGTTGTCTAGGCTTTAGGAAAAAATCCATGCAAAGACTGGTTTAGAAGATTTGAAGGAATATCGTCAATAAATAGCTGAGGGAATGTTGTTTGTGTGCAGGGCAAGTCTAAAAGGGTGTTGAGCATGAAGCCCTAGAGTGAAATTTTGAGTTTTCCATGAGATTTTGAGTGGTTTTGTGTTAGGGCAGCATGGTTTCTTGTTGAATTGTGTTTGCGCAGACCATTTTATACCTTTTTTAAGTATTTATAATATTTTGTGAGGGTTGGATGAGCATTTTTCAATAAACCACTAGTTTCTTGGGTAAAAAGGAGGGTTTTTGGTGCATGTGAAGATGGGTAAAAGAACCTTGGTTCTTATTGTTTTTCAGTCTAATATAATTTTATATGTTAAATAAGGTCAATGATACCACTCTTAATATGTATTTAGTTTTTTTAAGTCATTCTAGGTGTTTAGGGGGGAGATTTGGCTTGACATCTGCAAAAAATTGCATTTTTGGCAAAGTTGTCAAGAGATAAGTTAGTTAAGAAGTTACAAAAATAGTTAGCTATAATGGAGGAGTTTATTGGTGTGTAACATAATAATGTAGATGTAAAATGTGTTTGGGAGTCTGGAAGAGCATGGGTTGGGTCGGTGCAATGATGCACTAGGCTGGCCAGAGAACATTTCTATGTGAAAGTGAATAACCATGATGGTGATTCTTTAAAATAATGAGTGTAATGGAATTGTGAGTGTTTGATAAGTTTGTGTAGAGGTATTGGAAGGTTTTTGGATCCTTGGAAGGAATGGGAGAGGCTCAAAGTTCTGAAATCCTTGAAAACCCTTGTTTTTGCTTGTGTTTTGGAGGGTTTCTTAGGACAGTAAGGTAATTGTTAGAGTAAAGGTCTTAACTTAATTATGTTGATTAAGTTACCTTTATTCCCTTTTTAAGATTTCACGTTAGTTTGCATAAAGTGACATTTAATAATTATATTAATTATTAAATGTTATCCTATTAGGGCTTCTATTAGGGTTTTTACTATTAGGGTTTTATTAGGGTTTGCATGATCTCCTTTTTATAAGGATTGATCCCATTGTATTTCATATCAATTCATTCTCTCATTCTCTCTAATATATACATTTTCAGTTTTCAGAGAACCCTTGCTAGTTTTTCTCCATCTCTTCTTTTGTGATAGGTTATTTGCATGCAAGTGATCTTTGGGGTTTGTGGTGTTGTATTTTCTCAACTCCTACATGGTATCAGAGCTCCACATCTGCTGCTTCCTATTCTTGTTTTGAAGATTTTTGGAGCTTCAAGGGTTTGGAGTTTGTTTTCTTGATGCAGGGAACACCTACATTTTTAAAGCATTTTCAGCTCAAACGGACATCACCATTGCGTCCGTAGCGGTCCAAAACCCCTAAATCGATTGTTCATTCATCCTTTTTCGACAAAGTCAAAATTTGAAGCTGTTGGTGTAATTAAATGTTTTGTACCTTGTCCTAGGTCATAATTACACCTTAGTTAAGTTTACTTAGGGACCACATAGGAGTTGTTGGATAATTTCCACCTTTGGTGGACTTATCATGTTATCACTCTATCACCTCCACCTTTCATGGACATATCATGTGATTTGGTTTCCACCTTTTGTGGTAGATCCACTATTTGTGGTGGTTATCACATTATCACCTTCCCACTTTAGGTGGAGTGATAGCTTTTCATTGTTGTCTCATGTCATAAGATTACGACACTTGTCATAATCTTATGCACTCCTATGTTCTCACCTTGGCTATATAACCAAGGGGTCTCTCATTGTAAAATCAATCACATTGAAGCATTATCATTGACATTGAATACAGTTTATTCTTGTCATATTATTTTCTCTCTTCTTTGTGCTTTCTATTTGGTCCATAGATCTTGGCATCCATAGCCAATTCTAATATGGTATCAGAGCATGTTTGATTCTAACATGGTATCAGAGCTGGTTGGGTACCATTGGAGAGTCTATTTATGAAGAGAGGTACGAGATTTGGGGAGGTTCCATGTTTGGCTCTTTATTGCAGGTTTATATCAGAGCTTGCTGGAGCAAATCTGATCTTACCATTGCATTCAGAAGGTTCGATAAAGTCAATTTTTCCTTTTGTTTCATCCAAATCGGACATATGAGGCCAAATCTAAGAGGGTTTGAAGCTGCATTGTGGTTGCCAGATCCAGAAGGTAGCTGCATTTTTGGAGCATTTTGGGTCAAATCCAACCCTGCCATCGCGTCCAGAAGGGCCAAAAACCCTAAGATTGACTGTCCATTTGTCCATTTTGGAGCAAATCATTTGGTGAGGCAAAATTTTTTTGCCCGAAGAATCGTACGGCCCCCAGGCGTCATTATAACGCGATGGTACGATTTCTGAAAATAAAATATTTTTATATTTCGGAATAAATTTTGAAATCTTATTTATAAAAATTTCATTTGAAAAATTTGTATTTGGGAAGTTTGAAAAAAAATTTTAAAAAAAAAAAGCAGAAAATAATTTCTGCAGACTATATAAGGTACAGTGTACCCGCGATACCAGTCCCGTCCGCAGGTACACGATAGCCTGCCATCCGCCACGTGGCGGCTCCTCCGCCCTCCTCGATCCATGCGGGTTCTCCCTCCGACGGCCGACAATTTCTACCACCGGCCGTCAACTAGCCGGGACCTCCAAAACCTACCAACCGGCTCACACCTCCGACAGAAGAAAATAAATTCAGCGGCAACATAAAAATCCGGCGATCTCAAACCAACCATGAACATCCAGATAGCTGGCAAACTTTGAAAGATTTCGACTGGAAGATTCCATGTACGGGCTTAGATCCGATGGCCATCAAATTTAAGATTGTTGTTGATGACATCAGCAATGCATCAGCGCTGACATCAGCACACATTTGAAATTTTCTCTCCCCTCACGGATGAGCTTTTGATTTTTGCAGTTCAACTTTAGAGGCTCATATCTTGCTCATTTTGGCTTCTTTTTTCAAGCAATTTTTTTTGATTTGGGCTAATTTTTCGTGCTCTTCACAGTGGTGTAATAATTTTTTGGTTTTGGCTTCTGGTTTTTCCAGAAATTGCAGATTCTCATAGGTGTTGCTACTTCGTTCTCATTTTGGGAACTTTGGGAGCTCATAACTTGCTCCTACGGTACTATTTTTGGGTGCCATTTTTTTTTAAAGTGCATGATTTTTTGTGTACTTTCCAATGGTGTGATAAAATTTATCTCATCTACTATAATTTTTTCAATGTGAGTTTATGGCCTATTTTGGCATCTGCATGTACCAAGATCAAAGTCCACTTTGCTAATTTTTGGCAGTGGCAATTGTAAACGCACTAATTATAAAGTGCCAAACCATATATTTCTTGGGGGGTTTCTTGACTGAGTGATTTGGGGGGGTAATCTTTTGCATTTGTTGGTTTATGTCTCTTGATTGGTCTATTGTGTGACTAAGTTGAGGAGTTTAATATGGGCATAAAAAAACATCCTGCTGTCATAAGGTTAAATCCATGGAACTTTAAGTCTTGGCGAGATGGAATCCTAACACATTGTAGGTGGCTCAATCTTTTGCCATATCTTTATGGACTTGTTCCTAAACCTTCATCCAAATGGAAGAGAGTTGTGTGGGACATAAAAACATAACATATTGTGGGATTAACTAGTTGTAATATGGATATTGATATACTAATGGCCATTGATGATATTGAGATCCCTCATGATCTTATGACCAAACTTTGGGAGATGTATGGAGACTTGAATGAACCTCCATTTCCAGAGGATCCTGTTGCAGATTGTCTTGTTCCACTTGCAGAGTTTCAACCTATTGATGATAAAACAACTGAAACACTTGTTGATTGGGAAAGGTATGGTAGTTTTGATGACACATAACCTTCTCCTTCTCCTCCTACAGAGGCATCTATTGAGACTTCAGCTTCTATGGCTCCTAATCTAGATTTAGAGGGTTCATCTTCTTCATCTATGAGTCAACATCTTGAGGCTAAGGATTCTTATGATCTAGCATTGGCAGATTCATTTACTGTTGTAGTTGATGATACTTGCAATTCCACAGTTTGGGTTCCTTGTGATTCAGTGCAACAGGATATACATTGTCTTCCCAATATGGCTACTTTGGATGGCTTCTTGACAGGTATTTCAGACTTGTTTGTGGAGTCTCATCTTGCCAATTTGGGGGACATCATTGATGACATTCATCTTCTCTTTGATGAAGATTCTCCTTCTTTAGTTGTTGCAAGGGAACACTCTGACCCTCTTGTTCATTCTCTTCATGATCATTCCTTACAGTTTGACATGAGTGTGGATACTTTTGGATAGCATTTGGAGGAGGCTTCTTTGTCTTTAGAGGGGATATCATTCTCTTTGGATCATGTTCTACATTCTTCTCTACTAGATGTTGGATTGTACTCTTCAGTAGTGTGGCCTAGAACGCCTGTTTGGAGTGTCTCAGCTTTCGGCATTGACATGGAGACACTTGAGCATCATTCAAAGACATCATTCATCCTACACACATCCTTGGTTTTGTTTCTTCCTAAGGGGAGGAACGTTGTTCGGCAAAATTGGATCATCTTCAGCATTCAATGTCGAGCTTCTACCATCATTGCAGGAGACTCAACATTGAGGGGGGGCTGCCTTGTCTCTCTCCTACTTCTCTCTTATGGGGGGGTCTTTTTCCTCACATGGGGTTTTTACCTTCTCATGCATCATTGAGAGCATCTCTATCTTGTATTTCATCTCTCTTTTGGGGAGGAGTTTTGTCCCACTGGGTTTTCTCCTTTTCTCCATTTGTGAGAGATTGCATTGCATTTGTACATGGCTACCTAAAATGGCCTAGTTGTTGGGACCCATCTTGCATTGTTTGCATTTGTGTACATTCTCCCTAAGTTGCACTTAAGGGGGGGTGTTGGTGTAATTAAATGTTTTGTACCTTGTCCTAGGTCATAATTACACCTTAGTTAAGTTTACTTAGGGACCACATAGGAGTTGTTGGAGAATTTCCACCTTTGGTGGACTTATCATGTTATCACTCTATCACCTCCACCTTTCATGGACATATCATGTGATTTGGTTTCCACCTTTTGTGGTAGATCCACTATTTGTGGTGGTTATCACATTATCACCTTCCCACTTTAGGTGTAGTGATAGCTTTTCATAGTTGTCTCATGTCATAAGATTATGACACTTGTCATAATCTTATGCACTCCTATGTTCTCGCCTTGGTTATATAACCAAGGGGTCTCTCATTGTAAAATCAATCACATTGAAGCATTATCATTCACATTGAATATAGTTTATTCTTGTCATATTATTTTCTCTCTTCTTTGTGCTTTCTATTTGGTCCATAGATCTTGGCATCCATAGCCAATTCTAATATGGTATCAGAGCATGTTTGATTCTAATAGAAGCAAATTTTTTTTAAGGTATGGCCATACGGCCGTCGTCTGCGCACAAACCGGAAAAATCCCTGGTAAATTTTTTTTTGTTTCGAAAAATTTATTTTCTATGAAAAATTATTTATGCAAATTTTTTTTTCATTCTAAAACCTTTAAATTTTTTTAAAAAATTAAAAAAAAAGGTAAAAAAAAATTTGTTAAGCCTTTTTACGGCTTGCTTAGGCCGGTGGGTCTGGGACCCTGCGCAGGCAGAGTACCCTACACAGACCTTGCACAGTGTACAATGCGCAGTCCCTACGTAGTGTACCCTGTGCAGTCCCTACGCAATGTACCCTACGCTGCAAGGGGTATAGTGGGGGTGGGCCCACGTGCCTCCCCCACCCAATAAATATTTTTTTTTTTTTAAATTTCAAAAAAAAAAATTTGTAATAAATTTTTTTATTGTTTTTTTATTATTTAAAAAAACAAAATTTTCGTGTAATAGTCCAATTGCACTTTTATGGTGATGGCCATTTGGCCGTCAAATTTAACCCATTGATTTTGTTGTGATGGTCGTATGACCATCAAATTTACCCCAGCACTGGTTTTTTCCCTCTTTGGAGCTGATTTATTCCGGAGGATGTAACTTGGGTATACGATATCGGTTTTTGGCAAATGAGATATCATCGAAAAGCTGGTTTTCTCATATTTCCACCGGTTGGATCTCATCACTTCATTTTTCTGTTGGTGCATTCTACAGCTAGTTGAAGACAAAGGGGCTATTTTCAGTCTCAAGCTCATAACTTTTGATCAGTTTCTCCATTTTTCACAATCTTAGAGGCGTTGGAACTGTATTTCAGAGCTCTTCAGTTTCATCCATGCCATTTTTCCAGATTTCACTCGAGGTATATTTTATTTAGTTATTTTTGTTTTCACACTCTGGTGGATTACCTAGACATATTTTCTCTTGGAAACTTTTTGTTCACATGGGATGCTTTGTTCTTGGCCATTTGTCATGTATTTCCAACATTTTGTCCTTTTCTGACATTTTGAGCATCATTTGTAAGCTATCTTTTATGTAAACACACTGAGATAAAGTGCCACACTATTGTACATGCATCTTTTGGGGATTTTGCACAAAAGGTTGTGCCATATTTTATACTCGCATTGATATTATAAAGTTCCATGAGGGGTTGTGTAGTTTTCCTTTGTTTTGCCATCACATCTTTGTTTGGTGAGTATCCCTCCATGATAACATTAAATCCATACCATGGGGGGTTGTGTAGTTTTCCCTTTTTTGCCATCACACCTTTTTCCGGTGAGTGTCCTTCCACGATGACCATGGATCCATATGATTCCAGCCTCATGCATGTGTGCTTTATTTTTCACACCACTTTTTTAGTTGCAGGTGCTATCTTGCACACTTTCATATGTATTTTCTTCTTCATGCACTATAGGGTGTTTCACATCATTTTAGTGGATCTGTCAGGCTCTCCCAATTCAGCATTATGGGGGGGTTATTATACTATTCGTGCTTATGCTTCCTTGGTTTTTCCTTGGAAGGAATCTTCCATTCTCAGTTGATCAGTGTTTCAGACTATTGGTTCTTGTGCCATCTGTATCTTCGTTCTAGGTGTTTGCCTTTGTTTTCCATCTGATTTCAGTAGTGTCATATGG
Source organism: Sequoiadendron giganteum (assembly GCA_007115665.2). Classification (NCBI taxonomy): domain Eukaryota; kingdom Viridiplantae; phylum Streptophyta; class Pinopsida; order Cupressales; family Cupressaceae; genus Sequoiadendron; species Sequoiadendron giganteum. The sequence goes on along the minus strand of CM021104.1, from coordinate 259,225,483 downwards.
GGCACTCATACAGATTGTTGTCTTTTTGATCCTGATCATCCTATCTTCAGTGGAGGTTCTTTAGCACCATAGCAGTCATCTTTTGACAGTTGTTTGCAGCTTCTTCTGCTTTAGTGATGTTCTTCTTCTTCTTGGCTTTCTTCTTCTCTTTTTGGAGTAGAGCTTTTTCCCATGAGGTTTTCTCTATTTCTCCATTTTATAGAGATTTGGTTATATTTGGGTACCTGATCTGGCCTAGTTGTCGGGACCCATGTTTGTCTTCTTGCATTGTAGTTACCTTTTCTTTTTTGCATTTGTTTGTAGCTGCACTATTACTCATCTTAAGGGGGGGTGTTAGAGTAAAGGTCTTAACTTAATTATGTTGATTAAGTTACCTTTATTCCCTTCTTAAGATTTCACGTTAGTTTGCATAAAGTGACATTTAATAATTATATTAATTATTAAATGTTATCCTATTAGGGCTAATATTAGGGTTTTTCCTATTATGGTTTTATTAGGGTTTGCATGATCTCCTTTCTATAACGATTGATCTCATTGTATTTCATATCAATTCATTCTCTCATTCTCTCTGATATATACATTTTCATTTTTCAGAGAACCCTTGCTTGTTTGTCTCCATCTCTTCTTTTGTGATAGGTTATTTGCATGCAGGTGATCTTCGGGGTTTGTGGTGTTGTATTTTCTCAACTCCTACAGTAATGACCTTATGTGGGAAAATTAATCATGAAATTGGTGGTTTGGTATCATGAAAATTGACATATTAAAAATCCCCATATTACTCTTTTAAGACACTTTCCTCAAAATGACAAATTTCATTGTTTTAGGGCCCAAATTAACCAATTTTACAAAGGGACCCCCTCTAGAACCCACCACCAGGCCTCCATGACCAAAAAAGTCTTGTCTTAGGTTTTAAAACCCTCTCTAGAACCTAGGAAACAAGGGTTTTTAGGCTGAAGTCCTTACTAAAACTCTACCTTCCACAACTTTAAAATTCAAACCAACTATCAAAAAACCTCTATATAGGTCCCCCCCAGCTTAAGGAACCCTCATCCTCCCTCTTTCAATTTTGCACCCCTCTTTATTAGGTCTGCACCATTGTTTTCTATGAGAAAATAGGGTATTTCCCCTTAAACCAACATCATTCATGAGAATAATTTAAACCTATTCTTCTCTACTCCTAAGAACATCCTAATTACATCCTACATGTTCACCCCACCAAGTCACATAAAGCACAATAGGTTGGATTCTATCTAAGACATTAAATTGCCCTCAAACCCTTGACTGTCCAAGAACCCGATTTCTAGAAATTTATGAATTCCAAGCACAAAGTTCAATGAAAACCTCTTCAAAGGGAGCCAAATTAAATTAGAAACATTCCTTTATGGAATAATATCAATTTCACACCATTACTAAGCATGTACAGCCCGTACAGAGTCTATAAACACACAAAAAGCAGTGAAATCTAGAAAAATAGTGTAAATGCAAGTTTCTTTCTTATTCAAACTCCACCAGCCTATTGAACAAGGCCATACCAGTTTTTAAAATAAAATTTTAGGCTCTTCTCCAACTAATCCATGTCCATAACCAACCTATAACCACCTATAAACTACCAAGACCTTCATTTGTCTTAAAAATTACTAACATTGACAACTTTTGCTAAATAAGCAACATTATGCAAATTTTTTGTCCAAGACACCTAAGACCACTCAAACACCTTCATTTCATCCCTAATACAACTTTTAGACTCCTTTCTTGCACTTCCATTTACAATTTGAATAATTTTCCCTCAAAGATTATATGGCAAAATTGATAATTTTCTGAAGCAAGAGTGCATACTTGCATATTTGATCACCAAACTCACAAAATCCATAAAGACATGAAAGATTGGTCTATTTAGACCTTATTTTCAATAAAACCTATGACAAATCATCTAAAAACTCTTGAACTCACCCAAAGACCTTAAGACAAACTGTCACCAAAGTAGATTTTGAAACATGGTTTTAGGGGCCCCTGCACCACAGGTTTGGAATACTATTAGGGGAAGCATACTCAAAGGATGAATTTTGGTGAGATATTTGGAATGTGTATTTGGTTTATTTCAATTAGTAACATGTTGATTATAGTGTCTTGGATGTCTGGATAGAGGTTGGTAGTTACCTTCCATGATTTGTTGTTATTTTTCCATGTAAGTTGCAACATTGAGTTGAAATTAGTGAATCATGAAAGAATTGAATGGTTTTGAGTTTCTAATCAGGTTTATGCTATGTTACAATCAATTTTATGATCGTTAATCTATTTTTGAGTCTGAAAAAGAGTTGAAGCCAAGTTCTAATGTTTTGTGGAAATATGAAATCGAGTGAAATTAAAGGATTTTGATGAAGAGATGATTGAGTTTGTTGGTTGATCTTCTTCAATTTAAGTTAGGATTATAAGTACCCTTGATGATTTTTGGATCCTAGTAGATGCTTTGCATCAAGTTTAAAAAGGTAATTGGCAAGTTTATATAATTTTTTAATTGAAAATATGCATTGACAACCTAAGGTTATAATGACAAACAAACAATGATCAACATGGAATATGCAAAATAACAAAAATGAAATCAAGCCATAATAGAATGAAAGAAAATGTGTAAATACTTCACATACCTAAAAAACAAGACTTTTAAATTGAGGAGTTCAACCCAATTATGTAGCCTTAGCTTCTTCTTTCTTCAAACTCCACAACAATTTGACTTTTTCAAAAGCTCGTTCCCCTCCAAACTTCAATTGTATATCAGTTTTTAATGGAATTCAAACTTGAATTGATATTATATGTCTTTCAACATGGAAACTCTACTATTTCATGTAAAGGTGGTATAAAGATCATGGAAAAGGTGGTGGAATGTGAAAAACATGCTTGCACACTTCACATCATCATCAAAAAGCTACTTTTTGTCAGAGTACACGCATAACCATGAGAATATGCAGATTGTGGGCCTTGACATCATGAGTATATTGAGTTTTTTTACCATTTTTAGTGGAAGACAAAACACGCTCATGTTATAATGTGAGCGCATTATTTCTTGCTAGAACAGTAACATCTCTACTTCTTCAAAATGCACACACGTTATATGAAATATGGTTATTTTAATATATTTATTTTCTCCCTCTTTGTCTATACCCTCTATCCTAATTCTACATCTCTCCCCTGTACCCTTAAAGTAGAGGAGATAGAGGTGAGCTTTTTTGGTTGTGTGTGTGAGAGAGAGAGGTAGAGTGAGAGTGGAAGAGAATGAGAGAGTGGGAGAGAAAGAGGGACAGGGAGGGAGAGAGGGAGGGATAGGGAGAGGGGTAGAAAGAGATAGTGGGAGAGATGGAGATAGAGATGCAGGGAGAGAGGAGTAGTGTGGGAGAAAGAGAGAGTGGGATAGAGTGGGAGAGTGGGAGAAGGGGAGATTGGGAGAAAGATAGAGTGGGAGGGAGAGAGGGGGAGAGTGGGAGAAAGAGAGAGTGGGAGAGAAAGAGTAGAGATATGGATAGAGGGAGGGAGAGAGAGAGGGGAGAGATAGGGGAGAGAGAGGAGAGGAGAAAGAGAGAGTGGGAGAGAAAGAGGAGAGAGGAGGGAGGCGAAGGGGAGAAAGAGATACTAGGAGAGATGGAGATAGAGAGGGAGGGAGAAAGAGGGAGAGTGGGAGAAAGAGTGGGATGGATAGAGGGGGAGAGTGGGAGAAAGAGAGAGTGGGAGAGAGGGAGGGAGAAGGAGAGGGAGCAGGGGAGAAAGAGATAGTGGGAGAGATTGAGATAGAGAGGGATAGAGAAAAAGGGAGAGTGGGAGGGAATGGGAGAAGGGGAGAAGGGGAGAGTGGGAGAAAGATAGAGGGGGAGGAAGAGAGGGGGAGAGTGGGAGAAAGAGAGAGTGGGAGAGAGGGAGGGAGAGAGAGAGGGAGAGAAAGAGATAGTGGGAGAGATGGAGATAGAGAGGGAGGGAGTTAGAGGGAGAGTGGGAGAAAGAGAGAGTGGAAGAGAGTGGGAGAGTGGGAGAAGGGGAGAGTGGGAGAAAGATAGAGTGGAAGGGATAGAGTGGGAGAGTGGGATAAAGAGAGAGTGGGAGAGAAAGAGGGAGAGAGGGAGTGAGAGGGAGAGGGGTTGAAAGAGATAGTGGGAGAGATGGAGATAGAGAGGGAGGGAGAGGGGGGGAGAGTGGGAGAAAGAGAGAGTGGGAGAGAGTGGTAGAGTGGGAGAAGGGGAGAGTGGGAGAAACATAGAGTGGGAGGGAGAGAGGGAGATTGTGGGAGAGAGAGATGGGGAGAAAGATAGCCTCTTAATCCCCCAACCCCTATACCCTCTTAATCCCTCACCCCTATACCCTCTTAATCACTCAACCATCAACCCTCAACCCTCAACCCTTAAAGCCTAATCCCTCAACCGGTATACCCTCTTAATCCCTCAACCCTCAACCCTCAACCCTTAAACCCTAATCCCTTAACCCCTATACCCTCTACCCTATAACCTCTTAATCCCTCAACCCTAAACCCTCAACCCTTAAACCCTAACCCATAAACCCTCTACCCTCTACTATCAATCATCTACCCTCTACCCTCCACCCTCAACCCTAATCCCCCAACCCTTAAACCCTTAAACCCACTTAGTAAAATCTCTAATATAATCCCTCAACCCTCTTGACCCTTAATCCCTCAACCCTTAAACCCTTAAACACTCAACCCTCAACCCTCAACCCTCAACCCTCAACCCTTAAACCCTTAAACCCTAAAATCTTAAACCCTCTACCCTCTACCCTCAACCCAATACCCTCTACCCTAAACCCTAATCCCTCAACCCTAATCCCTCAACCCTTACACCCTTAAATACAATAAAAATCTCTACCCTAATCCCTAAACCCTCAACCCTTAATCCATCAACCCTTATAACCTCTACCCTATACATTGGACCCTCAACCCTAATCCCTCAACCCTATACGCTATACCCTCAACCTTCAACCCTCAACCTTAAACCCTCAATCCTTAACCCTCAACCCTTAAACCCTCAATCCTCAATTATTGACCCTCAACCCTTAATCCCTCAACCCTCAATCCTTAAACCCTAAACCCTCAACCCCTATAACCTCTACCATTTACATTTGACCTTGAACCTAATCCTTCAAGCATACAATCTCAAACCTATACCCTAAACCCTCTACCCTCAACCAAGTAAGCCCTCAACCCTAAATCCTTCAGCCCTAAACCCTTAAACCTTCTACCCTATACCCTCTACCATCGACCCTATTCCCTCAACCCTCAAACCTTAAACCCTAATACCCTAGAAACCATCAACCCTATAGGTCCTCCACCCTAATCCCTCAACCCCTATCACTTTCTCTCTATCTATACATCTCACCTCTCCCTCCCTCCCTCCTACCCTCTCTAATTGTCTCTATCTACCCTCTTCCTCTTTCTATGTACCTCTCGTTCAATCAATCCCTACCACCCTCTCTCGCTCCCTCTATCCATCTCTCTCTATGTCCCTCCCACTATATCCCACTCTCTCCCACTCCCTCTCTCTCCCTCTCTCTCATGTCTCTCCCTCCCACCCCCTCTCTCTCTCAGGTCTCTCCCTCTGAAAACCTACCTAGGTAACTCTCTCTTTGTCTCTCTCCCCTCTCTCTATATATCCCTCCCACCCTACCTAGATAAGTCCCTCTCACTCCACCCCCCTCTTTCTCTACCTCTATTAGGTCACTCCCTCCCACACCCTCTCCCTCTCTCAGGTCTTTCACTCACACCCTCTCTCTCACAGTTCCTCTCACTACCTATCTCTCAAGTCTCTCCCTCTCACCCCCCTCACACTCTCAAGTCTCTCCCTTTGGCACCCTACCTACATAGCTCTCTCTTTCTCTCCATCTCTCTCTCCCTCTCTCTCCCTCTCTCTCTCTCCCACCCCCCCTCTCTCTCTCTCCCTCCCTCTATCCCTCCCACCCTACCTAGCTAAGTCCCTCTCACTCCAACCCCTTCTCTCCCACTCCCTCTCTCTTAAACTCTCACTTCCACCCCCTCTCCATCTCTCTAGACTCTCTCTCTCTCTAAATTCTCCCTCCCTCTAAAGACATACATACTTACATACATACAAGTATAATAAATATGTACATACAATCCTACATCCATACAATCATACATACATACATGTGTAAATACAATCTTACATACATGCATGCATACATACAATATACATGCATTGATACATATAGACATACATACATACATACAAGCATGCATGCATGCATACATACATGACATAAAAGCATACATGCACATACAAACATACAAATATATCAGAATACATTCAATAGATTGGCATTTAACATAAAGGACGACATAGCACAAGTGCATTATAATGCGCTCGCGTTACGTCTTAGTTGACATGTTTCCCACATAAGCAAAAAACCATGTCAAAATTGAGATATAACATGAGCGTGTTATAACGCACTCGCATTATAACATGCTCACATTATAACATGCTCGCATTATAACATGCTCGCATTATAACATGCTTGCATTATAACACGCTCGCATTATAACATGCTCGCATTATAACGTGCTCACATTTTAACGCGAGTGCGTTATAGTGCGCTTGTGTTATATCTTGCTTTGGCAATTCCCAAGCCTTAGGAGTGGTATTTGCCTTGGAATACCAACTCAAAGGCTTGGAGGGCATTCCCAATGACCAAAGATGTGTTTTTAAAAAATCTACCATATTTCACATAATCAAGTTCATGCTCACCGTCAAGATTGCATGTGGTTCAATATCAAAAAAATTGAACACATGGGTAATGTTGGGTTCTCTCTTAACTATCCAACGATGTAATTGTTTTCACTTTCTGATAATGTTAAGCCTTTCATCCATAATTTCTTTTGTTTGTATGTCTCTTTTTTTCCAAAAAGAAGTGTTTGGTATTTTTTTGTTATAAATTAACCATTCATCGAATTTTCAAATAAATTGCATTTTTAGAAACTAGACTCCATTCTACAAAAAAATTTTAAAAAATTTAAAAATCCAATTAGTTTCCAAAATTTGTAGGGGTAGCAAAGCCAAAATTATATTTTTCAGGAAGTGTCCACTTCAAAAACTAGAAAAAAATCAAATATTCATTAAAAAATTATCAGAAAAATTGTGCATCAACTACATATTGTTATCTAACTTCTAACTGTTGCGATTTTAAAAATACTGAAAAAAAGTTAACCATACAAGGGTCGTACAAGAGTTGCTATGTTATGTTTTTCTGACAAAAACAACACCAATATATGTACCCCTCTTTTGAACCCCTTAATCTCAACCGTTTTAAAAATAAATTAGTATTTTAGAAAGTAGACTTGGAGCACTTCGATCCTTGTTTTTGTTCCATCTCAAAATTTTGAGTGTAACTATCCTCAATTTCACGTCTAAGGTGAGTATTTCTTGATTTCAGAAAAAAGCTATCCACTTAAGTCGCCTTTTTGGGAACCATCTTGGTGCACTTACCCCCTAGAGATCCTGCACAATGTCCCAAAGCCGAAATTCCTCGTAGAGCAGCTTCTCATACCAGCTTTTGAGGTACTAGAGTCTGAATTCATGTGTGAAATTGTTGGTCTTGGTGATCCTTGGTACCATGATATTTACACTTACCTTAGAATAGGAGTCCTTCCCGCCGACATAACCCTAAACCTATAAAGAGCTTTCATCAAAAAATCATCTCATTTTGTTATCCTAGGAGATACCCTGTACCGTAGGAGCATCAAAGGGACCCTATTACATTGACTAAACACTAAGGAAGCCTTGACTTCTTTAACCAAGGTACATAATGACATTTGTGGTTCACACTCGAGCGGTATGACTTTGGCCAAGAAACTACCGAGGACGAGATACTATTGGCCCACAATGGAAAGAGATGCACATGACTTTGTCAAAAGGTATTTGCAGTGTCACTAGCATGGGGACCTCATCCATGCACCAACTCAGGAGCTCCATCCAATTATCACATCTTGGCCCTTTTGATAGTGGGGGCTTGATCTCATAAAAAAAATCACCCCTACCTCATCCAATGGGCATAAATTCATCATCACCGCCACAGAGTATTTCACAAAGTGGGTTGAAGCCATTCCCATAACCTACATAATAGGAAATCAGATATCCAAGTTCATCCTAAACTACCTAATTGTCTCTACAGTGTTCCTCAAGCCATTATCTCAGATAATGGGACACCTTTCAAAAATCAGGAGGTTCATGACCTATGCTATAAATTTAATATCCAACATCACTTTTTCACTCCATATTATCCCTAAGGAAATGGCTAAGAAGAGGCTACCAACAAAACCATCTTGAAAATCCTTAAGAAAACAGTTAATGAAGCTAGTCATGACTGGCATCTTCAGCTAAATCTTGCCTTGTGGGCCTACCGCGCAAGCATCTACACACCAAAAGGTGCCACCCCTTTCTCCCTGGTCTATAGATTAGAGGCCATCCTCCCCATTGAGATTGAGCTCCCATCCATGAGAATATCACTGTAGAATCTCATACTAGATGAGGAATACTGGGTCTCATGACTGAATGAGATGGAACTACAAGATGAGCGGTGTATGGATACCTTAAACCACTTGCAATTCTATCAAAATCACCTCAAGTGAATCTACAACAAGAAAATCAGGAGGCAGACCTTCCAAGTCAGTGAGCTAGTAATAAAGGAGAATCAAAAGAATGTGCCAAATCTGAATAGCAAGGGAAAATTTGAACCCAATTGGTTGGGACCTTTCATCATCACTGTGAGCTATAATTCAGGAGCCTACCAGCTGTCAACACCCGAAGGTGAGCCTCTGCAAAAGCCCATGAACAACTCCCATCTCAAAAAAATTTAGCCTGATCTTTCAAGGCTAGAACCAAAAATACAATAAAAATATTAAAATCCAAAAAAAATAGAAAAAGGATTAAAAACAGTAAAGAAAAAAATCATCCTCTAGTGAAAACCACTTCGGTGGTGCTTTGGACAAGTAACTTGGTGAAAAATTGGCAAACGGGTGTCAAGTGTAAATAAAGCACTCTCCATCCACTAGGATCTTCACGGATTATTCTGCACACTCACTTATCCATTACATTCCATTTATCCTTCCACCATCCATCTACATTAATACCATAGCTTGATCTTGTGTTCATATCATGTTCCATCCTAGTACTACTTGGTACATTCCTAAGGTTTGTTTGTCCTACCTATATCGAAGTAGTCTATCGGATCACATTAGGGGCATGTTCTTGTACCTACATCAGATTGGATTCATGTATATTCTTGTGATCTTCCTTAAAATCAAAAAATTCAAAAACAATCATAAAATTCTCTAAAAAACCCAAAAACATTCATAAAATCAAAAATCAAAAAAATCAAAAAATCAAAAATCCAAAACTCCAAAAATATGTCAAAAATCCAAAAATTCAAAAAATAGAGGCATCTTGTCGAACTACATCATCTTTGAGCTTGAACATAGACAATTTTGATCTTTGATCATCCCCTGAGACACTTTAGGTAAGTCCTTTAGGCATCCTTCACAATAAAAGGGCAATCCATTTGTCCATATATCTCAATATTCAATCAAGTCTATGTCAGTTGAACTATGTGGTCTCTACATATATAACATAGGCAAGGATAATTTTTTGATCAGCTCTTGAGACCCCTAGGACAGGTCTGTAAGTTAGTCTCTTGGTCGAAATCTCAAAACATCATAAAATCTCAAAATCCCAAAAATAGCCTCAAAACATTTCAAAACATCAAAAACATCCAAATATTTGAAAATACCCAAAATGGTGCATCCATCTCATCTCGCTTTCACCTACAATAATCTCACTCATAATAAATCAATCGCCATCTTCATCCTTTGGTAAGTCAGTTGGAAGCAAGTCTAGCAGGTTTAAAAGTAAAAGCTCAATTGTCAAAGTCTCAAGTCTAGGTCAGTAAGTCAGCAAGTTAATCAACTCGGAGTATCAATAGCTTATCATCTAGTCAATCTCATCATCACCTGATCACAACATGTCCTAGGATGCATCCTTCCTATAATGGACATCAACATCAGGCATCACCATAGTTTAGTCTTGGCTAGCAGTATGAAGAACATTAGCTTGTTTGTTTACTTTATCTTGGTATTTTTGACTTATCTTATTTTGCGCTCATTCCAATGACCTCTCGATGATGCCTAATCAAAATGGTTTAGAGAGAAAGTAATGGGGCAATAATCATTATATTTTTATCTACTGTGCTTGTTGGATGTTCTTGTAATATAACTTCATCATGAGTGATTTTTTTGGTTTGTAGGGAGGGAGTTTTAGGTGTCTTGTTGACCACATAAGAAGGATTTCTTTTTTATGTTTTGGTCTAAGATGTCTAGAATATTTGAACTACATTCTGAATAAGTTTTCATATGTCAAGTGTGAACATGAGTACTCCTATTTGATTGTCGAGTCAAAGCCTATCACAATACGTACAATGCCATCCTAGTTCTTAATACCTTGATGCATCATACCTATGTGTATTATCAAACATAAAGTAAATGGCCCTTTTAAAATCCCAATTCCTGATAAGGTAAGCTTGTTGGATTTTCTTTCTTTTGTCTTCTTTTCATACTAACATGGTACCATCAATGCATCCACCCTGCATCCACCAATCATCAACATAATGCATATCATATATGAAACATAGATACATTGCATTTCATGATAGATTCATTACTATTATTTTCATTCCATCATAGATATTATCACATAAGCATTATTAAGTCATCCATGGCATAATTATCATGTTATGGACAGCATCGTTATCATATGCATATTCACATCATGTCATAATAACCTCATTACATATAATAATCATTTATATTTTATGTAATAATCATTTCACATTATCATATTACTTTCATTACATGTCATAACATTTGCATCCACAAATCATTATGAAATAAGAAGATCATTGCATCACATAATCATCTCACATATCACATCATCATAAAATATTACATTTATGCCACTACATTTACATTTTTTCATTGCGTTCATCGTAGGTCATTTCTCATCATACATATTACATTCAAATTAACCATCACATAAATCACATATCATAAGTCATTACATTGTCATATCATTAGGAATCATTTCTTATCATACAACATTACTTCATAACGTAACATTACACTCATTATAGGAATCATTGTGTACCATATTACATAATCATCTAACAAATTTCGTCACCTCATAATCATCAACATTACATTTATACATCATTACCATTACATATCATATATCATAAATACCATTTGACATCTCACATCATTACATTCATATTCCATTACATAAAAGCATCACATTTTCATATCATAACATATATCAACCATCATAAATCCATGAGAAAAAGAAATAAAAAAGATTACGTTTGCATATTATCACATACATTTTCATAGTACATCACATAATCCATTTAAGACATAATGTATAAAATATTTTACATATCATAACATGTTGCATCCATACATCGTCACCATAAAGTACATAGAAAATATACAAAAATAAATGCATCCATAATCACTACATCACATCATCGCATCACATAAAAACATACATCATATTGCATAAATTGCATCTCATGAAATAGAATCACCACATCATTGCATCACATAGGAAATTAAATGCATCCATCCATCAGCATAATAAAAATAGGACATCTCATAAACGAATCAAATCATCTCATATATGTCATCAAAATTAACTATCATGGTACAAAGGTCGGGATAAAATATGTATAAACCAAAAGTATATGATACAATCGGGGCAATAAAAACATCGAAGACCATAGACCAAAAAGAATATTGTCTCTGATCGAAATGTGGGGCTAGCCCTACTGGCTATTGCCCTCTCCAATCTATCTCTCAGTGTGATCCTCAGGCTGCCTCATCCCTATCTGCTAGGAATACTCTAGCACCCGAGCTACTGTTGGTACTACTTGCTTGTAATGGAGCCTATAATTCTATGCCTCTCTCATGACCTCCTGATATACTCATATGGATATTGTCTTGCCCTGGGATGCAAAGGTTGTGCTCTCAATATGTCATCTCTGGCCTATCTCCTAGTCTCTCTCGAAGCTCACCTAGTCTCTCTCAACAATCAGTGCCTGCACCAGGGCCTACAACCCATACACCTGTTCCTACAACTATTGAATCATGGCATCTCAGTGTTCTATCTATGCTCATGGTGGTGATGGGGGCTGCTGATGTGGGATCTCTCTCTCCCCTTCTCTTGGCTACTTCCGGGGTGGTGTTTGTTGTGCCTACTCCCGGGGTAGTGTCTATTGTGCCTACTCCCAGGTTTGTGTCTATTGTGGCTACACCTAGCATAGTGTCTAATGTGGCTAGTGTGGAGGTGGACCACCTCCTCCCCTGTCCCCATCCCCTTTGCCTCCCTATCCCTACCCTTGAGCAGCTAACCTTCCTTTGGGCCTCTGTCGTGGGAGTGTCACACCTAGATCTGTAAGTTTGAGGGGTATTTTGAACCAATCTTTGTAGGCTTGTGTGACCCTTGCATCCCCCTATCCTTGATCATTTGGCCACAACTTGGCCACCAACTGCCTGAAAGATGTAATTTCCTCATCAGCTAGGATGGATCTGCCCCATGCAGTCTCCCTTTTAGTATGGGAAAAGATGGCTATGTATTGGTCATCGAGCGTGTCCTATCTATCCCCAAACTATCTCACCACTCTATCTAGCAGATATCTCTCTATAATAGTGTTCTCTTGGCCCGACATCAGTCTATCCTACCAAGAAAAAAATAGTTGTTGTACATCGTCAAACCATGGACCCATGCCAAGCCAGGGCCTCTAGGTGAGCACTATCATCTCATCGATGACCCTCTACCAATGGGCAATACCACCTACCCCTGTATGTGTAAATGTAATCTAATCCTCGTGATATCACCAAATAATTGGATCATCTATCTCTAAGGCGACCACTATGACCTGTGGGAAAAGCATTGCAATATGATCCCAAGCCTAGACATGCAACAATGTAACATTGACCCCAATGGCCCTGCTATCTAAATATGTGAACTCATGCAGATCTCAGTAGAGCGAGGCTAGCATCACTGGCCCCCAAGCAAGGCACTCTCTATGGAAGAGCATCCGCTCCCATGCTAGCCCCCATCCTGGACTTAAGTATCGACCCTGCTAATCTGGAGCTGCAAGCCCTAATATAATGGCAACAACAATAAGTGTAAAAGTGGGCACAATGCCCCTATATCGCTCCAGATCAATCTATCCCTCAGAGAAAATAATCTCATCAAGCTCCATGACCTCGAAGCACGTGTCCCTCCTGGCATCCATATCATAGATGACCCTCTCTTTGTGGATGGGAAATCATAGGATGCGCCAGACATCCTCCAATTTAATTGTGGCCCCATCAGTGGGCAAGTGAAATGAAGATGTCTCATTGTGTCATCTCTCTGCTAGGGCTATCATCATCCATAGGTGTGTCAAAATGGGACGGGCATAAGCGATATACCAAAGTCCTATTGTCCCAAGGTGCTCCTGGAGTAGCTCATGTAACCCATCTAACTAGCTAAGAACCAGGAACCTGTGCTCTTGAGAATGAAATATCCCAAGGCCCTCCTACGTAGGAAAAGCCACAATGTCAAGCTTCAAAAATAAATTGAGATCCTGCCCTAATTTTTCACAATTCGAATAACATATGCAGCTTTGTTTGCAATTGCAGCACAATTTGCAAATTCTAAACTACGTCACCGGGACATAATTTGACCACACTCCCAAACCCTAATTCCTAAATTGTGATGTCGTAGCGCTCTTCGCATATGCAGTGAACTTTGACCTAAACCCTAATTTGTCAAACTGAGTGGCACTAGTGCTCTTCGCACATTCAGCACACTTTGGGGCCACATGGTGCTGATTTTGCATTCTCAGTGGTGCCATATAGCACTACTTGACTTAAATTTTACTTTGACCCTATTAATTGCATGTAAAAAATAAAAATTGAAGGCTAAGGGAGAGGCACATACCACTAGTCTTGCATTGGCTGGCCACTCGTACTCGATCTAACATGTGTCATGGGAGCAATCTTTGCGCCATCTCGATCAATGCTCAGAGCTCAAAGTACAAAAATTTCTAAAGGCTAAGTGTGAAAATGACTTGAAAGTAACCCCTTGGGGTTTATTTCAGCCTAAAAATTAGGGTTTTTGACCTAATTTAGCCATCCAACTAGGGTTTTGGACCCTTGATCCCGTTTGTGCCTGACTGAGGGTCATTTTGCATCATTTTTTCATGTTTTGGCATGTTTTTGGCATCCTGGACCCTTTCCATACCTGACGGACACCTTGTCCTCTCTTTTCATGAGATCACCCAAAAATCCAAATTTTTGTCTGATCTCTTGAGGGGGTAGCATACCATCGTAATCCTTCTCGCTGGGGCGATAGTGGGGCATTTAAAAAATTGAGGAGTTTTTGAATTTTGATCTCAGATAGTTTATTCTTTGAACCAATGGAACAGGTGCATTGCTTCAAAGAGGGGCAAAATGTAGACACAAAAAAATATATAGTTTGATCCTACACATCTGATCCTGGTCTTACTAACATCGTTTCTTCCTAAATCATCCCCTTTACTAATTAATTTAATTAAATAATCTTTATTTCATTAAATTCACCATATTTTCTCTCTTAATTAAATAAATCAAATTTATCTGATTAAGTCATTCTTCCATTAATTAAATAAATCATTTTATTTAATTAATCCTACAATCTCTCTTTTAATTAAATAATTCACTCTATTTAATTATATCTCTAAAGTCATCTCTTTGAATTAAATAAATTAATCTTTATTTGATTTAATCTAACAACACCTTCTTTAATTAAATAAATCAATTTTTATTTAACTAAATCCAAATCATTATTCCTCTCAACTTTGATTTAAATAAATCCTAAAATCTAAGTCAAAATTGTCAAATCATCTAATCTTCATCTAAATTAATCAAACTTGATTAATCATAATCCTAATCCATCAAATCCTTTAGATTTTACAACTTGCACCAATAAATAAATTTAATTGCTTTATTAATTCATCTATTTTCCCTCAACTTGGCATCAAAAGGGAATATTCTTCAAATTTTGTAAATCCCTCCAAAAGGGATGAGTACATCCAACAAGGCATTAAAAGCCTCTTACATGTCCTTTTTATTGAGCCAAGTGAAATTTACTCCATTTCTTATTCCCTCTAAACTTGTCATCTCAACAAATTCAAATCCACCTAACCATATTTATGTTCACATTCATCCAAATGTGTTATTCCTCCTCCAATCACATGTGGACAAGTGGCCTTCTCTTATTGGTTGGTATTTTATCCCTCATTCATTCAAATCCTTCAATCTTCCATTCTTCAAATCTATAAATATAAGGATTCTCCTACTGAATTGATCATCCACAATCCATGCAAGCTTACTATACTCAATTTCATTTGCAATTTCATCCATTTTCATCATAGTTTCATAGTTTTATCAAGGTTATTGGAAAAATTGCATCAAGGAATCAATAATCATCATCCAAGATCATCAAATCACACTAAGGAGTTGGGAAAGGGCCATTTTCTACAGAAAAATGACACCAATTCCCCCATGGGATTGAAATTTTTCTCATTAAAATAGGATTCAATTGCTTTCATTTGTTTTTTTCTTCATTTCTCTTCCTATTTTGATGTTTCAATCTAATTTCATGGGGAATGTTGCTTCTATCTTGTATTTTAATCTAATATTGTGTTTGTTCTTTGTGTTTGTGCAGGTATAGAAACTCCATTCACAACTTCTGAAAATAATTTTAATTCTCACTTGAAGGAAAATAGTTAAGATGATTTATCTAAAAGGATTTTAATTCTGGGAAACAAACAATTAAAAGAAATCACTCTAAAAGGAATTTTAATTCTCTTCTTGCAAAAACTAGTCAATAAAATCACATAGAGGCAACAAATGTGTCTTGAAAAATTAAATATATGTTTGATACACTTAATTTGAATAAGAGAGAAATACCACTTTATAGACAACACAATAACATATATGAGTTAATATCAATAGAATAGTTGAACACCAAAAATTGGGCCACTAATTTAAACTTTCTTCTCCATTAGATTACTTCAAAAGTTATTACAATTCATATCATAAATTATTTTCTACATTATACTCTCTGAATATGACTAGATGCTAATGATTCTATCATTATCAAAAAAATGGCCTTGGTCTCCCTGATATATAGGTTCAAGCAACAAGCTTCAAGATGCTACTTCTAAAGTGGTGAATTTTCATTTACATTTTATTACACATAATTAAAACCTTAACAATTGAACTTAGCACAGACAACAATGAGGTCCATAGCAACTGTGATACACCACAGTCTGTTAATCTCTTAAAGATACTCATGATCACTTAAAATTTGTTCAAGGTTCTTTCTCCATGATAATGCACCTGATTCTGAGTGACTTTGACGATACCTTTGATCCCTATGTTGTACGAGCGATGAAAATTTTGACCTTAGAAAGATGCTCAGAATATTCTTGGTTAACACATGTATAAACATTAGTGATTATATCTCTCATAACGAACTCCAAAGTGAAAATTTTCTCTAACTACACATGTGTATTTTCGAGCACCATTGGTTCATTGTTAAATTTTTCAAGGGCCATCGGTGATAGCTAAGCTAGTTCATTCTCCCAAATTCTCGATTATTTTAGCTCTCCTTCATCATCAAATAAATGGGAAAAGCCATATCCAAGGAGTGGTCAAAATCACCAAGCTCTTTTTTCAACACAATATGAAACTTCTCATGCATGTAAATAAATTCATCATAGATCTTGAACACTTATTGGTCAACATTTCCTTTGGATGTTAATTCCTCTATTTCCATCATCTTGAGGTGTCACCTTTCATGTTCTTGGGAGGTAGGATGTGTTTTTTGGTGAATAGTCTATACCTCCTCTGCTTTCTCAAGCATTCTTTCAAATATTTTCTTTATCAGTTCTGAGACCATTTTGAACTTGATGGATTTTATTTCCATTTCCAATTTATCACCCCTTTTCTAGAATTTCTCAGCTTTGTGCTTCCAATAAATAGTTTCAACCATTGCTTCTATTATCCTTTTACCAATTTATAACCATGAGGAGTAGTTACTTGAAGAAGATGGTAACTTTTCTTTATAACTGGAAATCTCCTACCTCAGTTTCTCATTCTCAGTAATATATGTCTTATTATTCTTCACCAGTCTTTCAATTTGGGATTTAGTGAATCTAGAAACATTAAAGTTCAACTGTGCAATCTCCAAAGGATCATTATCCTCAACTCTTTATGCAAGGAGAGGGCCAAATTCCTTATCAAGATAATTAATGACTAGGTTTTTTGTTTGGTGGGTATAAAGCCCACATCAAAAATGCTACATCATCTCTATTAAAACTTGATCTTGTATATATCTTATCTAATCCTTGTATGCTCAACAATAAGTTTTTATATTGATGCCTTTGGAATCTATCAAATAGAATAGTTGAGTTGATGTCCCACCCAAGGAGTAGCATGATCCCTACCTCTTCTAGCAATGTCATTCCCTTTTCTGGTGTAATATCTTCCATTTCTTTGTCAACTTCTTCTTGTAGCTTTTTTAGAGATTTTGCATCCTATTCAGGTGTTATATCCTTAATTATTTCTCTAATTAGTTTTCATTTACACTTACACAAAATTCTTAAACTCGGAGGTTTTAATGAAATCATAATTAGAAGTAAATTTTTGGATAGCACTATACCTTACATCATCTGAGAGCTCAGTTGGGGATTCTGAGAAAACAATATTTCCTTCAATTTGGGGTTCATAATCTTCAATCATAGGTTCAATCACCTACACATCTTCATCTCCACTCCCCACTTATTCTTGTTCTATAATAGATGTGTCAATAAAGAAAATAATATTAAGTGTAGGCTAAGGAGATAGTTGACATAGTGGGGTTTCATTTTCAGCTTGTATTCCTCCAATATCCTCATTTTTCTTCTTTGTGAACACCTAAGGAGGCACATCCCTAGTTAACTTTGCTTCATGTGAAATGAATGCATCCAATCCCTTTATAGGATCTTTAATTTCCAAGAAGTATCCTTCATACAAGGGATTATTACATGTCTTCCAAGATTATATTGTCATTACTCTATGATACATGCTTCTTCTCCTGGTGGCATAAGGTTCATCAATTTTTTTTATCAAATCATCCTCTTCAAAGAGTATGTAGTGATAAATTTTCAATTTCTTGTTTGTTTTAACATTATTTATGAAGCGTTTAGGTTTTAATTTTTCCCTTGTATCTCATTTAGGAAAGTTGTAATGATCTATATTTTTATCAATTAACTCATAGCCCTTTTCAAACCGTAGTGAAATATCCAAAGCACAATGTCTCAAGCATCAATGTTTATTTGTTATGACTCTTGAAGTGAATAAAATCTGAGTAATCTAATTACCTTATGATCTCTAGGTATGAAACCATGTTTGAACAAGTTTTAGGAAACAACAATGGTGGTCCCTCATAACCATATACTCTAACTTTTTTACAGCCATTATAGGCATACCAATCACCCCAATTATTATTGAACTTACCTCTTTCATCCTTATCCTTGGGTCTCAGGAACATTTTTACTTCTAGTGACAAACTATAGTCACATGGGTGAACTAGGAGTTTGTATAAAGGTTTCACAAAGTATTCCTCAAAATACAAATAATGTGATCTTTCACATTTGATGTCCCAAATGGCCATCCACATATACACTAATCTGAAATTTACATCATTATCCAAATCCTATATTCTTAAACACTCATCCCACATCCCCATAATTTTTCCTCCATATAAAATGAGATGTATGAATAAAGAATAATGCATAAATCTGATACCTTCACTTTTAATTTTGATAGAAACAAGCTCATTGTGAATTTCAATAGGTAGGTACTCAGCATAATCAAGGGGGTGGGCATCCTAACTTTTTATATTAGTTTTCAAGACTGTTGGTGCTATGTCCATAAAGATGGGGGCATCTAGGCCAAGAATTTAGCAAACAGGGTAATATGTGTATTGGAAATATTATTCAAATAAGTTAATAGAATATGGAGGGTGTTCCTCCCTAGAAACATCTACACCAAATATGGGAGGTGAGAGCATCTTTACTTTGCATATCAACTTTCAAGACCATTGGTGCTATGCCCATAAAGATGGGGGTGTCTAGGCCAAGAACTTAGCAAACAAAGTAATATGGGTATTAGAAATATCATTTAAATAGGTTAGTAGAATAGGTTAGCTTTGATCCTAGTTACCTGAGGAAAAATCTACACTAGAGATAGGTACATATTCTCCAATGTCCTCAATCTCTTGTTTCTTTTTCCATACTCCTTTGATTTCCTTATTTAATTCATTTGGATCAACTTTCTTTATAGTCCCATTCCTCTATCCTGGATTAGTTTTCATTCCATTCTTACTTTTGAAAAATCTTGAAATGTTTCTAGGTTTTTTGCAATTGTTGCATACTATTTTTCTTTGACCAATCTAACCTTTTTTCAATATTATTTTGCACTATTTAGCCTTATGTCCAAATATAATTCATGTATAATAGTAGCCATTGAAAGATCTAGTAGTATTAAATCTATTTATCATCTAAATTTTGCACTCAGTAGCTCTATGTCCAAATTTTTGGCATACAAAATATTGTCCAAAAAAGGGTCCAGTATTCTGATTCATTCTACCTCTACATTATATAGCCTTATGTCCAAAATTATTGCATGAATAGAAGTAGCCATTAAAAGATGGGTACCTTTGAGAATTTGGTTGTCTAATAGGGATTCTTGTAGCATTGCTTCTCTGATTCCAAAACTTTCCATAATTCGTTTTACCTTCAGTATTTCTAGATTCACTAATCTTATTTGTGTTAAATGTATGTTCTACTTTAGAGATTTCTCCTCTTTCGAGTCCCAAACTACCTTTATCTTTAGATTCTTTCTATCCAACAATTAACTCATCAAGCATTGTATAACTTTCCTTAAATTTATCCTAATTAATTCTTTCTTGCTTCAAATCCACTCTCAGATTTACAACCTCTTGTTCAAGTCTAGTGCATTCATTAGTCTTGCTTTGTATCACTGCATTCATAAAATCCTCAATTTTCTTCTTTTCTTCCACTTGTATTTTCAATCTAGTGATGCCTTCATTTTCTTTCTTTGGGTTCTCATTAAATTCTTTGTCTTTCTCTTAATTTCTTGATCTTATTTCTTAGCTTCTTGATGCATTCATTTTCCTCTTTTATATTTTCCTTCAAACTCCCATTCTCATCTTCAATTTTTTTAAGATCTTCAAGTGTATTTTTGAGTTCTTCATCCTTGTCCAACATACAGTCTTCTTCTGTATATTTAATTATAGAAATTTCTTCTCGAGGAGTAGGGTACTTCCTATCAACCATATGTTTAAAATACAAGACCTTCCCAAAGTGGTCAAGCTCCTTCCAAGGAACCAAGCTCTGATGCCAATTGTTGAACACCCAAAATACTAAGAGGGGGGTGAATCAATATTCCTTTAAACTAATTAAACACAACCCATCCAATTAGCTAAATAGAAATAATTGCAATAAATAATGAAAGCATGAATACAACCACAAAATCACATGACACATGAACACCAATATTTTTACATGGAAAACCCAAAAAGAGAAAAACCACGGTGAGGGTTAACTCAAATATATTATATCTAGATAGAAGATATTACAAAGGCTCATTGCCAAGACACTGTCTAGAAAAGAGCTCACAACTCATTGAGTAAGTACAAAGAAGGTTTAGAAACACTACCTATTTGAACCAATACAATAGAATCTATCATATGCAAAATTACAGCTCCATTGAGGTACATAATGATCTTCACACAATCTACTTATCACTACATCACACACATGTAGGTGATTCACCATACATGTCACAAAATGTCTCTCCTCTACCCATTCGCATATCATATATCCCTTTCTCACTTTTCTACACCATTATTCTCATTCACATCACTCTCTCTCCTTCACACACTCTTTCATACTTCAGTAAATATCTCATATATATACCCACATCAATTGAAACTTCAATTAGGTTGGCCTAATTAGAAGTAACACACAAAAATTAAATATTTCATCCTCAAAGTATTTAATTCATGCTTAGCACCTAATTCAACACTCAATTTACATCAAGATAGGTTGGCATGGACCTAAATATAAATCCCACATAAGATAGAGTTGCTAAATATTATCCATAAAATATTAACCATGTTAAGTCAGCCCAAAGTAGACCTAAACCCAAATTCTTTAAGAGCTTATGCAATTCCATCAATTGTGCTACCTCAAAAATCAATCTCCCATCAAATTCTTATCCAGGTGACATTCATTAGCTTATCTTCATCAACACAAGACAAAATAAATATTCATGAAGAAGTGTGGAGTCTCCCACATGGGTACACTGTTAAGAAGACAACTATGATATAAATAGCCACACACTATTATTCATATCTTTCTAAAAACTATAAAAATGTCACAAAAAAATGAATGCTACTCTATCTGATGGATTTAAAATTTTATTTATTATTGTAGAAGATTATACCAATGTGTGGTGAAGTGTAGAGCCAAATGCTGATGAATTGAACCACAATACTAACAAAGGAAACACTTAGCCAATTCCTAATAAACCATACTTTTTGGATCAACTGGTACTATACAAAAGTCACCAAAAATACTTCCATGTTATGCTAAGATGATCATTACAATGTTGACATCAATGAAAATATGGGATCAACTAATGTATGTACACTTCAGGCTCATGCTTCCAAACTACATCATCAATGATAGACTTCCAACTTCCAAAAATGCTTAATTTGTGTGTTACTTCTAATAAGGTCGGCCTAATTGAAGCTACTCTTGACATGGATATATATATGAGATTAAATTTGGAGTTTTGGATGATGATGATGATTAAGTGATAGAGTGAGTAGATTGTATGCGAGTAATGAGAGACATATGACATGTATGATGTTCTAGCTACATGTGTGTGATGAAAATATAATTCAAGTTGAGCAGATTGTGGGAAAAGTAGAGTATTGATTTAGATTTGTGTGAAAATTAGTGTACCTCATTGGAACTGTAATCAAGCATATGATAGATGTTATTGTATCAGGTCAAGTAGGTTATGTAGCCACCCCTTTTATTCTTTATCATTCTCTGTGAGTAGTGAGTTCACTTGGACAATGAGTCCATCTGGCAGTGAGCCTTTCCATGGTATACTATATCCAAATATAATATATTGAGATAACCCTCACCATGATTTTCCCTTTTTGGGTTTTCCACATAAAATATTGGTGTTCACATGTGTTGTGTGGATGTTTCATTTTTTATTTTATTATTGTTGTTGGATATATGCTATTAATTGGATGGATTATGTTTAATTAGTTGAAAGGAATATTGATTCACCCCCCCTCTCAGTATTCTAGGTGTTCAACAATTAATAGATAAAACTTAAACTTCATTTGCATCATCACCCATCAACAATTCTAACCCATATCCTTATAGTTTATCATAACAAACTACTTGCTCATTGAGGACTAAACACATGTTGTAAACACCATGCACATTAACGTCTTCTTCATATGAAGTAAAGAACTCCATTTCCATTTTACATAAGAAATCATGAGTAGCATGAGAATAATCGATATCATAGATATCATACTCAATATCATCAAGAATCTTACCACTTCTAACATTGTGCTTAAGATCTAGATATTGAACACACAAATTTGTATCTTCAAAATCATCATCATTCATAGAGTTAGTATGATCTATTGATAGAAAATCAAAAGCACATTCTAGATACCCAACATATGAATCTTGTTCATTCACTTGTTAACATGTGAATTCATCAAAAGAGACATCATTGCATCCTTTGTATGAAGATAATACCTTCAGATCATCATTATAGAAGAATTGATAAGCCACAAAAAAATAATCAGGCTCACTATCATTAAGATCTTTATCACAAGAAAATTCACCATTACATAAACCATGCCTAGAATCCTCAAAATGACTGCTTAAAATTTTACTTTCAATAAAATCACTACTAATTTTCAATGGGATATATGCATCACTCTCATCATTTTCACTAATTTAGACATGGCAAGGCATGGCTTCATGTATTTATTTTACTTCAACATGCATTGTGTTTGTATAGCCATGGATACAATCTTTAACTGGACATACTTTTTTGTGAGCTGATTAGAAAAGTCATTTTCAATGATGCAATATGTGCTTTCAATTTTTGTCAAAATATCTTGATCCTCATGCACTATGTCATTTCTTTTCTTCGATGAGGTAGCATGACAACTATCATTAGTACTCTATAACATGTAACTTTTTGAATTGTCACATCTAGCCTTTTTAATGATCCCAATCCACTCATATACCTAGTCAAGGTTATGAGGCTTCAACCTTTCAAGAAGGGAACTCAAACTTGGCTTATAAATTTCACAAAACATGTTAACTTACATTCATTCTTCAAGTCTGCAATATTCTAGGATTGCTAAGAAAGTGTCTAAAAACCTTTCAAATAGATCATATGGTGATTCTTTGTTATGTCTATTCATGCCAAAAAATTCTTGAACAAGCAACATAGAATCAACGCTACTCAAATTCTTCTCACAATTTATCTGGAGTTAATCATGGATATGTGCATGATCATCATGGAAAAACATCCCCTTAAGTGGCAATGAAAATTCAAAAAATCAGAGTTAGGCAAATTGACGTAAAAAATTGAATAAGTTATCTATATTATTTCAAAAGTATGTAAGAATAGAATTTGTAGCAAATTAAATTTAGTTTCTAAAATACTAGGTTTTTTTTTTTAAATCTATTTGGTGAAAATTTGAAATTTCAATGCAGTAGTACTTAAACTTCAGGGAAAAAATAAGAAGTAGGTGTCTGTCTAACCACCCTAACCACAATAAAATGATAATATTTTTTTATAAAATTTTAGATATAAGTAGAGGACTCATTTCTTGATGTGATACATACTTTTTTATAATTTTTTTCCAAGTAAGTAATTAGTTGTGAATTTTTTAGTACAAGTTTTTAAAAATATAAAAACCCATATGTTTGACCACCTTAACTTGGTCAATACTTCATGAAATTGATTTTTTTTTAATCCTATAGTATGCAAACCATAGAATGTGATACATGTTTCAGATTCAAAAAATGTGATAATGTTTGAAAGCTATAGATGTTTTTCAATCAGCCTATCAATCAAGACTTTAGTCGTAATTCAAATAGAAAATGAATATTAATTATTCATTAAATTCAAAGTAAAGAATATTTTATATTGGTGGAAAGCTGAGAATATCCTTTAAAAACCCTTTTCGTTTCATCAATTTTGGGTAAAAAAAATTGTCAACCACATGGACCATCATATCACTTACATATTGCAACTTTTTGGCCCATCATGATCCTGCACGTACCCTCATGAGTTGCATGATTCAATGATAAAGTAATTGTAATATCATAGTTATTATTATCTTGATAATCATTTTTATTGTCTGATCCATACATTTTATTTGCATGAGGTATGCTAGGATAACCAATATTTGTAGACATATATCCATTTGGCATTGAATATTTTAGATTACTTTCAATGTCCATAGTTGTGGCATAATATTGATGAAGTTTTGTGGACTCTTGGTCTCTCAATATATTATTGGGATTAAGGTTTCACGGCCTTAGAGTCCTAATATTGATTTAATTTGACGTATTAATGTATTTATTTGTATTATTTAATTGCCTATGTTGGCATGTCACAAATTGGGACCCACCGACTAGGTGGAATCCGTATTGGAAGTGACTAGATGATACATAATCATCCAAAGTCGACATAGGCATACCACTTTGGAATCTATGACATATGAAAAAATTTATGATGCTTCATAAGGCATCTTCATGCATGGGGGAAAGTTGGTGCCCAAGTTGGGTTATGATAGGATGTAAGAGAATCAATTATTTTGAGTCAATTCTCTTGTTGATTCCATGATAGATTTTATGGCAGATTTATGAAATATTCTATGATAGTTGTAAGGCATCTCTCATAAGCTATTTTTAGTTTATTCTATGTGCCCAAGCTTGAGGAAGGAATATTTTCATTTTTCACCATTGTAAGGGGTGTAAGGGAATGTTGTACATGTGTCCAAATGCATGTATAAGGCATTATATATTGTTTCATGTGGATTTGGATTCCCCTCACCTTCCAGATGCTTCTTGAAGTTCATATATCTCTATAAAATGAGTTCCTTGCATGTAGAATGCATAATTTGTTTGCAGGTAACGAAATGCTGCTAGGTTAACTCCAAAATAGGTGTTGGTGTTGAAGCACTTGTGTAGAATCTTTGCACTTGGGTTGTATTGTATCTTCTATTTGAAGTAATATAGAAGTATTGTTCTATTGGGGGGTGAGGTTTTTTACCCAAAAGGGTTTTCCCCACATATATCAAAGCCTATCCAACCTTGGTTCCTTTGTTGGGTTAGAAGGGTTTTTTGAGCTAATCTTTATTTCAATGGGAGTTTTGTAGAAGTGTTTGTTTTTTTACCTTGTTGTAGGAAAGAGATGGAAATCATATCAAGGAGGATTGATATGGAGAAGTTTAATAGTGGAAATCTTGAGTTGTGGAAGCTCAAAATGGAAGACATGCTTGTAGACTGTGATCTATGGCTTGCAATTTTCTAGAACCATGTCATCAGGCATGGAACAAGACGATTGGGATCTCCTAGATAGGAAAGACAAGGGTCTTATTAGACTCTGTTTGGCTGATTTTTCCTCCTAAATGTCCATGAAGAGAAAAAAAATGTTCTCTATGGAAGAGGCTTGGTGATGTCTATTAGGATAAATCCCTAGTAAACAAGCTTTTCCTGAGAAAGAAGATGTATTCTTTGAAAATGGAAGATGAAGGATCCATGGTAGATCACCTGAACTCTTTCAACATGTTGTTTGGTCAACTGGGTTTCATTGGAGACAAAATTGATGAACAAGACCTCACATGCTCCTTTTTTGTTTGTTGTCGGACTCTTGGGATCACCTGGTAATGGCTATTAGAAGCACTACTTCCACCTTCAAGATGGATGAGTTTTTTGCCTCATTATTATCTAAAGTGATGCAAAGGAAGTCTTCTAAAATGTCCAAGGAGGCCCTTGTAGTTCATGGTAGACCAAAGGAGAGAGAAAAAAAAGAAAGACAAGAAATCTAAGTCAAATTATCCAGGGAGATCTAAGTCTCCTAGTAAGAAGTCCAAGGCAAAATGTTGGAACTGTGATGAAACTGGTCACATATGAAAAGATTGCAAGAAGGAGAAGAAGAAGAAAACAAGTCTTTCTTTGATTCTAAATCTAAGAAATAATCTCAAGATGATGGAGAATCATTTATTGCAGCCTTGCAAACCCATGCATCAGATTATTTATGGTTGATAGATTCAGGTGCATCCTTTCACATTACTTCTCATAGAGACTAGTTCTTGAAGTATGAGGAGTATAATGGTGTACCTAAGTGATGAATCTCACCTAAAGATTGTTGATCATGGAAGAGTCAAAATCAGATTTATTGATGGAAGAGTGAAGGGGATTGATGGTGTCTTACATATCCCAGGTTTGGAACAAAACCTAATTTTTATAAGTAAACTGAATGATTCATGAGTGCAAGTTGTTTTATGTGGTGGAGGATGCAATATGACAAGAGGAGCTATGGTGTTAGCTAAAGGATTTTGTATTGAAACTCTATTTGAGCTTGATGTATGCACTATATAGTACAATAGTTCTTCTGATGTACTGAAGAAAAGACCTTTGAATTCTTCATCCTCACCATTAGATTGTGCAAAGAATAAGCATGTTGCAGCTACATCTGATGGTCATGCATTTTTGGTACCTAAGGGTGCTCATTCTATACAAATGAAGCTTCCTAAAGACAAGACAATGTTATGGCACCAATGACTTGGTCACATTGGTGAGAAGGGTCTTAGAACCATGAAAAATAAGAGCCTTTTTGAAGGCCTTGATGATTGTAATCTTGAGTTTGAATATTGTGTATATCGAAAAAAACACTATTTTTCTTTTTACTCTAGTTCTCATAAATCTTTTGAGGTCTTGGACTATGTTCATTCAGCTATTTTTGGTCCTATAAATGTTTCTTCATTATCAAAATCTATATAGTTTGTTTCTTTTATAAATGATTACAATAGAAGGACATTCATTATTTCCTCAAAATTAAAGTTGAAGTCTTTGGTTGGTTTAAGGAGTTTAAGGCCTTGGTAGAAAATCAGACTAGTAGAAATATTAAGTGTTTCAAAACTAATAATGGTGGTGAGTTTTGTTATATAGAGTTTGAAAACTTTTTTAAAGAACATTGGATTGAGAGACATAAAATTAATCCCTATACTCCACAAAAAGTGTAGTTTCAGAGAGGATGAATAAAATTTTGATGGAGAGGGCTAGGAGTATGTTAAGGAGTGTTAGCCCTGAGAAAAAGTTTTGGCCTGAAGCAGTATCCATTGCATGGTATTTGATAAAGAGATCTCCTACACCAAAGCTTGTTGGTAAGACACCCATGGAGGCATGTTCTGGTGAAAATCCTTTGATGATACATCTCAAAGTATTTGTTTGCAAAGCTTATGTTCATGTTTTGATTGAGAAGAGGTCTAAGTTGGAGAACAAGGTTGTTATGTGTATCCCTATCGAATATGGTGTCAGTGTGAAAGGGTACAAGTTTTTGGATCCAGAAGCTTAGAAGGTTCTATATAGTAGAAGTGTGATCTTCAAAGAGATGAAACCTTCTACTATTGAGCTTCAACCAGAAAAAGAGGAGAAACAAAATAAGGATGTAGTTCAAAATTCCACCTACTCCAAAGAAAGAAGAACCAAGTACTC
The DNA here is from genome assembly GCA_007115665.2 of Sequoiadendron giganteum. Classification (NCBI taxonomy): domain Eukaryota; kingdom Viridiplantae; phylum Streptophyta; class Pinopsida; order Cupressales; family Cupressaceae; genus Sequoiadendron; species Sequoiadendron giganteum. The sequence continues at coordinate 259,197,487 of CM021104.1, read as the reverse complement.
ATGTTGGACCTGATGATGAGGAGAGCTCAAATAGCTCTAAAATTTCTAAAGAAGAAGGATAACCTCAACCTCAGCCTTTGAGGAGGTCTACATGAGTTAGGCAACAATTGGAAAGGTTTTTTTATTCATTATTGGATTTCGATTGCATCTTTTCTTTGATTACTAACACTGACGATCCTAGCATAGTCAAAGAGGCATTGGTATGAGTTATTCAAATTCTTGGATGCAAGCCATGGATGAAGAGATGGCTTCATTAAAGAAAAATAAGAGTTGGGATCTAATACATTTTCCTACTAGACATAAACCTATTCGTTGTAAATGGGTTTTCAAGAAGAAGTGTGGTCTTGATGGTAGTGTTGAGAAGTATAAGGCATGATTTGTTACTAAGGGTTTTTTTCAAGTCGAGGGAATTGATTATGGGGAGATATTCTCTCCTGTAATGAAGTTGACATCTATCTAGCATTTTTTGGCACTTGCAGTAGCATATAAATTAGAAGTGAAATAGATGGATGTGAAGACAACATTCCTTCATGGTGATTTGGAGGAAGATATTTTCATGTCATAGCTAGAGGATTTCATTGAAAAAGGTAAAGAAAATTTGGTTTGCAAACTAAAGAAGTCTCTATATGGTTTGAAAAAATCTCCTAGAATATGGTATCAGAAGTTCGATACCTATGTTTTGTCATTGGGATTTCAGAGATCTAAATATGACGGTTGTGTATACTTTAAAACTGATAATTGTCATATTCTCATTATTTTCTTATATGTAGATGATATGTTATTTATTGGGAATGGTAAAAGTATGATTTCATATTTGAAGTTTTATTTGTCAACACAGTTTGAGATGAAAGAAGTAGGTGCAACTAGGTACATTCTGAGAATGGAAATCACAAGAGCTAATAGAAAGCATTGGTTAAGCCAGAGAAAGTATGTGAACTTGGTGTTGGAGAGATTCAACATGATATATTGTACACAGTTAGTTGTTCTTCTGATGCAGGGGATGAATCTTTCTATGAATGATTGTCCAAAATTTCCTAATGAGATGGAGGACATGACCAAAGTACCATATGTGAGTGCAACTGGCAGTCTAATGTATGTGATGGTGTGTACAAGACCAGACATTGCTTAAGTAGTGGGAGTCCTTAACCATTTTATGTCTAATCCTAGAAGAGTGCATTGGGATGTTGTTAAAATAATGTTCAAATATTTACAGGACACTTCTGAGTATGGCTTGTGTTTTCATGGTTATCCTGCTAGACCTCAACATTCTATGAGAATTTGTGGATGTGTGGATTCAGATTGGGTAGATGACATTGACAATAGATTATCCACTAGTGGTTATGTTTTTATGATATTTGGAGGTGCTATCAGTTGGATGAGTAAGCAAAAGGCTATAGTCATGTTGTCCAAGATAGAGGAAGAGTATATCACAGCCACTCATGCTTGCAAGGAAGCCATTTGGCTTAAGATATTGTGTTCTGATATTGCTTTAGATGCAAGACAAATTATTTTTTGTTGTGATAGTCAAAGTGCACTTTACCTAGCAAAGAATCCTACCTTTCATGCCAAAACAAAGCACATTGATGTACAATATCATTTTGTTCATGACATGGTAGAGGATGGAAAGGTGAACTTGGAGAAGGTTGAAACTTTGGTGAATGTTGTGAGCACAAAAAGGTCCAGATGGTGTTTCAATTCCATGGGCATTGGGGCCATAAGGAATAATTTTGTATGACTCTTAGTAGGTCTTTGACAAGTGGGAGAATGTTGGGATTAAGGTGTCTCAACCTTAGAGTCTTTATATTGATTTAATTTGATGTATTAATTTATTTATTTGTATTATTTAATCTCCTATGGTATCATGTCACAAATTGGGACCCACCAACTACATGGCATCCCCGTTGGAAGTTACTAGATGACATATAATCATCCCACTTTTGAATCCATGACATATGAAATATTCTATGATGCATCATAAGGCATCTTCATGCATAGGTGAAAGTTGGCACCCAAGTTGGGTTATGACAGGATGTAAGAGAATAGACTATTTTTAGTCGGTTATGATAGATTCTCTTATGAATTCCATGACATATTTTATGGCATATTTATGACATATTCTATGACAGTTTTAAGGAATCTATCATAAGATATTTTAAGTATATTCTAGGCACCCAAGCTTGAGGAAGGAATATTTTCATTTTTAACCATTGTAAGGGCTATAAGGGAATATTGTACATGTGCCCAAAATCATGTCTAAGGCATTGTATATTGTGCCATGTGGATTTGGACATCCCTTGCCTTCTAGATACTTCTTGAAGCTTGCACATCTCTATAAAATGAGTTCCTTGCATTTTAGAATACATAGTTTGTTTGCAGGTAATGAAGTGCTACCTGGTTAACTCTAGAATAGGTGCTGGTGTTGAAGCACTTGTGTAGAAGCTTTGTACTTGGTCTATATTGTATATTCTATTTGAAGTAATATAGAAGTACTATTCTTTTAGAGGGTGGGGTTTTTTACCTGAAAGTAATTTCCCCACGTATATCTGGTGTATGTTAGTTTATGTGTACTTGTTGTTCTATTCATTTATTCTCTATGCGTTTCTCTTATTGTAATAGAATAAGGTGTTAAACTTTTTTTTGTACCTCTCCCCTACTTAGATTAGTGTAGGAAGTTTTTTTCGCTCACCTAGCTTCGTTTCATAGATAGCCCATTTCTTCACCAAATGCACCTAAGTATATAACCAAGTACATTGTATCACTTGTTCTAATATTTTTTGGAATATCTTTATTGTCTTTCCAAATCTCATATTGAAGGTTGGAACCAATTCCTCCTCTTTTTGAATGCCCATGAATTTTCCAATCACTAAACTTACATTAAATCTTTCTTCAAACCACTCAATAAATTCTGACATGAATTCTTGCCAAGATGAAATGGAATTGGATGAAAAGTCTAAAAACAAATCTTTGACATCTTCCTTCAGAGGTTGAACAAAACGTTTTATGACTACATCCTCAACATCTACATCATAATCTCCAAATTAGATCCACAAATTCTTGTAAGTGTTTACATGTTGATTCAAAACTCTTTCCACTAAATTTTGGCAAGTTTTGCCTAAATTTATTAGGAACATGGTTTGGGTAATTATGGATTCCACTAAAATTCAATGATACATACCTTTCTATAAAGAAGGACCTTCTCTATAGAAATGACTACTGCTATAAACCTTGCATCATTAAACTTGTGTATATGCAAAGGAAAACTATAGTTACTTGATATATTTTTTGACATTCTTTCACTGAAAGTTTATAACCCTCATAACCATTTCACAACTAATATTTTACATATAACAAGATTTGATTCTTTCTAATACAACCCTTACCTCTCCAATATCAAATAATTTCTCTTTACCAAACAACACATGAAATATTCATTCTTTTTGGTAATTGCACAAACTTTATAGGTCTATAAAGACCATGTAAGCTTTAATAATAATGTACAATTATATGAATCACTAACACTTTATTTTCCACCATGCATGTTCTCCCAATACATTTATGTCAAAACAAGATATGCAATGCTAAATTTTTCAACTTAATTCCCTTCCTTTAGATATGAATATGTATTAGAATAGCGAACAATCTCTTCTTAAAATATCTTACAAAAGACATTCATACATGAACACTTTCTTTCATGAAGACATAACAAATAAAAACTAAATACCTAGAATGTATTGCAGATTTCAAAACTTATTTCTTTGACTAGAAATATTTGCAAATATATGCATTATTTTACAAACACTTCTTCCACAATGTCAATAGTCTGAAAAAGTCTCTACCTCTCTTTAGAGAATAAAATCTTGAAATAGGTGGAAGCTCTTCAAAGGTCAATTTCATTCCAGGTTGGCTTCATCAATAGAGAATTTTTTTAAATTATTCATATATATACTATGATAATTTTTTTCTCCAAGTCATGAAGCCCTTCAATATCTAAACTAAATCTTCATATTAGTGAATTCCTTGACTCTTTCCAAATGGATATGCCTTTATCTTTCCCTGATAGAGCTGCTAATTTTTTGGTTTCTCTAAACATTAGCCAAGGCTTATTATCAAGAACCATAGATCAGTGGCCAATGAATGGGAGATTGATCTCACACTTTTATCCCTTGTACTTTAGGCTCTATATGACTTATGGGTCACCCTCAATAACATTGGATATGGAAATCAGACATGGTTACATCACACTATATAGTAGATAAACTTCATACAAATATCAAGGGTTTATATGTTAACACCCATGTACTTACCTTGTCACCATTATAGTTCTAGTATAAAGTGAAAAATAATTATGAATAAATATTACAAGAAATGGCTTATGTGTTTATATTTGAAATGTGTCTCTGAGACTGAGAGAGTCATTCAAGATGGAGTGGTGCCTATCTAGGGTTACAAATTCACTATGTCATACAACTTCACATCATACATTAATTTTTTTTTGATGGACATATTAATCACCATTACCTTATAAAAGTGCAACCTACTAATGGCTTACATTGTAATTCTACTTAATAATCCATTTTTAATGAGAGCATTATCACTATTCTCACAAAATTATTTATACTATTCCTTGAATAAATTGAAATTGATGAAAATAGTTCATAATAATAAATGTGTATGAAAAACCCTAGAATCTTTAATTATATTATGCAAAAAATATTATAATTTAAAAAATGGAGAAAGTTACCACTCAAGCATGTATTTATATAAACTTCTTTCAAAACATAACAATTCCTTCATGGAGGATTTGTATACACAAAAACCTTGTTCTGCAAATAAACCTTTGAACCTAAACATCCCACCCTTTACAACTTCTCTCAAAATCCTAGAACCCTTTACAATTGAGACAAAAATTAAAATTTAAAGAGAAGTGGGAAACTTGGCACAATGTGAATCCACATATCTACGAATTCTTGGTACAATGTGAAGCCTTCTTTCCTGACATAAAAAATTCCCTAAAAACTACTTGAAACCTCCACATGGTGCATTAACCATTGTAAGAAAAGACAAAGAGAATACATAGGTCATGAATATTGTATTTGAGCCATTTCTTAGCTTGTTGGCATTCCACAAATGCTCAAAACATTGCTAAAATACTTCCAAGATGTGAGAAGTACCTTGAGAAAGTATTTGGACAAAGAAATAATCATATTCAACCCATTAACACTCCAAAAATATCATCTAAGCTTCAAAAACATGATTGACTATATTTCCAGGACACGTAATGATTATTGCAGGCTTAAACAAGGAAGAAAAAACCCCAAATAGTGTTTGTTGGGAGTTGCAAGTCATGATAAATGTGTTGCAAGTATGGATGTATTTGATGGTGTTTTCATTAATGTTGTCATTGATGTCAACAAAGTTCATGTTGTGTACAAATGGTATTTGTATAGTTGAGATACTATAGAAGTTCTTAGAGTACATGGAGCTATATTTATGAGGTTGTAGTTGTGTTTTTGCCAATTTCTTTTGAGAAAATTTGAGAAATAATAAAAGCAGTGTTGAAGTGTGTTCTAAGTGTGCTCCGGTATTGTGTTCCACATTTTCTTTGTATTGATCCTATGCCTATGTAGATCTATAAGCATGCGTATAAGATTCAATGGGTCGTATATACTGAGTTTTAGCTTTTGAGTTGATGACAAGTAGAAGGTGTGTTCACCGCTGTGTGAATTGGTTTGGCAAAATATTTTGTTTGTGGACTAGGAGAATTTTTTTAGCTCCGTAGTCTTCTGATATCTAGTTTCAAATCTTGTGGATCTGGGAGATGACTCTTTCTGATGGTTCTTGTGTTCTGAAAAACTTTCTTGTGATTTGGTGCTCTGGAAAACCTGCTCTAGAGCTTCTGTGTTTTGTTGATCGGTCTGGTTGGACTGATGAAGTGCTCTCTATGAATAAAGTTTGTTGCAATGGCTATGGATATACCTCAGGTGTTCTTAGAGATGATAAAATTTCTGGTGAAGTGTCTTGAGTGATCCACATGTGATTATCTTGCTGGAGATGTGTGTACTTCAAAAAATCATTGGTGTTTTCATTAGGTTTGGTCAACATGGTGGGTGCTGGCAAGAAGTTGAGTGCACTTTTTGGTCAAAAAGTGGAAGTGTTTTCCCTGATTTTCAGAATTTGACTCTTTGACCTTAAAATTTGAAGCACCTAGAGATGGAATCTTTGAAAAAGTCACTGATCGTAAAATGTAGTACTCGGAGTCTAGTTTCCGAATATGTAATTTATTTCAATACCTAGATTGTACAAATTGAGTTTCAATAGGAATTTCTACAAACCACTGTTTAAAAGTCACTTTTTTTTACCATACCATGCATGTGTACGACTTCCATATTTTGACCTAAATTATTGTATTTTTCTAAATCCTTTTGGGAAAATATTTTTGACTCAGTGAAGCTTGTTTTTGATATTTTTTGGTAATTTTCTATTGAATATTTTTTTTTTGTTAATTTTTTACATATTTGTCGTTTTGAAAAATCATGATGTACGACACACATAAGATGACCTAAATTTATCATTTTTTGATTTATTGTTTTTAAATTGAAAATAATTGTATGAAGTTTGTTCTCATGCAATTTGTTCATAAAAATGTTATGTTGATAAAAAGTTATTAAAATATTAAAAACCATTGATAATTCAAGTTTATGGACCTGTTTAATTAGAAATTAAATCAAAAATAAAAAATTAATCCAATTGTAAAAAAAATTACATATTTGGAACCTACACTGTCTAATCTATAATGGGTTTTAATTTCATCGAAAAAATCTGCAAAAAAAATTGTCAGCCATATGTCCAAACTCAAATTTTTTTCCCTAACATTGTTAAAACCTTCAACTTGCAGGTCAAACCAGGTTGAAGGCCTAGGTTCAGACTCCCAATGCTTTTCTTGAACCAAAATCCGAGGGAAAAACCCGACCACAAGCAAAAAAAAAATCAAATTTAACAAAACGGGATCCCGATTGTAGAATGAGATCTCGTTTTTTTAAAAACAGGATCTCGTTCTACAATCGGGATCCCATTCCCAATATTCAATATGGTGACCGTTGGTAGGGGAACAGTATCTCATTCCCCTACCAATGGTCCTAACAATAAATATTGGGAATGGGATCCCGCTTGTAGAACGGGATCCCGTTTGTTTAAAAACAGGATCTCGTTCTATAATCAGGATCCTATTTGTTAAAAAATCGGGATCCCGATTATAGAACGGGATCCCATTTATTTTTAACTATATTATTTGTGTTTACTATCAAATTTTACTGTGAAGTCTGCAACTTCTCATGTACGGCCGAGAACAGTAAAATTGGTCTATTTTACATCAAGCAATCTTTTTACAGGTGGTTACTTATTTTTTTAATGAATTTTTTCAAAGGAGAGATCCTATTTCTTCAAAGAAGGAACAAAAGATCTTCAACTTGCAATATGAATTGATTTTTTCAAAGGAGGCATGAAGAAAATTAGTTTTAAAGTGGAATTGCACTAGTTTTCTACTTGTTTTGAGGAACACAAAAGGAAGAATTTAGTCCTTATAGGTCCTGAACTTCGAATTTGAATTGAACGTTTTGAAGAATTTCACTATTTACATTCATTTGTGCTTGAAAAATTTATAATCATGGGAGATAAAGCTCGCAATAAGAGGAGGAAGACATTGACTCCTGAAGAAATTGAAGCAAAGAAAGAGGAGAGACAAAGACAATGAGAAAGAAGAGTGAGAATTAAATCAATGAATGATGGGGGAGCATCCAATTCCACAACTATTGAAGATGAAAACATAGAGGAGACCATGGTTGTAGATGAAGCGAATTTGCAAGAAGTCAATTTGGAGAAGAATATGATTATACAAGCAAGTCCTACTATGTCTTCAAATCCCTCTTTCAATGCTATGGAGAATGTTTCAATATGCACAAATCCAGGTACATCTTCAAATCCACATGTTAGTGAAATGGTAAATTTGTATGTAGAAATTTTACAAGATGCTGGACTTAACGATTTAGACATTGATAATATTCAGAGAGATGAAACTTTTATGGAATTTGTTGAAAATGAAAATAAAAATGATCCTTTTGTTGAAAATGAAATTGAAAATAATCCTTTTATTGAAAATGAATACAAAAACCATTTTGTTGATGTAAATGAAAATGAAAACCGTTTTGTTGATGAAGATGAAGATGAAAATGTAAATCATTTTGAAGTTGAAAATGAAAATGAAAATGAAGATGAAGATGAAGATGAAGATAAAAATCTAGAATGTGATGTTGAATTTAATGAAAATACTTTTTTTTAAAATTGAAAGTGGTGTTTTTGATAATCTTCCTAGTCAAATTTCTTGGAGCCAAATAAGAACACACACAAATAAAATATACAACAAATTTTTTATTGTAAAAAAATTGCAATTCAATGTCAACTAATGATGCAATTGATGAGAATGCAAAAAATGAGGAAAATAATAAAAAGGTTAGGCTTTTTTGTTAAACCAAAAAGAAAAGATCAATCATTAAAACATGTTGTGTATTGTTGCTAGTGCCATTCAATCTATTCGAAAAAATAGTCGATCTAAAGATAAAAATGCAGCAAGAAGAGCTATAACAATTGCTATAGTTAATAAAGCAACTTTGAATAAAACAATGGTAAGAAATATTAGTGAAGTTTTAAAAATACATCCTAAAACATTTCTAAGAACGGCAAAAAGAAGAGAAATTATAGAAAATGATCCTATCAACCAATGTTGGAGTTTCAATGGTCGACTCTCGAGGTCTGATATGAAATTGAATGTTGAAATTAAATCTTTGATTGAAAAATATTGGCATGATAATACTAGGGTTTCATCTAATGCTAGAGATGTTTTAAAATTTAGGGTGGGGTCCAAAGTTCGTGATCCTCACCCAAAACACCTATTAGATACAACACAAACTGAATTTTATAAAAAAAATTATGGTGATTTAGTGTTACCCGGTAATATTAAGATAAGTCAAAGGTGTTTTGAAAAATGTAAACCGTGGTATGTTAAAATTAATAAGCAATGAATATCTTGTTGTTGTAAAATGCATGTTAAATTTCATTATTTTTATGATGTTTTTTGATATATACGTTGTACCTTGCATACTAACTTGATTATACAAGAATGCGGTATTAATATGCCACCTGAAGCAATAAGGGAGTTTATTTGAAGTTTTTTTTGTGAAAGATCTAATGGTAAGTTGTTTTATTTAAGTTCTTGTATTTCTAGATAATGCATTGACTATGGAAATCTTTCATTCTTAGGAATTTGTATGCATGAAAGTGTTGATAATGATTTTGGACAACAATTAGTAGAAGTTGAAAGATTTAAGAATGTTCATTATTCTTTAAAAGATGGAAAAATAGGAAAGCATTGTGATTTAGTTATAGAAAAAGTTAGTGTGCATGCATTCATGAGTGAATTTAAGAATAAGATAGTACCAAAATATATCATGCACTCTCAACATGCTCAATGGCTTGATGGCCAATTTCACGCATGCAGAAACACATTTCCAATTGGTACTATACTTTTAGTGGTTGATTTTGTGGAAAATTATACTCTATCTCCAGTAAGAGGAAATTCAATCACAGTATTATAATTCAGTGCAAGTAGCTATGGTTGTCCATATTGTTTATAAACATGTAGATGATAGCACTGAGGATGATAGAAAAGTTTTGAGGGAGTATCATTTTTATTTGATTGACAACCGATCAAACTCATTAGAGTTTGCTCAATACTGTTTCAGTATATTTTACAGAAATTTAAGAGAAAGAGGAATCCATATGAAAGAACACCTCTTATGGTCAAATAATTGTACGGGGCAGTTCAAGAATGCTCGGATGTTCTATTGGTTAAGTAGGATTCACAAAGAACTTAATGTCCAACATATATGGAGTTATTTTGAAGTTAGTCATGGTAAAGGAGAACATGATTGAACTGGTACCTGCGTCAAAAGAATTCTTGCTAGAGAACAATTAAAATTCGAAGATGTAGCAAAATTTAAACATGCACGTGGGATTGTCGATTGGTGTAATACAATATTATCTACACCTATTTCGAGTGAGTACTCTAGAGTTCATCGATTATTTGGTTGGTTGAAGAAGATAACATTGTACCTAGAGTTGACTGTGAGACAATAAGTGGATCTACTAAATGGCATTCATTTAGGAGTTTGACAACAAGCACATGGACTATCTAGACAAGGGAGCTTGCATGTTTTTTCTAGTCTTGTAACTCAAGAGATTGGGAAACATGTGAAAATACAAAATGGGTTGAATAGTGAGAGAAAAGATCGTTGACACCTACACAAGCACATGATCAATATGAATGAACTATTGAAGAAAATGATCAAGTTTTTGCATCTGAAGACTATGACCATGTTTCAGACCTTGTATAAGAAGTTAATTTAATTCATTTTATTTCACTTTATTAAGTTATTTTGTAATACTAAATTTTTTATATTGATATGTGCAGGTTATCAAATCAATTTTTGTATGCAGGACATGTGTATGTTGTTGTTCCACCTGAGGGGAATGAAGAGAAAACATAAAATTGGTTGGCTCATTGTGTGGAGAGTAAACATAAGTTAATATCACCTTGAGAAGATGATGATGGCTATCATTATCCAACAGGTACCATGATCCCCTTAAGACATCTCCTTAAAAAAAATTTGATAACAATTTTTTTGATCCCCTTAAGCAATGTTTTAGAAAACGTTTTTCATCCCATTAAGAAAATTTTGAGAAATTATATGATTATTGTTTTCATGTTTTCCAATAGGATCGGTTGTGGTTGTTGGCACTTGGCTACGAAAATACCTAGCAAGGAAGAATGGTCTACCTGCATTCGAAGATTATGAACCGCATAAAAAAATTATACATTATTCACATTTGGTGGTGGCAACAAATATAAAACTAGATCGGTATCACGGAAGACCTGCAAATAAAGTGTTATGGAAAATTTCTATGGAAGAGCATGAGATAATCATAGATGCATTACAAAAAAGAGAGGATGCAGATGGTACAATGGAGTAAGTAAATACAAGTAAATATAGTTTGTTTTATATTGTCCTTTTAAATTGAGGTAATTATTAGTGAAAATATATTTAAATACATGTTTTGATTACATATTGATATTCCTTGTACATTAATAGTATTGTGACCCCTTAAGACATTGTATTATGACCCCTTAAGATGTTCTATTATGAACCCTTAAGACATCCCCTTAAGACATCCCCTTGAGACTTTCTATTATGAACCCTTAAGACATCCCCTTAAGATTTTGTATTATAACCCCTTAAGACATTCTATTATGAACCCTTAAGACATCCCCTTAAGACTTTCTATTATGAACCATTAAGATATCCCCTAAAGATTTTCTATTATGACCCCTTAAGACATTCTATTATGAACCCTTAAGACATCCTCTTAAGATGTTCTATTATGAACCCTTAAGACATCCCCTTAAGACGTCGTATTATGACCCCTTCAAACATCCCCTTAAGACATTCTATTATAAACCCTTAAGACATCCCCTTAATACGTCGTATTATGACCCCTTAAGATGTCGTATTATGACCCCTTAAGATGTCCCCTTATTTGTTTTCAATGTACCTGTTTGTTTTGACAAGTTATAAATTAGTATTGGATGCCATTATTTGTTTTGACGGCTTATAAATTAGTATTGGATTCCATTAAAAAATTAGTGTTGGATTTTATTATTTAGAGAATTTATTAATGCTTTTGTTCTCTAATCTTGTATGGTTTTGTTTATTTTCTTAAAATTTTATCCTTTCTGATATATAAACGAATTGCTTTTGTTTGTAAATTATGATTTATTGACTAATTATTGATTAACATGAATTGAATAAGTTCATTGACTAATTATAGTTAATTATTGAATGTACATATCATGTATGAGATCACTAAATTTGTAAAGTATAATTATTAAAATGTCCTATTAATTTCAACTTTAATTTCATATTTATATTTAATTTCACATTAATGTCGTATATTAATATCTTGACTATGAACATAAAATGCATGTAAATGTTTGTGTAAATTAAAATTTCAAACAATAATAAAGTCCATAATTTATGTGAATATATTAAGTGCATGAAACCAATATATTAAGCACATGAAAAATAGTCCATCAGAGTACAACCCATGAACTAAAGTCCAACTAAGTACTCAATAACCATGAAATATAAAGTCCAAAAGAGTACATGAGAAACCAGAAATATAGTACACAAAATAAACAAAAAAAGCCCACAAAATCATGTTTCTAGGTCATGTATTGTCTCTATAATCAAGAGACCTCTTCATGCCATGCGGACTATGCAGATGACCTGAAACACTCTATACAAGAGCAAGATGAAATCATATGTAAGTCAATGAAAAAATATTTAATGACAATTTAATTTATAATTCATCATATTAAAATTAAATTACCGTCATATCTGGGTTTGGATGCTCTATTGCAGCAACCTCTACATTCTCTTAATCAATCTAGACATAAACGAGACAAAGAAAGTTGAAATTAGATGCACAAGTCTACAATTAAAAATGATTTAATTGAAATTAATTTATAATTTATCATATTTTAAGTTTACCATATCCATAGGTTGTGCACCCTCCTCTGCAGGATATGTTTGTACATTCTCAACTACTAGATGTGTCACATGCTATAACAGAAAAATAATTTAAAACATGTATTAGCTCAAATTATATATATATTCAATTTAAAATTTAAAATTAAAGTTATATATTCACTATATATAATTTATAATTGAATTTAAATATAATAAAAAATTTAAATTACCATTTGATCTGGAGCTTGCTCTGCATGCCCTCCAAGAGGTGTACCTATGTCTGGATCAGGGCTGAAAGTCGCACTAACAAATTCCTACAAGATCAAAATTAAAGCATGTAACATACTTGAATTAGGTTAATATATATATTCAAGTTTGCACATTTTGTGTAGAAATTTATTTAAACAACCTAAAAATCAGAGGCCTCACGAGTAACCGCAACATCTAATGTTTGCACGATGCCCATTCTCATTGTGGTATCAACATAGACATACATGTAGACATGTAACACAAGCTTATAATATCTACAAGTGTACATGCACATTCCATATATAGTGAATTAAAAATTCATAATTGTAACTATACTAATGTAAGTTAAACAATTTAAAAAATAAATACATACCTACACCTGGTCTACGATGACCGATAGTGGAGGAGTTCTCAACAACCCCTCGGGTGGAATCGACGTGGAAGCCGATTGACTTGCCTAAACCAACATAAATATTTCAAACATATATGTTATTCAATTATAAATTTAAAACTTGGAAGTTAAAAATCATTTCATTTATAATTTAAAAAATTGAAATCAAAATACCCCATAAGGGTTGCCGATTAGGACTGGTGTCGATGTATGTACTCGTGGAATGGATGATTGCCCCATTGTTACTATCGTCTGTACACCAAATAGTTTCATTTTTAAAATGTATTGCGAACTAAATACTTTGATATATACATTCATCAAAATTCTTATAAAATGAACGTGTAGATGCATATTTATACCTGTGTAGCAGTGTCCTCAGGATGTTCGCCTCTTGTAAGAAACTCTACAAATGAACCGATGTGACCAAATGAACCACCAGAATCTCCACGTCCACCTGAACTAGGTGTGGCTTGATCAAGTCCATAGCATACTTGATGGCAACTAGTACATACATGTGGGATGGGCCTCGACACTCTTGGAGTGGTACTCGGACCAGCTCCATAAAACACTCCTCCATCATCATCATCTCTATGCTCCCCACTCGCTATCACAAAAGCATGTTGATCAAGGTATCCTATGAGTGTACTAAGGGAACCTAATGTCAACACCATAGATCGATGATGCACAGGTGCAGGAATGGGAGGACCAGGAGCAACAACAAGGGGTTGTGCATGCACAGGGCTTTGGGGATCAACCCTTTCCCCTAACCTCTGTTGTGGCATGCCACCAACACCTTGAAATGATTTAAAATCAAAATAATTGGGGTTTTGCCCCATAACAAACTCTACATACAATTTCCTCAAAAAATACAATGGGCACTCCCAATTAGGATGTGGGGGACTATCAAAAACCAAATACCATCGATCCCAAAAATGTGCACTCATCTGTGGATGTATGCACCACCTCATGGATATTCTAGATTTGTTCGTAGGAATGGGATGTTGAGTAACAGGGTCAAGAAAGTAGGGGGCTAGGTGGGCTTTCATTATTTTAAGGTCTAGTATTTGTTTATAAGAGAGATCATCAGCATAAAATTGTCTCATTTGTTCTCTGTCTCGTCTATGCCTATCTAGATCAGAATCAATGGTACTGATGGCATCCATAACATTTTACATTGTAGATGTAAAATGTCTAACATGTGGTGGAATCAATTCTTGACTCTGCATAGCATTGATTTGATTTTATATATTTGCAACCTAATCATTTGTGTGTGCTTGTAAGCGAGCCTCATTAGATGCAATAGGTTGTGGAGGTGGCATATTAGGTGGAGGGGGAGGTGGAGGTGGATTGATGATATCATCAATGTTAAAATCATCCATGATATGACATATAAGTGTGCACCTGCATTAAATTATACTAAATTAACATACAAACTTTAAAAATTACAAGAAATAGTTAAATTTGTTTAAATATGATGTGCATACATATATTAAGATCATATAAAATTGAAACACACTCCTACATTGATTGAAATTGATCAAGTAAACTATGTACATACGTTTAAAATAAAAAATACCATGCATTATTTGCATGTACATATACATCATTAAAGTAAACTATGTACATACATAAAAAAATTCAAAATATAAGAACTATGTGTAATTTTAATACGTGTACATAGTAAACAATAAACTTGAAACATTCACAAAAAGCTCATTTTATGTCTAACGCATGTATATATATATTACAATTTTCCATCATGATCAGACTAGATAGTCATAAAACATATACTATTATAAATTCCTCATTATAAGTTCATAAATTCCACCAAATTCATAAATTCAAGTCACTA